>CM051235.1:99294100-100494100 GCA_027917425.1 Gastrophryne carolinensis | reverse complement strand
GGTAACCTCTGGGACCCACATCGTCCATTTAGTTATTTTAGTTTGTTTCCCCCCCCCCCCCTGAAGTTGCCCGAGGGAGCGTGGGTCCAGGGCTATACTTTCATAGGGTAGTAGCCCTCTGACCTTAGGAGCCTGCTGGAGCATCTATTCCCTCAACTGTCTGCTGTATTAGCTATCCCTGTGAGTCGTGTCATGGGTGAGTCTGCCTGTCACCTGCTCTGGAGTTCTGCATCTCTCTCCAGCATTGCGCTTGTCTGTCCTACGTGACCATGGTTGTGGGAAATGCATTATCCGGTACTGGACTGGATTACTGGACGCCTCCATCAGGACAAGCCAGTGAGATGTATTTTTCTCCCTTCATCACGACCCACTGAGCGAGGCTCCACCCCCTGGGAGGGAACACAAGACAGAACAGAGGTTAAAAGCCCTACCCCTTCCTCCCCACCTCCAGGTCTTTGTGTTTCCTCCCCAATGAACCATTGGACAGTAGGCTGCAACCAATTTTGTTTTAGTTTTTTGTTTTTAGCTCCAGGAGTTCTGGAGGAGCTTTCTGAGCCTGGAACCATCTGTTATCGGGTGTAGTTCACCTAAGGTTCACAGGCGTCCAGGGCAGTCCCATATAGCCCGACATCACACTAGTTGTGCTCTGTCCTCTTTAAATCCCGGCTGATTCGGCAGTGTGTGAGTGCCTATTGGGGACCCCTAGGGTACTCGCCAGAGCCTTCAGTGCGGTAGTCTGATTTTCCTTTTTTGAGGTGGTGGGATCCATGAAGTCTGATTTGCAGAGCTGCTTTACTTTTCTAGGGCTTTTTGTACCCCCTTGGCCCGTTTCCACCAACAGATTCCCCTACAGGGAAATTTGTGATACCCCCAGGCAATTCCTTCTCCTCCACCTCTTTCTATCTCTAGAGAACCTGAAGGTGTAGATAGCGAGGATTGGCCTCTTCTGATTGAGGGTTTGGGAGTGCGGCTTTCAAGCCATGTTACCGGATATCCATGATACAATCCATATCACTAAAGATGATCACTCATTATCTATGTACCGTAAACTGATGGCCAAAAAAGAGAGGGCCTTTACTATCTATGCTTCACTCTCAGATCTAATTGAAAAATGGCATTTCCCAGGGAACGTTTTTTCCTATCAAACTCCATTAAGTGTAAGTTTCTCTGTGAAGATTCCAGCTCCAAGTCTTGGTCCAAATGCCTGAAGCTGGATGCATCATTGGCCCTGGTCTCCAGAGCATCGAATCTCCGCTTTGAGGATTCTGGCACCCTAGCATCTGTTTGTGACTTTTTATCTCCTTTAGTGGGAAGAATAACATACTGCCGCCTCCAAGGACACCATTGCCAGATGGATTAAACAAGCCATTTTCCTGGACTACACCTCCATGGATACACTCCACGAGAGCAGTTTCTGCCTCCTGGGCAGAAAGGACAGGTGCCTCCTTGGCTGAGATTTGCAAGGTGGCCACGTGTTCCTCATCACACACCTTCCTCAAACATTATTGGACCTTTTATCAGAGAAGCAACAATCCTTTGGTAGAAGAGTACTGAAGTCCCTATCCTGCCCCTAGCAACTATATTTCTTGTTTATATCAGTGACCGTCCTGAAGGACATAGGAGAAAATCTGTTACTTACTGGTAACTGTTTTTCTACAATTCCTTCAGGGCCGCCATAGCTACCCTCCCTTGGTTAGTCCTCCAGTTTATTGGCTTCTTGTTAAATACTGATGAAGGGGTGGGGCTTTTAATCTTGTCCCAGTTTGTGTTTCCTCTGCAGGGGGAAGAAGTCTTTGTTGCCTTTGTGAAGGACGCGTAGAAAAACCATTACTGTTAAGTCAAATGAGGATTACAATTGTGTGTTTTTACAGATGCAGATTTCATCTGCAGCCTTTTACTATTGGCACTGGTAGAGCACTATAAGTGAGCCATGTATACACAGAACACTGCTGCTTTGGCTGATGCTGATATGAAGGAGTTCACTCAACCTTACACATGCCTAATAGCAACAGATTGGTGGTAGTGTGAGCTGCTTACATAAAACACACATTTGCCATACTAGGAAAAAAAAGAATTGCTAACCTTAGCACCTTGAGGACGTAAGTTTGGCTCACAAAAAATATACACTTTCAAAAACTGAATTGATAGTTGACTTTCTCTTTAAAAATTGCCATGTGGTCACACACACATTATCCTCCTTAAATATGAAGTCAGCAAACCCTGGTACTCACAATTAGCCCCCCCCCCATAAGCAGACCTTTTTCTACAAGTGTGGGAGCAAGGACGGCTGGCTGGGTTGACAGCAGGAGACTTAATAGGAGTACAAGGGTTTGCTAACTTTACATTGTTCATCTGTTACATTAGTGCCTCTCTACTATCTCTAGCTATATAAAGCTAATATAGTCACACAAGTTGTATGACTTTTTAGATCCATTATTAGGATTGTATAGGACGACATGGGGTGATGCAGCGCTGCATTCCAGTCCCGGATGACACCTCCCCCCCCCCCCCCCTCCCGAGAGGAACAACACATGGGAAAGTGAAAATCTTGTGTGTTCCTCTTTAACTGGTTTCAACTTTTCTTACTATGCATTTTTTGTGATTTAATGCATTGATATTTGATACAACTCTTATGAATACATTTATAAATTTCTTTAGTGTATAGGGATTTTTTTTCCTAGTGGTTACTCCCAGCAAAAACACAAAGGAGACGGTATGTTGCGTATATATATATATATATATATATATATATATATATATATATATATATATATATATATATATATATATATATATATATATATAAATATATATATAATGTAAAGTAATCTGTCATGTTCATATCGAATTTTTAAGCTAAAGGGAAGAAGCACATTTTTGTTTATAATTAATGGTGGTCTTTTCTGCTTTATCAGGTATAAACCAAAACCTAGCAATAGACGTGTCTCTGCCAGTTTATGAAAACTTCAGCCTCTTTGACTCTGATTGCTGCAGCCAACCAGTCCAGTTGCCCAGTTCAAACTGGAATGTGGATAACTTGGATCAGCAGTGGCTTTCTCTTACAGGTGAGAGCAGAAATGAGAGAGGTGGCTTAGAAGCTAAAATGGCTTATAAGGGTTTTGCCTATTTGGGTCATTCGGCAAATGTTGCCATCTTCCTGCAGGATGCCAGATGTTCATAACAGTTGAGGTTTAGACTGCTCCTATCAGTGTGCAGGCTCCTCAGAATAGCCCCACGTTCTCCACTCTCTGACATGGTGGGATAAGCCTCAGTTTATATAGTACCTCATAGGAAATGCTCCCAGACCTGCCCATTTCAGCCTATCCCTCAGACAGCCAGTCCTAGAGACTTGATGTATTCTGAATAGTTTGCCCAAATAAAATATTCTGAGGTTCAATAGCTGAAGTTGACTGAACATTGGACACCTTGGAATTCCTGAAGAGGTGGTGCGACTTCTTGTTCCAGTAATTAATTAATGTGGTATTCTGTCAGGAGAGGTTGCCCTTAGGTTGCCCCTTTGCTCTCTCTGCAGAAAATATTGGCCTTTCCGCTAACCTCCCTTTTACTTGTGAAGCATGAATAGCCACCCCTCAAGTGGCATCCTGGTGCATCAGGCCAGGTCCCTCACTTGCAGTCTGATAGGCTGTTTGCTGGTCCTGCTGGGATCCAATCGATACATTGCCTGGGGAGTAAGGTTATTCTCGGGGCGTGCAGCGCTGTCACTTCAGCACACATGTCACCAACGTGATTCACGTTCTGCTTTTTTTCTAAAAGCGGGGAAGTATGGTAAACCAACAGGACAGACCCGAGAGTGTGGGTGAATATTGGGGGTGGGGCGAGAACGGATTTTGTAAAAAAAAACTTTATTAAGTAGACCAATACCTGGCCTTGAAATCATCCCGATTTGGGATGTCCCACAGTTTGAAACCACTGGATCAGGGTGAGGTGAAGGGGGGGCTGGTGATTGGAAGACTGGGCTTCCACTTTAGAAAGAAAAGGCATTTTTCAATTAGTATTAAAATCCACTTGTGTGTTTTTATTTCAGGTGAGCTTGAGAAATATGCAAGTTCACAGGACAGCCTGCACGCTATATGTATCCTGGATTTCTGCCACCTAAAGGAAAGAAAAGTGGAAATTTGTTTGAACAGAATTTACTATCCCATCACAGGGGAAGCTGATGCAACTACTTGAACAGTTTTTTTTTTTCCACCATTTATCAATATGAACTTTGTCTATATTTATAGAGGTCCAAAACCCGGGCCAGTCCCCATTTGGGTACCTCAGCATCCCGGCAGCATCCCCAAACTACTGCCATGCAGAGCAGGGATGCTGCTGCAGAGGAATCCTGGAATGAGTTTGGTTTACTGAAAGACCCGACAGGGTTTTATGCTGTGGGGCATCCCAAATTGAGAGGCCCCCCATGGTATTTATAGAGGTCACCATCCTTGGGAAGATGGTCTAATAGTAACACACAAAATCAATGTGGATAATAGAAGGTAGGTTTCATGAAATATATTCTCACCAGGTTTGGAAGAAAAACAGTGTTTTCAAGCACTTCCACAGGAGATGAATGCTGGTTGCATGTCTTCTGAGCTTGCCTGTGCTGAAGGAATCCTTTATTGCTCCTGCAATTGGGTAGATGCTTTTACCCATCAAGCAATGCTTTGTGCAGAAATGTTTATTCCCCACAGGCTTGCTCTGAAAACGGGTCTCAATTGTAAAGGTTCAGGTAACCCCAATAAGAAAGCCAGTTAGGTGGAATTTCTTTTCCCTTTTCGTAGGGGAGCGAAATGACCCCACACCTTCCTATCAAGCATGTTTATGCAAATGTAATGTTAGACTGTTTTGCAATGCAGTATCTTATATGGGACTTACTCACCCACAGATCCCTTTTAAGGTTTCCTGCTGGACTACCCAGCATCCAGAATACAAATATCTTCTGAAATACCAGCACATGTTAATGCCTTAAATAATTCAGTTTTTAATGGAATGATCCATTCCAATCCAGGATTGAAATCTCCATCCTCTCAATTAAATGCATTCTATATAGGTGTTTTTTATTGTTAGGCGAAGTCCTGCCTACCTGTTACAGTACTTTAACTACCAGCAGTGTCTGTTTTAAGAAAAGCATTATTTATTTTATTTAAGGGCCATTTTCTTTTTTATATACCTTTTTTAACAGTATTTTTAAGGATTTTAATATTTTAAGTATATTAAATTATTGACGTAAATATATGTTGCTTATCTTTTGGGGAACACAGCATTGCTAATATTGTACTGTACATGCTCTGTCTCTAGGAAGTTGAGGCTAAAAAAACAAAACCCTGTGGGTTCTGCTCCGTCATGCACAGGCTGTGACTTTCAGGGCGAAACTGATCTAAATTACCAGTATCGACAGTCCAAACAGTAGAAAACCTTCAATAAAAGGTTTTCTGTATAGACACTGTGGACATGGAGAATAGCGCCTCATGTTTTCACTTTTTGATTAGGTCATATCAGAAAGGGCCGTGCCGGGCGCTAAAAAGATAAAGAAAAAACTGTCATATTCCCTCCCCTGAGCCCTTGAAACTCGCACTTTACCCAAGGGTGGATGATTCTGGTGACTGGCTCACCTTTTGGTATGGCTGATCATGGTCACCTCAATGGCCACAGGGGAGACCTGGCCCCATCTTGTCAGTCCATGTTTAAGCATTTTGCACTATATATGTTTAACTGTGATTTTTTTCGTTTCCAGGAAAATAATTTTTTCAGTGCTCTTTCTTTTTGGTTGAAATATGTCGGGGGGGGGGGGGGGGGTGGTAAAAAGCATTTTAAAAAATCCTATTGCATGTAAAAACACCTTTCCTCCCTGTTACGGTACCACATATATATCGGTAGACATCCATACCTTCCCAGCAGATGATCCAAACTGAAATGTGCGCTTTCTAATATTTTCAAATAAAATTCAACTACTATGTGCACTATCAAGGGTTAAACCCTAAAAAAAGACATGGAGTTCCCCCCCCCCCCCCCCCCCCCTCTCCAGCAAAACCAGCCAGGACACCCGTTATGTAGGCTGGTAGACCAGGGCGTGGAGGCAGAGCAGTTGGCCCTGAAGGCTGCCAGCCCACATGGGCACTGGGCTCTTCGGCACCCCCCTGGCCTTTGGGGATGCAGGTAATGGGATGCAGTTAATTGCCCGCCCCTCCTGCCAATTGAACTGTTATAATGGTCTCAAGGACTTCGGCTCGCTCATCAGTATAAAAGGGCTGCTGGTGGGGAAGGGAGCTGTCAGATTGTTTTTCTCTGCACTGCTGAAGACCCCGGCAATTGGAGGCCTGTCAGGGTATGGGGAGAACTCCAATGCTGGATCCTGGATGGAGGTAAGCTCCTTTTTGCTGTAAATGTGGGGGGGATGCCAGGCACATAGAATCGATATGGCTGGTGCTTAATGGTAGGAGAAGCAGCCACATCTATTCTATGGGCTTGGAATTTAATTGGTTAGTGGCCGGTAAAGCAGATTTATCCAGTCCACAATTCAATCGAAATTTTCTGCCACAACGTGACCCAACCCGCTGACCGCACTGATTTCACTTCCTATTGCCCTCAGTAGTAGGTGACTTTTCCCTGCTTCCTTTTCCCTCTGACTCGCCTCGCCTTGCCTTGCTCCTCTTTCTGACTCTTTAGAGAGTAGCTGTCATAGCCATACAATGAGATTGCGATCATCTGGTGTCTGGGGGACCCTAGTGCTTGTTTGGCCTTCTAACCTTTTCATAAGTTTCCAGGGCTTGAAGAAAAGTGGGCAGATTTTTTTTTTTTTCCAGTGCTAAAATATCTTCTTACACAGGCTTCTGTGGACCCTGTTAGAGGTCGGTGGGTTGGTAGCCTGTGTCCTGCTGCTGCTCACAGGGGCTAGCTTGGAAGATGCAGAATTGGCATTTATGCTGGTGAGTGAGTTGGGTGAGTGAGGCATCCATTTTATCAGGCCAGCCTACTGCTCTGGTAGATCCATCAAAGTCCTTGCTTCATGGAGGTCATAATTCATGGATCTGCTGACTCAGGAGTATAAAGGAAGTCCCGGGCTACCCTAACAGGACTGCCTGCCAGTAGAACCCCAGGCCTCAATTTACCAATCATTCAGAATTCAGCGCTATTGCCATATTGGGGTCGATTCAGAGCCTGTTGAGAATTTTCACTCCTTTATTAGTAGAGAAAACTGCCATTGACCTTCATTGTCTACTGGGTGTACATTTTCACCTGGCTCTACCCCAAGGTAGACAATGAAAGTCAATGACCGTTTTCTCTCCTAAAATGCAGTGAGAATTTTCACCTGGCTCTGAACTGACCCCATTGTCTAAGAGATCCCCTCCCACATGGAAACAAAGTTCCCTGGTGAATTAGAGTCCTGTCCCTGCTTTGTAAAACCAAGGGGAATAATCATATACTCCTCTCGGCCCCTCAGTCCCATGGCAGACGTGGCCTGGCTTTCTTGCGGTGCATGCTCTGTTTACCTCCACAGACTGGAATTCTTTCAAGTGCTCATGATGAGGGTAGCAGGGGGTGTAGTAAACACTATAGCTTCTTCTGTTTTGCAGCATTCCCTGCTACCCTCACCATACGCAGAGCATGCACAGCGAGAAAGCCAAGGAAGAGCTGTTCATTCATCGTAAGATTGCTTTACAGAAACCCAGTCAACTAAATGTGCAGGGGAGAGGTTAAAGCAGACCTCCATTCAAGAAAAAAAATTTAGTAATTGTTTTGCCTAAAGCCCCCCATTTGATGATCTGTGATGTATGCTGTTTGAGAGGGTTTAACCCCATGCAGATATTGTGGAGCTGCGCTCCTAAAATTACATGGTAGCAGCCATCTTGGATTACACCTGAGAGCCCTGTTTACACATGAGCATGAGTGGAGGTATTTGGGAGAGCCTTTGCTGGTACACACACTGAAGTTTAGCTTAGTTAGAGGGAAAGAAAATCCTTCTGTAGCTGGCTGCATTGATGTAGAATTGATGCAACATGGCTGCAGTGTGTCTGTGTGATATTGTTTCATCACAGTATGCAGGCTGTCTGGTGTGGGCTTCTTATAACAAATCCCAAGCTCTAAACAGATATTTACCTCAGAAAAGGGATCAGCATGTGCGCCATGTTACACACACTTAAGCTACATTCACACTGAGGCTATAGCTTTGCCGACGTTCAGCATTCAGAAAGCTATGATAGAGAACCACTATCAATGCGGTCACCGGAACACTGCAGGAAAGGGTTTCTTGGGGCGACTGGCTATAGGCACATTCAGTGAGTGATCGCAATCACAGGCAGCATTTCAAAGGCAATTTACGCGGTGCTTGCCTTGAAAGCACAATCACCTCAGTGTAAGCGGGCCCTCGTGCACAGTGTGTCACCAAGCTGCTGAAGGGGATGTGTGTAACTATGCATCAGTGTAAGTCAATGGCCTCAGTTGCTGCTGAGTTGTTGATACAATGTTTAAGGAGCTTTCTGAGCAGTGCTGAGTCATTACAGCTGATGATTTTTACTTCTGGATGTTTTTGGGGGGTTTTCCTCCTGAAGCAGGGCTGTCAAAATTGTGGCAGGATGGCTGCTCCCATGCAGTTCAGTAGCATGAAATCTGCCTACTATTCCACAACATCTGCCTGGGAGATGGCTCAAATGGCTTACATCACTTATTGCAAAAGCGGGGGTTTAGAGGAGCAATTTACTAAACTTTGAATTTTTGACTGGCGGTCTGCTTGTTGTAACTACACCCTCCAGAGGTACATGTGCCACGAGGTAGAGAATCATTGACCTGGAAGTGTGAAGGTTTTTTATATTTTTAGTGTCTACTTACTAGATATTTACCAGTGATGTTGCTTTGTCCCCTGTTGAAATAAGGGAGTGATTTAAGAGACCGCACATTCTCTCTTCTCTGATACCCAAACATATGTAGTAAGTGTTGATGATGACCATTCTGTTACAGTTGTGCTTAATAATTTACTGAACATTTAAATGTATCTTTATAT
Source organism: Gastrophryne carolinensis (assembly GCA_027917425.1). Taxonomy (NCBI): domain Eukaryota; kingdom Metazoa; phylum Chordata; class Amphibia; order Anura; family Microhylidae; genus Gastrophryne; species Gastrophryne carolinensis. Next base: position 100,485,102 of record CM051235.1, on the reverse strand, counting down.
GTAATATGCCAAAGGACATATTGAGCCTTTTCTTTTTTTTTATGGTATGTGGGTCATACAATGGCACTTTTTTATGTGGGCTATCAACATTTTTTTTATATGAAAACTTGACAGTTTTGCTGGCTAGGGATGAAACTATCAAATAAAACTATAAAATACCAGCATCACAATTCTGTCCTCATATGTATTTTTCGGAAATCATGTAGTTTGTTTCTAACATTTTGGCTGAACAAATCCGGTTTTAATCTCCGTACCTGACAAAACTTTGCCCCCACAACTGATTGACTTTAAAAATTTAGATTTTCATGTGCATCAGGGTTTTTGTCAATGTTTTCATGAACACGAGCATATTCGGTATGCTGGTACAAACACAGAATAAGGAAAGTCACAGGCGGGCGGTAAAAATAAGGCTTTATTATACGATCCTTTTTCCATACTTGAGAGTCCCTATATTTTTTTTACGTACATCACAGCGTGCATAAGCTGCTGTCTTTTATGCCTCACTGGTTGCCTACGATGGTTTCCTTTTCTAGACGCACCATGACCATGCTAAACACTAAAGTGGAGGCTGGAGAGAAGGGGAACTTTGAAACCACAAACCTCCACTGCAGTGTCTAGAACACAACTGAAGCAGCTTTATACATGAAGCATTTCTTTTTGGGGGGGGGGGGACCCCTTGCAGCTAAAGTCAAATGTTACCATAAAATGTTAATTAGACCCTAGCTGAATGTTCTTTTTACAGTCACCCACACACTGGGTCAGTTGTAACAAATCGGATTAAAAAAAACCTGGGGCAAAACCGGTGCGTGATTATTGCTGGGGTTGTTCTTTGTTATATCTGCAATCTGATCTCTTGTTGCCACTTCTATCAGATCAGAAAATAAAATCGTACATGTAAGTTCTATAACCACTGTATTTGTTTTGCTTCTAGATATTTTATTCCTTCTTTCTTTAATTAAAGTATGTATTTGTAATATGATTTTCTGTAAAATAAAATATTACAAAACCTTTTGGGGGATTTTGGTATCTTTTTATATACTGATAAAACATTTTTGAAACTAGTGCAAATTGACCATGTTACTATGTGCAGAGATAAAATGCTCAAGTAGGGAAGGGTTTCCCTACCAACAGACAATGAGATATATTTTGAATATATTGGGGAGACATGGGTAGAAATGGGTCAGGACACTGGTGGTACTCAAGAGCCTATCAGGTGCTAATCTGCAAGGTTGTAGACTGACCTGTACCTAGTAATGACCAGAATTAGACAGAGAGAGAGGCGGATATGCGGCAAACCGTGTTTAATAATAACAAACAGTGAGTACACACCAACCAAGCTGCTATATACATATACACATAGATAAACCGGGAAGCATAAAACACACTCAGATTGCTTTGCAGTCAGAAAACATACGTGCTTAGGAGTCCAAAGTCCAACAGTGGCCGTGGGTAAGGCAGGGTACAGGACAGAGCTATCTGCTGGTGGAGCAGCATAATGCAGGGCAAATCAAGCTGTGGAGGAACTTCAGACCTGACAGTACCCCAACCTGATCTGCAGCATCTATACTCATCCCCAATATGCTCAATGAGTACAAAACTGCTGCAAAAGTTTTACGCAATTGAAATTGCTGGTTTGAGCATTTTAACATGGTTTTACATAACTGGCAACCCACATGTACAACCTACGTAGTACTTGAGATAATTTGAAAATGGAGAGTGGTTCTTGATGAAGAACAGTTGGGAACACCTGGAGTAGATGCATGTTGGGTACTTGAACTAAAAGGTTAGTTTTCTCAGGTGTGTGGGGGGGGGGGGGGCTGTGAAATAAAGGAGCTGCTGGCCCTGCCTCCTGAAATACAGCAGGTCCTCTGCCCTCCTCACCCAGACTGAAGCATGCAAGATCTGCTGTTAGCCCAATTAAAGAGGCCATTATACCGGGACAGTGTTACGATGAGCAGACATTTATCATGTTAGGTGTAACCTTATATCATAAAGTATTTTAAATTTCCCTCTTTTATCCCTTTTTCTACCATCCCCACACATTCATGTATAACTTTTTGTTGAGGAACTGTAGCATTATGGTTCAACTACTAGCTGTCTTCAGGCAAACCCCCATGAATTGCCTGGAGCTACTGTGTTGCACTTATCCTCACTAGCCCCCGCCCCCCCACTAGACACACTAGGGGTGATATACATGATTTGGGACTGTTATAGAGAGGGAGAGTTTTAGGAGCCAGAGGGAAATCCAAACTAATTTGGAGAGGCTCATTTTTCATGTGTTTTGTAAACAGTAGCCTATGGGGAATCCATGCACCTAAAGAGATCTATAAAAAAAAAAAATAATGGTACTTTGTGTGTGAAGTGGGAAGCTCTGACTGTCAAAGTCCCAAATCCCACTATCTCTGTACTAAAGTCTGAGGGGGAAACAACCCTCTTAATTCTTTATGGACATTAGTATCTCCACATATAGAATATACTTTGGTCTCTTCCTAGTATTCGGTTCTAACTCTATAGGGGAACTCCAGCCTATCACTATGATTTTCACTCTATTCTCAGTGTGCCACACACCCCGCTTCCCCTTTAATTCTTACGATCGGGGTTACTCCACCGCCAGGTGGCGACGTTGCAGAGAGAAGTCTTGAAAACGAGCCCCCTTCCGGCCTATATATACCTGGGACCTCCCACTTAACACCAGTGTTTTCTCTCTGCATGAGGCGACAAGACAGAAGAAAGAAGTCTCCTGCTTGCAGGTAGCCGGGGTCTTACCCCGGCACCCCCTTTGGGTCTATTTCTGCCCAGTTTTGATTGTTTGTTTACCTAGATGGTTAATGGAAGCCTCCCAGCCTAGGCTGCTCACTGGGCAACTGTAGATGGCACTATAGGTGCCTAGGAGCTTATCTCCTCCGCTCGACCCCACACATGGGGCAATGCGGCTATCCGGCATGGTGATCCGGATTTGGGATGCCCCTGTCCCGAGCTTCCCCTTTGGCCATTTCTCTCCCGTTACGGTCCCTTCTCCCTTCACTATGGGGGGGGGGGTGGTTTTTGGGGGGTTCTTATACTGTGTGCATGTGTGTTTTAACGTTAGTGCTGATTAAAGAGTGCTGGCAGTCTCAGGCTCAGCGCCGCGCGTAGCGCTCATGCGGCCTGGACTGCTAGGGCTGTGATGTGTGGCATGTTCCCCCCCCCCCCCCCCCCACTGACTCCGAGGGCGTCGGCGTGGCTTGAGCTGATTGTCTTGCAGCTCGGCCCCGCCGCACTTCCTCCTTCTAATCAAGGAGTCAGGTGCGGGGGACTCGGCTGCAGGTTGCTGTCTGGCTGGCTGCTGCTGCTCTTCCTACAGGTAAACGGTCCCCACCTCGTGTGTGGGGCCGTCCTTTTTACTTTCAGTTTGCTTCAGCATGTTTATAAAAAGTGTATGTTGGCTGGCTTCAGTTTAACTCTTAAGCCACTCTGGGGCTTTGCTATTGTTATTTATTATGCCTTTCTCTGTATTGAATGACTATGCTGCATGCTGCCTTTTCTTCTGGGGGTCTGACTGTTGTCTCTTTTCCCCCCACAGATCCTGGGATCCCCTCACTGCAGTGGCTCTCCCGGTTCTGTTATACCTGGCTAGCCTTAGTACTCTAAATTGGATTTTGTCCTAAGGTTTTTTGAAAAAAAAAAAAATTTTAATACTCCCTTTCCCGGGACATTAATTATAAAGGGGCATCCCGGGTGGCTTAGTGCGTAAAACCCTGGGTTGTTGCGAATACCATAAATTCACCATATGGAGGCTTCCGACAATACCGGAAATGGCTCTTCGGGGCCATCCAGGCTGTGGGGTTCCGCTCCCAGGCGATGATGTCATATTATGCATTCCATGTGCAAAGCAAAACATTGCGCGCCAGTCTGTCGCTCCGGCTTCTGGCTCCTCGCAACTTCCGTCATCTCCTACCCCCCCTCCCTTATTCCGGTCCCCATGTGACATTGTCAAGGGTGGGGATTCGCAAGCTGAGGTGTGTGCACGATTGGCCAACCTCGAGAAAATAATTTCCGCCAAAGTAGCTCAGAAGGCTACAGCAAAGCGGAAACACCTTTCTCCAGCAGCACCTGCTTCGGAGGATGAGACGTGTGAAATAGTGGATTGGTCCGATTGTCCCCCTGATGAGGAGGGGGAACTCCTTGAGGAGTCGGATGAGCCTGCAGATCAGCTAGGGATTGACGCTGCTGGCGATCAGGCTACGGGGGTGTCCTTTGACACCCCTTCCATTCTGGCTCAAATGTTTGAAATTTTGAATTTGGATCCGCCTGAGGCAGTCGCCCTGCCAAAGGGTGAGTTATTTGATGTTCCCCAGCAGCGTTTGTTTTTTCCCAGGCAACAACACTTTGTAAGGGTTGTCCTTAAGGAATGGGAACAACCCACGCGGCTGGCTGGAATTCCTCCTAGTTGGGATAAACGCTATCCCTTTCAGGAGGAGTTGGTAAATCTTTGGTCAGTTCCCCCTGACGTCGATACCCCTGTGTTAGGGCTGTCTAGCACGGCTGTGGTACAATCTTCTGAGACCACTGCCATTAAGGATAGTGAGGATCATCGGATTGATCAATTTGCTCGCCATGGTTTGATCAGTGCCGGATCGGCACTGCGGCCAGTGTGTGCTTCGGCACTTCTACTGTTGGCAGTTAGGTCCATGATTAGGGATCTGTACGCAGGTCTTGATCCCGCATGTGATGAGTTTTGTACTCTTAAACGGTGTGAGTCATTTATTTCCTTTGTCTTGACCGCTCAGGACGATGCTCTGGCAATGAGTAGCAGGACAGCGGCTCTGCTGGTGGCAATTCGTCGGTCAGTGTGGCTGCGCCAGTGGACGGCGGACTTTGTCTCTAAAAAGGTGCTTACAGCGATCCCTTTTTTGGGTTTGCGCCTGTTTGGTGATAAAATAGATTCAGTGGCAAAAGGTGGTAAATTGCCTCAACGCAAGAGGCATCGTCGCCCCTTTCGGGGTGCGAGTGCCTTTAACCCTTCCTTTCGGGGAGTCAGAGCGGGTAGGGGGGCTTCCTTTCCCGCTACCAGAGGTACAGGTTGGACCCGGGGGAGGGGCCGTGGCCGTCCCGGTCAGTCCTGGGGCGCCAAGCCCAAACCTGCTGGTAAGCCCGCTCAGCAATGAGGGGCTGCCCTCACCCATGCGGGTGGAGGGACGATTGCGACACTATTCCCTGGTCTGGGACCAGGAGGTTCCGGACAGATGGATCCAGGAGGTGGTGTCGTCCGGTTACAAACTGGAGTTCGAGTCTCGCCCTCCTTCACGGTTCTTTCGGTCTCGGGTGCCCACCGATCCTTTGGCCGCACAGGGGCTCCTGGCGTCGGTAAGGAATCTTTTTGGAAATGGCGGTCATCCGGCCAGTGCCGCTCTTAATGGTGGGCCTCGGTTTCTACTCCAGAATCTTTTCGCAGTCCCCAAAAAGGACGGGTCCCGTCCTGGACCTGAAATTGCTCAACAGGTTCATCCGTTTCCGGAAGTTTCGCATGGAAACTTTGCATTCGGCCATCGGTTCTCTTCGGCAGGGGGACTTCATGTCGTCCATAGACATCAAGGATGCTTACCTTCATGTTCCCATATGCCAAGCTCATCAGCATTTTTCTTCGGTTCATGAGGAACGACCAGCATTTTCAATTTGTGGCACTTCCGTTTGGCCTGACCTCGGCCCCAAGGGTGTTCACCAAGGTGCTGGCAGGGGTGATGGTCATCTTCAGATCTCTGGGCATTCGTGTCGTACCTTATTTGGACGACCCTCTCATCATGGCTCCGTCCCTCAATCAGAGACAGACACCAGGATGGTGTTCTCCACGCTGGAAAGCTTCGGTTGGGTGATCAACTTTCCCAAGTCCTCCCTCGTTCCGGCCAGGGTGGTGTCCTTTCTGGGAATGCAGTTGGACTCTTGTCAACACAGGGTGTTTCTCCCTCAGTCCAAAATTCATCTGATTCAGGAGTTGGCTCGGGTCCTTCTTTCCAATCCTCGGCCGTCCATCCGTCTGGGGATGAGGCTGGTAGGTTTGATGGTTGCCTCGTTCGAGGCAGTGCCTTTCCCTCAATTTCACACGAGGACGCTGCAGCTTCATCTGTTGGCGTCCTGGGACCGGCGACCACGGTCGTTGGATCGGCACTTCCAGTTGTCCTCCCAGGTCCGGCAGTCCCTCCAGTGGTGGTTGGTCTCAACCAATCTCTCGAAGGGCAGGTCTTTCCTGACTCCTCTTTGGGAAATTGTCACCACGGATGCCAGTCTTTCGGGATGGGGGGGATTCTGGAAGGATCTTCAGTTCCAGGGGCAGTGGGGACCTCAAGAGGCCCACTTACCCATCAATATTCTGGAACTGAGAGCCATCCGTCTGGTTCTGGCTCTTCTGACTCAACATGTTCTGGGCCTTCCGGTCCAGGTCCGTTCAGACAATCGAACAGTGGTTGCTTACATCAATCATCAGGGAGGGACTCGCAGTCTGGGTACTCTCAGAGAGGTATCCCTGATCCTGACCTGGGCGGAGGCCCATGTTCCTTGTCTCTCGGCGGTTTACATCCCAGGGGTGGAGAACCAGGAAGCGGACCTGCTGAGCAGGGGCTCTTCCCGTCTGGGAGAATGGGCTCTCCATCCTCAGGTTTTTCGGTCACTGTGTCTCCGATGGGGGACACCGGAGGTGGACCTGTTTGCCCCTCGTCACAATTGCAGGCTCCCGAACTTCGTGTCGCTCTCCCAGGATCCTCTGGCTCTGGCAGTGGACGCCATGTCCCTGAGCTGGGGGGATCTGGGGTTTCTGTACCTGTTTCCCCCCGATACCCATGCTGGGCAGGGTGGTACGGAAGCTGGCTCTGGAAAAGGTGTCCGCCATTCTTGTGGCCCCAAGGTGGCCAAGGCGAGTATGGTTCGCAGACATCGTTCGGCTTGCAGTGGACCAGCTCGTTCTGCCTCTTCGGCCCGATCTGCTCACTCGGGGTCAGCTGTGTTACCCCAATTTACCTGGGTTTGACGGCTTGGCTGCTGAAACTTCCATCTTGAAGGAGGAGGGTCTTTCGGACTCGGTCGTTAAGACTCTGATCAGTGCCTGGAAGAGGTCTTCTTCTATCATCTACTATAGGACTTGGAAAGCCTATATCGCTTGGTGTGAGATTAGATCTTTTCCTTGTAGGGTCTTTTCGGTTTCCAGGATTCTGGAGTTTTTTGCAATCAGGGCTGGACTCTGGTCTTCAGCTGAGTATGTACCTTATGGGGAAGTTACCTTGTATGGGGTCCCATCCCTGTTGACCTGACCCACCGTATGGTGTATATCTTATTGGAAAGATGCAAAAATTAAAAAGATATTGGTAAACAAATAAATAAAGGGGCTGATTAGTATGATGGCCCCCTAATAGTGATAGCCAATCATTGAAACAGGGAGTCTTTGGACACCCTCCCTTGTTCCCATGCAAACATTACAGGGGCTCACCAAAAAACCACCACGCCCGTCTTATAGACAAAAAAGTTATACAGAAATATCAAAAAAATACAAAAGACATTTTATTGGTTCATAAACATCTATACCTTTTTAAAAAAGCACTCACGTGCATAAACATTGCAATGTCATAGCTACTAACACCTCCGTGTGTGTGTATATACAAAGAGTCAATATACATTGTATGTAGTCCATAAAAAACTGGGTAAACTAGTTTCGCCTGGAACGGCTTCCTCAGTACCCTTTACAGTCGATATAGATGCTAGTACATCACATGAGACTAAAATAGTAACAGATAACATCAATATTACACCATTGTATAACATATATAAAAATCATGTATATATACATATTGGAAACATCACCAAACAAAGAGATTTACCTGACTCAGATTGGATGGATGCTCATAAACTGGTTGCACATCAATAGGAGGAAGGCTATATTCTCACAAGTAGCATTGTTGGAATGAGCCAAAGGAATGAAAAGATGCAAAAGCCCCATTAGCTAAAAATGGGGAGGATCAGCTGGGGAAAGGAAAAGGGAATAATCATCCCAATTATACTGATGGATGGAGCCCATATAACCACTCTTAAAAATTCCACTATGGGCCCGTAGTGTGTAGAATACATGCTCCCCAGAGTGACCATGTGTAAGGGATGGTGCGTGTGGAAAAAGAAAACACCTCATGCAATGGTGCAAGAGAAATTCTATACTGCACCCAGGCAGCATATATACCAATAGACCATATAGATGTACATAGTTCCACCAATATCATCAACAGAGATGGGTATAATACCCCTGGAACCACAACAACAGACTCGGGCGAATCACCATCTAGTGGTACCATATCCAGGCTGCCTGTGGTGACGGCGCGCCCGTTCATTGACGTGTTCCTCCGTCCGCGCGTGCGCATGCGCGGCACGCCATTTGGGGAAATTTACATCTGTCCCCTTTTCAACACCTGTGGGGAAAACGTTGCACAGACGAGGCGGCACGCTGCATGTGACGTGCGCCCTCGCTGTGCGCCCCGCCCCCTGTGATTGCGTACTTGATGCGACGGCCTGCACCCGGAAGCACGGGATGCACGCACGTGGCTGGACGTCCCACAGAGGGGAGAGGAGCTGAGCCTGTTGTATCATCTTCAGGGTTAGGACCCGCCTGGCGATGGGGTTCTGAGCGGCACCTGTGCCCGAGGAATGGGGACACTCCTTGTCACTTTACAGGTATGCGATTATGATAGCCAAATTAGAATCTTCTGCTCCTTTTCTATTTTCTGGATATGGTACCACTAGATGGTGATTCGTTCTGATTATACCACCTATGCATGCATGGAATCCTACATGGTGATGGGCTCTATGATCTATGCATGTTGTTAACCTTATAAGGGGAGCCCGAGTCTGTTGTTGTGGTTCCAGGGGTATTATATCCATCTCTGTTGATGATATTGGTGGAACTATGTACATCTATATGGTCTATTGGTATATATGCTGCCTGGGTGCAGTATAGAATTTCTCTTGCACCATTGCATGAGGTGTTTTCTTTTTCCGCACGCACCATCCCTTACACATGGTCACTCTGGGGAGCATGTATTCTACACACTACGGGCCCATAGTGGAATTTTTAAGAGTGGTTATATGGGCTCCATCCATCAGTATAATTGGGATGATTATTCCCTTTTCCTTTCCCCAGCTGATCCTCCCCATTTTTAGCTAATGGGGCTTTTGCGTCTTTTCATTCCTTTGGCTCATTCCAACAATGCTACTTGTGAGAATATAGCCTTCCTCCTATTGATGTGCAACCAGTTAATGAGCATCCATCCAATCTGAGTCAGGTAAATCTCTTTGTTTGGTGATGTTTCCAATATGTATATATACATGATTTTTATATGATATACAATGGTGTAATATTGATGTTATCTGTTACTATTTTAGTCTCATGTGATGTACTAGCATCTATATCGACTGTAAAGGGTACTGAGGAAGCCGTTCCAGGCGAAACTAGTTTACCCAGTTTTTTATGGACTACATACAATGTATATTGACTCTTTGTATATACACACACGGAGGTGTTAGTAGCTATGACATTGCAATGTTTATGCACGTGAGTGCTTTTTTAAAAAGGTATAGATGTTTATGAACCAATAAAATGTCTCTTGTATATTTTTGATATTTCTGTATAACTTTGTCTATAAGACGGGCGTGGTGGTTTTTTGGTGAGCCCCTGTAATGTTTGCATGGGAACAAGGGAGGGTGTCCAAAGACTCCCTGTTTCAATGATTGGCTATCTTCAGCTGAGTACTTTGAAGGGGCAAGTTTCTGCCTTATCTATCTTTTTTCAGAAGCGTTTTGCTCTTCATCCTTTAGTTAAAACTTTTTTCCAGGGGGTGGCGCATGTGCGGCCTCCCAGGAAACCTTTACTCCCTGTTTGGGACTTGAATTTGGTTCTTTCCACTCTTCAGGCTCCTCCCTTTGAGCCTTTGCAAGATATTGCTTTGTCTACCCTGATTCAGAAGATTGTCTTCTTGGTAGCTATCAATTCGGTTCGGCATGTCTCGGGGTTGGCGGCCTGGTCTATTCAGGCGCCCTACTTTGAGAGGCATCAGGATAAAGTGGTTTTTCGGTTCAAACCAGACTTTGGTTGTTTCTGCTTTTCATTTGAATCAGGATATTGTTCTTACCTCCTTGTGTCCTAAGCCTAAGAATGACAAGGAGAGGGTTTTGCATTGTTTGGATGTAGTACGCTGTGTTAAGTACTATTTGAATATTACGTCTCCTTTTCGTAAGACTGATGCCTTTTTTGTTATGCCCTGTGGGCCTAGGAAGGGTTTGGCGCTGCCCAAATCTTCCATTAGCAAATGGATACGTCAGGCCGTTACTGCGGCCTATTCTGCTAAGGGGAAAGTCACCCCTTTCCGTATCACTGCTCATTCTACTCGCGCCGTTGGAGCGTCTTGGGCTTTTCAGCACCAAGCTTCTGTTGAACAAGTTTGTAAGGCTGCTACTTGGTCTTCTGTTCATACTTTTTTTCTAAGTTTTACAAGGTTGATGTGCGGGCCTCAGCGGATGCTGTGTTAGGCCGCAAAGTTCTGCAGACTGCAGTCATTTAAGTTATGCTTCACTTTGCCTTCGGATACCCATCCCTTGTGGACACTGCTTTTGGATGTCCCGATCGTAAGAATTAAAGGGGAAGCGGGGTGTGTGGCACACTGAGAATAATACCATTTTGTGAGTACTCACCTGAAAAATGGATATTGTCAGTGTGCCACACACCCCGCTTCACCCGCCCTTTTCGGTATCCCGGTTCCTTTATATGGTGAAGCTTTTTCTTTATTTTGAGGTTACCATTGGATTTCCTGGTACCTTGTCTTTCTGCTGGTGTTAAGTGGGAGGTCCCAGGTATATATAGGCCGGAAGGGGGCTCGTTTTCCAGACTTCTCTCTGTAACGTCGCCACCTGGCAGTGGAGTAACCCCGATCGTAAGAATTAGAGGAGAAGCGGGGTGTGTGGCACACTGACCATATCCATTTTTCAGGTGAGTACTCACAAAATGGTATTTTTGGTGATAGGTCATTTCCTGTGTGACGCCCCCCAGAGTGCTCACTCAACTTACCTGTCCCCATGGGTCATGCAAGGTCTCTCATCCAATCAGTGCTTTATGCTGTTCATACTAATGAATGACATAGAGTGCTTGTTATAATGAAGTGCCTTCATAGGAAAGGGGGACCTCGAGGAACTAGCACTGGCGGAAAGGAAAGCGGTTGACGACAAGCATTAATTTAAGGAGACTACTCAGTAACTTACAAATCCGACATGACAACGCGGGGAGCAGAGTGGTAATTTCATTAGACAATGAAAAAGCCTTCGACTCCGTCGAATGGCCCTATATTCTAAGCATACAGCACGTCCTGCTCCAGATATAGTAATAACGTGGGTAATCCTCCGGCACCGTGCACTGCAGACATGTAGAAAACAAGCTCCTCCCGGCCCTACATATACCGAGGGACCTCCCACAATTCCCCAGATTTCTCTGCAGTGCTGGAACTGCGAAGACATGAAGTATCATGCTCTCGCAAGCGAGCGGGGCTTTACAGCCCGAGGCCCTGCGGGACTATTTCCACCCGTCCTCTTTGTAGAAGAATATGCCTCCCAGCCTGGGCTGCGTTGGTCGGGTGAAGGTAGGCAGCACCGTGTGTGCTTAACGGAGCCATGCTCCACCGCAATCCCCCCACCATAGGGTAGGCGGTTTAGGCTGATGGTGAGCCTCTAGTGGATGCCCCTCCCGCATTATTGCCCCATACCCCGGGTAGTGCTGGACCCTGTGTAAAGGGTCACCATCCTCCCTCATTTCCCCAACTAGTTAGGGGGAAAAGAAAGGGGGGGGGGGTATGGGTGTGGCGGTCCCGGTGTACCAGTATGTCACGCTTATGGCCTTATTTCTGCCCTTCATTAACATTGAAATGTCAGAGCCGCGCTGCCGCCGTATGTCTTATACATAGTTTGCTGCGTCGTCTAGAGGCTGTGGCGCCTTTTCCTTACTAGATGTCACGGTTTTTCTACGAATCCTTAAGTGTGTGATTGTATCCTTGCCTTGCCATTACCTCAGAGCTTCGCTCTCTTCGGAGTGGGCAGGGACTTGAATTGGCGCGCTCCGCGTCATGGCAGAGCATCAAGCCCGCCCTTCGAGGTTCGCTGGGCGCCATTTTGTTGACCTTCGCGTGCGCATGGTGGCGGTTCCCCTCCTCCCTTGGTCTGTAAGTGCCCTCGCGGGTGACTCCTTTTTATATGTTGTTCCAGCTGCGCATGGCTCTGACACCCACTCTTCTCCTTATGTCTTTCAGACGCCAAGATTCCGGGGGCATCTCCCGGCCTGATATATATATATATATATATATATATATATCTTAAACGGGTTCACATTTAAATTCTCCCACATTCCTAGCGGGTCTTGGGGCATCCAGGGTTGCTTACAGCATAAATCCCTGCTGGCATATTGCTTAGATAATCACCATATGGAGGCATCTCAGAATTATGTGTCCGGGGTCCCGCGGGGACAAGACCAGCTGTGTACTGCGTGTGGACAACCCCATGCTGATGCTGACAGAGCACGGGTCTGCGGACCGTGTGCTGAACAAGTACTGGCCCTGCAATCAGGTTTACCAGTGGCTGCACCTTGCTTCAATACACCTGTCTCCCCGTGTTTAAATCTCACTCCTGAGGAGTCTCACTCGAGCGGGGATGACCAGCAGGTGGTGCCGCACAGGCTACCTATGGCTGAGCAGGTGATGTCTAGTCTGGCGGGGCGCTGGAAAGAAGCGGCCCCTGACGCCTCCTGGTTCTATGTTTCCCGCTGAAACTGAAGAATCTGCTACTATGCAGGACCTTGATCCTTCTGATGAAGGTGAAATTTTCTCAGGTTCCAGTTCCTCAGACGAGATACCTTGGAGCCGTGACAATTCTGGCCCTGGTTCCTGGGGCCTGTGTGACACTGATGAATTACTCATTAAGATCTTTGAAGTACTATCCATCTCTCCTCCGGGAGAGTCTCCCAAGCCCAAGAGGGAGAGTTTCCACACGGCGACGCCGTGCTTGGAATTTCTGGAACAGGATCATTTCCAGGCTCTTATATCTAAGGAATGGGAATCGCCTTGTAAACTTACAGGGGTTCCGGGGGTCTGGGATTGGAAGTACCCTTTTCCCCCTGATGTGGTTGACTGTTTGCCCCTCCCGAGGTGGATGCACCTATTATTGCGGTTGCTAACCCTCCCTTCATGACAGCCTCTACTCATCGTACCCTTCGGGATGCTGAGGACCGGCGCATTGACAAACTGGCTTCCAACGCCCTTTAGTGTGCAGGGACAGCTCTGCGCCCGGTCTGTGCTGCGGCCGTCACTGCGGTGGCCGCCGGGACCCTTCTTCGGAAGATACTTGACCACCAGCCAGAGGATCTCCCTTGGGAGTTCTTTAATGCACTGTCTGATTGTGATGTTTTTGTGAGGTTTATTCTCTCAGCGATGGATGACACTATTAAAATGTGTGCTAGAGCCTCGGTTCTTGTGGTGGCTATTCGCCGCCTGCTTTGGCTGCGACAGTGGGGGGCTGACTATGATACTAAAAAGGCTCTTACTGGCCTTCCTTTTAGAGGACGACGCTTATTTGGGCCCGGTTGGACCTTTTTGGAAAAAAGGGTAAGGCACCCTCGTGCAGAAGGCCGTCTCTGCCTCCCAGGGGCAGGGACACCCCTCCCCCTCTCTACGTTAGTGTCAAGCGCGAACCAGAAGTGTGCTTCCAACTTTTTGGAGTGGAGGCCCGCCCCAGTGGGGGCAGGCAACGCCCTGGAACCTCCGGCAGGGCGAAGTCCAAATCTGCCAAAACCGCACAAGCGTGAAGGGACGCCCTCGCCATGTTGGGCGAGGGGACTGCTGCAGCACTGGGCTCCTATCGCAGGGCGCCTTGCTTCTTTCAGGTTGTTGCAGGAGGTAGTCCCCCCTGGATGCAGAATGGAGTTGCTGGGCGGTCCCTTTCTAAGGTTGTCAGGGTTCTTCTAGTCCCGGTTTTCCCTTCGGGAGTTGAGGCAGGCCGAGTTCGGCGTGCAGGGTCCGGGCTCTCTTACAGGCTGGCCCTTGACTTGTGTTTGCATCCACATTTCCTTTTCCCTCTGGGATGAAGCAGTCTGACCCGGGATGGCTTTCTGGGCCTAGCATTTATACTTTCACAGGCAGTTCCTACATGGTATGTACCTGTTGGGCCACAGACTCTTATGTCCAGTGGACCTCATGATGCCTGTGAGGATCTATAATCCCTTTTTAGTCCCCTGTGCCTTCAGGACACCTAGGCCATTTCCAGCCAGTGTTGAAGGTCCAACTCTGCGGATTGGGGTATTGTTTTTGGCTCCTCTCCTGCTCCCAGACGGCTCACCAAGGCGAGTATGGGAGTGGTGTATTGGACGTGCCCGTGTCGCGCCCTAGTTTCTACTTGCTTGTCCTTCTTTGCTTCCTATTTTTGCATCGGGCCCTGTTGGCTATTGACTTGTGGCTCCTTTGGGAGTCCTGTGGATTGGTGCTCAGGCACATCACTTACTTAGTGTCCCCTGGTTCGGTATCTCCCTACGGGGTGGCATTTAGATTCGTTCATGTTAGAACCTTCCTTCTGCTATATGTGGACTTATTATGGAAAGGGCCTTGCCCTCTTTGATGTCACACTACCTTGACCTTGCAGCTGGTGGGCCTGTTGGTGGTGGCCCAGATGCTGTCCCATATTCTCAGAAGCCCTTGGGCCCTGCGACACCTTAGGTTACTTATCCTGGACAGGGTTCCAGCACCCCTGGAACTAGGTCAGAACGCTCCCCCTTGTTACGGGGTTCCTTTTGAGGTTGTAAATTCAAGGAAGATGTCTGGGACCATTCCTTTCCTTCTTGCTTGTCCCTGTAGATGGTCACCATGGGTACCAAGTCTTACAGGTTGACTGGGGGGTCTTATTCTTCTGAAATCCCCCGTGGTCCCTAAGGGGGGGCCCCTTAGGGGATCCATCTTCTTACTGTTTTTCGGTTGACACATTGAGGCTTTGGTGGGCTCTGATTTGCTGGACTACTCCTCTTCAGGACTTGTCCTTTTTTGGGGACTCTCGGTCAGTCTGAGGACAGTGGCTTGTCCTTTTTTATCTGTGAAGGTCTCGGAACAGGTTGACCCTTCAAGAAGGTTCTGGTTATGATCTAAGTGGGGGTTTACATTCCTTGCACTTCATTGGTATTAGCTTCGATGGCTGTCCTACTGTGGCAGGAGGTTCTATTCTAGTGTCTCACTGCGTCCCTACTGGTGTGGCCCTGTGGGGCCCCTTTACTATTACAGGGACTCTGTCCTGGGTTATTGTCCCAGAACTCTCTGGCCTTGGTCATGAGAGCCTAGTATTGTTTCTGTCAGGACATTATATTCTATATGTCTTAGCTTCTTTCACCCTGCTAGGCGGGGTTCTGCATAAGATTGCTGTAGAAAGGGAGAACCGTTATGCTGGGGGCCCTGGGTGGCCCAGCGGGGTGTGGTTCGCAGATTTTCTGCTGAAGACAGTTGTACTGTATGCCCTCTCAAGCGGCTGTTCTGCCTGTTCAGGCTCCTTACTACGTCGCCCCTACCTACAGGTCTTTTAGGCGATTGGTCGGTTTGCTTTTCACCCTATTGGAGATGGGTATCTCTGGGTGTCTTGTCTCTATTGGAGGGCTAGGCCTAGCTCCCTCCTCTTCTTCTCCCTTTTCTGCCGGCTATGTTGGAGTATGTTGTTCTAGTTTGCTTTGCTTGGACTAGCTCTCTCTCCTGCGGGATATTCCCTATTCCTGGGTCCTAGAGTTATTATAGCACGGTTGAAGTTGGCTTCCCAACTCAGTTCTCTGAAGGTTTTCAGGGCTCGCCCTGTTCGCCTACTGCAGAAGTCTAGTTCAATCTTCTGTGTTGCGCATTCCTCAGGGGTTGCTCAGGTGCGTTCCCCAGGGAATTCTATGCTCCCTTTTGGGGGGGTTACTTATCCGGATGCCCTGCTAAGGGTTCCCTTGGGTCTTATTCAGGTTCTTGTCTGAAATGTTCCTTCCCTCATATCGCTCTTCAGTGCGGTTGTGTTTATATATCTGTACACCATGAGGTGAGGGTGTTCCGCCTTACACCGAATTGGGTCCAGGCGGTGTTTTTATTCTCCTTTATTCCAGGCCCTCCGGCCTCTGGGCTATTGTCTAGATTACTCTGAGCTAAAGGGATCTGTATCCCTCAACAGGTGTTGGTGATTTCCTGGTCTGTCTCTTGTCCCTGGTAGGGATTATGCCCTTTGGGGCTTATAGGTGTCTCCATCCTTATGTACCGGATCTGATTGCTACCACGGGTGTAGGTGCCCTTTGGATTGGTCTTGCTCACTTGGTTTTGTCCTTCTGAGCCTAAAGTAAACGTTTCGGCTCTTGCTGAATCTTGTTAGTGTTGTTTTCAGTATTCCTGCTGGTCTCGCCTGAGACCTGGGTTCATATTCCCCGATGGGGAGAGTTCTAAGGTTGCCATGGCTACACTTTTTTTTGCAGTAGCATGGTTAGGCTGTTACTCTGGCCTACTCGTTTAGGGGAAGATTCTTCTTCTCTTTTGGTTTTTGTTCTGTTACTACTTGTGCTTGGCTTGGGCCTTTCAGCACTAGGTTCTGTTGAGCAAGCTGGCTAGTCCGCTGCTTGTGTTCCGTTCCTCCTTTACAAGATTTCAAAGGTTGAGTTAGAGCATTGCTCTCGTTGCTCTTGGTAGCATGGTTGCGGGTGACAGCGCTTTTACTGTTGGCTGTGCCTTTTTCACGGGGATCCCACCTTACTTTATGGACACTGCTTTTGGATGTCCCACATGTTATTACTATATCTGGAGCAGGACGTGCTGTATGCTTAGAATAATACAATTCTGTGAAATACTCACCTGAAGAATAGACTAGAATTGGTATTATACGCATACAGCATGTCCTGCTCCACCCCACCCTGGTTTCACCTTGTTCTGGATCCCCTGTATGGTGATTGTTATCATTGATATTATTGCCATTTTCTGGGTGGTTGGTTTCTCCTGGCTTCTTTCTCACTGCTTTTCAATGCTGGGGATTTGTGGGAGGTCCCTCGGTATATGTAGGGCTGGGAGGAGCTTGTTTTCTACATGTCTGCAGTGTACGGCGCCGGAGGCGAAGGATTGCCCACGTTATTACTATATCTGGAGCAGGACGTGCTGTATGCGTATAATACCAATTCTGCAGGTGAGTATTTCACAGAATTGTATTTTGTGGGCTGTCATGGCCAAGTTCGGTCTCCCACCAACCTACATTAAATATGTACAATTACTCTATAGGAACCCCAAGGCAAGGGTGAGGGTGAATGGGATTATAACGTCTGAAATATCACTGGATCGAGGCACGTGTCAGGGATGCCCCCTCTCCCCATTGTTGTTTGCGTTGGCTATTGAACCTTTGGCAACGCTAATTAGAGACTCCCCATATATGCGGGGGTGGAAACTGGGTTGTACTGTTGAGAAGGTTTCCATGTATGCAGATGACACCCTGGTCTATTTGGCAGATGCTAACAGTTCACTAGAGGCCCTACTGAATACAATAGCTAAATTTGGATCCTTTTCAGGCTTACAAGTCAATTGGGAGAAATCCAGCCTATACATGGTGGATAGACCCGAAGATATTCAGATCTTTCTAGGCTCATCACTTCAGATAGTGGAACGGTTTAAGTATCTGGGGGTCATTATACAGGGGGACCCCTCCAAATTTATTGAGTTAAATATAAATCCTGTGATCAGTACCCTTAGAAGGAGGACTACCCATTGGGCGACTCTCCCCCTCTCAGTGATTGGCCGCATCAATATGTTCAAAATGGTTTTTCTCCCTAAATTTCTGTTGCCAGCCTCCCATTTTCGACTATTGGACTCCATATTATTTGTTTGTTTGGCGTTCCTCCCCCCCCCCCCCCCCCAAAATGAATAAGTCCACTCACAAAGTACCCTTAACAGCTGGGGGCCTGGCTGCGCCGCATATGCTATTGTACTTCTATTCCACTCAATTAGTGTATATTACTTGGTGGATGGTTCCCTCTGCGGCTAACCCAGTGACCTCCCTGGAAACCTCTCTGCTAGGTCCAGCAGTTCCTTTGAGGATTCTTGTGTACAGAGGAGTGAGGGGTCTCCAGCATGCTACAACATGCATGAGAACCACCTTGCATATTTGGCAGCGGGTGCATTCTATGGAGGGATCCCCCTGTCCTCCCTTAGAATGGTCCCCTAACATGCCTCTGGGATAACCCTAGACTGCCCGAGCTGATGTCTCTCCCAGATACAATTTATTCTTCTAATCCATTCCAGGCACCCCTTACTCTTGGGTTTCCCTCCTCCTTGCTGATCATGTGACTGCAAGAAAGAAAACAGGTGCAGCCCTCCCGGCCCATAAGTAGCAGCTGTCCCTAATCAGATCAGTTTTTCTTTCTTGCAGTGGCAAGATGACTGTTGAAGATTTAGAGGTCGCTCTCAAGGTTTTGGCAGCAAGCGGGAGACTGTCGGCTCTCTGCGTAGCCTTATTCCCACGGTTCCCTCAAGACCCAAGTTTATGCCTCCACAGCGTTGGCTGTTTTGGGGTCCGTGAAGGTAAGGTGGAAGCCCCGGGGTCTTGGGGCGCTTACAGAGTGTGTATGCTCTGGGCTGCAGGCTTTTTTGAAAAGCAAGTCAGCCGCAGGTTTTTCTCTGGTGTACCTGCTGAGGAATGTTTTATTTTTTACCCAACCCTTCCTTCTTCCAGTTAGGTAGGCTTGTTTCATATAAAAAAAAAAATGTTATGTCCGCAGCGCACATGCTAAGCTGGGCATACTGATAAGGTTTGCAGCCCTGCGCAAGGATGACATGTTTTTAAGAAAAATAAAAATATATATATATATATATATATATATATGAGGAGGAGAGGGAAATTCCTTTTTATTTGTGTGTGGGTAATATGCCTTTAAGAAGCAGGGCTGACGTCACGCTGAGGCGTTGTTATCTCAGACCATGTGTTTGTGTTTACCTTCAGTACTCCTTCACTTGGTAGAAGGAGATCGCAGGTGGTGGTTCTCTGCTGGAGTCAGGTAGGAGACACGAGGCTGCAACGGTTAGCGAGGAGGGCAGCCTGGCTATGGTCTCCCCTCCTCTCCCCTCTTCTCTCTCTCTCCCCTCTCCCACACTGCGCTCGGCGCTTGGCCAGCTGGGGGAGCCGGGGCCATGAGCGCCTTTACTCCTCCAAACCCCCCGCCCTCCTCCCCTCCCCTCCCCTCTCTTCTCCCACACTGCGCTCTGACGAGAAGCCGGCTTGTCTCTTCCCGGCGGCACCGCTCAGACCGGCTTGCGGTCATTTATTTATCAGACAGCCGTGGCACAGGCGGCAGCGGCGGTTGTTGGGGAGCTGGGGAAGCGGCCTTTCCTGGACTTTGGCTGCCATTAAAGTTTTAAATCAATATGATGGGGGGCGACGCAGGCAGCGGCCGAGCTAAGGCTGAGGTTTTATGATTAATCTGTAAGGCATGGTCTTGTCTCCTTCAGGGTGAAGACAGACGGCAGTGGTGAGTGGATCGTCTGGTTCATTTCTCTTTTTGCTATTGATTGATATGTATTTAGCAGTCTTCAGTTTGGATTTCAATCATGATTGTTTTTAAATATTTTTAAATATTATTGAATATTATTTTCAATTAATATAGGATATATTCATATGGTGGTGAAATGCTAAAATATTGTAAATATTTTTAGTTATCTATTATATTTTATTATATTATTATATATTATATTTTTATTATTATATTATTATTACTTTATTTTTATATTATTATTATTCAATATTTATCAACTATTATATATTGTTATTACTCCTTAGTAATGACAGTATCTTATGATCCTTTTTGATCTTTATTGGAGGTAAAAATATAGGTATTAAATCCTTTTTCTCGTTGGTTTAGGCTCAGGGCCTTTTGGGTCAGCTGGCCAATATAAAAAAAAAAAGTTATAATTATATAATTTAATAATAAACACCATGAGGGAGGCATCAGGGGATAGCGATACGGGCATCCCTCTTGAACAGAGCAGGATCGGCCCCTTATGCAGGCAGGATCCCCTGGGTAGTTTTGGCACGGTTTGTTCCGCCTGCGCCGTGAAGATCGGCCTAGATCATAACAGAGCGGCTGACCGAGTATCTAGCCCGGCTGATGCTGGGAGCATTACGGCTCGTCCATCTCCTGCTTCCCTAAAGGGGGAGAAGGCAGTGAGGTGCAGACGGAATTTGCTCACAGATTGGATAATCTGGAGAGGCAGTTGTCTCTTGTGTTACCAAGGAAGGCCGCCTATAAGAGAAAACATTTGGAACCTGTAGCGGAGGAAGAGGATATGTTTGCCTCCTTTGGGGAAGAAGGGGACGAGGAGTATTTGGACGAGCAGCCCTCTGAGGGCGAGCTGCGGTCAGGAGAAGATAGTAACTCTATCTTATTTTCGTCCAATGAAGATCCTCTCCTCGTGGATAAAACAGAAGGTCTACTTTCTGTGGTTTTTGATACCTTGAATATCTCCCCGCCTGAGGTAGAGAAAAGAAGAAAGGATGACCTGTTTAAGCCTGTTAGGCAAAGGCAGGTGTTTCCAGAACAGCCACATTTTTCCAAAATGATACTTAAGGAGTGGGAAAATCCTAATAAGCTGCCCGCTGTTCCCAAGATCCTAGGTTCTAGGTATCCATTTCCAGCAGACATGGTTAAACTTTGGTCCTATCCACCTGAGGTGGACTCCCCAGTTGCAGGCTTGTCTAACACTTCGGTCAGTGGTAGGCTAGAGGTGGAAAAGATCAAGGACACACTAAAATACAATACCAACAACATCCACATGATGTGTACCAATGCTCGCAGCTTGGGCAACAAGCTCTGTGAATTCATGGCTATCATATCCATGGATGAATTGGATCTTGTTGCAATAACAGAGACTTGGTTCAAGGATCACAATGACTGGGAGATAGCCATACCTGGTTACACATTGTACAGAAAAGACAGACTGGATAGAAAGGGCGGTGGAGTAGCCATTTAGGTCAAGACTACCCTTCAATCAACAATAATTCAGCATACACATAATGAACTAGAAACTCTCTGGGTTACCATGCAGACTAAGGAGGGCTGTGGTCAGAATTGGTGTGATATATAGGCCCCCTGGACAATCTGAGGATCTAGATTAATAGATAATTACAGATGACTTCAACATGCCTGATGTGGACTGGAATATCCCAAGTGCATCGACATGCAAGAGCAGGACTATATTAGAGGCACTTAATGGAGTGTCTCTAAAACAACTTGTGACATTGCCAACTAGAGGAGATAACATTCTGGACTTAGTTCTGACCAATGGGGATCTGGTGTCCGAGGTCAGGGTTGAAGAAAATCCGGGTTCCAGTGACCATCAATGCTTATTGTTCAGAATATAAACAGACATTGTGCAATCACACACCAGAACCAAAGTGCTAGACTTTAGGGAGACAAACTTCAAGGAAATGGCGGAGTATGTAGAAAGAAAATTAGGTGAGTGGAACAGAGTAGCAGAAGTGAGTGCCAAGTGGTCACTATTAAAAATGGCCATCTTAAAGGCAACTAAGCAATATGTGAAACAAACTAGCAAGAATAAAAGGAAGAAGAAACCATTATGGTTTAATAGGGAAGTCAGCACTATCATAAAAGATAAGAAGTCTGCCTATAAGAAGTATAAAGGAAGTGTAGCTGACAGAGAGGCGTATAAAATTAAACAGAGGGAAGCAAAACTGATTATAAGGACTGCTAAAGGGCAAAAGGAGGAAGAAATGGCCAAATCTATGAAGAGGGGAGATAAAACCTTTTTCCGATATATTGGTGACAGAAGAAAAACAATGCAGTCTCAAAAATTAGAAATAGGGAAAATAAATATATTGACGGAGATAAGGCTGTGGCTGACCATCTGAATAGCTACTTTTGTTCGGTATTTTCAGATAGTAGCAGGCATGGCCATAGCACAGCATCCAGCTGGGAGGGCACAGCTCCAGAGTTTCTGGAGGCTGATGTCTTAGCCGAGCTGGCACATCTAAAGGTAAGTAAGGCGATGGGTCCAGATGGAATCCACCCCAGAGTTCTAAGGGAACTTAGGTTTGTGATTGCAGCCCCTCTGACTGATTTACTTAACCATTCCCTTTCAACTGGTGAGGTTCCAGATGATTGGAGAATGGCCAATGTCGTACCAATCCATAAAAAGGGGAGTAGAGAAGAAGCCAGTAATTACAGGCCAGTTAGTTTAACATCTATAGTGGTCAAATTAATGGAAACACTCTTAAAAAAACAGATAATTTCCCATCTAAAAATTAATGACTTATTGGACCCAAAACAGCACGGCTTTACTGAGGGCAGATCATGTCAGACCAATCTTATTGATTTCTTTGACAATGTCACTAAAGTGTTAGATGAAGGTGGTGCTGTGGATATTGCCTATCTGGATTTTAGCAAAGCCTTTGACACTGTACCACATAAGGAGCTCATACATAAGTTATTGAAGGTAGGACTCAATCCCTGGATAGTTCAGTGGATTTCCAGTTGGCTGAGGGATCGGTATCAGAGTGTTGTTGTAAATGGTGTGCAATCTGAACAAAGGCGAGTTACAAGTGGTGTGCCGCAGGGCTCTGTCCTGGGCCCCATTCTTTTTAATATATTTGTAAGTGATATAGGAGAAGGCTTGGTAGGAAAAGTTTGTCTGTTTGCTGATGATACAAAGGTTAGTAATAGTGTGGATATTCCGGTAGGTGTCTGCAACATGGAAAATGATTTAGCTTTACTGGATAGATGGTCAAAACTGTGGAAACTTAATGTCTCTAAATGTAAAATCATGCACTTGGGTAGAAGGAATCCCTGCTCTGAGTACCGTATGGGCAGCACTGTGTTAGCCAGGACCTCGGAGGAGAGAGATTTAGGGGTACTGATTACTGATAGCTGCAAGATGAGTGGACAGTGTAGCCAGGCAGTGGGAAAAGCAAGCAGGATGCTCGGCTGCATAGCTCGAGGCATCACCAGTAGGAAAAGGGAGGTTGTGATGCCGCTGTATAGAGCCCTGGTAAGGCCACAGCTAGAATACTGTGTGCAGTTCTGGAGACCTTACCTGCAAAAAGACATTATTCAAATAGAACGTGTCCAAAGGCGGGCAACGAAAATGGTGGAAAGACTTAAACTTAAAACTTAAAGAACTTAATTTGTACAGTCTGGAGGAAAGAAGGGAGACCTGAAGCTAGTCGGGGGGAAGATCAGGAGCAATGTTAGAAAATATCATTTTACAGAAAGAGTAGTAGATGCTTGGAACAAACTTCCAGCAGAGGTAGTTGAAAAATCAACAGTCACTGAATTTAAACATGCCTGGGATAAGCACACATCTATCCTAAGATAAAGAGTACATACAGTATACACATAAGGGCAGACTAGATGGACCGTATGGTCTCCTTCTGCCGTCAACCTTCTATGTTTCTATGTGATGCCGTCCGCTACTATGGGATCCCTTAGAGATCCCACAGAGAGGCGTATGGATCAATTGGCTCGCCATGCCTTCGCCATGATAGGTTCTTTGCTCCGCCCCGTTGAAGAGGAGCTTAGCTAGGGCTAAATCTCGCAGGCTGACCCAAGAGTCCAAGGACTTTAAGGACTGTTTGGACTTTAATGCATTTGCTATTACTGCGATGGAGGATGCGGTCAGGCTGGCGGCGAGAACTTCTGCTCTCCTTGTGGCTTTGCACCGTTCATTGTGGCTTAGGCAGTGGTCGGCAGATGCCGCCGCTAAGAAGGCGCTTACGGATTTACCCTTTTTAGGGAGCAGACTTTTTGGAGAAAAGCTGGACGGTATGGTGAAGGATGGCAAACTGCCTCAAAGGAGAAGGTCGACTCGGCCTTTTCAGAAGTCTTCGTCATTTTGGCCTTTTTGGAGGGGCCTTTCGGCCTTGCTCCCGTAGAGATTTTTGGGGTAGAGGAAGAGCGCATAATAGGGCAGGAGGGGCCTGGAGAAGTAGGCCTAAACCTCCAGCCAAGTCCACTCCAGCATGAGGGGGCGCCCTCACCTGAGCGGGTGGGGGGACGGCTTTTGCTTTTTGCTCATACCTGGATGCGCCACGTGGCAGATCGGTGGATCCAAGAGGTGGTGTCTTCAGGTTACAAAATCGAGTTTGCAGCCAGACCGCCCACAAGGTTCCTTCAGTCAGGGGCATCCCGGAACCAGTCAAAGCTAGTTGCCCTGAAGTCCGCAGTTCAGCACCTCCTTCAAAAAGGGGTGATTTGTCGAGTACCCCTTCAGGAAGGAGGTCAGGGGTTTTATTCCAACCTTTTTACAATCCCCAAAAAGGACGGGTTGATACGTCCCATTTTAGATCTGAAGGATCTCAACAGGTATATTCGTCGAAGTTGAGGTCAGCTTTAACAGTAGTTCGACCCGGGGATCTTCAGGAGCCAGGGGATATGTATCGTCCCTTATTTGGACGATCTCCTAATTTCAGCCAGTTCGCATCAGCAGATTTTAAAGGACACGCAGATGGTTCGGTCGTCTCTGGAAGAATTTGGCTGGGTGATCAATTACCCGAAGTCTCATATCACTCCGGCGCCAGTAAGGAACTTCTTGGGTATGGGTTGGACACCGTCCAAGTCCAGGTTTATCTGCCAGAGCAGAAGGCTCGGCTAATTCAGAATCAGATAGAGTGCCTCCTGGCTTGCTGGCAGCCGACTATTCGGCTGGGAATGAGGTTAGTAGGCCTGATGGTAGCCTGCTTCGAGGTGGTACCTTTTGCCCAGTTTCACATGAGGCCCCTTCAATGGAATCTATTGGCAAGCTGGGATCGGACCCCGCAGTCGCTGGATCAAGTCTTTGTACTAACGCCCTCGGCCAGACATTCTCTTCTGTGGTGGATGGACCCTCTTCATCTGGCTGTAGGCAGGTCCTTTTTGTCACAACAGTGGCAGATCGTTGCCACGGATGCCAGTCTCACAGGATGGGGCGGCATTTGGCTAACTCAGAAGATCCAGGGTCAGTGGGGGGTGAGAGAGAATCAGCTTCCCATAAATGTATTGGAGTTAAGAGCTATCCGGCTAGTGCTTCAGTATCTGACCCCCAGCTTAAAGGGGCAGGCAGTCCAGGTCCAGTCGGACAATCGGACAATCGGACAGCTGTAGCCTATATCAATCATCAGGGGGGTACTCGGAGCAAGGGTGCTCTAGAAGAGGTAAGCCGGATTCTGACTTGGGCAGAGGAGAATGTTCCCTGCATTTCAGCAGTTTATATTCCGGGGGTAGTAAACCAGGAGGCCGACGCTCTGAGCAGGAAGGTTCTGCATCGGGGAGAATGGTCCCTCAGTCGGAAGGTTTTCCAAGCCCTTTGTCTTCGCTGGGGGCGTCCGGAAGTGGATCTCTTTGCGTCCAGACACAATCACAAACGGCCAGTATTCATGTCCCTGTCGAGGGACCCTCTGGCCATAGCCATGGATGCCCTGTCAGTCCCTTGGGCAAGGTTCAAACTTCTGTACATTTTTCCCCCGTTTCTGCTTCTGAGTCGTGTACTAAGAAAGATAATTCAGGAGGGGGTACCAACCATTCTAGTAGCTCCTCATTGGCCAAGAAGAAGTTGGTTTTCGGACATAACAAGGATGGCGGTAGACCATTGGCGCCTACCGATCGAGCCGGATCTTCTCAGGGGGCGCTTCGGCACCCGAATTTACAGAAGCTGGCTTTGACGGCTTGGCTATTGAGACCTCGGTCCTAGCAGAGAAAGGTTTATCAGCTAAGGTTATTCATACCATGATTCAGGCCCGGAAGAAGTCGTCTTCCATGATTTACTACAGGGTCTGGCGGTCATTCATATCCTGGTGTGAGGCTAGGAATTTTTCATGCAGAAGGTATTCAATATCTAGAGTCCTAGAATTTCTGCAGGATGGCTTAGAAATGGGCCTACGATTAAGCACCCTAAAAGGGTAGGTATCGGCTTTATCTATTTTTTTCGCTAGTAATAGACTCATTAAGACTTTTTTTCAGGGAGTCACTCATGTCCGTCCGCCGCGCAAGTCTATCTTACCGGTAGGGGACTTGAATTTGGTGTTGACGGCTCTACAGGGGGCTCCTTTTGAACCTATGGTTGACGCTGCAGTGAGCATTTTGACACTTAAAGTGGTATTTTTAGTGGCAATCACATTTGTGCGGCGTATTTCTGGGTTAGCCGCTTTATGTATGAAATCTCCTTATTTTAAGTTACACAAAGACAAGGTAGTTTTTCGGTTTAAGTCTGATTTTTTGCCTAAGGTCGTCTCTCCCTTTCATCTTAATCAGGAGGTAATTCTACCCTCCTTGTGCCCAGGTCCGGCTAATGCTAAGGAAAGGGCACTTCATTCCTTAGACGTTGTTAGAGCCATAAGGTATTATTTGGCAGCTACAGATGCTTTCCGCAAGATGGATCTTCTTTTTGTTATTTCAGATGGACCAAGAAAGGGACTTCCACCGGCTAAAGCCACTGTCTGTAAGTGGATTAGGCAGGCAGTAGGAAGAACCTACTCGGCCAAGGGGAAGGAACCCCCTTTTCGGGTCACGGCCCATTCCACTAGGGCCATTAGGGCTTCCTGGGCCTTCCAGCACCAGGCTTCGGTGGAACAGGTCTGCAAAGCTGCCACCTGGTTTTACAAGGTGGATGTTAGAGCCTCAGCTGACGCTGTTGTTGGTCGGAAGATTCTCCAGGCAGTAGTGAAGTGAACTACCTGCCATCTTCTGCGTTAGGGGATCCCGCCCATAGATGGCACTGCTTTTGGAGGTCCCAAGAGTAAGGCGTGCCTGGAATGGATTGGAAGAATAAACACAATTCTGTGAGGTACTCACCTGTAGAATTGGTTTTTCTGGGAATCCATTCCAGGCACTCCGGCCCACCCGTTTTTTGGGTCATGTTATCTTCTGCCGCTTCTCTGTTGGTGTTAATCCATTTTTTTATTATTTCATGGCATTTAAAAAAAAAAAAAAAGAAAAAGTATTAACTTATTTTTGAGAGCATTTTTTGGAGTTTGATGTGTAGTAACATGGACTCTTGTATGGGCCTCCCGGCCTGTCTCTAGTTTTACTGCTTTTTAAGTAAACTGATCTGATTAGGGGCAGCTGCTACTTATGGGCCGGGAGGGCCGCACCTGTTTTCTTTCTTGCAGTCACGTGATCAGCAAGGAGGAGGGAAACCCAAGAGTAAGGAGTGCCTGGAATGGATTCCCAGAAAAAACAATTCTACAGGTGAGTACCTCACAGAATTGTGTTTTTTGGAAGATTCGGGGGAATTACATTATTAGCACAGATACTCTCTGGAGGGGGGCTGATGACATATGAGCAGCTATGCCAAATCCAAGGGATTTCTTCCGTTATCTCCAGCTGCGATATGCTCTCAGATCTGATACCTTTGGAGGGATTGCAACTAATGGAATCATCAGTGGAGTCTTTGGTTAGGTCCACGGATCTCAGTTAGCCCACCTCAACTTTATATTGTGCCCTCCTCTCAAACCTCCCCTCCCCACTGGATAGTGCACTGGACAAATGGAAAGCATTAATCCCGGATCTAGATTGGGAAGACTGGGAGGAGGCCATAGACAATCTGTACTCATTAGTAATAGATTCAAAAGACAGGCTAATCCAGGCTAAGTGGCTCCACCAGGTTTACCTGACCCCAGCTAGACTTAAAAGAATGGGCCTGCTGGAGACAGACCTGTGTCCCAGGTGTAAGGTCAAACCAGGCACTTCAATACACGTGGTCTGGGAATGCCGAGTGATCTCGAGGTACTGGGATGCAATTTCTAGCTTCATATCCACCTCCGTGGGATTACCAATTAGAAAGTCAGCTGCCCTCTGTCTATTGAGTATAGTTGAACCCATGCTGGATGATGGCCCGCAGAGAACTCTTCTACGATTGTTAATGTTTTACGCTAGAAAATGCATGCTACTAAATTGGAAACATCCAAGTGAGCCAACTCGGGGTGGAAAAGCCTGATAAACGGTAAGCTAGTCTTATATAAGATGACCTACATGGCCAGGGGATGCCCTGGTGTGGGAGGCGTGGCTTAATGCATCCAGCACAGCTAATGACTAAGAACTGCTACCTATTATTTTCCCTTGGGCTCCATAATACCTTCCATCTAGATAGAGAAATGAGGCCAACAGCAGGTGAGTACGAATGGGTGTGTGTGCGGGACTGTACATGTGGTTATATATGTGTAAGTTACTGTAAGTTGCCTCTTTATAAGAGGACGATTGTAAATTGTAAGTGCAATTGTAAATTGTAATTGAAATGCATAAATAAAAATGTTTAAAAAAAAAAAGGAAAGGAAAGCGGTTATGGACTATTGTGGGGGGTTCACAAAGTGGTGCTCTTAGAATCCAGGGCTGGCTGGGCCAGTGATTGGTTCACTTAAAAACTGACTTCAGGGTTTGCAGGGAGTCGTAACAACTAATTTAGACCTAGCCTGGTCGCTAACAGACCAGTAACCACTTTTTCTGCCCCTTCTGCTGTGTGTGTGTTGCTACTGGACCCATAATAAGCTGTCTTCCAGAGGTATGATGAAAAAAAAAAAAGATCTTAATGTTTTTGCTGTAAAATCCTGCTGAAAAAATCTATGCATGACAGGAAATTGCCCCCAAACATTTGGTATACATGTTAGATTTAATAGCAGCTGCTAATGGGGAAATTGAGGGGGCAAAAAGGTGGAAGTGTATAGAATTAGTATGAATTCAATGCGATGTACATCAGGCTGCCCCTTTAAATAAAGCTGTGTTAGAGAACAGAACTGGAAGGATAAGTCTCAGCTAACATCTTCCATGAGATTTTATACTGCTTAACATCCATGTCCTGGAGCCTCCTACTGAGGTTGCGTGCCAAAGCAGTGCCTGACATGCCCCCTCCATTGAAGTGGATTCCGCCAGTCACTGTGACTAATGTGTGGCCACGTCCTGGTGAGCAAGCACACAGGGAATGCCAGGGGAATATGCACACTGCAGGATGCGATCTTGGGACTAAGTAAGCTTTATACAGGCAAACCTAGTCTCAGCAGGAGCACAAAGGTCAGTACTCAAATACTCGATTCAATGGTAAGTTTTACTACAAAGTAAAAAGAATAAAAAGCTTTCTAATTTCTTTAGGAGTAAAAAAAGGACCATTGCCTTTTATTGTCTTCTAGCTGGTGATTCAGCAACGTTGACATTCTCGGGCTTTTTTCTCATAAAAATATTGTTTTTTTTACTAACATGACAATTTTTTTCAATAGTTTGCTGATTTATTAAATTTTAGCCAAGCCGCAGGTATCAGTGGTTAATATTAATGCAGCAAACGATGCAAACATGCAGTCAGGAGGAGATTTAAACAATGCGTCCGCCTGCTGGCTTCCTGCAGTTCTGTTGTATGGATAAACTGCGGGGCACACTTTGTCTATTACAGGACTGTGCACAGGAAGCTTTAATCACAGCAGCACAGCCAGCAGCAGGCTTACCAGACTTATCTGAGAGCAAATCACAATATTTATTTTATATTCCTAGATCAAGAACATTAGTTATTTTCATGTCAAATGATTCATTCTCAAGTTTAAATGAACCCAAAAGTGTAAACTTTGTAGGCGGGAGGTCAATAGGGCTGGGTGTTGGTCCACTTTAAGCGTCCATCATTGTGTACCAAAATGGTGTCCTCAAGGTGCTGAGATCCATTTTTTGTCTTTTGCTTGCAACGGTTTTACCTTAGCTGTACATGCACTGGTGGGTTTGGTGTACATAATAGAGACTTCCTGACTCTGACTTAATAATCATCTGATTGGACAGAGGCAGAGATGATTCCACATTCCTGTGCGCATAGGTTTCACTGCTCAAATTCAACTTATTCCTAGTATGTCACACACCCCGCTTCCAACATTCATGACACTTGGGATACCGGCCTGTAGAGGGCGATCTTGCAGAGATGACATGGAAAAAAGGAGCCCCTCCTGGTCCATAAGTACCCGGGACCTCCCACTATTCCCCAGTCATTTCATCTCTGCAGTCGGCGAAGCATTCAGGAGATGACTCTCCTTCCTGCAGGTAGCCGGGTTACGCCCGGCCTTTTTCTATTTCTGCCTGAAGCCACATTTTTGTATTGTGATATGTATGTTATGCCTCCCAGCCTTGGCTGATGGGCTCGGGCAAAGGTAGATACACCCTTGGGTGTATATGGGAGTTTGCTCCCTCCGTGAGACCTCAAATAAGGGGTAGGCGGAATCCGGGTTGGTGTCCCCCGGCATGGGATGCCCCGTCCCTTTAAATCTCCTTGTGCTTATTGGGTGCTTATTGTTTTCCCCCCTTTTGGCCCTCCTGGACCCTGCTGGGGTGAAAAGGGGGGGAGGGGAAATCTTTATTTAGGGAGTATCTTTTGGCCTATGCATTTGTTTTTTTTTAAAAAAAAAAA
This sequence comes from Gastrophryne carolinensis, assembly GCA_027917425.1. Lineage (NCBI taxonomy): Eukaryota > Metazoa > Chordata > Amphibia > Anura > Microhylidae > Gastrophryne > Gastrophryne carolinensis. Next base: position 100,454,680 of record CM051235.1, on the reverse strand, counting down.
AAAAAAAGGAAAAGATAAGAAAGTGACATACCTGTTTTGGGTTTTTAAAATTCCCCTCTCTTTTTTTTTTTTTGTTCGCCCCCGTTCTATGATGTCATGCTATTGTCTTTGGCTGACCCGCCCTCTGCTCTCTGAGCAGTGCTAGGTGGTGGGCGGGGCTTCAAGTCGGCATCGCATTTCTGCTTCCTCTTCCTGTTTGACATGTGCTTTGCTGGTTCCTGTTCTGGTGCTGGCCTCCACTGGTCCTGGCTGCTGCGTTGGTGCCGCTGCTGGGCTTTTCATATATCGATTGGTCGCAGGGCTGTCGCTCGGCCGTTGTGGTCACTGTGAGTACCCTTTAGTTTTACTAAAGGGAAATCTTTTTTATACTGTCATTTCTTTCTTGCATATGCATAAGGCTCATTGTGTCTTCTCTCTTAATAGGGGTTTCTCCTGGTCCTTGTTTAAAATCCTCCCACCTAGGGACTATTAAGGGGCATCCCGGGTAGCTTCGGGTGTAAAAATCCCATATACTTGGCGACTATAAAAAAATTAAGTATTAAAAAAAAAAACACCATATGGAGGCATCTCAGGATACTGGGCTCTCAGTTCCTTTGGGACAAACTCGGCAGTGTTTGTGGGGCATCCCTTGTTGGGGATAACGCATTTCTTTGTGCAGCTTGTGCTCAATTGATTATAATACAGCATTCAGAGGCCCAGGCCTCAGGGTCTGGGGCTCCGGCCTCTTCTCCCACACCACCTTGTCTTGTCCATACCCCCAGTGATATTGTCATGGGTGGAGAGTCGCTTTCTGATGTATGTGCCAGATTGGCTCACATTGAAAATTTAATGTCTAGCTCTGTGGCCAAGAAGGCCTCAGCTAAAAGAAAACATTTAGCTCCTGCTGTTGAGGCAAATGAGCTTGATTGTAGCGAGCGTCTTGATTGGTCAGATTGTTCTCCGTTTGGAGAAGGAGAATTCTTTGAGGAATCTGATGTTTCTGATGTTCAGCAATTTGTGGGTATTGACGCTGAACAAGGTGAAGGGGAGATTTTTGACACCCCTAAAGCTCTTGCTCAATTGTATGAGGTTTTGGCAATCGATCTTCCAGAAGCAGTCCCTCCTCAGAAGGGGGAGTTCTTTGGAGCCTCCAAGCCTCGTTTCAAATTTCCAGATCAAAAACATTTTGAAGAAATCATTCTTAAGGAATGGGAGAAGCCTGCGCGGCTTCCTGGCATTCCTTTAGGCTGGGATAAGAAATATCCCTTTCCTTCAGACACTGTTAAGCGTTAGTCATCCCCCTGTGGTGGATGCACCTGTGCTAAGTTTGTCCAATTCCTCTGTTTTGCATTCTCCGGAATCTACTATCCTTAAGGATGGGGAGGACAAACGTATTGATCAAAAGGGCTTGCCATGCGTTTGCTAGCGTTGGCTCAGCTTTACGACCTGTGGGTGCCTCGGCACTTATGGCAGTCGCTATTAGGTCTGTTATTAGAGATCTGTCAAATACCTCAGGGCTTGATCCAGCCTCTGATGAGTATGCCGCTCTTAAGCGATGTGATTTATTTGTGTCTTTTGTACTTTCTGCTTTGGATGATACCATGGCCATGTGTAGCAGAACTTCCGCTTTGCTAGTTGCTATATGGGGGTCTATATGGCTACGCCAGTGGGCGGCTGACACGGTGGCTAAGAAGTCACTTATAGCACTCCCCTTTGGGGGATTGCGCCTCTTTGGTGAGAAATTGGATTCTGTCATTAAAGGAGGCAAATTGCCTCAGCGTAAGAAGCAACGTCATTCCTTTCGGGGATCGGCCTCTTTTAACCCTTCTTTTCGTGGTTCCAGAGCAGGCAGAGGATCGGCCTCTTCAGCCCCAAGGGGGACTGCATGGAACAGAGGAAGAGGATGTGGCTGTTCAAATCAGAATTGGGGATCAAAGTTTAAGGCTGCTTCCAAGCCTGCCCAGCAATGAGGAGGCGCCCTCACCCGTGAGGGTGGGGGGACGGCTGCGGTTCTTTTTCCAGGCTTGGAGGTTGTGTCCTCCGGGTACAAGCTGGAATTCGAGTTCCGGCCTCCACCCAGATTTTTCAGGTCTCGGATGCCCGCGGATCCGGGGATCGCGCTGGGGCTCCGGGCAGCTGTTGCGAATCTCTTAAACATGGATGTTATTCGCCTGGTTCCTCTTGCGGAAAGGGGTCTGGGGTTTTACTCCAACCTATTTACCGTTCCCAAGAAAGACGGCTCTGTTCTAGATCTGAGGCGACTAAATCAATTTATTCGCTTCAGAAGGTTCCGCATGGAGTCGTTAAGATCAACAATCGACGTCAAGGGGACTTTATGACTTCCATCAACATCAAGGATGCTTATCTGCACATCCCTATTTGTCCCGCTCACCAGAGGTTCCTCAGATTCACAGTGGAAGACCAGCACTTTCAGTTTGCGGCCCTTCCATTCGGTCTCGCCTCATCCCCAAGAGTATTTACCAAGGTTTTGGCAGGAGTAATGGCTATTCTCCGGCTCCAGGGCATTTGCATTGTGCCATTTTTGGACGACCTTCTCATCACAGCCTCGTCCTTCAATCAGGCGGAATTGGACACCAGGACCGTGGTGGCTTCACTGGAGAGGTTCGGTTGGGTGATAAACCATGCCAAATCCTCTCTTTATCCTGTAAGGGAGATTCCCTTTCTGGGCTTATTCCTGAATACCCTTCAGGCCAGGGTATTTCTTCCTCAGTCCAAAATTGTTCTGATTCAAGACTTAATTAGTCTGTTCTTGTCCAATCCTCGTCAGCCTATCCGCTTGGGGATGAGGCTAGTGGGGCTGATGGTGGCCACATTCGAAGCAGTCCCATTTGACCAGTTTTCAAACAACCGGACAGCAGTTGCATACATCAATCACCAAGGAGGGACTCGTAGTTGGGGTGCCCTCCGGGAAGCATCTCTGATCCTCCACTGGGCAGAGATCAATGTTCCCTGCATATCGGCAGTTTACATTCCGGGGATAGAGAATGTGGAGGCAGAGTCCCAGAGCAGAGCATGCGCTCGCCGGGGAGAGTGGTCTCTCAATCCCAGGGTCTTTCAGTTTCTTTGTCACAAATGGGGGACTCCGCGGTTGGACCTGTTTGCTTCTCGTCACAAGCACAAACTCCAGTGTTTGTGTGTCTTTCCCAGGATCCTCTGGCAGTGGCAGTGGATGCCATGTCTCTGGCCTGGAAGGATCTGGGGTTTCTGTATCTGTTTCCCCCATTCTCCATGATAAGCAGGGTGGTGCGCAAGCTAGTTCTGGAAGGGGAGCCAGCAATTCTGGTGGCTTCAAGATGGCCAAGACGCCTGTGGTTCGCAGACATCACAAGGCTAGCAGAGGATCAGTTGCATCTGCCTCTTCTTCCAGACCTCATCACCCAGGGTCAACTCTGTTACCCCAATTTACCAACACTGGCTTTGACGGCGTGGCTGCTGAAGTTTCCATCTTAAAGGAGGAAGGTCTTTCTGACGCGGTCATTCAGACTCTTGTTAGAGCTAGGAAAAAGTCTTCCTCTGTTTACTACAGGACTTGGAGGTTCTATATTGATCGGTGTGAGTCTAGGGTCTTGCCCTGTAGGGTATTTTCTATCCCTAAGATTTTGGAGTTTCTGCAACATGGTCTGGATTTGGGTTTCCAGATTAGTACTTTGAAGGGGCAGGTTTCTGCTTTGGCTATTTTCTTTCAAAGATCTTTTGTACTTCATCCTTTGGTTAAGACCTTTTTCCAGGGGGTCACGCATGTGCGGCCTCCTAGAAAGCTCCTACTTCCAGTTTGGGATCTTAACTTGGTGCTTTCTGCCATGCAGGCTGCTCCTTTTGAGCCATTGATGGATGCTCCTCTTCATATTCTTACTCAGAAGGTTGCTTTCTTGGTTGCTATTACCTCTGTCCGCCGGGTTTCTGAATTGGCGGCCCTGTCTATCCAGGCCCCTTACTTCGAAAGGCATCAGGATAAGGTGGTTTTCCGTTTTAAACCAGATTTTCTTCCTAAGGTGGTGTCTGCCTTCCACCTAAATCAGGATATAGTTCTTTCTTCATTGTGCCCTAATCCTAGTAATAACAAGGAAAGGGTTTTACATTCTTTGGATGTTGTTCGTTGTGTTAAGTATTATTTGGTTACTACTTCTGCTTTCCGTAAGAGAGATGCCTTTTTTGTTGTGCCCTCCGGGCCTAGGAAGGGGTTGGCCCCCGCCAAATCTTCCATCAGTAAATGGATTCGTCAGGCCATTGTTGGGGCCTAGTCTGCTTTCGTGTTACTGCTCATTCTACTCGTGCTGTTGGGGCTTCTTGGGCTTTTTAGCACCAGGCGTCTGTTGAACAAGTTTGCAAGGCTGCTACTTGGTCTTCGGTGCATACTTTTTCTAAGTTTTACAAGGTTGATGTGCGGGCTTCAGCGGATGCTGCCTTTGGTCGCAAAGTTCTGCAAGCTGCAGTTATTTAAGTTATGCATTTTTGCCTTGTGGGATCCCCGCCCATTATGGACACTGCTATTGGATATCCCAAGTGTCATGAATGTTGGAAGCGGGGTGTGTGACATACTAGGAATAATACCATTTTGTGAGTACTCACCTGTAAAATGGGTATTACGAGTATGTCACACACCCCGCTTCCCCCGCCCTTTTTTGTTCAGGGGTCCTTTATATGGTGTTTGTTATTATTTTCAATTCACTATATAATTTGCTCTTCCTGGTTTTCTCACTGCTTTTTTAAAAGACTGGGAGGTCCCGGGTACTTATGGACCAGGAGGGGCTCCTCTTTTCCATGTCATCTCTGCAAGATCGCCCTCTACAGGCCGGTATCCCAAGTGTCATGAATGTTGGAAGCGGGGTGTGTGACATACTCGTAATACCCATTTTACAGGTGAGTACTCACAAAATGGTATTTTTAAACGGGACCAACTCCCATATTCTAAGTATACAGCACGTCCTGTTCCAGAGTATTCCTTACACATGGGTAATATATCCACAAGATGGCGCTGGACTGCAGAAAATGGCTTGTGGCTCCTCCCGGCCCTATATAAGTCTGGGATCTCCCACAAAATCCCCAGTTCTTTTCTGCAGTCTGGACTGCGAAGATAGAAGATAGCTCTCTCTCTGTGACGCAGGTGAGCGGGGCTTATATGCCTGCGGCCCTGCAAGACTATTCCCACCCTTTCCGTCCCATTTACTGCCTCCCAGCCCCGGCTGATAAGGTTCGGGTGAGGGTAGGTTAGCAAGCACCAATGGTGCTGAGGAGCTGGGCTCCTACCGCAGTCCCTGCTCTAACAGGGTAGGCGGTTTAGGCTAATGGTGAGCCTTTTTGGGATGCCCCCACTGCCTAATGGGTTTTGCCCGGTTAACCTGTGCAGTTAAACCCTATACACACATATATTCTTGGTGTGCCACACACCCCGCTTCACTTTTAAATATTCTTCACTTAATGGGTTAACTCACCGCCAGGTGACGTAGTGAAGAGAGGAAGTCTTGTAACGAGCCCCCTTCCGGCCTATATATACCTGGTACCTCCCTTCAATCACCAGTATTTTTCTCTCTGCTTGACGACAAGACAGAAGATTGAAGTCTCCTGCTTACAGGTAGCCGGGGTCTTACCCTGGCACCCCCCTTTTGGTCTATTTCTGCCCGGTTTGATTGTTTATACCTTGATGGTGGAATGGAAGCCTCCCAGCCTAGGCTGCTCACTGGGCAAATGGTAGATGGCACTTTAAGTGCCTAGGAGCTTATCTCCTCCGCTCGACCTCATGCGTGGGGCAATGCGGCTATCCGGCATGGTGATCCGGAAATGGGATGCCCCTGTCCCGAGGGTCCCCGTAGCCCCTTTCTCTCCCGTTACGGTCCCTTCTCCCTTTACTATGGAGGGGGGGGGGGTAGAGGGATGTGTATTGTGTGTATGGTTTACTGTATGTTCATGTGTTTGCTTATTTCAACGTTGTCAGGCTGCACTGCAAGTGAGTGTGCATATGGCCTGACTTTGATTCCTCCTTATATGGCAGCTCTCTGTTTTGCGGGCTGCTGCTGCTGGCCTGTAGAGCCAGAGCTTTAGGGGTGACCGGGGCAGGCTGTATGGTGTCAGGCTTGCTTTTGGCTGCCTGTGCTTTTCTCACCTTGTCCAGCTCCCCTCCCCCCTCCGCTTTTCTCCTTTGTTTTAATCGGCCACTCCCGCCTTCGCTGACATTTTCTGCCTGTCTCCACCACCTCTTTGGTTGGGTGCTGGGCTTTTGTAAGCCTTACTGGGGCAGGTAAGCGGCCTCACCTGGTGGGGCCGTCTATATTTTTATGGGTTTGACTGTTTATTAAAAAGTAATATATTTAATGGAAATATACTTTTGTTTTAAAAAAAAAAAAAGGGAAAAATATATAAGGAGGAAAATCAGAGGCCAGTTTTATTGCCTCTTCAAAGCACTTGGTGCTGTGTATGTATGTTATATTGCATGTTGCCATTGGTTTCTGGGGGTTTTTACTGTTGGTTGTTTTTTCCCCACAGATCCTGGGATTCCTTCAATTAGTAGTCTCCCAGTTCTTTATTGCCTGGCTAGTCTCTTTTTCTCCTAAATTGGGACATATTTATTTATATATACTTGCGTATATATATTTAAAAAAAAAAAATATATATATATATATATATATATATATATAAAAAAAAATATATATATATATATATAAAAAAAAAAAAATATATATATATATATATATATATATATATATATATATATATATATATATATAAAAAAAAAAAAAATATATATATATATATATATATATATATATATATATATATAAAAAAAATATATATATATATATATATATATAAAAAAAAAAATATATATATATATATATATATATACAATCTATATTTATATATAGATTATTAAGGGGGACCTTCCTTTTTGAAAAAAAAAATATATAAATAAAAATCCTCCCTTCCGGGACATTTACAAATAAGGGGGCATCCCGGGTTGGCTTATGCCTCAAAGCCCAAAAATTGCGAATACCATAAATCACCATATGGAGGCTTCCGTTATTGCCGGAAATGGTTCTTCTGAGCCATTCGGGGGGTGCGTAAGTTGTGGGGCTCTACTCCCAGCTGATAATGTCTTTATTTGCATCCCTTGTGCAAAGCAGAGCATTGCGCGCCAGTCTGTTGCTTCGGCTGCTGGCCCATCGCAACCTTCATCATCGCCTACCTCGCCCTCCCTGTTCCGGACCCCGCATGACACTGTCAAAAGTGGGGATTCGCAGTCCGAGGTGGCGGCACGGTCGGCCAGCCCCCGGAAAGTAGTGCCCGTTAAAGCAGGGTTAAAGGCCACTGCAAAACGTAGGCACCTGACTCCGGTACCTTCGGCTCTACAGGACGAGTTATGTGAGCCTGTGGAATGGTCCGATGGATCCCCGAACGAGGAAGAATTCCTGTTGGAGTCAGATGAGCCTGCAGATCAGCTTGAGGCTGATGCGATTGGCGATTGGTCGGAGGGGGTTGTTTTTGACACCCCCTCCATTCTGGCTCAAATGTTTAAAATTTTGAATTTAGGTCCACCTGAGGCTGTCACCCTGCCAAAGGGTCAGTTGTTTAAGGAGCCTCAGCCGCGTTGGGTTTTTCCCAGACACCACCACTTTGAGAGGGTGGTCCTTAAGGAATGGGAACATCCCACGCGGTTATCTGGAATCCCTTCCAGTTGGAAAAAGCGTTATCCTTTTCCGCCAGAGTTGGTAAAGTTTTGGTCTGTCCCTCCTGACGTCGATACCCCTGTGCTAGGGCTCTCCAGCACGGCTATGGTACAGTCTGCTGAGACCACTGGCCCTAAAGATGGGGAAGATCGTCGGATTGACCAATACGCGCGCCATGGTTTTATTTATTCCGGGTCAGCGTTGTGCCCGGTGTGTGCTTCAGCCCTTCTTCTATTGGCGATTAGGTCTTTAATTCAGGGGCTATATGAGGATCTCAATCCCGCTTGTAAACAGTTTACTGCGCTTAAGCAGTGTGAATCTTTTGTGTCCTATGTCCTATCCGCTCAGGACGATGCGCTGGCTATGAGTAGCAAGGCAGTGGCTATGCTGGTGGCTATTCGCCGGTCAGTATGGCTGCGTCAGTGGTCGGCAGACGCAGTTTCTAAGAAGGTGCTCACAGCTCTCCCCTTTTTGGGGTTGCGTCTGTTTAGGGAGAAAATTGATTCAGTCGCAAAGGGTGGTAAGATGCCACAACGCAAGAGGCCTCGTGGCCCCTTTAGGGGGGCAGGTTCTGGTAGGCCTTCCTTTCGAGGATTCAGAGCCGGTAGGGGGGCTTCCTTTCCCGCTACCAGAGGTGCAGGTTGGACTTGGGGGAAGGGGCCGTGGCCGGCTCACTCAGTCCTGGGGCACCAAGCCCAAACCTGCTGATAAGCCCTCTCAGCAATGAGGGGCTGCCCTCACCCGTGCGGGTGGGGGGACTATGGCGACACTTCTCCCAGGTTTGGAACCAAGTGGTTCCAGGCAGATGGATCCAGGAGGTAGTGTCGGCCAGTTACGACCTGGAATTCGAGTCCCCGAGAAAGATGGGTCGGTTAGTCCCGGCCTGGACTCTCATCAACACAGAGTGTTTCTTCCTTTTGCCCAAATTCACACGAGAACACTTCAGCTTTTTCTGTTAGCGTCTTGGGACCAGCAGCCTCGGTCGCTGGATCAGTCCTTCCGGTTGTCCTCCCGGGTCCGGCAGTCCCTCCTGTGGTGGTTGGTCTCGACCAATCTGGTGTAGGGCAGGTTTTTCCTGACCCTCCTTTGGAAAATTGTCACCGCGGACGCCAGTCTGTCGGGATGGGGCGGATTCTGGAAGGAGCTGCAGTTTCAGGGGCAGTGGGGACCTTAAGAGGCCCACTTACCCACCAATATTCTGAAACTGAGAACCATCCGTCGGGTACTTGCTCTCCTGACTCAGCACGTTCTGGGCCTTCCGGTCCAGGTGCGTTCAGACAATCAAACAGCGGTTGCTTACATCGGTCATCAGGGAGGGACTCGCAGTCTGAGTGCTCTCAGAGAGGTGTCCCTGATCCTGACCTGGGCGGTGTCCCATGTTCCTTGTCTCTCGGCGGTTTACATTCCAGAGGTGAAGAACCAGGTAGCGGACCGGTTGAGCAGGGGCTCTCCCCGTCTGGGAGAATGGGCTCTCCATCCTCGGGTGTTTCACTCACTGTGTCTCCGATGGGGGACCCCGGAGGTGGACCCGTTTGCCTCTCGCAGGCTCCCGAACTTCGTGTCTCTCTCCCAGGATCCTCTGGCTCTGGCAGTGGACGCCATGTCCCTGAGCTGGGGAGTTCTGGGATTTCTATACCTGTTTCCTCCGATGCCCATGCTGGGCAGGGTGCTTCGGAAGTTGGCTCTGGAAAAGGTGTCCGCCGTTCTCGTGGCCCCAAGGTGGCCAAGGCGAGTGAGGTTCGCAGACATCGTTCGGCTGGCAGTGGACCAGTTCGTTCTGCCTCTTCGGCCCGATCTGCTCACTCAGGGTCAATTGTGTTACCCCAATTTACCAGCGCTGGGTTTGATGGCCTGGCGGCTGAAACCTCCATCCTGAAGGAGGAGGGTCTTTCTGATTCAGTCATTAAGACTCTGATCAGTGCCCGGAAGAGGTCTTCTTCCATCACCTACTATAGGACTTGGAAAGCCTATATCGCTTGGTGTGAGATAAGATCTTTTCCTTGTAGGGTCTTTTCGGTCTCCAGGATTCTGGAGTTTTTACAATCAGGGCTGGACTCTGGTCTCCAGCTAAGTACGTTGAAAGGGCAGGTCTCTGGTCTCCAGCTAAGTACGTTGAAAGGGCAGGTCTCTGCCTTATCTATCTTTTTTCAGAAGCGTGTTGCGCTTAAGCCTTTAGTTAAAACTTTTTTCCAGGGGGTTACGCATGTGCGGCCTCCCAGGAAACCAGTTTGGGATTTGAATTTGGTTCTTTCTGCTCTTCAGGCTCCTCCTTTTGAGCCTTTGCAAGATATTGCTTTGTCTACCCTGACGCAGAAGATTGTCTTCTTGGTAGCGATCACTTCGGTCCGGCGTGTCTCGGAGTTGGCGGCCTTGTCTATCCAGGCGCCTTACTTTGAGAGGCATCAGGATAAAGTGGTCTTTCGGTTCAAGCCAGACTTTCTTCCTAAGGTTGTTTCTGCTTTTCATTTGAACCAAGATATTGTTCTTCCCTCCTTGTGTCCTAATCCTAAGAATGACAAAGAGAGGGTTTTGCATTGTTTGGATGTAGTACGCTGTGTTAAGTACTACTTGATTATCACGTCTCCTTCTCGTAGGACGGATTCCTTTTTTGTTGTGCCCCATGGGCCTAAGAAGGGTTTGGCACCAGCCAAATCTGCCATTAGCAAGTGGATACATCAGGCCGTTACTGCGGCCTATTCTGCTAAGGGAAGAGTTCCCCCTTTTCGTATCACTGCTCATTCTACTCGCGCCATTGGGGCATCTTGGGCTTTTCAGCACCAAGCTTCTGTTGAACAAGTTTGTAAGGCCGCCACTTGGTCTTCTGTTCATACTTTTTCTAAGTTTTACAAAGTTGATGTGCGAGCCTCAGCGGATGCTGTTTTTGGCCGCAAAGTTCTGCAGACTGCAGTCATTTAAGTTATGCTTCACCTGGCCTTGAGATGCCCATCCCTTGTGGACACTGCTTTTGGATGTCCCATTAAGTGAAGAATATTTAAAAGTGAAGCGGGGTGTGTGGCACACCAAGAATAATACCATTTTGTGAGTACTCACCTGAAAAATGGATATTGTTGGTGTGCCACACACCCCGCTTCACTCCCACCCTTTTCGGTATTTCCGAAGCCTTTATATGGTGAAGCTTTTTTGTTTATATCAAATTGATTTTGAGGTTACCAGTGGAATACTGGTACCTTGTCTTTCTGCTTTTTTAATATACTGGTGATTGAAGGGAGGTACCAGGTATATATAGGCCGGAAGGGGGCTCGTTACAAGACTTCCTCTCTGCACTACGTCACCTGGCGGTGAGTTAACCCATTAAGTGAAGAATATTTAAAAGTGAAGCGGGGTGTGTGGCACACCAACAATATCCATTTTTCAGGTGAGTACTCACAAAATGGTATTTTCCCCCTCCACCCTCACTTCTCATATTAGTCCTCTGGCCGCCATTTTCCCTGGGAATCTGCTGTTATCCTCCCTCACTTTCCCCTTGGGAGATATCCGGGGGGGGGGGGGGGGGTCGTCTAGTGATTATAATACTGTATTTCACTGTTGACATGCTTTTGTGATTGTAACTTTTATAATACGCCGCTGCACTTTGTACTGCGCTCCGAACCTGGCAGCCCCATTCACCTCAATTGGCCGACCGGATCACGTAGGCGCGCTTCCCGCTCTTCGGGGGGGGGGGGGGGGGGGCGTGGAGGATGCATTTTACCTCAGAATCTCCACGGCTCGCCCCTCAAGGTCTGCGGACGCCATTTTGTCTCCTTGCTGTGTGCTGCTGGCTCTCTGCGGTCTGTGATTAACCCTGGTGGGGTGTTTTTTTCTAAAGTGTTTTTTCTGTCTTATTCTCATGGGAATGTTTGATTATGTCTTTCAGGCGGGTGAAAACTTCAGCACTGTGTTTTCTTCCGGCCATCCTCCCTCACTAAAACTCCCACTTCCCTAGCGGGTTCTTGGGGCATCATGGGTAGCTCTTCAGCATTAACCCTTACTGGCCTATTGTGCTATTCAAATCACCATATGGAGGCTTCTGGGGATAATGGGCCTGGGGTTCCTTCGGGACAAGCCCGGCTATGTGTTGCGTGTGGGGTATCCCCTATTAGTGATAATGTCAGGGTGTGTGTGCCCTGCGCCCAGCAGGTACTTGCGCTGCAGTCTGGGCTGTCTGTTACTCCTGGGGGTGCGCCCCCTCTGCCCTCACCTACCCCCCACGCTTACATCTGACCCCCTCTGAGGGGCATACTAGTGGGGAGTCTCAACCTGATTTAGCTGCACGGGTGGCCAGCATTGATAAGCATCTTGCTGGGTCTGCCCCGCGTAAGACTGCTAAGAAGCGGCATTTATCATCCGCGGTTTCCCTCTTCCCTGTGGAAGATGAGGGCCCTTACTCACTCTCAGGTCCCTACCCCCTTGAGGAGGGGGAATTATTTTCTGATTCCTCTGAGGAACAACCTAAGATATATGGTGGTACTGGGACTCCCTTTGGGGAAGACCCATGGTCCCCTGATGACACTGACAGATTGCTGAGTCACATTTTTGAAGTGCTTTGTATTTCTCCCCCGGCAGTGGCTCTGCAGCAGCAGGGTGAGCTTTTTCATACGGTTAAGCCACGCTGGGAGTTCCTTGAGCAGTCTCACTTTAATAATCTGGTGCTCAAAGAATGGGAACGGCCTAGCAAGCTGCCAGGGGTGCCTAAGAGTTGGGACAAAAGGTATCCCTTTCCTTCTGGTCATGGACCAACTGGCCTGTCATGCCTTTGCCTGTGTGGAGACGGCACTGCGCCCGGTTTGTGCCTCTGCTATTACGGCTATTGCCATTAAAGGGGTGCTCAAGTGTCTTTTGGATGGGGCATCTGAGGATGCGGGTACAGAGGAGTATAGATCTCTCCTGCTTTGTGAGGAATTTATTGCATATATCCTCTCTGCCATGGATGATGCTATTAGAATGTGTGGTAGGACTTCTGCCCTGTTGGTGGCTATACTCCGCTCTGTCTGGCTATGTCAGTGGGTAGCTGATAATGCTGCTAAGAAGGCTCTCACTGGTGTCCCCTTCAAGTGCCTGCACCTTTTTGGGGAACGCTTGGATTTGTTTGCTAAGGGTGGTAGGTTACCTCAATGCAGGAGGCCTTCTCAGCCCTTTCCGGGGACAGGTGCCTTTCTCCCATCCAAAGCGAAAGCATTTGGGTATGCACAGCTATTTAAAAATATGCGTAAATGAGGGGAGGTGCTGGCAGTGGTAAGGGAAATATCCAAGTGGAACAAAACAAAGATGGGGGCCCTAGACCAGCCCCCTGTCCCCTAACTCACTGTCGCACACTGGAACATATACTCAAAAATGTATAAAACATATATTTATTTAGTCAGGACTTAATATCACAGACAACACATTAAAGACTCTTTAAAAACATACAGACAATTTAAACGCTGGAGAGGTAATCCCTCTAGATGGCTCTATCATCATTCCAATAAAATGTATGGTGTATAAAGAAAGTTAATCATCTATTCTGAATGTAGATGGCGTATTAACAAAGTGCAATGTGCAGAAAACACAGGGTAGTGCTAAAGTGCTGAAAAAGTATCTGCAAAAGTGCTTAAGTGTCTCAGGTAAACATTTTAACTTTGAAGTGCAAAAAGTGCCACATATTGTATTAAAAAAAATTCCACAAACATTTACAATAGAAACCAAAGTGCAAAAACATGATAGCTATGACATCACCGCCATAATGCATTCAATTACTATAGACAATGAAAGAAATCACATCACCGGTCATGGGAGCCCTGGGGTCTTCTCACAGCAGCCCACCACCGACGCGTTGCGTGGCCAATTGCCACTTCGTCAGGGTGGTTCCAGAACTAGCCGTGGAGTCTCTTTTACTGGGGCCTGCGGAGATCATTGGGGAAGGGGTGGAGGACGTGGCCATCATGGCCTCTCCTGGGGTCCCAAGCCAAAATCCTCGCCCAAGCCCCCCTCAGGCATGAAGGGGCACCCTCACCCATCCGGGTGGGGAGATGGCTTCAGCTTTTTGCTCACGTCCTGGAGACTTCACGTCTCAGACCGGTGGATTCAGGAGGGTAGTGTCCTCCGGTTACAAGATAGTTTGCAGCCTGGCCGCCCCCAAGATTAATCAAATCCCGGATGGCTCAAAACCCCCTGTCAGATCAGGGTCTGTGCCTTGCTGTCCAAAACCTTCTGGAGTTAGGGGTCATTTGCCAAGTGCCTTTAAAGGAAAGGGGCAGAGGCTACTATTCCAATCTTTTCACTGTTCCCAAAAAAGACGGGTCCATCAGACCCATCCTGGATTTAAAGCGCCTCAACAAATTTGTCAGATTCAAACACTTTCGCATGGAGGCGCTCAGCTGTAAATTCACTACGCCCGGAGGACTTCATGACCTCTGTAGACATCAAGGATGCTTATCTTCATATACCAATCTTTCCAGGTCATCAGAGATTCCTCACGTTCACTCTGGAGGATCAGCACTACCAATTTGTGGCCTTGCCCTTCGGTCTCACCTCGGCTCCCAGGGTATTCACCAAGGTGCTGGCGGGCATAATGGCTCTGCTGAGATCTCAGGGCATTCGCATCCTTCCTTACTTGGACGACATTCTCATCACGTCTCAGTCCTTCCAGCAGGCCGAGCTAGATACCCAGATGGTGGTGTCCACACTGGAGTCCTTCAGCTGGGTGATCAACCATCCCAAGTCTTCCCTGTCACCGTCAATGGTCAAGTCCTTTCTGGGCATGACTCTGGATACATCTCAGGTCAAGATCCTTCTCCCTCAGCAGAAGGTGGACAGTCTGCAAGCTCAAGCCAAGCTTCTTCTGTCTTGCCCTCATCAGGCAGGGTATGCAGCTGGTGGGCCTGATGGTGTCTTGCTTCGAGGCTGTTCCATACGCTCAGTTTCACATGAGGCCTCTTCAACTTCACCTCTTGTCCGTTTGGGATCGGGACCCTGTGTCCCTGGATCAGGTGTTTGTTCTGTCCCCTCTGGTCAAGCGGTCTCTCTCGTGGTGGCTGGACTCAAGAAACCTGTTGGTGGCCAGATCCTTTCTAGCTCAGTGCTGGGAGACAGTCACCACAGATGCCAGTCTGACAGGTTGGGGGGGGCTTCTGGAAATCCCTGATATTACAGGGTCAGTGGGGCCCACAGGAGGCCCACACCCATATCAACATTCTGGAACTGAGGGCGATACGGTTGATTCTCGTCCATCTGACTCCACACCTTCGGGGTCAGGCTGTTCAGATTAGCTCAGACAACCAGACGGCGGTTGCCTACATCAATCATCAGAGAGGGACCCGGAGCAAGAGGGCCCTCAAGGAAGTGTCACTGATACTGTCCTGGGCGGAGGAGAATGTTCCCTGCATCTCGGCAGTGTACATCCCGGGAGTGGAGAATCTGGAGGCAGACTCCCTCAGCAGGGGGACTTCTCGCCTGGGAGAATGGTGCCACCATTGGGGTCAGCCAGATGTGGATCTGTTTGCGTCCCGCACAATCACAAGCTTCCAGTCTTTGTCTCTCTGTCCCAGGACCCTCTGGCCTTGGCCATGGATGCACTGGCAATGTCTTGGAAGAGCTTTCAGCTCCTCTGTGTTCCCTCTGTTTCCTCTGCTGGGCAGGGTGCTGCGCAAGATAGCCCAGGAAGGGGTGCCAACCATTCTGGTGGCCCCCTGTTGGCCAACAAGAGTGTGGTTCGCAGACATCGTGCAGTTGGCAGTAGATCAGTACGCCCTGCCCAAGGACCCAGACCTGCTCACTCAGCGGCAGCTACGCCATCCCAATTTACAAACGCTGGCTTTAACGGCCTGGCTGCTGAAACCTCCATCCTGATGGAAAAGGGGCTGCCTGCCTTTGTTGTTAATACCATGATTAGGGCTAGGAAGGAGTCCTCGTCCTCCATCTATTATAGGGTATGGCATGCTTATATTGACTGGTGTGAGTCGTTTCCCTGTCGGGTGTTTTCTGTCCCTAGGATTCTGGAATTTCTACAACATGATTTGGGTCTTCAACTTAGTACCCTTAAAGGTCATGTTTCTGCCTTGGCCATTTTCTGCCAAAGGTCCTTTGCTCACCATCGTCTGGTTAAGACCTTCTTCCAGGGGCTTACTCATGTGCGTCCCCCACGTAGCCTATGTTACCAGTCTGGGATTTGAACTTGGTCTTATCTGCCTTGCAAGGGTCTCCCTTTGAGCCCTTGCGTGAGGCCCCTTTGTCCATTTTGACTCTTAAAGTAGTCTTT
The DNA here is from genome assembly GCA_027917425.1 of Gastrophryne carolinensis. NCBI lineage: Eukaryota > Metazoa > Chordata > Amphibia > Anura > Microhylidae > Gastrophryne > Gastrophryne carolinensis. The sequence continues at coordinate 100,438,786 of CM051235.1, read as the reverse complement.
TTGGTGGCCATCACTTCTGTTAGGCGTGTTTCTGAGTTGGCGGCGCTTTCCATCAAACCCCCTTACTTTGAGAGACACCAGGACAAGGTGTTGTTTCGTTTTTAAGCCAGATTTTCTGCCTAAGTTTGTGTCTGCTTTTCATCTCAATCAGGACATTGTTTTGCCTTTTTGTGCTCCCGTCTGGACCTAAGAAGGGTCTGGCTCCAGCTAAGTCCATTATCAGCAAGTGGATTCGTCAGGCTGTGATACAATTCTGCTAAGGGGAAAGAACCTCCCTTCCGCCTTACTGCTCATTCTACTCGTGCTATTGGTGCCTCTTGGGCTTTTCAGCACCAAACTTCTGTTGAACAAGTTTGCAAGGCCGCTACTTGGTCTTCTGTTTATACTTTTTCTAGGTTTTACAAGGTTGATGTTAGGGCCTCAGCTGACGCTGCTTTTGGCCGCAAGGTTCTGCAGGCGGCAGTGGTTTAAACTGCCCGCAGTTACTTTTTGGGGATCCCACCCTACCTTACGGACACTGCTATTGGATGTCCCATGTGTAAGGAATATTCTGGAACAGGACGTGCTGTATACTTAGAATAATACAATTCTGTGATTACTCACCTGTAGAATTGGTATTATATGTATACAGCACGTCCTGTTCCATCCCGCCCTTGTTATCATTATACTTAGTTACCTCTGTATGGTGATTGGTCATTTTGAATTCTTGTTATTAATGTTCTCCCGGCTTCTTGTTAACTGCTTGTCAATACTGGGGATTTTGTGGGAGGTCCCTGACTTATATAGGGCCAGGAGGGGCCACAAGCTGTTTTCTGCAGTCCAGCGCCAGCTTGTGGATGTATTACCCATCTGTAAGGAATACTCTGGAACAGGACGTGCTGTATACATATAATACTAATTCTACAGGTGAGTAATCACAGAACTTTATTTTTACAAGAAATGGGGTGTTGGACTGCTCCAGGGAGCATGCTAAATACCCCCCCCCCCCCCCCAGAGACATGCCTCCCTGGTTGAGAATGCTGCAAGTCACCCTTTAGCTACTGGGAGACCTCTTAAACCAGGCCAGCACCCATACACACAAAAAACATCGGTACCCTCTAAGACAGCTTCACAAATGCCTGGGTCCCCTGCACACCTCATAACCCTTACCGGACACCCTGTCTTCATGAGGCTGTGTGATTGGCTGGTGGTCATCACATGTCCCATTCTCTGCCTTCTGCTTTACCGGCAAACACAAGAATGGGACACGTGACTGCATGAGGAAGCGGGGTGACAGGTACAATTTATTGGGTTTGCAGGGACCCCCAACATTCGGGATGCAGCCTTAGAGGGTACTGACACCATTTTTTGTAAAATGGGTGCTGGTCCAGTTTCAGATGAGGGGATCACAACGTTGTGTCCTCATGGTTAAAGGGTTACTGGCAGCATTCTCAACTGGGGAGGTATGTCTCATTACCGCTGCATGATTTTTCTAAGCTCTATGTGGGGGGGGGGGGGGGGGCGGTGCACTGCTGCTGAGCTCACCCTTAACACTGGAAGGATTCTGAGATTTGACAGAAGCTATACTAAGAGCTTTACTCAAGAGCAGGAAAGCCACACCCACATGAGCAACACAGAGCCACAGGAATATAAGAAACCTAGAGACCTCATGCTTATGCAGAGAGGGGTGAATAGACCCTTAAGGTCTTTATATTACATTTCCTCATCATACTTAAAAACTAATAACATATATTTCAATTTAATATCTACTTTGTGACCAATTGTGTATAGACTATACAAAGAGTAGCAGCCTACAGTACTTAAAGTGATACTGCAGGCAAAGGGAATGGTTACAACTTGTCCTAAACTGTTTTGTGTTTTTAAATTGAAGTAGAAATGGGCGAGATATTGGAGTTTACAGGTTCAGCTTATGATTTCTCTTTAGAAATAAGTGGGTGTGGCCCTTGGATTTGTGATGCTGCATAATAATCAGCATATTGGGTGGGATCTGTACAATTCCCAGACCTTGCACAAGACAGCCCTGGCTGTGCACTCTCAAATCTCATGCACGCACTCCCAAAACGCTGGGGGAGAGAGGAGGAGGAGGAGGAGGAGGGGCGGCTTGCACCATGATGCACTCTCCCGGCATTGGCTGGGGGCGAGAGGAGCAGCTGCAGGCATGCTTAAAGCGGAACAAACCTCAGTAGTGGCCGGCCTGTGTCATCCCAAATCGGGGATGTATGAAACACCCCAAGGCGGCCATAACACCTTACCCTGCCCGGCTCCATTGGTGCATATGCAGGCTTTCGTCCAATGAGATCCGCCATTCAGCAGACGGCTCTCTCGCGTGGGAGCACACGCGCGATGCAGCGGATGTGGTAGCGCAAGTGCCCGCCCTCTGCCTTAGCCAATCAGATGGTCAGCAAGCCAGAGTGAGAACGTTTCTGATCTCTACTTTTAACACACCACTTTGATGAACATTGGTGTTAACACATTGTTGTTTTCTTCTATAACACAGAATTGCAAACAAATAGCAGATAAGCTTAGCACATTGATGACATCATTTTGATACACAATAATAGAAACCTGCTGGCAAAAGTGGAATTGCCCTTTAACTGATGTGCCCCCCCCCCCCCCCAAAAACGTGTGAGCATTATGACGGGGGGAAGTTAAGAACGGTGATTTCAGCTGGTGTCATGGCTTTCTGCACCTCTGTTCAATACTTTCTCCCTCTGTCATTTCATTATTACTGTGTTTTTTCACCCTATAAAACGCACTTATTTTTCCCCAAAAGTGTGAGTGTAGTGGGGGGGGGGGATGTCAGTGCGTCTTATCAGGCGAATGTGAAAAAAGGAAAACGGAAACACACACACACACACACACACACACACACACACACACACACACACAGCTCTGTACAGCAGATGTCAATCATCGTCCACGCCCGCCACTGTTCTGAACCAGATGTCTGTGTGTGCAGGCGGCGGCAGAGACAGTGAAGAGGGCGGGGACAGTGGGAAGGATGAAAAGGTGCGTTTAGGTAGGGGAATGGGAGGGGGGATGCCACACTGCCTATATGGGGAATGGGAGGAGGAAATGCCACACTGCCTATATGGGGAATGGGAGGGGGAATGCCACACTGCCTATATGGGGAATGGGAGGGGGGATGCCACACTGCCTATATGGGGAATGGGAGGGGGGATGCCACACTGCCTATATGGGGAATGGGAGGGGGGAATGCCACACTGCCTATATGGGGAATGGGAGGGGGAATGCCACACTGCCTATATGGGGAATGGGAGGGGGGATGCCACACTGCCTATATGGGGAATGGGAGGAGGAAATGCCACACTGCCTATATGGGGAATGGGAGGAGGAAATGCCACACTGTCTATATGGGGAATGGGAGGGGGAATGCCACACTGCCTATATGGGGAATGGGAGGGGGAATGCCACACTGTCTATATGGGGAATGGGAGGAGGAAATGTCACACTGCCTATATGGGGAATGGGAGGGGGAATGCCACACTGTCTACATGGGGAATGGGAGGGGGGAATGCCACACTGCCTGTATGGGGAATGGGAGGGGGAATGCCACACTGTCTACATGGGGAATGGGAGGGGGGAATGCCACACTGCCTATATGGGGAATGGGAGGAGGGAATGCCACACTGCCTATATGGGGAATGGGAGGAGGAAATGCCACACTGCCTATATGGGGAATGGAAGGGGGAATGCCACACTGCCTATATGGGGAATGGGAGGGGGAATGCCACACTGCCTACATGGGGAATGGGAGGGGGGATGCCACACTGCCTATATGGGGAATGGGAGGGGGGATGCCACACTGCCTATATGGGAATGGGAGGGGGAATGCCACACTGCCTATATGGGGAATGGAAGGGGGAATGCCACACTGCCTATATGGGGAATGGGAGGAGGAAATGCCACACTGCCTATATGGGGAATGGAAGGGGGAATGCCACACTGTCTATATAGGGAATGGGAGGAGGAAATGCCACACTGCCTATATGGGGAATGGAAGGGGGAATGCCACACTGCCTGTATGGGGAATGGGAGGGGGGATGCCACACTGCCTGTATGGTGAATGGGAGGGGAAATGTCACACTGTCTATATGGGGAATGAGAGGGGGAATGCCACACTGTCTATATGGGGAATAGGATGGGGGAAATGCCACACTGCCTATATGGGGAATGGGAGGAGGAAATGTCACACTGCCTATATGGGGAATGGGAGGGGGAATGCCACACTGCCTATATGGGGAATGGGAGGGGGAATGCCACACTGTCTACATGGTGAATGGGAGGGGGGAATGCCACACTGCCTGTATGGGGAATGGGAGGGGGAATGCCACACTGTCTACATGGGGAATGGGAGGGGGGAATGCCACACTGCCTATATGGGGAATGGGAGGGGGGAATGCCACACTGCCTATATGGGGAATGGGAGGGGGGAATGCCACACTGCCTATATGGGGAATGGAAGGGGGAATGCCACACTGCCTATATGGGGAATGGAAGGGGGAATGCCACACTGCCTATATGGGGAATGGAAGGGGGAATGCCACACTGCCTATATGGGGAATGGGAGGAGGAAATGCCACACTGCCTATATGGGGAATGGAAGGGGGAATGCCACACTGCCTGTATGGGGAATGGGAGGGGGGAATGCCACACTGCCTGTATGGGGAATGGGAGGGGTGATGCCACACTGCCTATATGGGGAAGGGGAGGAGGAAATGCCACACTGTCTATATGGGGAATGGGAGGGGGGATGCCACACTGCCTGTATGGGGAATGGGAGGGGGGATTGCCACACTGCCTATATGGGGAATGGGAGGGGGGATTGCCACACTGCCTATATGGGGAATGGGAGGAGGGAATGCCACACTGCCTATATGGGGAATGGGAGGGGGGAATGTCACACTGTCTATATGGGGAATGGGAGGAGGAAATGTCACACTGCCTATATGGGGAATGGGAGGAGGAAATGCCACCCTGCCTATATGGGGAATGGGAGGGGGAATGCCACACTGCCTATATGGGGAATGGGAGGGGGAATGCCACACTGCCTATATGGGGAATGGGAGGGGGAATACCACACTGCCTATATGGGAAATGGGAGGGGGAAATGCCACACTGCCTATATGGGGAATGGAAGGGGGAATGCCACACTGCCTATATGGGGAATCGGAGGGGGGAATGCCACACTGTCTATATGGGGAATGGGAGAGGGGATGCCACACTGCCTATATGAGGAATGGGAGGGGGGAATGCCACACTGCCTATATGGGGAATGGGAGGAGGAAATGCCACACTGCCTATATGGGGAATGGGAGGAGGAAATGTCACACTGCCTATATGGGGAATGGGAGATGGGAATGCCACACTGCCTATATGGGGAATGGGAGGAGGAAATGCCACACTGCCTATATAGGGGAATGGGAGAGGGGATGCCACACTGCCTATATGGGGAATGGGAGAGGGGATGCCACACTGCCTATATGGGGAATGGGAGGAGGAAATGCCACACTGCCTATATGGGGAATGGGAGAGGGGATGCCACACTGCCTATATGGGGAATGGGAGAGGGGATGCCACACTGCCTATATGGGGAATGGGAGGGGGAATGCCACCCTGCCTATATGGGGAATGGGAGGGGGAATGCCACACTGCCTATATGGGGAATGGGAGAGGGAATGCCACACGGCCTATATGGGGAATGGGAGGGGGATGCCACACTGCCTATATGGGGAATGGGAGGAGGGAATGCCACACTGCCTATATGGGGAATGGGAGGGGGGAATGCCACACTGCCTATATGGGAATGGGAGGAGGAAATGCCACACTGCCTATATGGGGAATGGGAGGGGGAATGCCACACTGTCTATATGGGGAATGGGAGGGGGGATGCCACACTGCCTATATGGGGAATGGGAGGGGGGATGCCACACTGCCTATATGGGGAATGGGAGGGGGGATGCCACACTGCCTATATGGGGAATGGGAGGGGGAATGCCACACTGCCTATATGGGGAATGGGAGGGGGAATGCCACACTGCCTATATGGGGAATGGGAGGGGGAATGCCACACTGCCTATATGGGAATAGGAGAGGGGAATGCCACACTGCCTGTATGGGGAATGGGAGGGGGGATGCCACACTGCCTATATGGGGAATGGGAGGGGGAATGCCACACTGCCTATATGGGGAATGGGAGGGGGAATGCCACACGGCCTATATGGGGAATGGGAGGGGGAATGCCACACGGCCTATATGGGGAATGGGAGGGGGAATGCCACACTGTCTATATGGGGAATGGGAGGGGGAATGCCACACTGCCTATATGGGGAATGGGAGGAGGAAATGCCACACTGCCTATATGGGGAATGGGAGGGGGGAATGCCACACTGCCTATATGGGGAATGGGAGGAGGAAATGCCACACTGCCTATATGGGGAATGGGAGGGGGGAATGCCACACTGCCTATATGGGGAATGGGAGGGGGGAATGCCACACTGCCTATATGGGGAATGGGAGGGAGGAATGCCACACTGTCTATATGGGGAATGGGAGGGGGAAATGCCACACTGCCTATATGGGGAATGGGAGGGAGGAATGCCACACTGTCTATATGGGGAATGGGAGGGGAATGCCACACTGCCTATATGGGAATGGGAGGGGGGAATGCCACACTGCCTATATGGGGAATGGGAGGGGAATGCCACACTGCCTACATGGGGAATGGGAGGGGGGAATGCCACACTGCCTATATGGGGAATGGGAGGGAGGAATGCCACACTGTCTATATGGGGAATGGGAGAGGGGATGCCACACTGCCTATATGGGGAATGGGAGGGGGAATACCACACTGCCTATATGGGGAATGGGAGGGGGGAATGCCACACTGCCTATATGGGGAATGGGAGGGGGGAATGCCACACTGCCTATATGGGGAATGGGAGGGGGAATGCCACACTGCCTATATGGGGAATGGGAGGGGGAATGCCACACTGCCAATATGGGGAATGGGAGGGGGAATACCACATTGCCCATATGGGGAATGGGAGGGGGAATGCCACACTGCCTATATGGGGAATGGGAGGGGGGAATGCCACACTGCCTATATGGGGAATGGGAGGGGGATGCCACACTGCCAATATGGGGAATGGGAGAGGGAATGCCACACTGCCAATATGGGGAATGGGAGGGGGAATACCACATTGCCCATATGGGGAATGGGAGGGGGAATGCCACACTGCCTATATGGGGAATGGGAGGGGGATTGCCACACTGCCTATATGGGAATGGGAGGGGGAATGCCACACTGCCTATATGGGGAATGGGAGGGGGAATGCCACACTGCCTATATGGGGAATGGGAGGGGGAATGCCACACTGCCTATATGGGGAATGGGAGGGGGAATGCCACACTGCCAATATGGGGAATGGGAAAGGGAATGCCACACTGCCAATATGGGGAATGGGAGGGGGAATGCCACACTGCCTATATGGGGAATGGGATGGGGGAAATGCCACACTGCCAATATGGGGAATGGGAGGGGGAATGCCACACTGCCTATATGGGGAATGGGATGGGGGAAATGCCACACTGCCAATATGGGGAATGGAAGGGGGGAATGCCACACTGCCAATATGGGGAATGGGAGGGGGAATGCCACACTGCCTATATGGGGAATGGGAGGGGGAAAGCCACACTGCCTATATGGGGAATGGGAGGGGGAATGCCACACTGCCTATATGGGGAATGGGAGGGGGAAAGCCACACTGCCAATATGGGGAATGGGAGGGGGGAATGCCACACTGCCTATATGGGGAATGGGAGGGGGAATGCCACACTGCCTATATGGGGAATGGGAGGGGGAAAGCCACACTGCCAATATGGGGAATGGGAGGGGGGAATGCCACACTGCCTATATGGGGAATGGGAGGGGGGGAATGCCACACTGCCTGTATGGGGAATGGGAGGGGGAATGCCACACTGCCTATATGGGGAATGGGAGGAGGGAATGCCACACTGCCAATATGGGGAATGGGAGGGGGGAATGCCACACTGCCTATATGGGGAATGGGAGGGGGGAATGCCACACTGCCTATATGGGGAATGGGAGGAGAAAATGCCACACTGCCTATATGGGGAATGGGAGGAGGAAATGCCACACTGCCTATATGGGGAATGGGAGGAGGAAATGCCACACTGCCTATATGGGGAATGGAAGGGGGAATGCCACACTGCCTGTATGGGGAATGGGAGGGGGGATGCCACACTGCCTGTATGGTGAATGGGAGGGGAAATGTCACACTGTCTATATGGGGAATGAGAGGGGGAATGCCACACTGTCTATATGGGGAATAGGATGGGGGAAATGCCACACTGCCTATATGGGGAATGGGAGGAGGAAATGTCACACTGCCTATATGGGGAATGGGAGGGGGAATGCCACACTGCCTATATGGGGAATGGGGGGGGGAATGCCACACTGTCTACATGGGGAATGGGAGGGGGGAATGCCACACTGCCTGTATGGGGAATGGGAGGGGGAATGCCACACTGTCTACATGGGGAATGGGAGGGGGGAATGCCACACTGCCTATATGGGGAATGGGAGGGGGGAATGCCACACTGCCTATATGGGGAATGGGAGGGGGGAATGCCACACTGCCTATATGGGGAATGGAAGGGGGAATGCCACACTGCCTATATGGGGAATGGAAGGGGGAATGCAACACTGCCTATATGGGGAATGGGAGGAGGAAATGCCACACTGCCTATATGGGGAATGGAAGGGGGAATGCCACACTGCCTGTATGGGGAATGGGAGGGGTGATGCCACACTGCCTATATGGGGAATGGGAGGGGGAATGCCACACTGCCTATATGGGGAAGGGGAGGAGGAAATGCCACACTGTCTATATGGGGAATGGGAGGGGGGATGCCACACTGCCTGTATGGGGAATGGGAGGGGGGATTGCCACACTGCCTATATGGGGAATGGGAGGGGGGATTGCCACACTGCCTATATGGGGAATGGGAGGAGGGAATGCCACACTGCCTATATGGGGAATGGGAGGGGGGATTGCCACACTGCCTATATGGGGAATGGGAGGAGGGAATGCCACACTGCCTATATGGGGAATGGGAGGGGGGAATGTCACACTGTCTATATGGGGAATGGGAGGAGGAAATGTCACACTGCCTATATGGGGAATGGGAGGAGGAAATGCCACACTACCTATATGGGGAATGGGAGGGGGAATGCCACACTGCCTATATGGGGAATGGGAGGGGGAATGCCACACTGCCTATATTGGGAATGGGAGGGGGAATGCCACACTGCCTATATGGGGAATGGGAGGAGGAAATGCCACACTGCCTATATGGGGAATGGGAGGGGGGAATGCCACACTGCCTATATGGGGAATGGAAGGGGGAATGCCACACTGCCTATATGGGGAATCGGAGGGGGGAATGCCACACTGTCTATATGGGGAATGGGAGAGGGGATGCCACACTGCCTATATGAGGAATGGGAGGAGGAAATGTCACACTGCCTATATGGGGAATGGGAGAGGAGAATGCCACACTGCCTATATGGGGAATGGGAGAGGGGATGCCACACTGCCTATATGGGGAATGGGAGGAGGAAATGCCACACTGCCTATATGGGGAATGGGAGATGGGAATGCCACACTGCCTATATGGGGAATGGGAGGAGGAAATGCCACACTGCCTATATAGGGGAATGGGAGAGGGGATGCCACACTGCCTATATGGGGAATGGGAGGAGGGAATGCCACACTGCCTATATGGGGAATGGGAGAGGGGATGCCACACTGCCTATATGGGGAACGGGAGGAGGAAATGCCACACTGCCTATATGGGGAATGGGAGAGGGGATGCCACACTGCCTATATGGGGAATGGGAGAGGGGATGCCACACTGCCTATATGGGGAATGGGAGGGGGAATGCCACCCTGCCTATATGGGGAATGGGAGGGGGAATGCCACACTGCCTATATGGGGAATGGGAGGGGGAATGCCACACTGTCTATATGGGGAATGGGAGGAGGAAATGCCACACTGCCTATATAGGGGAATGGGAGAGGGGATGCCACACTGCCTATATGGGGAATGGGAGAAGGAATGCCACACTGCCTATATGGGGAATGGGAGGGGGAATGCCACACTGTCTATATGGGGAATGGGAGGGGGGATGCCACACGGCCTATATGGGGAATGGGAGGGGGAATGCCACCCTGCCTATATGGGGAATGGGAGGGGGAATGCCACACTGCCTATATGGGGAATGGGAGAAGGAATGCCACACTGCCTATATGGGGAATGGGAGGGGGGATGCCACGCTGCCTATATGGGGAATGGGAGGAGGGAATGCCACACTGCCTATATGGGGAATGGGAGGAGGAAATGCCACACTGCCTATATGGGGAATGGGAGGGGGAATGCCACACTGTCTATATGGGGAATGGGAGGGGGGATGCCACACGGCCTATATGGGGAATGGGAGGGGGAATGCCACACTGCCTATATGGGGAATGGGAGGGGGAATGCCACACTGCCTATATGGGAATAGGAGAGGGGAATGCCACACTGCCTGTATGGGGAATGGGAGGGGGGATGCCACACTGCCTATATGGGGAATGGGAGGGGGAATGCCACACTGCCTATATGGGGAATGGGAGGGGGAATGCCACACGGCCTATATGGGGAATGGGAGGGGGAATGCCACACGGCCTATATGGGGAATGGGAGGGGGAATGCCACACTGTCTATATGGGGAATGGGAGGGGGAATGCCACACTGCCTATATGGGGAATGGGAGGAGGAAATGCCACACTGCCTATATGGGGAATGGGAGGAGGAAATGCCACACTGCCTATATGGGGAATGGGAGGGGGGAATGCCACACTGCCTATATGGGGAATGGGAGGAGGAAATGCCACACTGCCTATATGGGGAATGGGAGGGGGGAATGCCACACTGCCTATATGGGGAATGGGAGGGGGAATGCCACACTGCCTATATGGGAATAGGAGAGGGGAATGCCACACTGCCTGTATGGGGAATGGGAGGGAGGAATGCCACACTGCCTATATGGGGAATGGGAGAGGGGGATGCCACACTGCCTATATGGGGAATGGGAGGGGGAATGCCACACTGCCTATATGGGAATGGGAGGGGGGAATGCCACACTGCCTATATGGGGAATGGGAGGGGAATGCCACACTGCCTACATGGGGAATGGGAGGGGGGAATGCCACACTGCCTATATGGGGAATGGGAGGGAGGAATGCCACACTGTCTATATGGGGAATGGGAGAGGGGATGCCACACTGCCTATATAGGGAATAGGAGGGAGGAATGCCACACTGTCTATATGGGGAATGGGAGAGGGGATGCCACACTGCCTATATGGGGAATGGCAGAGGGGATGCCACACTGTCTATATGGGGAATGGGAGAGGGGATGCCACACTGCCTATATGGGGAATAGGAGGGAGGAATGCCACACTGCCTATATGGGGAATGGGAGAGGGGATGCCACACTGCCTATATGGGGAATGGGAGAGGGGATGCCACACTGCCTATATGGGGAATGGGGGAGGAAATGCCACACTGCCTATATGGGAATGGGAGAGGAAATGCCACACTGCCTATATGGGGAATGGGAGGGGGAATGCCACACTGCCTATATGGGGAATGGGAGGAGGAAATGCCACACTGCCTATATGGGGAATGGGAGGGGGAATACCACACTGTCTATATGGGGAATGGGAGGAGGAAATGCCACACTGCCTATATGGGGAATGGGAGGGGGAATACCACACTGTCTATATGGGGAATGGGAGGGGAATGCCACACTGCCAATATGGGGAATGGGAGGGGGAATGCCACACTGCCTATATGGGGAATGGGAGGAGGAAATGCCACACTGCCTATATCGGGAATGGGAGGAGGAAATGCCACACTGCCTATATGGGGAATGGAAGGGGGAATGCCACACTGCCTATATGGGGAATGGGAGGGGGAATGCCACACTGCCTATATGGGGAATGGAAGGGGGAATGCCACACTGCCTATATGGGGAATGGGAGGGGGAATGCCACACTGCCTATATGGGGAATGGGAGGGGGAATGCCACACTGCCTATATGGGGAATGGGAGGGGGAATGCCACACTGCCTATATGGGAATAGGAGAGGGGAATGCCACACTGCCTGTATGGGGAATGGGAGGGGGAATGCCACACTGTCTACATGGGGAATGGGAGGGGGGAATGCCACACTGCCTATATGGGGAATGGGAGGGGGGAATGCCACACTGCCTATATGGGGAATGGGAGGGGGGAATGCCACACTGCCTATATGGGGAATGGAAGGGGGAATGCCACACTGCCTATATGGGGAATGGAAGGGGGAATGCAACACTGCCTATATGGGGAATGGGAGGAGGAAATGCCACACTGCCTATATGGGGAATGGAAGGGGGAATGCCACACTGCCTGTATGGGGAATGGGAGGGGTGATGCCACACTGCCTATATGGGGAATGGGAGGGGGAATGCCACACTGCCTATATGGGGAAGGGGAGGAGGAAATGCCACACTGTCTATATGGGGAATGGGAGGGGGGATGCCACACTGCCTGTATGGGGAATGGGAGGGGGGATTGCCACACTGCCTATATGGGGAATGGGAGGGGGGATTGCCACACTGCCTATATGGGGAATGGGAGGAGGGAATGCCACACTGCCTATATGGGGAATGGGAGGGGGGATTGCCACACTGCCTATATGGGGAATGGGAGGAGGGAATGCCACACTGCCTATATGGGGAATGGGAGGGGGGAATGTCACACTGTCTATATGGGGAATGGGAGGAGGAAATGTCACACTGCCTATATGGGGAATGGGAGGAGGAAATGCCACACTGCCTATATGGGGAATGGGAGGGGGAATGCCACACTGCCTATATGGGGAATGGGAGGGGGAATGCCACACTGCCTATATTGGGAATGGGAGGGGGAATGCCACACTGCCTATATGGGGAATGGGAGGAGGAAATGCCACACTGCCTATATGGGGAATGGGAGGGGGGAATGCCACACTGCCTATATGGGGAATGGAAGGGGGAATGCCACACTGCCTATATGGGGAATCGGAGGGGGGAATGCCACACTGTCTATATGGGGAATGGGAGAGGGGATGCCACACTGCCTATATGAGGAATGGGAGGAGGAAATGTCACACTGCCTATATGGGGAATGGGAGAGGAGAATGCCACACTGCCTATATGGGGAATGGGAGAGGGGATGCCACACTGCCTATATGGGGAATGGGAGGAGGAAATGCCACACTGCCTATATGGGGAATGGGAGATGGGAATGCCACACTGCCTATATGGGGAATGGGAGGAGGAAATGCCACACTGCCTATATAGGGGAATGGGAGAGGGGATGCCACACTGCCTATATGGGGAATGGGAGGAGGGAATGCCACACTGCCTATATGGGGAATGGGAGAGGGGATGCCACACTGCCTATATGGGGAACGGGAGGAGGAAATGCCACACTGCCTATATGGGGAATGGGAGAGGGGATGCCACACTGCCTATATGGGGAATGGGAGAGGGGATGCCACACTGCCTATATGGGGAATGGGAGGGGGAATGCCACCCTGCCTATATGGGGAATGGGAGGGGGAATGCCACACTGCCTATATGGGGAATGGGAGGGGGAATGCCACACTGTCTATATGGGGAATGGGAGGAGGAAATGCCACACTGCCTATATAGGGGAATGGGAGAGGGGATGCCACACTGCCTATATGGGGAATGGGAGAAGGAATGCCACACTGCCTATATGGGGAATGGGAGGGGGAATGCCACACTGTCTATATGGGGAATGGGAGGGGGGATGCCACACGGCCTATATGGGGAATGGGAGGGGGAATGCCACCCTGCCTATATGGGGAATGGGAGGGGGAATGCCACACTGCCTATATGGGGAATGGGAGAAGGAATGCCACACTGCCTATATGGGGAATGGGAGGGGGGATGCCACGCTGCCTATATGGGGAATGGGAGGAGGGAATGCCACACTGCCTATATGGGGAATGGGAGGAGGAAATGCCACACTGCCTATATGGGGAATGGGAGGGGGAATGCCACACTGTCTATATGGGGAATGGGAGGGGGGATGCCACACGGCCTATATGGGGAATGGGAGGGGGAATGCCACACTGCCTATATGGGGAATGGGAGGGGGAATGCCACACTGCCTATATGGGGAATGGGAGGGGGAATGCCACACTGCCTATATGGGGAATGGGAGGGGGAATGCCACACTGCCTATATGGGAATAGGAGAGGGGAATGCCACACTGCCTGTATGGGGAATGGGAGGGGGAATGCCACACTGCCTATATGGGGAATGGGAGGGGGAATGCCACACGGCCTATATGGGGAATGGGAGGGGGAATGCCACACGGCCTATATGGGGAATGGGAGGGGGAATGCCACACTGTCTATATGGGGAATGGGAGGGGGAATGCCACACTGCCTATATGGGGAATGGGAGGAGGAAATGCCACACTGCCTATATGGGGAATGGGAGGAGGAAATGCCACACTGCCTATATGGGGAATGGGAGGGGGGAATGCCACACTGCCTATATGGGGAATGGGAGGAGGAAATGCCACACTGCCTATATGGGGAATGGGAGGGGGGAATGCCACACTGCCTATATGGGGAATGGGAGGGGGAATGCCACACTGCCTATATGGGAATAGGAGAGGGGAATGCCACACTGCCTGTATGGGGAATGGGAGGGAGGAATGCCACACTGCCTATATGGGGAATGGGAGAGGGGGATGCCACACTGCCTATATGGGGAATGGGAGGGGGAATGCCACACTGCCTATATGGGAATGGGAGGGGGGAATGCCACACTGCCTATATGGGGAATGGGAGGGGAATGCCACACTGCCTACATGGGGAATGGGAGGGGGGAATGCCACACTGCCTATATGGGGAATGGGAGGGAGGAATGCCACACTGTCTATATGGGGAATGGGAGAGGGGATGCCACACTGCCTATATAGGGAATAGGAGGGAGGAATGCCACACTGTCTATATGGGGAATGGGAGAGGGGATGCCACACTGCCTATATGGGGAATGGCAGAGGGGATGCCACACTGTCTATATGGGGAATGGGAGAGGGGATGCCACACTGCCTATATGGGGAATAGGAGGGAGGAATGCCACACTGCCTATATGGGGAATGGGAGAGGGGATGCCACACTGCCTATATGGGGAATGGGAGAGGGGATGCCACACTGCCTATATGGGGAATGGGGGAGGAAATGCCACACTGCCTATATGGGAATGGGAGAGGAAATGCCACACTGCCTATATGGGGAATGGGAGGGGGAATGCCACACTGCCTATATGGGGAATGGGAGGAGGAAATGCCACACTGCCTATATGGGGAATGGGAGGGGGAATACCACACTGTCTATATGGGGAATGGGAGGAGGAAATGCCACACTGCCTATATGGGGAATGGGAGGGGGAATACCACACTGTCTATATGGGGAATGGGAGGGGAATGCCACACTGCCAATATGGGGAATGGGAGGGGGAATGCCACACTGCCTATATGGGGAATGGGAGGGGGAATACCACACTGTCTATATGGGGAATGGGAGGAGGAAATGCCACACTGCCTATATCGGGAATGGGAGGAGGAAATGCCACACTGCCTATATGGGGAATGGAAGGGGGAATGCCACACTGCCTATATGGGGAATGGGAGGGGGAATGCCACACTGCCTATATGGGGAATGGGAGGGGGAATGCCACACTGCCTATATGGGGAATGGGAGGGGGAATGCCACCCTGCCTATATGGGGAATGGGAGGGGGAATACCACACTGCCTATATGGGGAATGGGAGGAGGAAATGCCACACTGCCTATATGGGGAATGGGAGGAGGGAATGCCACACTGCCTATATGGGGAATGGGAGAGGGGAATGCCACACTGCCAATATGGGGAATGGAAGGGGGAATGCCACACTGCCTATATGGGGAATGGGAGAGGGAATGCCACACTGCCTATGGGGAATGGGAGGGGGAATGCCACACTGCCTATATGGGGAATGGGAGAGGGGATGCCACACTGCCTATATGGGGAATGGGAGGGGGAATGCCACACTGCCTATATGGGAATGAGAGGGGGAATGCCACACTGCCTATATGGGGAATGGAATGGGGGGAATGCCACACTGCCTATATGGGAATGGGAGGTGTTTTCCTATGGGTAGGCACATCTTATAGGGCGAAACATACAGTACATAATTTATGGACATCTCATGTCACCTGCTGTATCTAAAGAACACAAGCAATAGTTTAGTTCACTTGATGATATAGTGAGTGTCTAAACATTTAATGTTACAGTTCACTTCTTGCCTGTGATGAACAAACGTTTCCTGCTACAGCGAACATAAAAGAGCTACTATTCTCTTTTATATAAACCGCAGATAGGGAGAAAATGTAGATGAGAAAGGATTTTCAATTGGTGAGGTGAAGCCGTGTGCACATAAGAGCGATATTATCCCCCAGCAGTTCTGCATATATATATATATATATATATCTGTGATGCAGCTCCCTCTAGTGGCTAGCAGAGACTACTGCAGAGCAGAAGGAATCATATATATATATATATATATATATATATATATATATATATATATATATATATCATGACTGCTAGTCATTTAAAATAATGTCTTATCACTCTAGCACAAGTTCTTTTATTTTGGGTCCAGTCCAGCTGCAGCAGCATGTGGCACTGGAACTTAGCCAGTCACTTTTATTTAAATCACTCCTAAATAGATTTTACAACTGCTTAGGCAACGCCGCTTAGGGCATCACCATTTCGGATACCCTATCATACCTCCCAAGTGTCCCTGATTTGAAGGGACTGTCCCTCTTTTAAGTCCCCCTGTCCTTCATTGTTCTTTTTTGTTCTTCTTTGAGGTGTAACATGCAGATCTGCATCAATAAATGATGCATTTGCCTATTTAAAGTGTTTCTATTATTTTAACTGTTACATCCCCTAACCATCCCTCAATGAGGGGGAGTGGCCGAATTTAACAAATGTCCCTCTTTCCCAACCTGAGAAGTTAGTAGGTATGCCCTACATCAGAATACTACAAGAAAACCTGAGACCAGTTATATACTCATCCCTTCCAGTGCTGCAGAAAAGCACATCTGCGTTTCCCCCGCCTACATGTGACTGCCGGGGACCTATCAGCCGTCATAACAGCACCGGGTGAGTATTTCTGCAGTGCCACAGATTGCCGCATTGCTAGATCCTTGATTTAAGCTTTAAGGTATCCAAAATCAGATCTATACGGGTCGATTCAGCACAAGGTTCTTTTTAAGTGATAAAACTGGCATTAACTTTCATTGTCTATTTCGGGGGCGATTCAGCACAAGGTGGAGAAAAATCTATTTCCACCTGGTGCTAAATTACCCCCAAGACTTTCTCTCCCAAAAAGTAGCACACTTGCTTTTTACCTGATGCTGAATCGACCCCATAGTCCTGAATCAACCCCATAGTTGATGTGTCACCACCAATTTTAAAGCAGATCAATAGTGTCCTGCCAGAAGCAACTTTTGTACACCTCCATGGCTTCGGCTGCAGGAAATACGAAATACCCAATGAGGACAACCATCAGGATTTTTTGGACACCAGATAAATGCCTGATTGGGAGAATTAAGAAATTAAGAAAGAAATTAATTAAGAAAATACTCACCTTGTCATTGCACTCCTCATCCTCACGTTAGCTGGGCACTGTTCTATGAAAGGGGAAGAGCTAGAGCCTGTTGTGATGCTTGAGTCAGCCAGTCACAGCTGCAGAAGCAGCCTCGGGGCACCGCAGGGCCTTGGAGGAGGATCAAGGTGACAGGGTGAGTATTTTCCCCAAATATCCAAATCAGGTTTTGCTCAGGGGGAGTGACTGGGCTGGGGAAAGCCAGTCTTCCTCCCCTACTACACTCCAGTCTTAACTCCCCCCAGCCCAGCCAGCAGCGTTAGTTCATGTGTAAGTGTAGGTGACAATTAGTCGAGACTGATACCTGTCTCAATGCAATGCGGACCAGGTAGCCACATCCAGGTCACTATTGACTCCAGTTCTAAGGCCTAATCTCAGCACGGTGAGGGCAGATGAGAAATAAGACCATGCTGAAATGATTATGTCAATGAGGGAGCCAGCTGCTCAGTATTTCCAGCTTGCTGCAGCCAGCCCAGGAGATCACATTAACACTGCAGCCAATAGCAGTGAAAGTTCCACCAGATTATGGCGACAGGAGAACAGGTAAATATTGGTCCTGATCGTCTGCAGCAGGGTCTGGTTGCTGGTGGCTTGGCTCCAGTTGTTATCATTGGGTACAGGTTTGTGACAGGGGACCTCTTAAGGCCGCTGTGGAACCCTGTGATGGTGGTTGCATTGCATTGGAGTCCAATTGCAGTGCCCAGCAGGTGCGGACTGGCCATAGGGAGACCTGGGACAATGGTGGGCCACACTGCTTTGGGGACAGTTGTGCTGTTGCTTTTAACACCCACATTAAATCCCTCCTCCTTTAGTCTCCCCCTCAGCCCCCTGTACCCACAAGCCAAGGAACCCCAGCCCCAATGCCAAAGCCCCAGCATCATGGTTGTGGAGAGTGTGTGGGGGGGGGGGGGGCTCAGCAGAGATGTCTTGGGCTGGCCAGGGGCTGTAAAATCCAGGGCTGAATTATGGCCCCAGTCTGCCAATGGTGCCCAGTGAAAGCCAGGCTGGAGCCTTGTACCAAAATTCAGTCTTTACTGTCATTCTGCTGCTGCTTCTCCCCCCATGTGACCAACTACATAAATAGGGAGAGGGGCTTGGAGGGGACTTCCTGGAGAAAGATCCTGCATACCTCTCCCTTTTATTGATGTGTTGATCAAATGGGGAAGATTTCAGAGAGGCTACATATCTCTCTAGCCTTTTCTCGCTTCATTCATTACCCTTGGCAGGATGCCAAAGAAGGAGGAGAGGGGACCTGTGTCCCCCTATCACTAAATTTGACAGGGGGGCATTTATTAGATGAAATGGCTTCATTTTAAAGGGATTCGTCAGGCAAAAAGGTAAATAAAAAAATAGCAGCTTCCTCCAGCACTGCCCTTCCTCTCAGAATGCCGCCATGAATGAGGAAATTGCTTTTCTTACTCGTGGCTATGGCCACACCCCATCGATGTGGGCCACCAATTGTCTTTCGAGGGCCAATAACAGAACCATCGCCCCCTGGCATGAATGGCCACCGCCGGTGGCCACCACCGTCGGTGCAGAGGAGCCACAACTCTTGCCACCGGCCCAACAGTAGTCAGAGAAGTCTGCCCACCTACCTGCAGGTATAAAGACCCATCTCCTGTCCACCTACCTGGCCACCTACCTGCCTGCCCACCAACCTACTTCATCTGCCTGGCCACATAGCTGGCAACCTGACCACCTGCCAGCCACCCAACAACCTGTCTGCCTGCCTGCCCATGAATCTGTCTGCCCCACTTACCTACCCATTGACCTGCCACCAACCCATACACCTGTCTGCCCACCTATCTACTCACCCACTTGCCCACTTACCTGTCTGCCCAACAACCCATCTACCCAACAACCCATGTACCCATCCTTGCACCTGCATACCGAACTGGTATACCAAACTGGTGGTGCACAAGCACATGTGGGATGCACGCAGAGGGGGATGTGTGCATGCACATTTGGGAGTGTGCTAAGCTAGGCGCCCAATGTTGCCCAGCAACAGGTAGAGAGGGAGCACAGCAAAGGGGGCTGAAAGCAGGGTCTCAAGCTCTTACTGGCCCATCCACTATGGTGCATCACAGCTCCAAGGGCCAAGCCCACTTGCTTCGGAGGAGAAATCACGAGATGAAACTGTAAACCTAAACTTCAACCTAAAATGGATAGCAGTTAAGGACATTACTCTAACTATTGGCTTTGCCTGAATCACATCTGCCCCTCTTCCTGGGGAAACCCCCTACAGTGGCTTCTGAGCAGAGGATAAAATCCTGCACCCAAAAACACTCCCCGAATCACAGCAGCACTTTTTGAGAGAATTCTTATATCAGACATTTCCACTTTTAGTGCCTCAAAAAAAGGGTCAGTTGAGTCGGAAGATTGGGTGAGATGGGCGAGAGCAGGTTTTTCTTGTCTGATGCCAGCCATTCTCGTACGGTGCTGAGTCAACCCAACTGTGTCTGTATCAGGTGGGAAACCTCTATAGGCTGAGCTGGTGGACATGAACACAAAAAGTTGCGTTGGACATGAACACAAAAAAAAAGTTCCTATAGTTTACATGGGTGGGCAAGGTGGTGTGGGAATGGTGTCAATGAAGCAAATATGTCAATGAGCCAGCCTGTCATTTCCAACTCTATTTGATGGCTTCAAATGCAGGCCCAAAGCTAGAAAGTGCAAAAACCCTGCTTCTGGTCCCATAGGTCTAAGCTCATTTCAACAATTTTAGAGATAAAAGTTCATCTAGGATCCAGCAACAGGCCAAGATTTGCAGATCTCCACACAGATGCACATGTAGAGTAATTAGTGTAGCAGCAAGGCTATGGAGCCAGCCATGGGGAGGTCCACAGGGCATAATCTCTTGGTGGCTCAAGTGGAGCAGGTTGGAGAACACTGTTCTAAGCTATCACTTGGCCCCTGTCCACACCCTTGCATTTAGATGTTTGAAATGCATATGATGGTAATCCGCGTTACATTGGCAGCTATGTTTAGCTGCAGTTGTGCAATGACTTATTTAAACTTTTAGAAACATGACAAACAGGCCTCCTCGCACAATAATGAAGACAGATGTGCTCTTGGCATAGACACACACACGTGTACCTGGCAGGGATAAGACACCGTCTTCTAAAAGGGCTCTTATTTACTTTGAAATAAGCCTGGCTGGCTATACTGGTCAAGGGTTTATTTGATAAGGCAGGTGGAACAGGGAATGACACCTCCCAGGTTTATGTTGCTTTGAGCGGTGTCGGTTACCTATTCAGAAGTGAAACTCCAGCCTACATGAGATCACACGGAGAGCAGAGTACACAGGCACTCAGCACTTATTACGCCTTGAAACCTATTTGAATACCTGCTTTCAAATTTTACCGATGAAGATATGAGTGGGAAGGTAGAATCTACACTTCACTGGCTCCTGATCATAGGACTTTTATTAAATGTGAAGTGTGGAGACACTGTGGAAGCCAATGCCTACGTAAACCTGTCCTATTTTAGTCCCCAGCAGAACTCCACTGTAACATCATACTGTGAATGTGGCCTGTATGGACTTAACTCACCGATGGCCGATGCTCAGGGAGTGGTGGGCATACCTATCTCACCTAACTTACAAGCCTGCAACCCCAACACCCAATTCTCCACTACCACAAAGCCCTGGATTGCTCTTATTGAAAGAGGAAATTGTACATTCACAGAAAAGATACTTTTAGCTGCCAGTAAAGGTGCAGACGCAGTGGTGATTTATAATGCGCCCCCGAGCACGGGCAATCAAACCATTCCTATGGTGCACCATGGTAAGTGCTAATTAACTCCTTGAAGAATGCGATTTGTCTGTCTGCCTCTGAAATGTTGATACTAAGATTTTGTCTGCATAATGATACGCTGTAATTGTGCCTGTCGCCAAGCTATTGTTCTTGGTGAACTGTCTGAAACAAATTCTTCCTTGCTGGGAAAGAAAGTTCTGTGACCTGGAATTGCTGCATGGCTCTGTGTACAGCACTTGGCTTTATAGATACAAATGAACTCACTCCCTGGCACATGCTTATTATAAAGAATGGAGCACAATGTCGGCTAATGATGGTTTTATGTATGTGATGATGGAATTTAATTTTGTCTGTTTACCCCACCACCTTGCTTTACAGTGTTTTTCATCCATTTAAAACATTTCACCAGTCATATCATAGGACAGATATATCCTGTTGGAAAATTCAAGAATAACCCAGTTTCAAAGACCCACAGACATCATGTTTTTAACACTGTATTGTCCTAAAAACATCAACACTTGTAGATTTATACTGTTTTAATATGTGGTGTGTTGAATTTTTGCATACGCAACTCATCCTGCAAAGATCTTGTGCCCCATTTATATACCCAGGTATCAAGCCATATACAACCTACATTTCAGGGCCCTTCTCCATTAGTGATCCGATTAGTTAGGGCTTAGGCCTGATCTTCTTCTGCTATAAACTTCTTCTTTTCTTTTAAAGCATCCACATTACCCTGTACCCGGCTGATAACTCCTGAACGCCCAAAAAGCCATTCTGCTTTCGCATCCAGCAGACTTGGATTATAATTGGTGCAATAGAGCATGTGTTCCAGGCCCTAGTAGCTCAGGGGCCCCCAGCACCAGTATTACCTGTGATGCATGCATAACCAGCATCAGATTATGGGGAGAGCAACACGAGCACACACCCTGGTGCTTCCATCATTTGACCTAGCTACGAGAACTCTACCACTTGATCTGGTGAGATGGCGAGTGTGTGGGCTTGTGTGGTCTAATATTCAGGTTGTACATTTACAGTAAGTGCAAGATTGTTGTTTTTCTGGTCTCTAGTTGTGGAGAGAGAAAATGGGGGGCTTGGGGTAGAATGTGGTGAACGGTGTGATGTTGGGGGGCTGCTCTGTAACATGGAGACCCTTCACCTGGCCCTATTTTCTAATGTACCTTTAGCTTCCACCTACAGCTTAGCTTAAGACTGCACCTTTGGTATTTGGCAACACTTCCTTATTATCTAGACTCTCCTTTTCCAACTCATCCAGCGCTCAGTGTTCTTTTCCTTATTAGCCATCATTATAAACCATGCAGATCCCACCCTGAGACTACGGGAACCCCTGTCCACATTCGGTCACCCTCTTTTTTTCTGCGTCATCTGCAGATCCCTTCTAATTCCAGGTCCCCCTCCAAACTCTAAACACACTGTCTGTCCTTAGCCCCCCAAAAATTAAGATGGCCTCTCCACCACCAAGACCCCCCCCAATTTCACACTTGGACTTCGGTATCCTCCTCCACCTCAATCTAAACATCCACTCATCAGTTCTGTCTTCTTTCTCAGCTTTAAACTCGATTTCTTTTGCACACTTCCATTTCAGAGTTCACTCTGTGCATGTGAACAATTATATTGCTCCAAGGAGAACAGAGTGGGAGGTTACCATTCTGCTAGCAGTCAGTAACCGGAAATGTGTGAAAGCATAATAAAGGGTAATAAGAAACTAAAGAACTATATTACTATATTCCCCTTGATTTTGGCTCAACTTATATGTGCAATTTTGGAATGAGCGAATCTATGGGGGTTCAGGTTTACTGGGTTGGGTGGAACATTAGTGGAAAGTTCGGTTTGGGACCTCAACTTTCAACGGGAACCTGAACTTTGGTGGTGTAAAATGGTTGTTATAAGTGCTAGAAGGGTGCTGTGGCTGGGGTGCAGGGACCCTTCTAGTCTGCTGTCAGTTGGGTGGGTTTTCTTTTTTATTATTTTGTGTATGTTTTTTTTTCAATGTAAAAAATATATATTTTTAAAAATGAGTTAGGTCCCCCTTCCAAGGCACTGACCAGCCTGTCACACCAAGCATACGGGTTGGTAAGCCCCGTGCCAAGGGGCCCAGCAGCCAGTCCTCGACTTTGGTGCGACCCTGGTGCCCAGTGCCAGGAGAGGTCATATTGACCAAGCTAAAGGAATTGAAAAGAAGAGGACTACAGATCCCCCGACCTCCATCTCCAGCGTCTTATCATTGATGGAATCCCCAGGGAGCGGAGCTGTATTATGCTCAGAGGTTGGGCCTCTGAACATCTCTGTCACTGAGGGGGAACAGGGCATGGAGGGGTTTCCCATTGAAACCCCTCCATGCCCTGTCCTCCAGCGATGCACATATTCAGAGACCCCACCTCTGCGCATGTAAGAGCTGTCCCTAGAGGAAACTCCAGTAGCGGCGGGCATCTGTCCGGGTTCTGTCCAGGATCTGTGACCAGGTTCGCTCACTTCCTGGAGCTTTGCAAGTAGCGGAACATGACGCTGACAGCGTAGATGGGTTCCCCCGCTCTACGAGGAGGGACACGGGCACCAGCTGTTCCTTATGAACCTCTAACTTTATAGTTCGAGCTCGCTCTTCCCTACTCATAACATTATGTCAGAACAGAGAAGAGACTGTTGCCACCTCAAGCAACACTGCATTAAACACATATAATATAACTAACTGTAGTTATAAAGCAGAATAAAGAGATCACAATCCTATCATCAGTCAACTAGAAAACTTCTGATTGCAGCAACGTGAAATGAGAACCAGTATTTCATCTTGCAGGTTCATTAGGTCTTACCTGACAGATGAGCCACTCAGATCTGGATTAGTTCAGATTCAGATTTCTCCTTACCTCTCTGTGTCCTGAAATTCCCCATCAGAATTGTGACACTCAAATATTTAACCACTTAATGTGGACCAGTGGTGACTGGTTTAACCCATTATGCTGAAATTAAACATCTTCAGTTTCGAAGGACCACAGTCTTGTGTTCCATTAACAAGGCTTATTGGCCGGGTTCTCAGCTGCAGAGATCATTAGGCTCCTTAAAGCTGCTAAAGAGTTCACCTTTTACATTGGAAGGATTGTGGGGACTAATCCATATTTACTCAAGGCCATGAAAACCTCTCCCACTGTAGCAAAACAGAGTCCCAGCAATATGAGAATCATGGAATCAGCATATTGATAAGTAAATCACAGGTCTGGGGGCACAACCCTAACACAAATTTCTATTTTACATTCCAGTAGAGGAAAACGATAAGGCAGAACACCTGACAAAAAGGGAGTTTTCCTTTAAGGCCCAGTAGTGGGGCAGAAACATATGTTTTTATTTTGGCCAAACATATGTTTTTAATGAAATAACTATGCAAGTAAAAAGTCAATCCTAACAATGTATACACCATATTGACACCATACAAATGATTTTAATGTGAAAACTGTTATTATATAAATATATATGTTAATATTATCTTTAATTAAATAAAGCAAAAATGGGAAACTACTATGATATCTAATATGAGTTCACCACAAGTCTAATCTTCAGCTAAATGTAATGCTACCACATGGAAAACCATCAACAAAACTGACTGTATGTTTTTCCATACCAGGAGCACCAACCCAATATACTACAACCAAATCATAAGAACTGATCAACACCTTTATTCAAAAAGACGGCTCATTAAAAAATTCCACATACAACACAAGACATTTAAAACCAAAATGCTTCCCCCCATTAATTACAAAAAGTATATACAATCAAAGTATACCATAATGGTAACAATCTCAATATAAATAGCTGACTGTCCTGCAACCCTAACCAGAATGTTTTTGTGCCGGCACAAAAAAGAAAAAAAGGAAGAAAAATTTCTTATATATAAGGGTATTGTGAAAAAAAAAGGGGCCAATTACAAATTCCTATGTGTGTATCTCAAAAACTCAAAAATCACAAAAAGATAAGTATATACAATATATCTCAAAAAGCTATACCCAATAACACATACATAACCACTAAAACACAGTGCATGAAGATAAAGTGACAAGTGCATAATAGAACTCTAATCAAAATTCATATCCAAATGTACAGAATATAAAGTGTATGTTGCACAAAACCTCTACTATAAATCAACCTTGTCCTCAAGAAATATCAGCAATAAAGACAATATAGACAAAAATAACAGTAGATAATGCAAGTAAGCCGTCAAAGGTGTCACCTATACATCAACGGACAATCTGCAGTGGTGAAGCGTCAGAGGGGGGATCGCATTCAAACACCCGCGCCCGCGGCTCTCATGCTGCTTCAAAGGGTGAGGGTAAGAATTAAATGTGTGCTGTGACCTTTAAATGCTCACCCCCTCCACCTGTGTACTTGCGTCAACGCGCTCCCCGCCGCCGCCGGAAGTCACACTCCTGAATTGAAGTGACGTATCGCTACCAAATATCACCAAAATATGTGCTGCACTGGTGGTGATATGCAGCCATGGAGCCCCATGGATATATGGAGGAATGGCACAACCTAGACTCTTCATCTGTTTCTTATAAATGACGATTGGCGGCCATGGCGTGGATTCTGGAATTGTGTGTGTCCCCATGCAGTGCCCTCATTCCCATTTGTTACATAATATTTGCTTTATTTCATTGATTTCTTGTAATTAGATCCCCTTTTTTGAGCTGTTTGTACTTTCTGAATAGGCACTGTTCTCCGGAACGTTTTATACTGCTATGTGTTTCTATATCTCTAGTTGTATTAAGTGATGCTTTTGTTTCAGGTCCAAAAATTTTGTTTACTTTAGTACATTTATTCAAAATTCAATTTCCTCCGAAGTCTGTGTGCTTGGCCGACGCCTGGTTATAATGATGATTCCCACAAGGGCAGACTATTGTCTGCATGACGCGGCTGCAGTGATGATCACGTGACTTGGTGGGTGGGTTATAGCTGTGTTTTGCGCAGACAGAGCAGCTCTGGGGTCAAGAAAAGGACAACAATCCCAGAATGCAGAGCGGCACAGTCAGAAAACACTTCCTATTTGCAGGCAGCCGGAGACTCAATAGGCCACCATCTTGGATGTTTAAAGGCTCAGAGAATGTAGTAGATACAGGCAGGATGATTTTTAATGTGGGCAATCTGTATGTACAGGGTGGGGGGGGGCATATAAGAATGCTCGTATTCAGGGTGAATGTTCGGTTTAATGGTGGATTTACACAAGCAGATAAATTCTCATTCATCACTTGATCGCGTGGCCGCATCCACAGAACGATTATGGTTTAATTGTGGTCGGTTTAGCAATTTCTCTCGCAGGATAATCGCTCCATGTAAAGAGTGCACAATAATCTGATTGTTTAGGTGCACATGAAGCTACAGAATAGTGAACCAGTAAACAAGAAAAGATCGGTGGCGCCAGCACACCACCAAAGGGAACTATATACCTAAGGGCACCACCTATCTGCTAACCATAAATGACACTAATAATTCATCATGATAAATGTATTGACTCATGACTATTAAAACATCAGCATAAACAATACAATCACCTACATTTAAAATACAACATACAATTACCTCCCAGCAGGAGTGACCCTAAAAAAAATCTCCCTAAACTACTTATATATAAATCCATCATATCATCAACCTGAATGATACAAAGTGCTAAATGCAAAATAAAGTGCTAAGTGCTGAATAAAGACAATTGTGCAAAAATATGCGATATAGTGCCAGGCCAAGCTGACCGACCTTCACCTCAGTGTAATAAATTTGCTCACCCCTGCTGGAAGGATCATCACCCACGCGTTCCGTGCCAACCAGGCACTTTCTCAAGGTGCTATTTCATGCTGTCCACACTGGTCTTAAATAGGGCAAGCAGACGCCGCTGTGCATTGCGTCCCCGGCGGTGGACGCGCAGCACACCAGAGGAAGCAGGAAGCCCAGACACGTGCGTCCCTGCCCCCCTCCGATGACAAGCTAGGTCTCGTCGCCTCCGCCCGCCCCCCAAACCGCCCACGCACCCGCCCCCCACACAACGCTGCAAAACAGCGTGTGACTGAGGACACAGGAGCAGGCAGAGGGGAGGCCGACCTGTTGGAGCCACTGTGAGCCAAGCTCACCAGATCCTGTGTGACAGCAAGAAACGCATTTGATACAAATGCAAGTACATATTAAAAACATAAAACAAAGCATAAAACACATATGCTGTAATGTTAAACAGTAAATCCAGTATCAATGTATATTATTACTTGTATCTTATTATCTCATCCTTATAAGTAACATAATTATAATGGCTTAAATATAAATCATTCTCATTAAGCATAAACTTTTGAGCAAAAATTCCTGAATATAAACAAAAATACAAATAAACACCCCCCTAATATTGAACCAGGAGATAAACATGAACTTGGCCTTTAGAAGTGCTGAGTGTGACCACAGTAGATCCTTTCTGTTGTGTCTGGTGTATTATGCTGCTAGTCCCAGAGACTGTAGAGCACAATGCTGGAAGGAGATGTTTGAGGGGTTATGTACATTTGTCTAATAAAAACTGACTGGACTTCCTCTTAATTATTGGATGGGCAGAGAGAACAGGTGACTGATACCGTTACTAGGATCCCTCCACAGCATGCTATAACAAGCCTATAAGGCTCACCAGGCCAATGGTTGTGCAGTAATGTACACAGCTGCCGGTGAGCCTGATAGGCTGCTTGTGGACACATGGGCCATGGAACACAGAAGTGGTAAGTATAGGCAGTTCTATTCTCCCAGTGTACAAGCACCTATTCATAGCGATTCAGAAAGCCGCATGCTACATTCTTAAGAGGCATTAGAGTTACAAACAGTAAATTCATTAATAATCCAACTGCTGTATTTATAGACTTTATGAAATGCAAAGTAGCTGTGTGTTAATACAAGTGTTATACAGTAGTTGTGTAACTGGTTCTGCTGTAAAGTTATTTTCAAGTAGTAAAATTTTCAAATACACTCATCATTGCTAGGCATCCAAAAGCAAGCTCGAACCTAACGTACTTTCCCTTGGCAGGTCCATCACCTGACTTGAAAGACAGTCCGGCCTGTTACAAAAAAAAACAAAAACCCTTATCTCTCAGTTTTGGACTGGGGTGCTTGGGGCCCACCAATGTAACTGACTCGAAATGTAGATGCAAGTATTACCAGCTTATATTCAGGTCCCATGCACAGAAACATTATGTCAGCCTATATTGCCTCGGTGTGTGCACTTGGGATGCCACAAATAAGCTATACATAGTTCAGGTTTTGGTGATGAAGGCCCTCAAAGGGGCCCCTGGAACCAGTCCCATTCTGCTCCCCGATGCTCTCCCCCTCATAGTGCTGCAGCGCTTTAGTTTTGGATCTATCAGCTCTGAAGCTAATGGCACACTCACAATTGCCCCCCTGGTGCACAACTTAACCCTCACCTTTGATAGCACATCCGCTGTAAATGCTCATGTGATACGCTCCCTGCTGCCAATCAAAGAGGGAGCCAGCTCCCATGAGACCACCAACAAGGGCGTGCACCAGGGCCAGTCAGGAAGCACTCTGATTTAATCATTATGGTTCATTCATGTAACCGAGATCTGCAAAATCATTTTTCCAAAGGCAAATTAGAATTTGCATACATGGCTGGAGTTCAGTTATAAATATAGACTCAGATGTTCAGTCCAAAATGTAAATAATGTCTGCTGCTTTTTTTTTTCTAACAGTTGACTTTAGCTTACAAACCATGCTTAGAATAGAATGAAGAATCTTTATTTGCATATTGAATCAAGGGGGTATTGTTGTCTCAGGTTAGCCACCATGATGGCCTCAAGACATTTCTGACAACATAGTCTAAAAAGACTTTTGGTCAGGCAAGCAAGGTCCCTAGGGGGCATCCTGATTTGGGATGCCCTGCAGTGTTAAACTAAAGCAAAAACCACAAATCAGGTTAAAATACTCACCCCTTTCTGCATACTCACGTGGCTGCAAAATGTGACATTGTGCATAGCGGAGACTTTTCTGCTACTCCCTCACTGTGCATTGCTGAAAGCAAACCAATCAGGTTCGGCAGGGAGCGAATCTCAAGTTTAATGCCCCCTAGGCATCTTGCTTGCCGGACCAAAAGTCTTTTAAGGCAATTAAACTGTACATGAGAAGTGTTACTTGAAATTTTCCAGGATGAACATCGGACAGATTAACACATTAACATGCGCAATGCAGTGTTTGCTTTACATGACATAAAAACACTTTGAGCTATATTAAAGTGATCACTGATCAATGAACCAAAATGAACCATAACTATCCCAGACTAAAACCACTTTACAACTCTGTAGCCTGAGGTTATCATACATAGGGATCGACTTAGCACCAGGTGCAAAAAGTACACTATAGTATACAAGTTAAAAGTGCCATTTACTTTCATTGTCTACTTTGGCCCTTATTTATGAAGGAATAGCGACAGGTAGCGACTGGTGAGCGACCGGTAATGACGGGCCCCGCCACGAGAACGCCGACTCCCCACCACAATCACACATTTATCAAGCCAATCCTGCTTAGCGACTGAGATAGCGCCAGATAGCCACTCATTCATCATTATTCCAGCCTCAGCCCACAGCGCCAGCGTCCGACCTTGAACAGCGACAGGTATGACCTCTCGCTACCTGGCGCGCTCCAATGCATTTCAATGGAACAATCTTTAAATATTCATAATTAATTGTTATTAATGTTTTTTTTTTTAAATGTGAAAAATTCTGTGACCACTTCTGCCATTTTAAATAATTTTTTTAAGGTAAAAAAAAAAATTTACAGAATTGATATTACAGGTCTGATATTAATGTATTCATATTACAAAATTATTTTAAAAACTTGCTTTTTTTTGGTTTCCAAAAATATGGTTGTTTGGGGGTTAAAAAACTACTTTTAACCCATCGCCGCCAGCGCTCTGGGGTTTAAACATGCATTTCACAGCGCGAGAATGTTTTGGGCGTGATTTGTTAATGAATATGGTGGAAGCCGGTCGCTCTGACCAGTCGCTATCATGCAGCGCGGAACCTGTCAAATAGCGACTCCTCACCCAATATTCAACATTACGGCAAACCGACTGAGTCGCTATCAACTACCAAACAACGGCCAAGCACAGCGACTACTAGCGGGCGCTCTGCAAATGCCGCTACAGTCGCTCAACTGTCGCTACCTGCCGCTATTAATGAATCGGCTTCTTATTCTGCACCACTGCACTTCTATTTTATTTTTCACTATGGTGCACTTTTTACTCTAAAGTCTACTTTTTGCACCTGGCGCTGAATCAACCCCATTGTGTTGGACTAAAGTATTTTGTAGAATAGCATTGTGTGCTCTAGATATTATAGTAAATAGTTTTCACATTTCCAACAACCAAGGGCAGTTTATACAGGGTGTGGTATTTACATAGCCGTATCAGTTGTCAAGGTGACATTTCAAAGCCAGCAACCTGTGTAATACCTGGACTACATGGTTTTTGAATCCGTGTGTACAGTCTGTCTTTGTCTAGCCTCCTATTTTGTCACCGATCCAATTTTATCCTATTCTTTATATGATTTCTCATAAACTACCTTTCGTTGGCTGAAAATATTTTAAGCTTCCCTTCAATTATATATATTGCACAATAATGAATGGTAAAGTCTATAGCAGCGCAAGCAGAGTTTTATCTGCATTACCATAGACAGGGGCATAACTTGAGTGGGGGCAGGTGGTGCAACCACTCCGGGACCCAGAAGGTCAGGGGGCCCCATCATTGTTGCTCCTCCACTTAATTTATTGTGATTACTTGGCATCATTTAAAGAATGGAAGGGCCATTTTCTCTGCTGTTTCAATATTTAGTTGTCTAGCTGCATCCAACTGACTTAAAATACAGAAAAAAAGTTTACTGTATGATCTGTGAAGGGGCCCTATTTCAAGTTCACAAGGCCCAGTCACATTTAGAGGCTGATTCATCATTAGCGGCAGGTAGCGACAGATGAGCGTCTGTAGCAGGCATTTTCAGAGCGCCCGCTAGTAGTCGCAGTGCTCGGCCGTGAGTCGCTACTTTATAGTCACTGTTCAGTAATGTTGAATACATTGTGAGCAGTCGCTATTTGATCAGTACAGCGCTGTATGGGAGCGCATGCTAGTGACTACTCATATCGACTGACTCACACTGTAAACAATTATTATTATAAAAACCTCAATAAAAATATCAATGATTAATATAACAATAAATGCCCACTGTAGGTTCTAGGTTGTGGATGACGTAAGGAATCACACCAATGAGAATGTATAAAAGATTGTATTGTGCACAGGCTTATGATAAAGGACAGCAGTACATATGTAAAAATAATACAAAATGTATATAAAAATAAGGGCCTAAACAGTTACATTAGCCACTAGACAGTGTAGGTATCACCGGGACTAAACAAATAAAACAATTTCTAACATGTACGGTTACAATTGCCAACTAGGCCTAAAGTAGCTTGCTCATAATTACCAATACAGGGACCTCATGCCACGCGTCCTTGCTCTCCCTTGGTCCCCTCTCAACTCCCCAAAAATATCTCCCATTCTTTTAGGCCACCTCACTTCCTGTTGAAAAGGGCTAGCCCCTCCCTGTAGACCGCACCTCTGCTCACAAAGGGATTCCTCGGGCAGGTATTGACTTAATTTACATTACATAGGAATCCTTTGTACACCCAAATCTATTGTGTCCACCCGACCCCAGCCAAGATGGTGGGATGATACCAAATTAGCATCTAAGAGGCCCAATTACCATCCTAGCCAGGGAAGCTACTTGGAGTGCTATTTTAGATATTCAAAAAACGTATATATCTAATATTTTATATTTAATGGGAATTCTCTATTTCTTACAACACCATATTCAGCAAAAAAACAGCCTCCCAAATCTCTGGCGCTGAAAAATATTTGTTTGAAGCCCAGAGCGCAGGAGGCGGTGTGTTTAAAGTCTGTTTTCAAGCATCTATCAACTAGTAACAAAGCGAAAACATATGGAATTACATTGTAGCAACATTGTAACATGAACACTTTAATGGCAGACCTGTAATGTCATTTCTGAGAAAATATATAAAAAATGAAAAAATTATGAAAAAACTGCTATTTCAATGCCAGAAGAGGTCACAGAATTATTTGCGATTTTTTTGTAAAAAAAAAAAAAAAACCCGTTTAAAGAGAAGAAAAGGATCGTCCATTGAAATGTATGGGAGAGCGTCAGGTAGCGAGAGGTCATACCTGGCGCTGTGCAAGGCTGAACGCTGGCGCTGTTCGCTGAGGCTGTGAAAATGATGAATCAGACGCTACATGGCGCTATCCCAGTCGCTAAACAGATTCTGCTTGATAAATGTGTAATTGCGTGCCGTGTCCGGCGTTGACCAGTCACTATCTGTCGCTACCTGTCATTAACCAGGCGCTACCTGACGCTATCCCTTCTTAAATAAGGGCCTTATTTACAATGCTGGCCATAGACTTCTATTGGCCTGTGTTGCATAGTAAATACTGCTTGCAATGTTTTTCCATTATGCAGTGCATATATGTGAACTGGCCAATTAAAAATAACGGGGAGCATTTTCCCCATTGCGGTTCCCAATGCAGTGCAAGTGGACAGGTGTGTCTACAAAAGGTATTCCCTTATTTTCTAAGGAATAGGTGTCAATCAAATTTGAACTTCAACATTACTGTCAGTTACACAACTCAAGGTCAGTCATAGAAAGGTAATAAATTGCATATGTAGCAGAGCCCAATGTGAAGCTCTTCAATTGTATTATACGCAGCGCCCTCTACAACTTTAATCAGCAAGTGTTTGGCAGCGTTTGCTGATCCGTGGCAGAAATCAACTATAAAATGCAGTAAGTAAATATAGAGCAATTTACCTGTTGATTTTTTGTTTATTTAGCCTACTTGGTATACATAGTGCTTGATCCAGTTCACCTTGCATGGAATGTGTCCCTGTCATTTTATAACATGCTCAAGGGTAAATTAAATAGTTTTCCTAAGCCAAGAAGCCTGGCAGATCACTACATGTGTATAACAGCCTATAGGGGTTATTACCTGGCACTGTACAGTACATGGAACTTTGCAGAACTAAAACTGGCCTGTCCACATGTTTTTTACTCAGCCATTACCATCCTTTACAAACTCTAACTGATGTCCCATCGGTCAGGTGAAATTTTCCCTTTAGGCTGAAATTTAAATGGTTCCCTGCTTGTCCTTGCCCCACTATGAAATCCCAACTTTATTGGGAAACTCAAACATAGCGATAAAAAATGGCTTCCTGACTCTTTTTTGGCAGTATGTTCAGCTGAATATGGACCTCAAACTGGTCACTGAAAGAGTAAGAGGCCGATTCATTAACAGCGGCAGGTAGCGACAGTTGAGCCGCTATTTGACAGGTTCCGCGCTGTATGGCAGCGCATGATAGCGACTGGTCAGAGCGACCGGCTCCCAGCATATTCATTAACAAATCACGCTCAAAAAATTCTCGCGCTGTAAAATGCATGTTTGCCACTGGCGGCGATGGGTTAAAAGTAGTTTTTTAACCCCCAAACCAACATATTTTTGGAAACCAAAAAAAACAAGTTTTTAAAATAATTTTGTAATATGAATACATTAATATCAGACCTGTAATATCAATTCTGTACATTTTTTTTTTTTTAACCTTAAAAAAATTATTTAAAATGGCAGAAGTGGTCACAGAATTTTTCACATTAAAAAAAAAAAAAAAACATTAATAACAATTAATTATGAATATTTAAAGATTGTTCCATTGAAATGCATTGGAGAGCGCCGGGTAGCGAGAGGTCATACCTGTCGCTGTTCAAGGTCGGACGCTGGCGCTGTGGGCTGAGGCTGGAATAATGATGAATGAGTGGCTATCTGGCGCTATCTCAGTCGCTAAGCAGGATTGGCTTGATAAATGTGTGATTGTGGTGGGGAGCCGGCGTTCTCGTGGCGGGGCCCGTCATTACCGGCCGCTCACCAGTCGCTACCTGTCGCTATCCCTTGTTAAATAAGGGCCTTAGTGCCCTTAAAATATACAGCAACCAAGGGATTTTTCCTCTTATTTTTCCAAATCCTGCTTCAGTATGACCACCTATCCATATGGCCATGCTGAAGGATTCTTAAAAATTCCCGGTGAGTCTAATGGGGGCTTTACTAAGAGGCCGATTCATTAATAGCGCCAGGTAGCGACAGATGAGCGCCAGTAGCGTGATTTTCACAGCGCCAGCTAGTATTCGCTGTGCTTGGCCGGGGTTTGCTTGTTGACAGCGACTCAGTCGGTGTGCGGTAATGTTGAATACGGGATTAGGAGTCGCTGTTTCACAGGTTCCGCGTTGTATGGGTGCGCCTGACAACGAATGGCCAGAGCGAACGGCTTGCTGCAGATTCATGAACAAATCACGCTCAAAAATTTCTTGCGCTGTGAATTCCTTGTTTAAACCCCAGAGCGCTGGCGGCAATGTGTGTAAAGTAGTTTTTAACCCCCAAACAACCATTTTTTTTTATGTAAAAATTAGACAAGTTTTTATAAACATTTTGTAATATGAATACATTAATATCAGACCTGTAATATCAATTCTGCACAAATTTTTTTTTTTTTTTTGTTACTTAAAAAAAAATCCTAACATTGCAGAAGTGGTCACAGAATTTTTGACATTAAAAAAAAAAAAAAAACATTAATAGCAATTAATTATGATTATTTAAAGATTGCTCCATTGAAATGCATTGGACAACGCCAGGGAGCGCCAGGTCATACCTGTAGCTGTGATGGGATTATCAGCGGCGCTGTTCGTTGCAGTCGGCTACATGATGAATCCCGCGCTAGCTGACGCTCTCGCTGGCGCTAGCCTCATTTAGCGTGATAAATGCGTCATTGTTACCGCCGCCGGGCGTACTTGATTCGGTAGCCGCCGTTAGCTGGCGGTACCTGGCGCTCGTCAGACACTACCTGGCACTATCCCTTGATAAATAAGGCCGTAAATCATCCCTCAGCATGGCCACACGGATAGATGGTCATGCTGAAGGATTCTTAAAAAATCTGTTACCGGTAAGTCTAACATGGGTTCATTTTTAAGAATAGGAGTTCGCTCATATTGCAGCCAAAGGGGGTATATAATAGGCACACCTAGCAATCATTCAGCAGCTTATCTCATCATGTATGTGCTCTCACTTCTTGTCAGCACACAGCTGTTCCTGGAAGTAGAAACAAGGCAAAGAACACCCCCTAAAATCCTTTGCCATAGACCACCAATCATAATGCTCTCCTGGTGGTCTATAGTTCTGCCCTCTTTGTCAGATCATCGATATTGAGCATAGTACTAATATTGCAGCCAGCCAGCACAGCCTTGTGCCTTTCACCCTCAGCAAAATGTCTAATAAGCATTTCAATCGCTACCACGCCTAATTAGCATTTGAATCCCCTGTAGCTACCGGTGTCCTTGTGGTTGTTATAAGCACAGCTTTGGAACAAGTCAATAGAGCCTGTACTATTGATCACCAGAGTGTGGATTAGAAATGGCTGCTGGTGTATAACAACTGATTCTAACCAATGTATAAGAACACTAGAAATAGTTCATAAACGCATATGATATTACTGGCATATTTTCTGTCTATTGTTTGCCTTATATATAAAACATTTGCCTATAGTGTAAATATTCACACAATGACGCATAATATCTTGCATGCCCTACGCGTTATGCTGATTATTATGTGGCATCACAGAGCCAAGGGCCAGGCCTATTTTCTTAAAACAGAAATCATAAGGTGAAGTTGTAAACCTTGACATCTCTGCCATTTCTTCTTCAGTTTAAAAAATGGAAAACAGTTTAGGACAGCGCCAAATGAAGCCAGACACAATGTCCAACAATTTCCTTTGCCTGCCGGATCCCTTTAAAGTTCATCACTAATGGCCTGAATCAACGTTTGGCCTCACAAAGCTTACCCTTTCAAACCCAAGTTGTAGTAAAGGATGAGTATATGGCACCCGCCGTAGCCAAGAACGGAAAAAGGATTTCAGGAACAGAGAAGAGACTGGATGCACTTCTATGGGTATAGCACAATTTTTGTTCAGATCCTCAGGAAGGGGATACCAGAAACCCCAGCTGCAGATCACTCCAGCTTCTCTGCTCACTCCTGCTGCAAGGAGGAGCCTTTTATACCAGTGGATTGAGCTGACATCATCTCACTCGCTACTACAAAAGGCCACTACTTGTGGTGATGAGCAAGCTGTCATGCTGAGCAGCTGTTCGCTGCCTCGCTGAAGACCCCCTGGGGGAAGAGGAGACCCTCGTCACTGGATCCTGGACGAAGGTGAACTTTTTTTCTTTTGCTCTAGTGGGGAAAGTGGCAGCCACGTAGAATCTACAGCGCTGGCACTTAGCGGTTGGAGAGACATCATCATAGATTCTATGGCCCTTATTTAACAAGGGATAGCGCCAGGTAGCGAATGGTGAGCGAACGGTAATGACGGTCACCGCCACGAGAACGCCGGTTCCCCACCACAATCACACATTTATCAAGCCGATCCTGCTTAGTGACTGACAGAGCGCCAGATAGCGAATCATTCATCATTATTCCAGCCTCACCCCACAGCGCCAGCGAGCGACCTTGAACAGCGACAGGTATGACCTCTCGCTACCTGGCGCTCTCCAATGCATTTCAATGGAGCAATCTTTAAATATTCATAATTAATTGCTATTAAATTTTTTTTTTTTTTTTTTGAAATGTCAAAAATTCTGTGACCACTTCTGCAATGTTAGATATTTTTTTTAAGGTACAAAAAAAAAAAAAAATTGTGCAGAATTGATATTACAGGTCTGATATTAATGTATTCATATATCAAAATGATTTGAAAAACTTGTTGTTTTTTTTTCCCAAAAATATGGTTGTTTGGGGGTTAAAAAACTACTTTTAACCCATCGCCGCCAGCGCTCTGGGGTTTAAACAAGCATTTCACAGTGCGAGAGTTTTTGGAGCGTGATTTGTTAATGAATATGCTGGGAGCCGTTCGCTATGACCATTCGCTGTCATGCGCTCCCATACAGCGCGGAACCTGTCAAACAGGGAGTCCTAACCCCGTATTCAACATTACCGCACACCGACTGAGTCGCTGTCAACAACCGAACAACGGCCAAGCACAGCGAATACTAGCGGACGCTGTGAAAATACCGCTACTGTCGCTCATCTGTCGCTACCTGGCGCTATTAATGAATCAGCCTCTATGTATTAAAAGGGTCATTTAAAGGGTTAATGGAAGGAATAGAAATCAAACACTCAAATACACTCAAACCTGGCACCCCTGGTTTTTATTCCTACCAGGAGAAAAAAAAACACAAAGCTTTGTGGGAGTTTTATTCAGTTTGGTTGAGACGTGACCCCTCCTTACACCTCCTTTAACAAAATAAGAGGTAACATCAACTAAGGTTACACAGGGCTCTGGAGGACCCAGTTTCTAAATCTTCAAAAAGTTTTTGAGCTTGATATACTGTACAGTACTGTAGTTGGTAGAACTTTTAGTAATTATGCAAAAAATAAAAAAAGAAATGGGGAAATGCATTTTTCTGCTCTGTACAAGGCAGACATGCTTGGCGAAAGGCTGTTGAAAGCTTTGAGAGCTACAGGCTGACCTCATGCCTTGGGGATATAAAATCTAACACAACATGGTTTGTTTTCACTAATGCACAAGCTTGCCTGTCTCACTGGAGCCTCCCGCCACTGTACTTGTCACAATGGATTCTCCTCATGTTTACTCTCTTGTGGCCAGGCCAGATCTCATAAATAGAAGGTCTTCTTCATACAATATACTTTTAAATAGTTGTTTGAGGGGAAATCATTGTAATCCTCGTCAGATACCAAATAATTTACTGGCTTTACTACACAGAATAAAGTTACTCATAGACCTAAAATGACCCTCTCTGAAGACCTTACATTTATGGCCTAAGCGGATATTGTTGGCTGGTATTTTGTCATATGGGATGTGTGACAGAAGTATCATTAACATTTGGTAAGTGTCTCTTTGTCTAAAGTATCCTTTAATGGCCCAGCTACACAGCAGGGGTAAATTCATCCGAGCTACTAGGGTCCTGCATCGCAAATTAATGGTCTTTGGATTGGAGTCTTGTAGTAAGTGTAGTAAGTCCTTTAACCCCCTTGGCGGTGATCCCGAGCGTGTCGGGGTCAATTTGCGCAGTAAGTGGCGTTGACCCCGAGTCACGCTCGGGATCGATTAGGGAGCAAGAGCGGGCGTCCGTCTCTGCTTCCGGGTTCCGTCTCTGTGAGCCGCAGAGGCTCATGGGGGCGGAGCCGTGCGTCAGAGACAAATGCAATAGCAACGCTTTCGTTGCCATTGCATTTGTCGGTATCAGAACGCCAGGGAGGTTAAAAGTTGGTTGCCAAAAGTTGGGAGCTAGGGGCTTCCTATACTGCTGGAAGCGCTTTTCAATACTTGCAAGTTATCTATACCACTCGGGAGCGGTGAGAGCTGTTCGCACTTTTTAAACCATTGATAAGCTGGATTTATTTTGTTTGTTTGTGAGTACAATTCATTGGTATTAAAAAGGTTTGGTTTTAAATTTAGCAGTGTTGCACTAGATTTTTTCTTTATATTTTTTTACATGCCTTTTGGAGCCATCTGTTAGTCCATTTAGATTTCAGCCATTGAAGCTTTCGTTCTAAGCCACACAACTGCATTTTATGGGAGACTATGCCTATTCTGAATTAATATATTTGCAACCATATTCTTATCGTTTTGGAGTGCTGAGACGTTGCCTATTTGGAGTTGACTGTATATATTCATTTGAATATAAACTATTATTCTTACGATCTGGTAAGAGGCTTGTGATACTGGTGATGGGTACACGACGGTGGTGTACACCACCGCTTTGGGACAATTTCATTAATCTACATTAATTCAAAAAGCTCTGTGTTTTTTCTATATTTTTGATGTTGTTTGGACTTAAGCCACACACCTTGAGCTGACCATTTAGGGTGAATCACTATTTAGCGCGGTATTTTGTCAAATATTTTGTTTGGCTATTTCTAATCACTTTGATGCATTTAATTTAATTGAGACATTCTCAACATAGAATAGGGATCTCTCAGTACATTCTAGTCTAATCTTCTTCAGCATCTTCTCTGCTTCTCTCAAGGGGAATAAGACCCTTATTAAGAGGACAGCATCACTACCTGTAAATTGTATGTAACTGAGATAGTTCTTCATGCTTTCTTTATATGATGTTCCCTTTCTCTGCATACTTTAGCATTTAGGCCCTCTTCTTCTGACCAAACATCTTAAAGTGTTACAGTGGTATTGCTGCATCAAATTAAATGTCCGGACACAAGCTGAAAATCAACTAATTTAATTATGTTCCACTTTAAGATTTACTATTGCTGGAAATTGTCTGCCATTAAAAAGAAAATGGACCTTTAACATAAACATATATAATTATAATATATAAGAGTTTTTGGTCACATCATTCTACCCAGGAGAGTTAGAGGGAGCCAGCATTGTACACGCTCTCTACTGATAAGCTGGCTTGCAGAGTGCTGGGGATTTCTTAATATTTAAAGTGGACCAAACATTTACCCCCATGGGCGTGCATAGCCCTGATGGGGCCCCATAGCAGGGCCCCCATCAGCACCCCTCCCGGGACGGACATTCACCGGTCAGGCGCCTACACATTTGCTGGAGGTTCGGGGCAGTGAGCGCATGGGGCAGGCATGGGTGGGCCAGGCTCTGCTGCACAGGAGAAGACAATGTGGATAAAGGAGGCAGCGTGGTTGGGAAGGTATTAAGAAGTTCCAATGGCGCCAGGCGTACATTCTAAATAGGCAGTTGAGTTAGCTTGCGTTGGGCCCCCTTGTTTCACAGGCCCAGGGGCAACTGCCTTTACTGCCTCTGTGGTATGACCAATCCTGTAGCCCACAGCTTCGTGTGGCTTCTCTACAGCGCACTCTGCTGAATGCTGCATTTGACCATTGTCGGATCCTGGGAATTAGGTAAGTTTGTGCCTAGATGAGATCTTGGCTGCCACTTTTCAGAGAACTGTGAAGCAGACACTAAAATCAAGTGTGATACATTCATTGCCATCCCTAACATCCTAAACAGCAGAGCTTCTCATTTCTGGCACCCGGGTGCACACAGGGATGGGATCTGGCTTATCTAGTGATCATTATTGCAGGACATGCCATATCTGGCTTGTGAAAGGCCTTGCCCTGGGCTATACTGCAATACTGTTCATAAAAAGTGAATCAATCAGCTGTGATATGTCTGCATTGCCAATGGCAACCTTAAACAATGGTGTACAGTAAGACAACCAGCTAAAGAACTGCAGCAGCCTGCCATACTAATAAACAGCTTGAGGGAGCCACTAGCCTGCTGCAAGTCACAAGGGCCAGGGCATAGTGTATGTGGCTATTATATTATAATAGCCAGATGAGGGGATCATAGCCTTGTGTTCCAGTAGCTAAAGGTCAAATGCTGCTTGATTTTACCAAAGCTGCCGATGAGCTCATCTGTCACAGTGGAAGAAGTCTGAGATCCATGGGAAAAAACTATATTTTCTAACTTCCATTAAAGTATGCAATTTGTGATAAAGGCATTGTACGTCTTAATCTTTCGTTATCTTAATAGAAAGTGCCCTGTATTTTTTATTAGCAGCTGTCTTGTTTGTGAATGTGGTTTTATACCGCTTCTGTAATTCAGTTTAGATTGCACAAATGTCATAAAAAATGTACATCACACATATGCAAATTGTAAACTGTTATAACAGCAACCGTCAAACAAACATACCCATCCTAAAACAATCGTAGTTAAAAAATTATAAAGCTTGAGGGGCTTTCACTCTGAGTGTGAATGAGCTTTTAAATATACCATATTCAAAGTGTCTCTGATATATTTCCATTTAGCTGACACTACCTGAATTAGTATTTTCTGAAACCTTTGGCCAGATGTAGGTGTATGCTCTGTAACACATGTTACAAAATGTACGTTTAAGGTTTGTTTATCCAAAGACACATAGGATCATGTGTTGCTTTTTATATGTCTTTTATTTTTAGAAATGTTTACTAGTTTTGATGGCAAAATACAGTATACGGGATACAGCATCATATTTAATAAGGAAAAATGTAAAAACCTTCTCTGCACTATACTGCAGCTTCTGCAGCGCACACGTGCTGACTTAACAGTGTATGGAATAGTTGAGTGTGTAACAAGATTCGCCATCACCCCTGGCGATAATAAAGTTTAGAGAAGTTTAGGTTTTAGTGTAAGGATTGTAGTGAGGGTATAATGACACTAGGTGTCACTGCATGGATGGGAAGCTAGGCAGAGACCAGGTGAGGACCAACTAAGGTAACTGACGCTAAGTGCCAGGGGCCCTGAATGTGAGCGTTGGAATAAAGAAGGTTTTGTTTTTTTTGGACTGTATCTTCCTTTGTTCCTTTGTTTAATGGAGACCTAAGGTCACCAGGAACATGAAAAGAGATCCACACCCACACCCTGGGAGATGAGTGAGTACTGTACCTACCCTCCCCACCTCCCTGGAGAACCCCTCTCCAAGCCAGACCTTGTGCGAGGATCACCTTCTAATCCACCCATGAAGCTAACCCAAACCCCACTGGGAGTCCCTATTACAAAAGCTAACTTAAGCTGACTGACACCGAGCCACTACCGACATCGAGCACCTAAGAAAGTCTGGGGCTCATGCATGATAGAGACATTTGTCCTCCCAGTGCAGTGCTCATAAATGTTCCCACAAGCACCGCGGACCAGAAGGATGCAGCTGTGGGGGAGAAAAGGTGATTTTTTTTTCTGTTTTGACAGGGTTGTAAAGGAAGAACTAACAAATCATAATCTCCTTTTCTCCCCCAAAGCAGCTTTCTCCCCTGATATGACTGGGAGGAGGCAGCCGAGCAAAGGTGAGTATGATTTTTTCGTTGTTTTCCCTTGTTTGTGTGTTTTTGTTGCGTTCGTGTTTGTTGCGTGCATCCTACGCAATAATGTGTTGAGGAATTAAATTACCTGATTGAGAAGCAAGAAATGCCACACCCAGCATAAATGTAATGGACTAATACATTAAATTACATACAGTCCTATTAATATAGTTAAATAACTTAAATAAACATATTCATTAATTTATTGATAAATGCATATATCTCACAGTATCTCTTTTAAGATTTAGTGATTAAACACCATATTTATTTGATTTATCTACGGAGTAAATAATATGCATATATATTATTTATTATTGTTATTATTTATGTTATTGGAAGAAAATAAAACATAGTTTCTCATGACTTTCTATTCTATAAACAAGCCCTTCAGGAACTCAGGACGGCCCTTTCATCTGCTAAGCAAGCATATTTCTCTTCACTGATTTCTGCACAAGCCCGGAATCCCAAACAACTCTTCAACACTTTCAGTTCCTTACTCCGCCCACCACCTCCTCCTCCAACCTCCCAAATAAGAAGGATTTTCTACATTCTTCAAAGAAAAAATGTACAACATTCGACTTGGCTTTGCCCCTCAGAATCCCTCACCACTTCAAACATTCCCCCCGCCTTACTCACTTACTTTCTTCACTTCAATAACTGAGCTTGGACTAACCTCTCTCATTCCTAGGGCCCACCTCACTACCTGCTCCCTCGATCCTATTCCATCCCACCTTATTCCTCAACTCCATCCCTCACTCCAGCCTTAACCTCCATATTCAACCTTTCTCTCTCCACTGGTACCTTTCCTTCTTCCTACAAACATGCAGTTATTACTCCGATAATCAAGAAACCCTCTCTCGACCCCTCTGCCCTCTCTAGCTATCGCCCTATCTCACTACTCCCTTTCTCACCAAACTTCTTGAACAACATGTCCACTTAGAACTGTCACAATACTTATCCATTAACAACTTATTTGACCCCTTACAATCAGGATTCCGTCGTAACCACTCCACTGAAACTGCCCTCACCAAAGTCACAAAGTCACCAATGATCTGCTCACTGCCAAAAGCATTGGTCACTACTCCATCCTCATCCTTCTTGACCTCTCCTCAGCCTTAGACACTGTTGACCACTCTCTGCTTCTTGATATTCTCTCCTCTCTTGGGGTTCAAGGTCTTGCACTCTCTTGGCTCACCTCTTACTTCTCTGACAGATCATTCAGTGTATCCTATTCTAACACAGTTTCTTCCTCCCGTTCTCTTTCTGTTGGTGTGCTGCAAGGTTCTGTCCTAGGCCCCCTACTTTTCTCAGTCTACACCCATGGCCTTGACAAACTTATAACTTCACTCCAATACCACTTCTATGCGGATGACACTCAGACATATCTCTCTGGCCCCAATCTCTCCTCTCTCCTATCTTGCCTCCCCAACTGCCTCTCAGCTATTTCTTCATTCATGTCATCTCGCTACCTCAAGCTAAACATGGACAAGACAGAACTGGTCATTTTCCCACCATCTAACTCCCCTCCCCTCTCTAACACGTCTATTTCTGTCAACAATTACACAATAACAGCAACTCCCCAAGCTCGGTGCCTGGGAGTCATTCTGGACTCTGCCCTCTCTTTCAAACCACATATTCACTCCCTGGCCACCTCCAACTTAAAAACATCCCGTCTGGATTACTGCAACTTCCTTCTTTGTGGCTTACCA
The DNA here is from genome assembly GCA_027917425.1 of Gastrophryne carolinensis. NCBI lineage: Eukaryota > Metazoa > Chordata > Amphibia > Anura > Microhylidae > Gastrophryne > Gastrophryne carolinensis. The sequence goes on along the minus strand of CM051235.1, from coordinate 100,394,494 downwards.
ACTAACAGACTGGCACCCCTCCAATCTATCCTGAACTCCGCTGCTCGCCTCATCCATCTCTCCTCTCGCTCCTCCAGTTCTGTGCCTCTCTGCCAATCCCTACACTGGCTGCCAGTCCCACAGCGAATCCTGTTCAAAACTCTAACTCTCGCATACAAAGCTCTCTCCAACCAGGCCCCTCCCTACATCTCATCTCTAATCCAACAATATCAACCTAGACACAGCCTCCGCTCTGCTGCTGACCTTCTCCTGTCCTCCACCCTGGTCACCTCCTCTCATGCCCGCCTCCAGGACTTCTCACGTGCAACTTCAATTATCTGGAATGCCCTCCCCCACCCAATCCGCCACTCCACAACCCTCAAAACCTTCAAAGGCGCCCTTAAAACTCACTTATTCAGACAAGCATATAATCTGGCCTAACCAATCTTCTAAAGGGCATACGCCACAAAGCTCAATACTGACTGTTTGTGATCCTTCCCCCTCATCTTCACCCCTCTTCCTTTAGACTGTAAGCTCGCAAGGGCAGGACTCTCTCCCCTATTGTATCTTGTACTCAGAATATCCACTGTCAAATCTGTAAAACTGCATTTGAAATAGTATATGTACCGTATGTTTCTACCCTGTCTGTAATTACTACTTTGTAAAGCGCTACGGAACATGATGGCGCTATATAAATAAACAATAATAATAATAATAATAATAGTTCATAAAGTAAAACCCAGTAAATAATCTTATTAAAATAAATCTATCTGTTAATGCTGTCACCAATGTTCCTCAATACTCTCCTATTTGGGGGGCACCCTTACCTTTCTGTGTGCCAGGTGGCAAAAGTATGTCTGAAACCCCTAAAAGGTGTCACAGAGGGACCCAAGGCTTTCACACTCCTGGTGTGGCCAAAGGGAAAAACCTTGGGTTGCCACAACTTAGGTCACCCTTTAATGCCACAGTGGGAGCAGCTCATGCGTCCCATCCACCAGCATCAGTCCCACCTTAGTAACAAACTCTGATTAACCCTGTCTGCTTATCTCCTAGGGTCTAATGGTCTTTGCAGCCCTGGCCCAAAGCACAGAACCACTTGTTGTTAGGCGGAAAATCTTTGCAACTATTTTATAACAGGGAGAATAATACCTTAGTCTGGGCCATGGATGTAGATGGTCCAACAGATGAATCTTGGTTGAATTACATTCTGGGTGATATGACAGACATGACTTTGTTTGGTTCAGATCCTGTTTGGCTGAATAATATAGATGTTTTCCCCTTTTTTCTAAAAACATAATAATGCACCTGTCTACCCCAGGGCTACTATCGCAGTGCACCAGGTATAGGGGCTGGTACCACCAGGGTTCGGAGGTCTAAGCATCCTTGACGTCACTGTGGTGCACTTTAACACTGGGAAAATCCCAAAAAGCCACTCCTACGAGCTATAGAGGAAAATTTGTGTCTTATTTACTTTCACAAGCCTGGCATGTGCATAGGGTGCTTGCTGATAACCCTGTCTGATTACCACACCGCCCTCCCCAAGTCACCTGGGTTTGGAAGAGTCCCATATCCATTAGCAATGACCTTATGCCAAAGGGCTGGTATGCCACCATAACTGGAAGCCTACAATCCTTGGGGATACTAACTAGCACTTCACTTTATACATTAGACATGTTTACCATTTAATTAAGCAGTCCTTCCCCGTTTAGCAATATCAATTACGAGTTCTATTCTTCTAGCCACTTCCAACCAGTAACATTATATACATAGAAAAAAAATGTTCATCCCTCACTCAGCAACATTAAATTCCCAGTCGAAATGGCATGTTATGGCGCAGATGTTTAATGAGCATGCTCTGTCAGGAAAAGCTGCGTGACCATTATGGCTTGCCATGCTCAATCACACTGAGAGCTCCAAAAGGCAGAGCGGGGGTTAGACCACTTTTATGCATGGTCCTGGAGGAATAAAATTCAAAGGAGGGGCAAAGTTTGGAGCTTTGCAATAGCATCCACCCAGGAAATGGATAATAAGCACATGGGACAGGCATCAGGTGAGCTGCATGCTGCTTTATTGCTGTGGGGTTTACAGTCACTTTAAATCGTTATCTTCATTCATGACCTATTATTCAATTAGTTAAATAATGGGTCAGGCAATTACTCTTTTAGGGATGGCCTTGTTTGTCAGGAGCCCTAGACACTACCTGTAAGCTTCTCTCAGTCCAGTTCTACAGCCACCTGCAAATGAGCTTAGTCCCTGGTTTAATGACTGGTGACATCACTATAGTCTTAGAAATGTATGTGGCAAATTACTATTCTATAATATGTATTGCTGGCTCTGTGCAGCAGTCATGTGAACACACTTTGTAAAAGAAGGAAGGTGGAAGGCCTTGGTGTTGGAAAAATGAAACAACAATGTTGCTGAGAATGGTAGATGAAAAAATGGGGTTGCTTTTGGTGTTGCGGTTTTAAAATGTGTAGGCACTACTAAGCCCATCATTGGTCCTGACCAACTAAAAATAAGGCCCTCCTGATATCATGCAACTAAAGCCAATAGCTTCCCCAACCCCAATTTCCTCATCTAGAGATTATAAAGTGTTCTGGGATTCATAATAAATTCAAGACCTGAAAAATATACAAGTCAGCAAAACTCAGTTTCTATTTTTTGTACAATGTTTTATGAGCACAATTAGGAAGTAATACTATTTGGAAACTAATCCATAAAATATATTCCAGAGATAGAGGTTTTCATGGAATTCCAGCCTCCTTTATTCTAGTGTCTATTTTTAGAGAATAACAAATCTTACATTCTGGGTTTCGTGTTGCCGGAGCAGAGTTGTCTTATCCTCCAGGTCATTTGATGCCCAATCAAACTGCGCAGTTTCATTACTTGATCCATCACAAGTTTCAATTTTTAATGGACTTGTTATTTTCTATAGTTCATTGTGATTACCGCTGCAGCACTGTTAGGACAGGGTCATTGTACTCAGCAAAGGCTCAGCGCCTGCCTGCAAACGACCTCAGAAATGAGTCCTCATGACGTTCTCCTGGCAATTAAAATGTGTTGCAGAAGAAAGCAATTTATATAGTAGGCCACATATCTGACAGCATTCAATTAAATATATACTACAAATCAATGTTTCTTTTTAATGCATTCCCCTTCATTCCCCAATCCTTTTCCCACGTGCCTTTTTTTGCTGAAATGCAGGTACTAAAAAGCCAGCAAAGCCACACAGTGACTGTTTCATGGCTTTTACTTATTTAATTACTTAAATGCAAACTTTTAATTTTTGTTAGCAATGCCGGCTTAGTTTAATACCTTCCTAGCATCTTCATAACCTATTATAAAAAAACTAAAGAAAGTCAACATCCTCTGTTGATATGATTCCAAAATATTCAGGTCACTTAAACCAGACCAATAGCCTTGTACAGTTAAAAAAAAAACTCCCCAAAACTCACTTGCCCCATCTGCATGCATAATACTAAATCATTGTTAGCACTCAAGAGGTGAAACACTGCCTCGCCATTTTGGAGCACTCGGGAGGCTTCTTACTTTCCCAGCATCCAAGCTGTGCTGCTGCCAAGACATACATAACCCACAATGCAAAGCGGCAGGAAATCCAGCGGCATCTTTTTGCAGACAAGCAGATCCATGGGACACCATTGAGAGGGGAAAATCAATTACAATGGGAATTTCAAAAGGTATATTATTTTTTATGTGCAGCAATCTGAATTGCCCTTGGAAGGGATGCAAGTGAACATGGTTTCTTTCTTGTAAAGGCGTTGGTCCGGTTTAGGCGCTTTTCAATAGAGACAAATACCAAACCGTAATACAAGCTTAATTCAGATCTATCTATCTATATATAAATATTGCTTTGTGGCAGATGACTGTCAACAAATCCAAAAATAAGCAGAATAAGGAAAAGATGAGTGCAGAACATAAGAGAGCATCAGGGGACCAACCTTTCCAATCCCAGGAGGCACTGCCCAGGCCAGATCCCGGGTGTCCCGGTAAACTCACCTTGGGTTCGGTCCCACGCTGTCTCCGGGGAGGCAGGCTTGGGCTCTTCCTGCCCCGCGGCCGCGCCGAGGGTTCGCCTCCCCTCTTCACGGCCGCATCCACGGTTCCTCAGAACGTCTCTCTTATGCCCTCACAGCGCACCTTCTGGAGGCTGATTTTAAAGAGCCAATGAGCCCAGAGTTGTTCTGGGCGGAACTCCCTTTAGAGTTGAATGGGGGCAATCTGCCCAAATGTGCACCAATCAGACACACTCCCCTTGTCCAATCTCATTAGTTTCAGCCCTATAAAGGTTTTCTCCTCTCAGTCTATCGTTGCCTGTGATAACGTTTAGCTGAGTGTGCTCTTGATCCCAAGAATTCCTACTTATCCCATTGCTGACCTCGTTTGTTTGACCATTCTGTGATTGCTGCCTGGACCGACCCTTGCTTGTACCCTGACCACGTTATTGCCTTATACCTTGTGCCGTGTACCCGTGACCTCCCGGATTGACCTTTGGCTTGACCTTGACTCCTCTATTGTCTCCCCTTTGTTCCTGTGATAATTAAGGACAGACTTCCTGTGTATCACCCCGGCTTACCTAACATTGCCCAGTCTAGCCTTTGGTTCACCCGCTGGTTCATGGGGGCTTGACTAAAGGGGAAGCTAGCAGCAGAGATTGGGGGTTGTGGGCTTACCTTGAATGCGGGTGTCCCACAGGGCCTGACATTATCACTGGCCCAAAAAATATGGAAGAACTTGTGCGACATGTGCAGGCCATGGCAACCGCCATCAACCAGCTGGATCATCGCGTGGCTGTCCAAGAAAACTGCCAGCTGCCTGCACCACCAGGATCCTCACCTCCTGAGAAATTTGGTGGGGATCGTACAAGATTCTCCAATTTCAAGAATTCTTGTGATCATTACTTTCAATTGCGGCCTACCTCTTCTAGCACAGAGACGCAAAGAGTGACTCTCGTTATTTCATTATTACAGGGAGATCCACAGACATGGGCTTTTGGGTTAGCACCGACCGATGAAGCCCTACAGATGGTTTCTGCTTTCTTCTCAGCCATGGGGGTCCTGTATGCAGATCCTGACAGGGCTTCAACTGCTGATGCTAAGCTGCGAAACCTGAAACAAGGAAAGCGCTCTGCTGAAGAATACAGCACTGAATTCCGCCGCTGGGCGATTGACTGTCGTTGGAACGATCCAGCTCTTTGCAGCCAATTTAAAATTGGGCTCTCAGAAAGTGTAAAAGATGTCTTGGTAAATTTTCCTCAGCCCAAGAGTCTGAACGAATATATGCAGGTTTCCATCAAGGTGGACAGGCGTCTCAGGGAGCGACAACTAGAGAAAGCCAAAAACCACCATTGAGGTTTCCCCCACCAAGTGTCCTCTTCTTCAGGTGCCACCTCTTCCTCATCAGCGCCAGGGGAACCTATGCAACTTGGCACGACCCATCTCTACCAGACCGAGAAAAAGCACCGGGCACAGGGCCTTTGTCTGTGTTGTGGTATCCCAGGCCACCTTGCCAGGACCTGCCCGAATAAGAAATTGTTGACGGAAAACTTCAACGGCTAGATATGGTCGAGGGAACTCATCTAGACGGTCAGGTATCTTTCCCTCATCCTAATAAATTGCTTTGGCCAGCCACGATTTTTTGGGGGCCCTCCAGTAAGTCTGTCACCACCTTTACCGACAGTTGGGCGGCTGACAACTTTTTAGATAACTCCCTTGTGTCTACCCTGGGTATTCCCTTAATCCCTTTAGAAAATCCCCTTCATGTGTTGGCAGTTAATAATGTTTCCTATGAAACCCCTTTTTTGAAATTAGTCGTGGGTTCCTCTCATTCCAAGGAACTAGAATTCCTGGTCTTAGAATGTCCTGTTACTCAAGTAGTCCTCGGGTTCTCTTGGCTTAAGACTCACAATCTTGTCATTAATTGGGAAACGGGAGACTTGTCAAAGTGGAGTTTGTTTTGCCATGGAGTTCGTTTTTCCATGCCGTGGAGTTTGTTTTTGTACTGCCCTGAGGATGACCCATGTCTCTCTGGAAGGGTTACCTTCACCTTATGCTGATTGGGCGGATTTGTTCTCTCTGAAAAGTGTGCCGACTCGCTTCCTCCTCATAGGGCCTATGATTGTCCCATTGATTTATTACCGGGTACTGTGCCCCCTAGGGGAAAGATTTTCAATCTTACCCGCTCCGAGGAGTTAGCGATGTAAGAGTATATTTTGGAGAATCTTAAGAAGGGACTTATGCATCCCTCCACCTCACCAGCAGGGGCAGAGTTCTTTTTGAAAAAAAAGGACGGAGGGTTACGACCCACCAGGTGTCCGGGGCTCAGATTTTCACTAAGCTAGACCTATAATCTCATTCGTATAAGCCAAGATGAATGGAAGACTGCCATTAATGTGAAGGATGGGCATTATGAGTATTTAGTGATGCCTTTTGGGTTACGTAATGCCCCTGCGGTCTTCCTAGATTTTGTTAACATTGTATTTCGTGAATTTTTGGGTTGCTTTGTGGTCGTTTATCTGGACAATATTCTAATTTTCTCCCGTTCAGTATCCGAACACCGACATCATGTCAGGGCGGTGTTGCAGAAGCTGTGGGAGAATAGTCTCTATGCTAAATTATCGAAATGTGTTTTTGAGGTCTCTGAGGTTCCTTTTTGGGGTATCTGATCTCTAATCAGGGGTTGGTTATGGATCCCTCCAAGGTGTTTTGGAGTGGGAACAACCTAAAACTCTGAAGGCACTTCAGAGATTCCTAGGTTCTCGCCAATTTCTACAGGCGATTCATTAAGAGATTCTCTTGGATAGTGGCCCCTTTAACAGACCTAACCCGGAAAGGTGCCTTTGTAGGGAATTGTCCTCTCTCAGCAGTAAAGGCCTTTCAGACCTTAAAAGAGACCTTCACTTCAGCACCAGTATTGATACACCCAGACATTAAAGGAGCAGTATCGCGAATTTTTCTTGGTGACTTATATTTAAATGGTACTTTGAATGTAGGTAGGTGTTGGAGTAAGAATTACAAATTTAGAAAAAAATGATGTGTGTGTTGTGCAGCTGGAGACTAATAGCTCATGTTTATGTCTTTTGAGTGCCAGGTCCCGACACTCTGGGCTGTTCCATGCTGAGGAGAGGGAGAAACAATGTATCAGAAGTCTCAGCTGTTCAGTGCTGGCAGCCATCCAGCATAAGATAACAACATTGCCTGGCCAGAACTTATATATCTAAAACAGAGAGAAAAGCTCTAGAAGTCATTTAGCTGATTTTGACAGTTTTCCCTTCATGTTGGCTCTGCTGCAGAATCTTTCAGTTTACCATTTTCTCTCTTTCTCAACACATTTTTCCATATGATCTTTCTTTCAGCTTTGTGTGTTTTGAGCAAAGCCCAACCCAGGATTTTCACTATCTGGAGTTTTGTTATGTGCCCCTAGGGGCATCCCAACTTGGGATGCCCTGATATGTGAAATCCCCAAGTTCGCCTGTGAAAACGTACCTTTCCCAGTCCCACAGCGCATGCGCGAGCTCTCATCCAATCAGCGCTGTTTGCACGCAGATGGGGAGCCTGAGCAGTAACCTTCCTGGCCGCCCGGCCTGTCTAAATGACTATCTGCGTGAGCGTGCCAGAAAAATGGGGGGATCTGTGGTTATCCAGGGGTCGTTTCACACAGTGGGCATCCTGATTTAGAATGCCCAAGGGGCAAGGTCAATTGCCGGGTCTTATAGACTTCAGGGTTGGCCACTCAGGGTTTTGTTCCACTTTAATACCTTTAGATTTTCCTGCAAAGTTATTCAAAGAAGAATTTCAGTCGTTTTCAGTCAGTTTAGTTTATTTTATGTTTATGTATAGATTTTACACATTTGAGTCACCTGGTCTCATAACAAAAGCAGCACCTCACACACACACAGCCATTACCACTGATTACAGTGTCAGCCTCTGAGGTAAGGTGAGGTAAAGTGTTGCTAGGAGACCAGTGGGCTAAATGAAGCAGCTCACTAAATACAACCCAGCAGATCCCCCTATTCAGCAAATGGACTGAACCATTGGCATTATACAATTTAAAAGAAAGGCATACATTTTTTCTTTTTTCTATCGCCAGATTATTTATACACATGTTAGAAGCTATTGTGTGGCTATTTAATTATTTATCTTTTTTAATGCAAATTTCGCGATACTGCTCCTTTAATCATCCATTCTTTATGGAGGTGGATGCTTCTGAACTCGGAGTGGGGGCTGTCCTTTCGCAATATTCTGGTAACCCAGAAAGATTACATCCATGTGCTTATTTCTTGCAGAAAGCCGAGCAAAATTATGATGTGGGGAATCGAGAATTATTAGGACTTTTACAGGCTTTTGACGAGTGGCGGCAATGCTTGGAAGGCTCACTGCACCCGATTAAGGATCACAAAAACCTTAAATATATTGAATCTGCCAAAAGACTGAATTCCCGACAGGCTCGCTGGGCGCTCTTTTTCTCCCTTTTCATATTTGTTATCACTTTCAAACCAGGAGCAAAGAACGCCAAAGCAGATGCTCTTACACGTAACCTCGGGGAATGTAAGGGTAGATTCGATGAGAAAGAACCCATATTGCCTTCTGGTTGTGTAGTTGGAGCTCTACTTCCAGATTTATCTAATTCTTTATTTTAATTTCAGGTAGATTCTCAACCAGGTAAACCTTCTGGCTGTCAATTTGTCCCACCACACCTGCGCCTCACTGTATTACAGGAGTTTCATGATGCCAATAATTCCTGGTATTTAGGCTATCGCAAAACACTAGCTCTTGCTAAATGCCATGTGTGGTGGCCAACAATCAGGTGTGACGCTATTGCCTTTATAGAGGCCTTTTTAGTATGTGCTTAAAACAAGGGGTCTCATAAATCTCCACCAGGCTTATTGACTCCTCTAGAGATTCCGGAGGAACCATGGACACACATTTCTATGGATTTTATTGTTGATTTGCCACGTTCTCAAAATAATACTGTAATCTGGAAGGTGGTCGATTTAGTAAAATGGCGCACGTCATCCCTTCGTCGAAACTCCAGTCAGCACCTGAATTGTCGCAGCTAATCATTAAACATGTCTTTCGTTTTCATGGCATACCTCAGAATATCGTCTCTGATCGTGGAGTGCAATTTGTGTCTCGTTTCTAGAGGGAATTTTATACACGTCTGGGAATTAAAATCTCTTTATCGTCGGCATATCATCCACAATTGAATGGTCAGACGGAGAGGGTTAAGCAGTGTCTGGAACAATACTTGCTGTGTTTTGTCTTTGATTGTCAGGGACATTGGTCAGAATTCATTGAATTTGCTGAATTTGTTTATAATAATGCGCCCAGTGAGTCGACGAAAATGACGCCGTTCTTTTGTAATTATGGGAAGAATCCCAAGGCATCTTTTCTCTCCGTTCCTTTCTCCAATTTGCCGGACTTGAAGGAATGGCTTCGAGAAAGAACGACCATTTGGTCTAAGGTTCAAGAAAACATTAGAGAAGCTACCAAGAGACAAACGACTTTTGCTGACCGACGTATGTCTCGAGAACCTCCATTTCAGGTGGGTGATCTAGTTTGGGTATCCACCCGGATTGCTCTTCGCCAACCCTCACCTAGGTTGGGTCCAAAATATATTGGTCCTTTTCCAATCACTAAAAAATTAAGCAATGTAACTTTTAAGGTTGAGAATTCCTGAGAATTCCTAACGCTTTTCATGTATCTTTATTGAAATCCGCCAGTAATGTTCAGGTATCATCACCTCCACCTGTCATTGTGGAAGATGAACCCGAATACGAGGTTAATAAAATTCTTGATTCTCGAATTTTACATAATTCTTTGCAATAATTATTTGATTGGAAGGGATTCGGTCCTGAGGAAAGATGTTGGGTGCCAGCTAAGGATGTACAAGCTAATGCCCTGATTAAGAGACTTCATCGCGACAATCCTAATAAGCCTAGTAAGGGTCCTGAGGCCCCCTCGTGAAGGGGGGAGTAGTGTCATGGTAAACTCACCTCGGGTTCGATCCCGTGCTGTCTCTGGGTGGCTGGCCGGGGCTCTTCCTGCCCAGCGTCCACGCCAAGCAGCGGCTTGTGCGGCGCTGAACACGGCCACCTCCCCTCTTCGCGGCCACATCCCCAGCTCCTCTGAACTTGCTCACGCGTGCGCACGCGAGCATGTCTCTCTTATGCCCTCCAGCGGCATTGACCTTTGGCTTGACCTGGACTCCTCTATTTTCTCCCCTTTGGTGCTGCAAAATTAAGGACAGACTTCCCAAGTATGACCCCGGCTTACACGACATTGCCCAGTCTGGCCTTTGGTTCACCCGCCTTCACCCCTTGTAAGCTCACATCCTTTGTGCTACTAAGTTGTGGGCTTACCTTGAAGGTGGATGTCCCACGGGGCCTGACACCGGGCCACACATGGAGGCAGATCCCTGTCCCAGGAAGTAAAGGTAAGAATTTGATAGTGAGAGTAAGATACCAAAGCTAAGAGAACAAAGGGTTCTTACCAAACTAGGTGCTTCCTACCAAGGCAGCCATACCTTGCTTGCAATACAAATGCTTCAGGCTTTGCTACAACAAAGAAAGCCTCACAAAACAAAACCAGAGGTAAAACAGGCTACACGTTTCTGGTTTAAGTTGTCTGGGTAAAGTCAGTAGGTCTCATCCAAACTCCAAATCCTTCACAAGATGGCTCCCAGGTTCAAGTCAGTCTATCACAGCAGATCTCCCTCATCGTCCATAAAAGCAGGTCTTTTTTCTTTTTTTGTTGGCTGTCCCCCTAAAAAAGTCTCTTTGTTCGTCTGCTGCTCAAAAGTAATTACGAACAAGGAGACTTTTTTGGGGGGACAGCCAAAAAAAAAAAAGACCTGCTTTTATGGACGATGAGCCTGTTTTACCTTTGGTTTTGTTTTGTGAGGCTTTCTTTGTTGTAGCGAAGCATTAGTATTGCAAGCAAGGAAACTGGAGTGCGGGAAAAGCCGGCAAAAAGCCAACAATAAGAAAACGCTTGCCTAGCTGCAAATACTACATTTCCCCAGCAGACTCTACTGCTCAATGAGATCACTCATCCAATAAAAGGAAACCTAATGTGCATGCGCAATAGCAGCACCCGGAAGACGGCATCAGCCGAAACGCGCGTCGGTACTACAGACTATAGCAGAACAAGGAGCGGGGAAGACGCTAAAGTGCGCCCCTACATGGACTAACAGACTTCTATACAAGAACGAGATACTCTTACCTATTTGTGAACCTTTTCCCCAAACCCAGGAGGCTTGTACATGGAGTGAAGTTAGACATTAAGTGGAGAGGATATCATAAGCGCGCCTCTTCAGAGACCAGCGCGGCTGTCAGAACACCTGTCACTCCTGTGCAACACCGCTTCCCTAATCCAGTCCCCTCTGGACCCATTTTCCCCACATCTTGAGAGACTGTAATCCCATCCCCTATTTTTTTAATTTTAAAGTTGCTTGTACCTGGATTACTGGCTGTGCCATCTTTACCGTTATTAAAGTTTATAAGGAAAATAACAAGGACTCTTATTATCTGTTGTAACGAGGCCTGGAGAAACTTAAAAGGTGAACCTAAGGTGCATCAGTTTATCGACCGTGATTAACAGAAGAACTTCAGAGGCCCTGGGCAGGTAAAGTAACCCTGGGCCTCGGTGGTGAGTTTTTTGATCTGACTTTTGATTACTGTCTATTAATAACATTATATTTACGCTGAATAAAGATTATTAGCTGTGGCATTATTTAACATCTAGATGATACTCAGCTTACATTATTCCTCAGAGGTAAGCAATCAATCCCAAATATAGAAGATATCTGGGTTTATTTACCTGTGACATATGCCCCTAAAGCACACCTAAACCAGAATTCCTCTTTTGGGCACTCTTTTAGTGAACAAAGAGACATTCTAATCGTTCTCCTGAATTTCAGATATATGTAAGGTGTGGTCCCTTACCATTAGGTTGCAGCTTTCTCAACTCATTTTTTCAGCGCTCTCTGCCACCTATTTAGATTCACATATCCACTCCTATTTGTGAGCTATTCCTGCAGGGCTAAAGCATTCGCTTTGGAGGGCACTTGGGCTCAGTAGGCTTGCCAGGCCAGTAAAATACCAGACTGATTTTGACCCCAGTACACTACTGATAGTAGGGTTGCAAAAAAGAAAAGTTTTAGGGGGGGTTCTCCTTGTATTTGAGGCATCCTACCCAGGCAGCTATTCTATTTACAAGGTGCTACTTGATGGGGGTCCTAGCACAAGCAGTGGATGAGTCACCTGAAAAAAGATTGGAAGTAAAAGGAGTAGGCTGGAGGTTTAAGGTGTGGGAGCACTATCAAGGTTGGTAAGGTTTTCCAAGTTAGTAAAGTCACATCCTTGTGACCGTGGCTGCCAATCACAGCACAGAATTTCACCAGGGGACTGAGAAGAAAGGTAAGATTGTTCCCGCTTGTCGCCATTAATGCACATGAGGCATCTGCAATCAGGATACCTCCCTGTGACCAGAACAGCACCCATTTTGTGAAAAATGGATGTTGTTCCGGTTTAAGGTCTTTGACTAATATGATTAGGCATGCACAGCTTTTCATAGCTATAATCAACTTTCCTTTGTTGAGCAAACCTGAAATTGTAAGTGGTATAAATGATGTGCTTAATGATGCAGGATCACACCTTGACTTTCCCAGCTGAGCACTTCTCACAATTTCAGGGTACTTTATTTGTGGGCTCTCTGTACCACATTGGCATTAGAAGGAGGAGGCGCAATTGTACTGTTGTAAGTGTGGGACCTACATATTCATTAAATTATTACACATTGCATAATAGGAGCCCTGATGTTTTGATTATGCAACAATGTGACATTTTCTGCTTGGGTATCAACTTTAATAATGTTTTGGGGCCTTTGTATTCCTGACCTTTTGGTGGATTTGCTTTATATCTGATTTACAGTGGAATTGCACTGGTTTTAATCAGAATAACTCTTGCCCCAGCCTGCCTAGCCTCCCTTATTTAAGCGGTAAATGGCTGGCTATATTCATACTCATCAGTGTGGGTTATGGAATTCGGTGGTGACTGGCGCTACATGGAGGCTCCAGCCATAGCGGACAACTAGCGGCAACTTCCCCAGAATTCTTATTTTTGTTTATGATTATATTGTTAATCTGCAAAGCCTACATTTGTAGGAGGACATGCAGCCAGCAAAACCCCTTCATTAAATCTATCAACATCCATGTGGCAGCTATATAACTTTTTAAACTACCCTACTAATCCAGTTTCTCCAGCAGTGTCTGGGTATGTTTTGTAAGCCTACCTCAATTAAATATGTTCTGGACTACACTGTACCTCCATGCCTACATTACTAGTATAGTATAACTATAATTAGTGCTAAGATGTTATAATTGTCCCAAACTGTGCACACCCATCCAATAATAATAGCAGCAAGCTGTCTCCGGTCTTTCCGGAATTCCAGGTACAGTTGTCCGTGATGCCGTACTGTGTGTATAATGATTACATGGATACTCTGGTGCCACCTGTCACAGATCAATATGCATTCAATAATGTTCTTTGTACATTTTCCATTCCGTACATTACCGTAACGCACATGTTTTTCATGCTCCTTTATTTTTTAGTGGCAGGGTGCTTTGTAGATAAACGTTCTTCCTACTGTCTTGCTATCTTTCCAGGTATGGGCTGTGTTTTAATGGAACACTTTAGTATGATAATGTGATACGGGGGTAAGGAATGAGGTCAAATTGAGCTCACCCTTAATTTGCCTGCCTAAGAGTGGTGGGTTGTACCAGCTCTCCTATCTTTTTTAAGTCTTTTGGGGGGAAGGGGGCTCACTATAGGTGACCCCTTGGTGTGGAGGGCTTAATTGGGGAACGGGGAGTTATTCCCCTTTAGTTATCTCAATGTGAACAAGGTAAACACTTTATACTTAAAAAGTTAAACATTTATTCTGTTTTTTTTTTATAGGAATATTTCTTAACAGTATTTCTCTGTTATTTACAGTTTATACATATTTTACTCATTTTCTGTGCATTTTCAGAGGTAATAGTATTGATGTATTTTTCTCTGTTCAGTTGGGACCTGCCCATATATATGGGGCTTTGTCCCATTTAGATACAGTTTGTAGCAAGCTTGTAGATTAATGTACACTCAGTTGTAGCAAGTAATCTTTGCGTGCAGACGTTTCACTCTCTATGAGCTTCTTCAGTGCACTCTGGGTAATCTAGTTACACATAACAGGGTATACAGTCAACTCAAATATTTTCCACTATTAAGTCTTCAGGTTAATATATATAATTACATCATAACATACCTCTTATTTTACTGTACTAGTGAGGGAGCGCTTGCTTCAGGCCGTCCTCTATTCTTTCTACTGAGCCTGCAAATTGTATAGGCTCATTATCCATCGACTGGGGATATGCTACATGGGCAATAGTTATTAGCAATCATTGCCACCAACTAATGGCTAATGGCTAAAAATGATTGACTGATAAGTGGTTGATTATATGCTCCAAAAGCATCATTGCTTGAGGCACAATTGGAGCCAACGTTTCTATTTTAATTTGTGAAACAGTTTTTGGATACAATGAAATGTTTGACCGCTAGAGACTTTTAGCGGAAAAACCATCAGTACCAAAAGATGGTGAACAGCACAAAATATGGGGTTCTGGTGCCAATGACACTCCTTGCTGGGACTTCATTGTAAAGTGTACAAATTAGGGCAATTTTTAAGAACAAACTAGGGATCACAAGTAGAGATGAGCAAACTTCTTGAAAGTTCGATTCGGGCGATTCGCCGAATTTCCCCAAGAAATTCGGGTTCGCCCGAATTGAACTTTCACGAATCGCTCATCTGAAAAAAAAAATGCCAGCATGGTGGGAGCGGGCAGGCCGGCTACGCTACTGCATGGTCGGAGCGTGGAGGCCGGCGCCGCTCTCAGCTGTCATCAGAGGACGCGTCATCAGAGGGCGCCCCGTCATCAGCGTAGCCGGCCTGCCCGCTCCCACCATGCCGGCATTTTTTTTTTTATTTCAGGGAAAATTCGATCGGCACAAACCAAAAAAAAATTGGGTTCGTGCCGAATCGAATTTTTCCCTGAAATTCGGAGCGAATTCTGGTTCGTCCGAACCGGTTTGCTCATCCCTAATCACAAGCCTACCATACTTGCTACAAACTGCAAACCAACTTTACTTGCTACAAACGAGGGATTACAAGCCCACCATACTTGCTACAAACAAGGGACTTGGTGACAAGACCCCCAACTGAAAAACTTTGCTACAAACGGGGGCACCCGAAAATAAGACTATATGGAAGAAGGTGGTGCCTAAGGGCCCACCCTTCCACCCACCTCTCTGCCCCGAAACAGGGACAATTGGTAACATTGTATATAGTGTCTATACCCATATCACTGTTTTTTGTTTATAAATTGTATTGTCCATATAAATGTTGTAATTAAACCTTGATTTGCACACAAGAAAATAGATATCTTAAGGGAAATAATCAGGCGCATTTGGTATACCTCCAGAGGATGTCACATAGGGCAACAATATAAGACCCTAAGGACACCACCCTGAGAGGGACCAACCCCAACCTACCCTAGATTTTTTCTGATCATTGAATCAGAAGTGCCTTTCCCAA
This sequence comes from Gastrophryne carolinensis, assembly GCA_027917425.1. Lineage (NCBI taxonomy): Eukaryota > Metazoa > Chordata > Amphibia > Anura > Microhylidae > Gastrophryne > Gastrophryne carolinensis. The sequence continues at coordinate 100,378,868 of CM051235.1, read as the reverse complement.
AACAACCCCTCTTTCCCAGACTAACCCCCCCTCCCCCAAAACTACCCTATCTATTCCCCATATAACAATTTTTAAGAATGTATAAAAAGTCCACCATATATTATTAGGTACTTGCCTTGTCCTGCCACTGTTAAGTGTGCTTACCAGAATATAATGACATCATTTACAATAATCCAGTTTATTTACCAGTTTCCTATGCCCTTATTCTTGCACTTTCCATTCTCATATCAAATCAGTATTCTTCCCTTTCCTTGGTCACTCAGTGTTATCATTTCACCGGAAAATGTATTTATAAGCCAAAAAGAGTGAACGTACCCCAATATCATTTTCAATTAAGACTTTTTACAGAGCTCTGCAAATGTATTTTTATCTTTAAAGCGCTCCTTCACTCTGAATAAGAGTCTATCTTATATGTTTCCCACACCCTGTACATACAGATTGCTCACATTAAAAATCATCCTACCTGCATCTACCGCATGTTATGAGCCTTTAAACATCCAAGATGGCGGCTCATGGAACATCAGGCAGCCTGCAAACAGGAAGTACCTTCTGACTGTGCTGCTCTGCATTCTGGGACTGCTGACCTTTTCCTGACCCCAGCTCTGCTCTGTCTGAGCAAAGCCCAACTATAACCCCCTGTACTTTATCCCACTCTCCTCAGTAAGTGTGATGCATCTGAGGCAAGATGGCGGCGCCCGTATCCTAAAGTCCTGAACAGAGTTGCAGCCCAGTGGGGGAAAGAATAATAAGTAAGGGACTAAAAACTTAAAATGTATTAACTTTAGATGCTGGAGAATCATTTTTTAAGGGTTTGGGCTATTGAATAAATCATGGTGAAGGTCCGGTTTCAGAAAGTATGATGCTAAATACAGTACTTACAGAAACCCTGTTAGGATCCCAGTAGGGCATTGCATGCCTTTGTCTGTAACGGTACTCATTTATTCAGATTGTGAGATCATGGTACAGTATTGGTATAAAGAAATAAATCAAGGCAACTCAACTTTTATTTGCTTGAACTGGTATCACTATATATTGCCACAGTTACTGAATTGTTTTTGTATACAGTTAATGTATTGTGCGAAAATAGAAAATCTTCTAGTGAGCCAAAATTATTAAAGAGGGACAGAAATATATGTCACCTCCATGTGGTTCTATAATGTGTCAACTCCTTTTACTACAAAATCTGCAGCCAACAGATGAGCAGCAAGTGCAGGGGGTGGCATGGTTTTGCAGGGGGTGGCATGGATTGTGGAGGCTGGTATTGCTTAAACTACTTCACTCCTGCTCCGCCCCACTGTAATATGTGGTCACATGACAAGAAAATGGCAGAGAGCATGGAATAGCTTCCAATACATCACATCACTGGATGTAAGTGAAGCTCCTTTGCAGCTTTAAACTGTGCACTATGCAGAACTGGCAATATTTGCATCGCACTGCGGAGTGACCGACACTGCGTTGGTTACATCTGACCAGGATGTAGCCCAATAGGTTTCTTTTGTAGGACCTGGGTCTCTGTGCGCTCGAATGAATGGCCGGTTGTGACTAGCAGTCCCTGGCGTGCTATTGCAGATCACCTGGGTCACATGTCCGTTGTGTTGGCATGGCACAGCACACATTCCTCATGCAATGTCTATGGCCATGTTATGCACTTATTATGTATATATCCCTATAGGGGAAACTTTTATTAATTTACAGTATTGACAATTATATGCATATGTTAGGTCTGTCAAGTGGATATTGGGCATTGTAATGAGAAAACAATACATTTTGCTCCTGCTAATAATGTTGGGCATTTATGTTATTTATGTTGTCAATCATGTAAATGAAAGTGGCTGGGTTTGTGTGCCTTGGCATCTTTCCTTGGGGTGATTCCACCACACACACACACACACACACACACACACACACACACACACACACACACTTACACACACACACACTTGCTTTTATTGACTCTGGGTAATTACATGAATTTATTGCCATGACTGCCAGATTCTGTCACTGAACACATTTTGTTGGCAATAGTAAACATGGCCATGTGCACGCTCTCTCTACATCATCATGTGCCAAATCCCTCAGCGAGGAAGAAGACCAAGGCATTCTACACACTGATACCCAACAAGGCATTCTACACACTGATACCCAACTAGGCATTCTACACACTGATACCCAACAAGGCATTCTACACACTGATACCCAACAAGGCATTCTACACACTGATACCCAACAAGGCATTCTACACACTGATACCCAACAAGGCATTCTACACACTGATACCCAACAAGGCATTCTACACACTGATACCCAACAAGGCATTCTACACACTGATACCCAACAAGGCATTCTACACACTGATACCCAACAAGGCATTCTACACACTGATACCCAACAAGGCATTCTACACACTGATACCCAACAAGGCATTCTACACACTGATACCCAATAAGGCATTCTACACACTGATACCCAACAAGGCATTCTACACACTGATACCCAACAAGGCATTCTACACACTGATACCCAACAAGGCATTCTACACACTGATACCCAACAAGGCATTCTACACACTGATACCCAACAAGGCATTCTACACACTGATACCCAACAAGGCATTCTACACACTGATACCCAACAAGGCATTCTACACACTGATACCCAACAAGGCATTCTACACACTGATACCCAACAAGGCATTCTACACACTGATACCCAACACTGCAGTTGGGGAAGAGCAAGGTGCGCTTTATCAGTATTGCACATGCCTAATATTAACAGGGGGTGCAAATAGAGACATCCACACCCTACCGACATGGTGACAGCCCACTTAGGAGGAGGAAGAGGAAGGGGAAGTGGCTGATGATGAGATATGTGACTAGACATGGTGGGAAGACATGAAGCTTCAGATTGAGTTGCACAGCTGTGACCTCCGGGATGAGCAGCAGGGTGTCCAAAACAACAGTGTCCCAGTGAAGCAGTCATCAGTTTACTACCATTGAAAGCCATATCTGTCAGCAGATGAACACATGACTAGCTGAGACCCACCGCCTGCGCCACTGATCATCAGACTGTGGATAAGAATCGACTTGCTGGGGTGCAACTGATTCTGTGTCTGAAGCACAATATATTGAGTTCTTACAGACCCCGCCCAATATGCTGATGCTGCATCTGAGTCAAGGGTCACGCTCACTTGCTTCATAAGAAAAATAAGGTGAAAAAACAAAAAACAGGTTAGGACAGTGCCAAATGTAGCCTGATGCAATGGTGTAACAATTACCGCTGTCTGCAGTATCACTTTAAGTTTTCATTGTCCTCGCTACTATTCATTGCTGCTGTTATAAAGTTTAATACTGTTTCATTTTGATAAATCAAAATCAGATCAAAGTCACTATTGGCAACATTACCTGATATGAATGCAATAATTGGCTGTATAATATTTACAATTTATGTTACATTACCTTACCCAGTATATTGGCCTTCCTGGCACAAATTATCCCTTGTATGCAAGTGTTATCGCCCTGAGGAAGTAGTGCAGGTGACACTACGACACGCGTTGGTGTCTCACTCTTGTGGGGGTGCTCCAGTTGGTCTGTATACACATTTTTTGCTCTGGTACTCTTTTGTTCACCTTGGCTCGTTTTCCTGCTTTATGGTGTTAGTTATATACATTAATTAGGTTGTTGGATATAGAATTAGGAATGCCTAATTTTGTTGTTTGTACTGGCCAGTATCTATTTTGCACATTTATTGTGTACTTTGCACAACTTGGTTAGTTTATTGGGAATTTATATATTGTTATTTAAACCAAGTGACACATTTTTATTATGATTTCCATTAGACCACCGGCGCCCCCTTGTGTTTTTATATGTCTATGTTGTCTATTTGTGTCATTATGTTTTGTTATGATATGCAATTGTAAATAATAAAATCGTGATACTTTCTTATACTCTTGAGGGTGGTGCCACTTACTTTTGAGGCCGATTCATTAATAGCGACAGGTAGCGACAGATGAGCGACAGTAGCGGTATTTTCAGAGCGCCCGCAAGTAGTCGCTGTGCTTGGCCGTTGTTCTGTAGTTGATAGCGACTCAGTCGGTGTGCGGTAATGTTGAATATTGGGTGAGGAGTCGCTATTTGACAGGTTCCGTGCTGTATGGGAGCGCATGATAGCGACTGGCCCTAGCGACCAGCTTCCACCATATTCATTAACAAATCACGCTCAAAAAATTCTCGCGCTGTGAAATGCATGTTTAAACCCCAGAGCGCTGGCGGCGATGGGTTAAAAGTAGTTTTTAACCCCCAAACAACCATATTTTTGGGAAAAAAAAAACAAGTTTGTCAAAACATTTTGTAATATGAATACATTAATATCAGACCTGTAATATCAATTCTGCACAAAGTTTTTTTTTTTTTTTTTTTTAAACTTAAAAAAAATATCTAACATTGCAGAAGTGGTCACAGAATTTTTGACATTTAAAAAAAAAATAAATAAAAAAAAACATTAATAACAATTAATTATTAATATTTAAAGATTGCTCCATTGAAATGCATTGGAGAGCGCCAGGTAGCGAGAGGTCATACCTGTCGCTGTTCAAGGTCGCTCGCTGGCGCTGTGGGCTGAGGCTGGAATAATGATGAATGATTCGCTATCTGGCGCTCTGTCAGTTGCTAAGCAGGATCGGCTTGATAAATGTGTGATTGCGGAGGGGAGCCGGCGTTCTCGTGGCGGTGACCGTCATTACCGTTCGCTCACCATTCGCTACCTGGCGCTATCCCTTGTTAAATAAGGGCCTTTGTGTACCCTTGGCAGCTTTTGGGAAAGTGTGGGTTCCCCTTTTGTTTTCTTTGTATGCAAGTCATGTACTGTCTGTCCAATTATTCCCATTTCTTTTAAGAAGGTGTTTTGTACACTTGAAGCAGTAGGGGGCGACATATGACTATTTACTGTACAATGTTTATTCTATAGGCAGAAATGTAACCTTAAAATAAAGAGCATAGATTAGCAGCCTTTAAATAGAATAATATTACATTCACTTTTGAGCAGCCTTTTAATGCTGACACCAGTTAACCACCACTTCTGACAAAGAGAACTAGTATTCCTGATAGTCTTTATGTGTATTTATTTATGTGTCATTTTCTAGGATGTTTAGCTTAGTTTAATGGGAAAGTCCACTTTTTAAATTTTTTCTATTTTGTCAGCAATTGTGTGTTTTATGAAAGCAGTTTTCGCTACCTGCAACTGGTTGCAATTGGCAACTGTACATCAAGGGCCATATTCATGAAGGGATAGCGCCAGGTACAGCGGCAGGTAGCGTCAGGTGAACGCCAGAGACGGCACGCTCATAACATGCAGTAGATGCAGGTAGGATGATTAATAATGTGAGCAATCTGTATGTACAGGGTGTGGGAAACATATAAGATAGACTCTTATTCAGAGTGAAGGACCGCTTTAAGTCCCTTTCCTGATCCCAATTTTTTTTTTCCTTAAAAAAAATCTCAAAACTTCTGACGTATTCTTGGCAAGAAAATTACATTTTTGAAAACTTTTTGGATTAATAGTATTTTGATGCAGAATTGTCTGTATATTAAAGTGTTCATGTCTGGTATTAATGTGTTCATGTTACAAAGTTATAACAATGTAATTCCATATGTTTTCGCTTTGTTACTAGTGGATACATGTTCAAAAACAGCCTTTAATTACACAGCCTCTGGCACTATGGGCTACAATTACATGATTTTGAGCGCCAGGCGATGTTTGAGGCTGATTTTTGATGAATGTGGTGTGGGTCAGTCACTCTGAGCTAGCATTACGGTTCGCTCCCATACAACGTAGTACTGCGACTCACATATCATATTCATCAATGTAGTACAGCGACTGAGGCGCTCTGAAACAATGATCCATGGCTGAGCACAGCAACTACTAGCGGTCGCTCTGAAATCTGCTCTACAGACGCTCATCTGTCGCTACCTGGCGTTATTGGTGTACAGACTAACAGGCTGATTCATTACTAAGGCCCTTATTTATGAAGGAATAGCGACAGGTAGCGACTGGTGAGCGACCGGTAATGACGGGCACCGCCACGAGAACGCCGGCTCCCCACCACAATCACACATTTATCAAGCCGATCCTGCTTAGCGACGGAGATAGCGCCAGATAGCCACTCATTCATCATTATTCCAGCCTCAGCCCACAGCGCCAGCGTCCGACCTTGAACAGCGACAGGTATGACCTCTCCAATGCATTTCAATGGAACAATCTTTAAATATTCATAATTAATTGTTATTAATGTTTTTGGGTTTTTTTTAAATGTGAAAAATTCTGTGACCACTTCTGCCATGTTAGATCATTTTTTTAAGGTAAAAAAAAAAAAAATTGTGCAGAATTGATATTACAGATCTGTATTCATATTACTAAATTCTTAAAAATTTTTTTTTTTTTTTGGTTTCCAAAAATATGGTGGTTTGGGGGTTAAAAAACTACTTTTAACACATCGCCGCCAGCGCTCTGGGGTTTAAACATGCATTCATGCGCTCCCATACAGCGTGGAGCCTGTCAAATAGCGACTCCTCACCCAATATTCAACATTACGGCAAACCGACTGAGTCGCTATCAACAACCGAACAACGGCCAAGCACAGCGACTACTAGCGGGCGCTCTGAAAATGCCGCTACAGTCGCTCAACTGCCGCTGTTAATGAATCGGCCTCCCCGTCTCTGCTGTAAAGTAATCCAGGAATAGTCAGCCTCTCCAGTAAAGATTAGGTGCAGATATACAGCTTACAGAGAAAAACAGCTTTAATTAGGGTAGGGTTAAATATACTAAAATATTTAAAACATTTCCTACAGATATCCTTTAACCCTTCTAATGTCTGCCACGTAAAATTTACATGGCTGCCTCTCCTGCCCCGTTTACGGGCACCCCGGTGGGTGGCCAGCCCAGGTGGGTTTGTTCCGCTTTAAAGGTTATCTTCTACTTATACAAACACGTTATGCTTTTATCAAAGTGAACTGGGCAAAAGGTGAAAAAAGAGAATGTTCTTATCTCTAGGATTATCTGCTGTAGATTACATCAGTTATCTAACACTTGCCAGTTACATAACGCTCATTATATTAGTAATGAAAACACTCATTATATAACAGATGACACCACTGAGCCTGTCATTCATGCAAAGTTTACGGATTTACAGGAGCGATCAAAGACATCATAACCATAGATATCAGAAATTGTTATCCAGCAAATTCTAATGGGCATTATATATCTTATATATGTGGGTTACCTGCATAAACTGCCTATACTAGATAACCCGGTTATACTAGATCATTCAGTACGAGTGACATATACACTGCTCTCCCTCTCTATATCATAAATAGTATTCCAGCTCCTAAAACACTATGCAAGACCTACAGGCTGATTCATCACTAACGGCAGGTAGCGACAGATGAGCGTCTGTAGCAGGCATTTCAGAGCGCCCGCTAGTAGTCGCTGTGCTCGGCCGTGGGTCACTATTTCATAGCGACTCAGTCGCTGTGCAGCAATGATGAATATATTGTGAGGAGTCGCTAAATAACCAGTACAGCGCTGTATGGGAGCGCATGTTAGCGACTGGTCAGTGCGACCGACTCACAGCATATTCATTAAAAAAAAACAGCTTCACACACCTCCGGCGCTCAAAAATGCTTCACTGAAGCCCAGAGCGCTGGAGGCTGTGTGTTTAAAGTCTGTTTTTTAGAATGTATCCACCAGTAAAAAGCAAAAACATATGGAATTACATTGTTATTACATTGTAACATGAACACATTAATGTCAGACCTGTATAAATATATAAAACATGAAAAATATTTGCAATAATGGCTTTTTCTATGCCAGAAGAGGTCACCACATTATTTTAAATAAAAAAATGAAAAAAACCCTGTTTAATAAGACATAAAAGAACGTCTACTGAAATGTATGGGAGAGCGACAGGTAGTGAGAGGTAAGACGTGGCGCTCTGCAAGGCCGACCGCCGGCGCTGTGCGCTGAGGCTGGGATAATGATGAATCGGACGCTACATGGCGTTATCCCAGTCGCTCAACAGATTCTGCTTGATAAATGTGTAATTGCGTGCCGTGTCCGGCGTTCACCTGTCGCTACCTGTCACTACCTCTCACTTACAAGGCACTACCTGATGCTATCCCTTCATGAATAAGGGCCTTAGATGCAGTATGGAAGGATGCAGTGATGATGGCACTGCCATTTCAAGGTACATGAGTTGGGTGCAAATATGGTTGCTGACATAAAGTCAAGCAGACAGAATAAACACTGTTAAGAAAGCAAATCGGAGGCACAAAACCAAAAATGACAATAGTTCCGCATTACAAGTTAACAGCCTATCAGACTTGCTACCAGTGCTGATAGGCTCGCCCCCTTGGCCGCAAGTCTGATAGGCTGCACCATGGCGACCACAGAAGAGGCCCGGGAGCGGTGAGTATCCGGATGCCCGGTTTCTTATTTTCATGGCGTTGATGTGCAGCAGGGCAGCCCAGGTCCTGCTGCCCTAACTAGTAATGCAGAACTATAGTCATTTTTTTAAAGAAAGGTATTAAATAAATGATACTTAAAGTGTTATAGCAGGCAAAGCCAACTGTTATCCCGTTGTGTTGGGCTACATTTTACACTGTACTATATTGTTTTCCATTTCTAATATCGCGGTTTACAATTTCATCATATGATTTCTATTCTGAAGCAAGTGGCCGTGGCCCTTCGATCTGTGATGCTGCATAGCAATCAGCATAATGGACAGGGCCTGTAAGAGCCCAAAACATTGCTTTAAATGCCCTGACTGTGCTCCACCCTCTCTCCCTGTTGCCAGGCGACATTGGACACTGAGGCCAGCACTCCCAGATGCATGCACACACTCCCATGCACATTCATGCACTCCCACATAAGTCATACGGTGAAACAGTAAACCTTGATATATCGGCCATTTTTTCTTAAATTTAAAAATGGAAAACAGTTTAGGACACAACATGGTATAGCAATTGCCTTTGCCTTTTGTATCCCTTTAAATAAACCACAAAAGACGTACAATAGACTTTGAAATAAAGACATATCATATAATATTTGAAATCTATTATTTTCATGTTTAAAAACCACTTTTGCTTGTTGTTCCGAGCTACTTAAAATAAGAGATTCCCTTTAGGCTTTCCAAAAGTAGCCATTTGCTATAGACAGACTTAGAGGCCGATTCATTAATAGTATAGTAATAGGCAGGTAGCGACAGTTGAGCGACCGTAGCGGCATTTTCAGAGCGCCCGCTAGTAGTCACTGTGCTTGGCCGTTGTTCGGTAGTTGATAGCGGTTTGCCGTAATGTTGAATATTGGGTGAAGAGTCGCTATTTGACAGGTTCTGCACTGTATGGGAGCGCATGATAGCGACTGGCCCTAGCGACCGGCTCCCACCATATTCATTAAAAAAATCACGCTCAAAAAATTCTTGCGCTGAAAAATGCATGTTTAAACCCCAGAGCGCTGGAGGCGATGGGTTAAAAGTAGTTTTTTAACCCCCAAACTACCATATTTTTGGAAACCAAAAAAAACAAGTTTTTTAAATAATTTAGTAATATGAATACATTAATATCAGACCTGTAATATCAATTCTGTACAATCTAAAATGGCAGAAGTGGTCACAGAATTTTTCACAATTAATAACAATTAATTATTAATATTTAAAGATTGTTCCATTGAAATGCATTGGAGCGCGCCAGGTAGCGAGAGGTCATACCTGTCGCTGCTCAAGGTCGGACGCTGGCGCTGTGGGCTGAGGCTGGTATAATGATGAATGAGTCGCTATATGGCGCTATCTCAGTCGCTAAGCAGGATTGGCTTGATAAATGTGTGATTGTGGTGGGGAGTCGGCGTTCTCGTGGCGGGGCCCGTCATTACCGGCCGCTCACCAGTCGCTACCTGTCGCTATTCCTTCATAAATTAGGGCCATAGACATAACCTGGGACAGAAGACAAGCTAGTTTCTGTCTGGACACGAGCAGACTTTGTGAGACATGACCTGGAGGCCTATCATCCCTTAGATTGTAAGATCACTCTTTACATTGCAGACTTGCAAGGGCAGGGTGTTTTGTTGCATTTCTGTCACATCTGACAACAAAGTTTGTCTATCCTGTAAATAAAGCCAAGGCCTTTGCTGACATGACAATTGCAGTTGCATGTGTAAAACCCATGCCACGTTAAGGAGCCCCTGCAGGCAGTGCGTGCCCCAACTTCTAGGGCTCAAAAATAAGAGTAGGGGGCTCTAGGACAGTCTTAACTTAGCTTGGGGTTTACAAATGCAATTCAATGCCAGTGAAGGCTTCTGCTCTCTTTGCAGGCAAGACAAGCCTTGTTGCTGAGTATGTGATGATAATGAAAGGGTTAATAATGGGGTTGTCCCACTGTGTACAGCCCAGGCCCCAAAGAAATGTGATTTTTTGTAATGTTGGAGCAGCTTGTATTTCTTTTCGGGGTCTGATAGTAGCCAGCAACATCTGAGCTCCTCTTTAGAGTGTCTGCACCTCCTGCATTCCATAGTTTCTCACAGGAGTAGCAGAACCTTCCTCACTATAATATCTCCAGCTGCCCTGTCTATAAATCTATATACAATGGGTGTTATCACCTGTGCACTCTTACCTGCTCCTTGCTTCCTTGGGAAAACTGTGTCCTATGATTGGCCACCAAAGGACACAAGGTCTAGATCAGGATTCTGGAAGCAAGGAACGGGTAAGAGAAAATGGCGTTTTGCAAGGGAAATGCATGGAGGGGAGGGCAACATCAATCAGGATGCTGAGCCCATCATCACACATTTTACACAAAATAGATATTAGATCTTACAACAGCGTCCATTCTATGGCAATCCACACAGTTTCCTCAATATAAAGCCATGGGGCCTTTGGCAAAATTTATTTCACACATTCAGTGGGTTTTGATCTGCTTTTTCCAAAACACAACTTTAGGTCTCCTCAACTGTCAACCATTAGCTTATAAAACCTTTACCCATGCTCACTTTCACCTTGCTGGCTCTGTCATGAGATTTTTTTACCGTAAGCCCAGTAACAGTGTCTTGGTGTGTCTCCCCTACCCATCCTACTCTTGAAGTTGCTCTGTGTAGTAATTAAGGAGGTACTAGCTACTACTTTCTTTTTATGAAAGAAAATCTTCCTCCAATGGTATGGTATCCATAGCTAGTAATGTAACCCCTAATTACAGGCCACACAGTGCACCCACTTGCAGGGGCCAGCCTCTTTCTGAATGCCCCTATTTAAAGCCAATGATCCCATGGCACATGCACGGGCTCTCCTACAATCAGCATTCTATGCAGTGCATATGAATGAATGGTTTACAAAGCTGTTTGTATTCAGAGCTGGGTATAAAGAACCTGTCCCTTCCGGCCATGCCTGTTCACGCCAGCTATTCAGCAACAATAATGGGGGTCCCCGGTGCACCAAATCAGTATATTTTTTGTAGTCTTTTTGGCTGTAGGGACACATTTTTGCATAGGCTCCATCTTATTTTTGGATGTTATATGGGACCTCATGCATCAATAGTGTTGCTGTACATTGTGGAAGATATTTTTCCACTGAGTTAAGTTAATGATAGATTCAATTACAGAATATATTTTGTACATTGCAGAGGTGTGGGGATATGCATAATCAAATTAGATTAGGTGTGTTTGTGGATCAGCCCCAGAAGGAATGTAGGTGTTCTCCGTGTGCCTGGATAGTTAGGCAATCAGTACAGTTCTGATGCATTAGGCCAGTGGCGGGGAACTGGAATGCAGATGTGTAATAAAGATTAGCTTTGTTACTTTGTGCTTACACAAAGCAGCATATTATACAAGTGGGGGGATACAATTGCATGACCTACAGACCATAATATGATAGTCCAAACCACACTGCCGTACTGTACAGCAGACAAAAGCTTTCATAGACAATGTAACCAAATATCTGAAACCGCTACGGATAGGTGTCCTTGTCTCCAGCTGCCTTTAGTGTACAGTAGCTTCAAGCTATACAAAGTGACCAGAATCCAGCTTGTACAGACTAATCCAACACACATTTAGCATTTAAGACTGTTCTACTGTAGAGTTACATTACAGTCATCCAGGAACCAGTCCAAGTGCCACATTTGGCTTTAAAGTGGACCAACACCCAGGGGGGATCGGCCCGGGAATCTATAAGATTCCCCGGCCGACCAGATCCCTCCCCGTGGGGCATCCGAAATCGGGATGTCCCGCGGGGTGAAACCCCCCAGGAAGCCCACAATCCTACCTTTTCCACGTTCCAGGGGCACATGCGCGTCCGGCGCCGGCGCCTCCCGCACATCCCTCTAGCAGGGCGCGCTCCCATGCCGGCCGTTTGTGAATGGCCGGCGCGGGTGCGCTCCCTGTAAGAGGGACGCGCGGGAGGCGGACGCGCTCTGCTTGTCCGGCGCTGCCTCTCGCTTGTCCGCCGGTGGGGATTGGCTGCAGCGGTCACGTGGGAGCGGGGAGAGGTGAGTTTTCGGGGCTTTCTGGGGGGTTTCAAACAGCGGGGCACCCCCGATCGGGGTGCCCCACCGAAGTGGACCAAAACCCAGGATAGTCAAAATCCTGGGTGTTGGTCCACTTTAAATCTATATTGATTATCGTGCAACTTACAGTATAGTTGCCTGGACCTGTGCCTAGGGCATCTGAGTTGGAGCTAGGCAGCATCCTGGGGGCAATAAATAATAGAAACTGATAGAAGGAGCTTGTAGCAGCAACAGCCTACAACCCCCCCCCCCCCCCCAATCAATGTCATGTATGTTTGTTTTGTTTTAATTACTGCTTTGTACAGCACTGTGGCGCTATATAAAAAAATAATAATATTAAGTATCCCAGTGCCCTTTGTAAATTAATATTTGGGTTCTGGGCACACTCTTAATTAATAATTTTATACTGTGGGGACTACAGCCTGACAATAGCAGGGACACCCTATTACCCCATCGCATTCCATACCATGACTCCATATAATGCAAATATTCCCTTTGAGGCCACCCATGGTGCCAATGACCTTGTTAACATTTCCCATACTTTCCATGCTGACATCTTATCTTCAAACATTGACCCATATCATCCAAGCGATCTTTGACCACCCTTCAACACTCATGGTCCACCCTTACTCTAAGGTACACCTTTTACAAACTCTATTTCCTATGCATGGCATTCAATAACTCCTCTACACTTGAGTTACACTTGGTAGTTACTGGGATTAGCAATGGTAGTTACTGGGATTAGCAATGGTAGTTACTGGGATTAGCTTTAATTGTATTCCAACATATGTCAAAATGTCAACTTATCTCAGGCAAGGTCACAGAACACACTAATGGTAGCCAAGGGTAAAGGCTAATGGTATTGCAACATGGAGAGATGACAAGATGGTATCTCAGTAGACACTCAACAGCAAGCAGGGTAGGTGAAAGTATCAGCTTGTTTTATTGTTGCAGGGTTATGAAAAGAAAGATTTAATACTTTGATCCACATCACTGTTCACAGGCCAAATAAACTTGCATAGCTTGTAGATAAGCAAAAACAGACACACTTTCTTCACAAGGACATATCAGCGAGAGGGTTAAATAGTCCTGTGTCCGTGAGACATAGAACACAGGTAGTCTTACTTATCAGCATGTTTCAGTGAAAGGGTTGAATAGGCTTGTGTCCGTCAGACATAGAACACAGGTACACTTACTTTTCTGAACGTTTCATTAAAATCGTTAACCAGGCTTGTGCCCATCGACATAGAATACATGTGCTCTTGCTTGTCAGAACGTTTCTCTATAGGGGCCCGGCAACATTGTATTTCCAGAGGGGGTATTGGGCAGCCACCACCCCACTTTGAACTGAGCACCCCCTCGAAGTGAAGACTGTCTATGAGATATCCCAGACTGGGACGCAGAATTGCCCAGCATCAGCAGAGGGGCCGTCAGGCTGTGTAAAAAACATGGGGAACCTCTACTCCATAGCATTTAAGCCCGAACCGTTGCCCAGCACAAGGGCCTCTCCCCCACACAACAGTCACTGCAGGGCAGGGGCCTCAACCACACCTTCCCAGAGTCTCACAGTGGCTTCCTCCTGGAAGCCTGTCAGGCCTTTTGGATCCTCTCTACTCCTAAGGGGTGCCTTCTCTCTCACACCCATGCCAGGACCCCCCTTGGCTTCTTGCCGCGAGGGCCCTCTTCTCAGTCTTCTCACTCTCTCTCTGTTCAACTCAGTGCAGCTCTGCTTCACTACAGCCATGTCCTCCTACTACTCGCTTCCAACCTCACCTGGGCCTCGTCTCTGCAGTAGCCCCAAAAGACCTTTTACACCAGTCTTCCCCTTAACATGGTTATGGATGATCTCCCTGTATGCCCCTCTGACTTTCCCTTATAAAACCTCTGCTCAATACAATGTTGCCTGCCATTTTCCCTCCAAAAAGCTTCCAACAAGTCTCAGCAGTTTCCTGTTGTTCCCCAAATGTATCTTATGCCACATGGCTCATCCTAAAGGGAAACTCTGAGCTATAATTCCGAGCTTAAACAAAATTCTGCTGCTCTCATTTGTGATCTAGTGACCAAAATGGGAATAGCAACGCATTTCATATTTTACTGGACATACATCATTTTTTGAACACCTAAATGTGTGAGCTTGGTTTTTTGATAATAGGGTTGCAGGTGAAGTGGTGCACTACTGTTCTATTTTATGGAGGAGTGCAGCAGCACATCAATCATCCTCTAGTCTGCTGTCTCCTCTGCTGCTGTGGAACGTCTTCTCTTCTTTGTTCTCTTCTTCTCCACTGTCACCAACTGCCCTCCAGATCTTGCCACTTTCATTGCTGCTGCTCATTGACCTCCAGTGCTCACTGTTTTCTCGGCTGCTTCTAGAGTGCACAAAGTCGGGTTCTGGTGCTGGCCTTGCATTATCTACCTGGGGGTATTACCTACCTCATTACTATTTAGCAAACAAACTTTTATGTCTTGTTATAATGTGTTTCTTGGATATCTGGAGAGA
Source organism: Gastrophryne carolinensis (assembly GCA_027917425.1). Classification (NCBI taxonomy): domain Eukaryota; kingdom Metazoa; phylum Chordata; class Amphibia; order Anura; family Microhylidae; genus Gastrophryne; species Gastrophryne carolinensis. Next base: position 100,363,838 of record CM051235.1, on the reverse strand, counting down.
TCTGATTCTACTATAAGAATAACTGTACTGAGTGTTTATATGGAGATGTAATGGAGAAAAGAGAAACATCAGCAATGGACACTTATTAATTCATTTCACACTGTTAACTGCTCAAGGTCTCTCCTCCCTGGTCTCAAATGCTCACCTGACCACCTGCTCCCTTGATCCCATTCCATCCCACCTTATCCCTCAACTGTCTCTGTAGCGATAACCCTTATCGCCGGAGGGCTTCACCGCCTGAGACGTCCTTTTCCCAATCGTAAGAGGTGCTGCTGGAATTCCAGAGTCGTCCGTGAGGAAACAGGAACAGCCCTTACAAGGGCTAGTGAATTGTAATATAGCGTTTCCCCCAATAAGAGACAGAACTTCAGTATTGAGGGTGAAGGTGAAGTGTCCTTTATTAGTGCCACACTGGGCCTTATATGCAAGCCTCCATGCAAAGGGACCTCCCCCATGGACCTGATGGAGGACTGCGTGACAAATACACAGACCAATGGGAGCAGGGCACACAATCCCTCAACTCTGCCGGTGACGCAATCAGCAACACAATAGACGTCTGTAACACAATCAATCAGAACAATGCCATTGTCTGTGACGTAATCAATCAACACAATGGCAGTCTGTAACATGCTTAAGAAAAGGAAAGTAATGAACCTGTGTAAAGTCCAAAGGGGCAGAGAGTCTGTCACAGTCTCCATCTGTCAAATCAGCCCTAATATCTTTATTCAACCTCTCCCTCTCCACTGGTACCTTTCCCTCCACCTATAAGCATGCTGTTATAACTCCACTCATCAAAAAACCCTCTGTGGACCCCTCTGCCCTCCCCAGTTACCGCCCAATCTCTCTGCTCCCTTTCTCATCCAAGCTTCTGGAACAGCATGTCCATACAGAACTTACCAACTATCTGTCTACAAACTCCCTCCTAGATCCCCTCCAATCTGGTTTCCGCTCATGTCACTCTACCGAAACTGCCGTTCACCAAAGTCACCAATGATCTACTAACAGCCAAATCCAAAGGCCACTACTCTGCTCTCTTTCTTCTCGACTTATCATCTGCTTTTGACACTGTCGACCATGCTCTGCTTCTCAATATTCTTTCTTCTCTTGGAATCCAAGGTCTTGCACTCTCTTGGCTCTCCTCCTATCTCTCTCACCGCACATTTAGTTTATCTTACTCAAACCCCATTTCCTCTCCCCGGCCTCTGTCTATTGGGGTACCACAAGGCTCAGTCCTAGGACCCCTACTTTTTTCAATATACACTTCTGGTCTAGGACAACTAATAACCTCGCTAGGCATCCAATATCACTTTTATGCAGACGACACTCAGATCTACCTCTCTGGCCCGAATCTCTCTTCTCTCCTCTCTCGCCTTCCTGACTGTCTAACAGCCGTCTCTTCCTTCATGACATCTCGCTCCCTTAAACTGAACATGGACAAAACTGAACTGGTCATTTTCCCCCCATCTCACTGCCCTCCCCTCTCTAACACCAAAATTTCTGTAAATAATCTTACGATAACTGCAACTGATTAAGCTTGATGCCTGGGTGTCATTCTGGACTCCTCTCTCTCGTTCCGACCTCACATTCACTCCCTAGCCACCTCCTGTCGTCTTCAACTCAAAAATATCTCCCGCATCCATCCCTTCCTCTCACCTGTCACCACTAAAATGCTAGTGCACGCCCTGATCTTCTCCCGACTGGACTACTGCAACTCCTCTGTGGTTTGCCAACAAACACAACAACAAGATGAGGGAACCTAGACTAATCCCTCCAACCCCCACATAAGGCCGCACACTAAATGTAAAAAGTATGAAAAATATAATTTTAATAAATACCAAGTACATCAAAAAGACACCTTATAAGACATACACACAATTTAAAAAACACAAAACACAAAACAGGGGTATCCCAAACATGGTGACTATTACATGTAAATATCAATGTTGTCACTATATATATATACGCAATAAATTATATGGATTCATAGCGTGATCCATATAATTTATTGCGTATATATATATAGTGACAACATTGATATTTACATGTAATAGTCACCATGTTTGGGATACCCCTGTTTTGTGTTTTGTGTTTTTTAAATTGTGTGTATGTCTTATAAGGTGTCTTTTTGATGTACTTGGTATTTATTAAAATTATATTTTTCATACTTTTTACATTTAGTGTGCGGCCTTATGTGGGGGTTGGAGGGATTAGTCTAGGTTCCCTCATCTTGTTGTTGTGGTTTCATGTTACCCCCACGGCTGGCACCTATCTATCACTATTAATGCGGTGCACTTCCCTATAGCTTGGTTTGCCAACAAACAGACTGGCTCCCCTCCAATCTATTCTAAACTCTGCTGCTCGCCTCATCTACCTCTGCTCTCGCTTCTTCAGCACTGCCCTCCTCTGTCAATTCCTCCACTGGTTACCTGTCTCCCATAGAGTTCAGTTCAAACTTCTAATGCTAACTTAAAAAGCTCTCTCTAACCAGGCCCCTTCCTACATTTCATCTCTGATCCAGCGTTACCAACCCAAGCGCAACCTCCGCTCATCCTCTGACATTCTCCTGTCCTCTTCCTTGGTTACTTCATCACACTCCCGCCTTCAAGACTTCTTCCTGTGCCTCCCCACTTCTCTGGAATGCACTTCCCTGCTCGATCTGTCACTCTCCATCACTCCAAGCCTTTAAAAGGGCCCTCAAAACTCACTTCTTCAGACAAGCATATGACCTGGCTTAAGCAACTATAACCTTCAATGGCACATGCAGCCATACTCAAGCTCTACCACTTGTGAGCCCGCCCCCTTTGTCTCCACCCCCATCTTTTAGACTGTAAGCTCGCAAGGGCAGGGCACTCCTCCCTATTGTCTCCTGTGCTCACAACACTTGGTTTTAACCTGTGGCATCTAATTTTGTATCATTCTCTGTACTAAATGTTTTACCCTGTCTGTATTCATACCTTGTAAAGCGCTACGGAAGTTGATGACGCTATATAAATAAACAATAATAATAATAATGGAGCTGGCCAGTGGATTTATGCACAGGGCCTGATTATGAGGGGGGCACGCGCCCCGGGGCCTCCACCTTTTTGCCCTGCAAAGGGGGTCTCCACCATCCTTTGGGTTATGGTCTGGTCTAGAAGGCTTTTCAGTCTTTGGTTGGTCTGACCAGCAACAAAGCTATCAACGGCAGTGGGAGCCCCGTGCCTGGGCAAGCCTTTTGTTTTTGCAAACCTGCAGCCAAAGCTGTCACAGGGCAGGACAGAGAGTCTAGAGCAGCAAAGCCGCCATCATCAACGCTACAGTGATGGGTGGGTGCAGACCTGTCAATCAGCGGCCGATCACTGCCAAAAGTCACCAAGCACAGCCGCTGGCAGCTCAATGCAGGGAACTGTTTTCTGCTGGATGAGCTGGGCGACTACATAACCCCCTGCCCAGAATGGCAAAGCAGGAGTTCCTGAGCAGCACACACCCGCACAAAGGTGGCACAAGGGACTGTTGATGTTCCAGTAAGAACGCGCGTGCCAGATAACCACCAATCAGTTACTTGGCTGGACTATTATTTAAAAAAAAATACTGTATCTGGTTCCTCCACCAGATTTTGTGCCCAGGGGCCTTCCCTTCACCATAGTTAGTCCGGGCCAACAGAGCTCTTATTTATCCTAACGTGAAAGCTATTTTCTCCAACTTTTTTTTTCTTCAGCCAGCTGTTGGAAGACCCTGGCTACCACCTGCAGCCGTATGATTTCTTGTAGAAACTCACTCATTCCTTATCATCCTTATAACAGTACAAGTTATCCATTGTGTGAAAGAACAGAGTCCTCATTATGTAATAAAACAAAGTACATTCTGTCAACCACCGATCAAGCATTTCTAGAGGTCTCAAATATACTCTAGAACAATTCAACAATCTTATAATCCAAATATGTACAATATACTGTACATCGAAATGGCCACAGAAAATGACCTACAGTTGCCTCAACATCTTTCAGCCTCTCTGTTCTCATATTTCCTGACAAAACCAGTCAGCAAGGAGCCATCTATAGCATAGCGATCTAATTTCAAAATATTTTTTTTCCAGACAAATCTTTATACTGTACAAATACAATTCAGGCTATTTGTATTATTTTGTGGTATAAAAATATAGATAATTTATAGATACTTTGTTACTGAAGCATTAATGTCAGACCTTTTAGGACTAGATCAGTCTGGACATAAGTACACTGCATAACAAAAGCTTCTGAATTGTAGAGTAGCACACTAGTGCAAATACAGTGCAAGTGTATATACAACGAACAAATTCAACTTATTTTTAATGGGACAGTTCCAGGGGTGGGATTCAAATGTATTAACAAAGGGTTAACAAAGGGTTCCCTATATCTAGGGAGCCAGGGGGCACGGTGGTAATATGTGTGTGAATATATTTCTTCATATCTAACTAGCTATCTATCACCCATCGATTAATCTTTGTTATCTACCGATCTATCTGTGCAGGGTGCAGGCTTGGGTGGGGTCAGAAGTACAGAATAAAATGTACCCACAGAAAGCATAAAATTACCTGTACCCAGAAATGTCACAGAGTAACTGTACCCAGAGACATCACAGAATGATCCATAGCCAGAAACATCACAGAATGACCCATAGCCAGAGACATCACAGAATGACCCATAGCCAGAGACATCACAGAATGACCCATAGCCAGAGACATCACAAAATGACCCATAGCCAGAGACATCACAGAATGACCCATATCCAGAGACATCACAGAATGACCCATATCCAGAGACATCACAGAATGACCCATAGCCAGAGACATCACAGAATGACCCATAGCCAGAGACATCACAGAATGATCCATAGCCAGAGACATCATAGAATGACCCATATCCAGAGACATCACAGAATGACCCATAGCCAGAGACATCACAGAATGACCCATAGCCAGAGACATCACAGAATGACCCATATCCAGAGATATCACAGAATGACCCATAGCCAGAGACATCACAGAATGACCCATAGCCAGAAACATCACAGAATGACCCATAGCCAGAGACATCACAGAATGACCCATAGCCAGAAACATCACAGAATGACCCATAGCCAGAGACATCACAGAATGATCCATAGCCAGAGACATCACAGAATGACCCATAGCCAGAGACATCACAGAATGACCCATATCCAGAGACATCACAGAATGACCCATAGCCAGAGACATCACAGAATGATCCATAGCCAGAGACATCACAGAATGAGCCATATCCATAGACATCACAGAATGACCCATAGCCAGAGACATCACAGAATGATCCATAGCCAGAGACATCACAGAATGACCCATAACCAGAGACATCACAAAATGACCCATAGCCAGAGACATCACAGAATGACCCATATCCAGAGACATCACAGAATGACCCATAGCCAGAGACATCACAGAATGACCCATAACCAGAGACATCACAGAATGACCCATAGCCAGAGACATCACAGAATGATCCATAGCCAGAGACATCATAGAATGACCCATATCCAGAGACATCACAGAATGACCCATAGCCAGAGACATCACAGAATGACCCATAGCCAGAGACATCACAGAATGACCCATATCCAGAGATATCACAGAATGACCCATATCCAGAGACATCACAGAATGACCCATAGCCAGAGACATCACAGAATGACCCATAGCCAGAAACATCACAGAATGACCCATAGCCAGAGACATCACAGAATGATCCATAGCCAGAGACATCACAGAATGACCCATAGCCAGAGACATCACAGAATGACCCATATCCAGAGACATCACAGAATGACCCATATCCAGAGACATCACAGAATGACCCATAGCCAGAGACATCACAGAATGATCCATAGCCAGAGACATCACAGAATGAGCCATATCCAGAGACATCACAGTATGAGCCATAGCCAGAGACATCACAGAATGACCCATAACCAGAGACATCACAGAATAACCCATATCCAGAGACATCACAGAATGACCCATAGCCAGAGACATCACAGACTCACCCATAGCCAGAGACATCACAGAATGATCCATAACCAGAGACATCACAGAATGACCCATAGCCAGAGATATCACAGAATGACCCATAGCCAGATACATCACAGAATGACCCATAGCCAGAGACATCACAGAATGACCCATAGCCAGAGACATCACAGAATGATCCATAACCAGAGACATCACAGAATGACCCATAGCCAGAGACATCACAGAATGATCCATAACCAGAGACATCACAGAATTATCCATAGCCAGAGACATCACAGAATGACCCATAGCCAGAGATATCACAGAATGACCCATAGCCAGATACATCACAGAATGACCCATAGCCAGAGACATCACAGAATGACCCATAGCCAGAGACATCACAGAATGATCCATAACCAGAGACATCACAGAATGACCCATATCCAGAGAAATCACAGAATGACCCATAATTAGAGACATCACAGAATGATCCATAGCCAGAAACATTACAGAATGACCCATAGCCAGAAACATCACAGAATGACCCATAGCCAGAGACATCACAGAATGACCCATAGCCAGAGACATCACAGAATGACCCATAGCCAGAGACATCACAGAATGACCCATAGCCAGAGACATCACAGAATGACCCATAGCCAGAGACATCACAGAATGAGCCATATCCAGAAACATCACAGAATGACCCATAGCCAGAGACATCACAGAATGATCTATAGCCAGAGACATCACAGAATGACCCATATCCAGAGACATCACAGAATGATCCATAGCCAGAGACATCACAGAATCACCCATAGCCAGAGACATCACAGAATGATCCATAGCCAGAGACATCACAGAATCACCCATAGCCAGAGACATCACAGAATCACCCATAGCCAGAGACATCACAGAATCCCCCATAGCCAGAGACATCACAGAATCACCCATAGCCAGAGACATCACAGAATGATCCATAGCCAGAGACATCACAGAATGACCCATAGCCAGAGACATCACAAAATGACCCATAGCCAGAGACATCACAGAATGACCCATAGCCAGAGACATCACAGAATGAGCCATAGCCAGAGACATCACAGAATGATCCATAACCAGAGACATCACAGAATGACCCATAACCAGAGAAATCACAGAATGACCCATAGCCAGAGACATCACAGAATGACCCATAACCAGAGACATCACAAAATGACCCATAACCAGAGATATCACAGAATGACCCATAGCCAGAGACATCACAGAATGACCCATAGCCAGAGACATCACAGAATGACCCATATCCAGAGACATCACAGACTCACCCATAGCCAGAGACATCACAGAATGACCCATAGCCAGAGACATCACAGAATGACCCATAACCAGAGACATCACAGAATGACCCATAGCCAAAGACATCACAGAATGCCCCATAGCCAGAGACATCACAGAATGACCCATAGCCAGAGACATCACAGAATGACCCATAACCAGAGACATCACAGAATGACCCATAGCCAGAGACATCACAGAATGACCCATAACCAGAGACATCACAGAATGACCCATAGCCAGAGACATCACAGAATGACCCATAGCCAGAGACATCACAGAATGACCCATAACCAGAGACATCACAGAATGACCCATAGCCAGAGACATCACAGAATGACCCATAGCCAGAGACATCACAGAATGACCCATAGCCAGAGACATCACAGAATGAGCCATATCCAGAAACATCACAGAATGACCCATAGCCAGAGACATCACAGAATGATCCATAGCCAGAGACATCACAGAATGACCCATATCCAGAGACATCACAGAATGATCCATAGCCAGAGACATCACAGAATCACCCATAACCAGAGACATCACAGAATGATCCATAGCCAGAGACATCACAGAATGACCCATAGCCAGAGACATCACAGAATGACCCATAGCCAGAGACATCACAGAATCACCCATAGCCAGAGACATCACAGAATGATCCATAGCCAGAGACATCACAGAATCACCCATAGCCAGAGACATCACAGAATCACCCATAGCCAGAGACATCACAGAATGACCCATAACCAGAGACATCACAGAATGACCCATAGCCAGAGACATCACAGAATGATCCATAGCCAGAGACATCACAGAATGACCCATAGCCAGAGACATCACAGAATGAGCCATATCCAGAAACATCACAGAATGACCCATAGCCAGAGACATCACAGAATGATCCATAGCCAGAGACATCACAGAATGACCCATATCCAGAGACATCACAGAATGATCCATAGCCAGAGACATCACAGAATCACCCATAGCCAGAGACATCACAGAATCACCCATAGCCAGAGACATCACAGAATGATCCATAGCCAGAGACATCACAGAATCACCCATAGCCAGAGACATCACAGAATCACCCATAGCCAGAGACATCACAGAATCACCCATAGCCAGAGACATCACAGAATCACCCATAGCCAGAGACATCACAGAATGACCCATATCCAGAGACATCACAGAATGATCCATAGCCAGAGACATCACAGAATGACCCATAGCCAGAGACATCACAGAATGACCCATAGCCAGAGACATCACAGAATGACCCATAGCCAGAGACATCACAGAATGATCCATAGCCAGAGACATCACAGAATCACCCATAGCCAGAGACATCACAGAATCACCCATAGCCAGAGACATCACAGAATCACCCATAGCCAGAGACATCACAGAATGACCCATATCCAGAGACATCACAGAATGATCCATAGCCAGAGACATCACAGAATGACCCATAGCCAGAGACATCACAGAATGACCCATAGCCAGAGACATCACAGAATGACCCATAGCCAGAGACATCACAGAATGATCCATAGCCAGAGACATCACAGAATGACCCATAGCCAGAGACATCACAGAATGACCCATAGCCAGAGACATCACAAAATGACCCATAGCCAGAGACATCACAGAATGACCCATAGCCAGAGACATCACAGAATGAGCCATAGCCAGAGACATCACAGAATGACCCATAACCAGAGACATCACAGAATGACCCATAACCAGAGAAATCACAGAATGACCCATAACCAGAGACATCACAAAATGACCCATAACCAGAGATATCACAGAATGACCCATAGCCAGAGACATCACAGAATGACCCATAGCCAGAGACATCACAGAATGACCCATAGCCAGAGACATCACAGAATGACCCATATCCAGAGACATCACAGAATGACCCATATCCAGAGACATCACAGACTCACCCATAGCCAGAGACATCACAGAATGACCCATAGCCAGAGACATCACAGAATGACCCATAACCAGAGACATCACAGAATGACCCATAGCCAGAGACATCACAGAATGACCCATAGCCAGAGACATCACAGAATGACCCATAACCAGAGACATCACAGAATGACCCATAGCCAGAGACATCACAGAATGACCCATAACCAGAGACATCACAGAATGACCCATAGCCAGAGACATCACAGAATGACCCATAGCCAGAGACATCACAGAATGACCCATAGCCAGAGACATCACAGAATGATCCATAGCCAGAGACATCACAGAATGACCCATAGCCAGAGACATCACAGAATGACCCATAACCAGAGACATCACAGAATGACCCATAGCCAGAGACATCACAGAATGATCCATAGCCAAAGACATCACAGAATGACCCATAGCCAGAGACATCACAGAATGACCCATAGCCAGAGACATCACAGAATGATCCATAGCCAGAGACATCACAGAATGACCCATAGCCAGAGACATCACAGAATGACCCATAGCCAGAGACATCACAGAATGATCCATAGCCAGAGACAACACAGAATGACCCATAGCCAGAGACATCACAGAATGACCCATAGCCAGAGACATCACAGAATGACCCATAGCCAGAGACATCACAGAATGACCCATAGCCAGAGACATCACAGAATGACCCATAACCAGAGACATCACAGAATGACCCATAGCCAGAGACATCACAGAATGATCCATAGCCAGAGACATCACAGAATGACCCATAACCAGAGACATCACAGAATGACCCATAGCCAGAGACATCACAAAATGACCCATAGCCAGAGACATCACAGAATGACCCATAGCCAGAGACATCACAGAATGAGCCATAGCCAGAGACATCACAGAATGACCCATAACCAGAGACATCACAGAATGACCCATAACCAGAGAAATCACAGAATGACCCATAACCAGAGACATCACAAAATGACCCATAACCAGAGATATCACAGAATGACCCATAGCCAGAGACATCACAGAATGACCCATAGCCAGAGACATCACAGAATGACCCATAGCCAGAGACATCACAGAATGACCCATATCCAGAGACATCACAGACTCACCCATAGCCAGAGACATCACAGAATGACCCATAGCCAGAGACATCACAGAATGACCCATAACCAGAGACATCACAGAATGCCCCATAGCCAGAGACATCACAGAATGACCCATAGCCAGAGACATCACAGAATGACCCATAACCAGAGACATCACAGAATGACCCATAGCCAGAGACATCACAGAATGACCCATAACCAGAGACATCACAGAATGACCCATAGCCAGAGACATCACAGAATGACCCATAGCCAGAGACATCACAGAATGACCCATAACCAGAGACATCACAGAATGACCCATAGCCAGAGACATCACAGAATGATCCATAGCCAGAGACATCACAGAATGACCCATAGCCAGAGACATCACAGAATGACCCATAACCAGAGACATCACAGAATGACCCATAGCCAGAGACATCACAGAATGATCCATAGCCAGAGACATCACAGAATGACCCATAACCAGAGACATCACAGAATGACCCATAGCCAGAGACATCACAGAATGACCCATAGCCAGAGACATCACAGAATGACCCATAGCCAGAGACATCACAGAATGACCCATAGCCAGAGACATCACAGAATGACCCATAACCAGAGACATCACAGAATGACCCATAGCCAGAGACATCACAGAATAATCCATAGCCAGAGACATCACAGAATGACCCATAACCAGAGACATCACAGAATGACCCATAGCCAGAGACATCACAGAATGACCCATAGCCAGAGACATCACAGAATGACCCATAACCAGAGACATCACAGAATGACCCATAGCCAGAGACATCACAGAATGATCCATAGCCAGAGACATCACAGAATGACCCATAACCAGAGACATCACAGAATGACCCATAGCCAGAGACATCACAGAATGACCCATAGCCAGAGACATCACAGAATGACCCATAGCCAGAGACATCACAGAATGATCCATAACCAGAGACATCACAGAATGACCCATAGCCAGAGACATCACAGAATGACCCATAGCCAGAGACATCACAGAATGACCCATAGCCAGAGACATCACAGAATGACCCATAGCCAGAGACATCACAGAATGACCCATAGCCAGAGACATCACAGAATGACCCATAGCCAGAGACATCACAGAATGATCCATAGCCAGAGACATCACAGAATGACCCATAGCCAGAGACATCACAGAATGATCCATAACCAGAGACATCACAGAATGACCCATAACCAGAGACATCACAGAATGTCACATAGCCAGAGATATCACAGAATGACCCATAGCCAGAGACATCACAGAATGACCCATAGCCAGAGACATCACAGAATGACCCATAGCCAGAGACATCACAGAATGACCCATAGCCAGAGACATCACAGAATGACCTATAGCCAGAGACATCACAGAATGACCCATAGCCAGAGACATCACAGAATGACCCATAGCCAGAGACATCACAGAATGACCCATACCCAGAGACATCACAGAATGACCTATAGCCAGAGACATCACAGAATAACCCATATCCAGAGACATCACAGAATGATCCATAACCAGAGACATCACAGAATGACCCATATCCAGAGACATCACAGAATGACCCATAGCCAGAGACATCACAGAATGAGCCATAGCCAGAGACATCACAGAATGAGCCATAGCCAGAGACATCACAGAATGACCCATAACCAGAGACATCACAGTTCCTGCTTATAGTCTCATGCTCTGAATGGTCTTTATCAGACACCAGGTAAACACTGTCCTGTTTATTTAGTTCCGGGTCAGAGCGTTGGGCCTGTGTGAAGGAGACCGCTGTTTCGCTGTTCTATCTCGTCCATCTATCTAACATTCACACAGCAGCACTGTCGTCTATCCGCTGTTGTCTATCCTGACTGTCACCTGACATGGCGACGGCACATATCACACAATACAAAGGACTGCCTGCAGAGTAGCGTCAATGCAAACTTGCCTTCCCACGCCTCAGCTGTGCTGCACTGTTTGCGTCACAGCGTAACAAGCTGTCACATGACATCTCTTGCCTTTCGCAGAGGACACGGAGGAGGGGGGACAGTGCAGCAATTAAAGTGGAAGTTTAGTCAGAAGGTGACCCCCCTCCCTGCCACCCTATCCTGGTGCTGAGGCAGGGTTAGAAAGAAAAAGACCCCTTACCTTATTCAGGGGTCCGCACTGTTCTCCCGGCGCTCCGGATCCTGGACGCCACCATCTTTCTTGAAAGCACAGAGCCGCAACCCCTGGCTCCATGCGTGCCCCTGCCCACCCATTCAAGTAAATAGGCGGCGGGAGCGCACGCGAACCAGGGGGCTGCGACTTTGCGTTTTCTCTGTGGAGTCTGAGGGAGCGGCGCTGGCCCAAGGAGAAGGTAAGGGCCTGTCCTATCTCTACGCCAGTGTAGGGTGGCAGGGTGGGGGGTCACCTGGCGTGCTCTGCATTAGCGAACCTGATCACAGTGCGCCGCCAGTGCCGGTTTGGCCAATCCGGCTTGATTTTTAACTCCAGGATCACGGGTACTGGTGCGATCCTTCCGGATCCCACCCCTGGCCAGTTCATATATATATATATATATATATATATATAGGCAACATTCTTCTTTGTGGCCTACCAACTAACAGACTGGCACCCCTCCAATCTATCCTGAACTCTGCCGCTCGCCTCATCCATCTCTCCTCTTGCTCCTCCAGTTCTGCGCCTCTCTGCCAATCCCTACACTGGCTGCCAGTCCCACAGCGAATCCTGTTCAAAACTCTCGCATACAAGGCTCTCTCCAACCAGGCCCCTCCCTACATCTCATCTCTAATCCAACAGTATCAACCTAGACGCAGCCTCCGCTCTTCTGCCGACCTTTTCCTGTCCTCCACCCTGGTCACCTCCTCTCACGCCCGCCTCCAGGACTTCTCACATGCAACTTCAATCTTCTGGAATGCCCTCCCGCACCCAATCCGCCACTCCACAACCCTCAAAACCTTCAAAGGCGCCCTTAAAACACACTTATTCAGACAAGCATATAATCTGGCCTAACCAATCTTCTAAAGGGCATACGCCACAAAGCTCAATACTGACTGTTTGTGATCCTTCCCCCTCGTCTTCACCCCTCTTCCTTTAGACTGTAAGTTCGCAAGGGCAGGGCTCTCTCCCCTATTGTATCTTGTACTCAGAATATCCATTGTCAACTCTGTAAAACTGCATTTGAAATAGTATATGTATCGTATGTTTCTACCCTGTCTGTAATTACTACTTTGTAAAGCGCTACGGAAGATGATGGCGCTATATAAATAAACAATAATAATAATATATATGCAGTGTATATATGTGAACTGGCCCATTAAAAACAAGGGGCAGCATTTTTCCTTGAGCTGTGACTTCATTGTTTAATGCAGCGCAAGCAGAGAGGTGTGAATAGAGCTAACGAAAGCAACAAAACAAAAGAAAAAAGAATGAAAAAGGAAAAGGAATAGTGTAGTTGGAGGAGAAGATCTGAAACAGCTGAGCAAAAGAATACTTATAATACGTCTCTCCTCACACTCATTACAGTAAGATCATGTGTGCCATTCACAGCCAGTTAAGAAGGCCTAGATCCAAGCTTGGAGTGACATATTTAATCCAGGGCTTCCAGAGATTTGTTATTGGAATCATTGATAGTACTAATTAGCTTTTCATTAACTAAAAATCCATTCATTCTATGTATAGCTTATTTGTGGCATCCCAAGTCCACAGTTTGACATAATGTTTCTGTGCATGGGGTCTTAATGTAACCCACTGATACTTGCACCTAAATGTGGGGTGGGCCCCAGGCACCCCAATCTGACACTGACTGTACCAGTAATTAGCTTGTGTTGGTTCTTAGTGATGCCCTCTGGCTTTACATGCAGCAGGGCCACTCAGCAGTCTCTATATGGATAATCTGTCCAGCCAAGGACTGGAATAGACCTAATAGTCTTGTTTAGCTTAGCTATCTTTAAAGCATTCTTAAACAATTCTTAAACAACTGGGACAGTTAAAACATCCAGGCAATAGCATTTATATGGTAGCAAGGAGCTCACCTGAAGCCTGTCCCATCTGCCTCTCTTCCATTTTCTGCAGTTTTTTCCATTCCTCCATGACCACCTCCAAATGTAATCCCTTGGGCCACCCCGTCGCTCAGTGCTCCCAACATGAGTGAGCACAGGAAGCCACAGTGGTTGGGCTTGGTGGGCTTGTTTACACTGGGAGTGCTGATGGAGAGGGTCGTCATGTGACCACATTTGGAGCATGGTCATGGAGAAATGAAATTGAAAGAAGGGGCAAACTTTGGAGACATGTTACAGCATCTACAGTGCGCTTCAGTAAATGGATGAGAGGCACAAGAAACAGGCTTCAGGTGAGCTCCTTGCTACTGTATTATTGACATTGCCTTGATTGTCTCGGTAAGAGCCAACATGTCATTGTGGGAAAAGCTTTTAAGGATCTATGTTGGCTATAGAAATTAATAGCGTAGCTATGTATATATACTTGTGTCAAAATCAAGTATCCCCTACAACCTGAGCATACCCAGACAATCTTTAGCAGTCCTCAAAGGGAAAGTCTGCTTTCATGGATGTTTACCTGGCCTTGGACCAGTGGTTGCCAGAGATTCGCCTGCTTACATTCCACCCGCTCCTCTCATCATTACAGGGCTACATCTTGATCGTTAACTGCCAGCCCTATAATTTTTATGGGCTGCCATTTTCCCCCTTCAGAACCCAAAAAATGCTTACATCGGCTGCAATCGATTGCGTAGGAACCCTTTGTGAACTGGTAAGTTGAGACCTGCATCCTCAATGACTGGGGGGGTGCAGAGCTTGGTGCCCGTGTAGGCTATGTGGACTGGTAGCCTTTAGGCCTCTGCGCCCTGGTCTTCCAGCCCCCATAGCTGGTGCCTGGGCTGGTTTCGCTACCATTTTTTATTTTAAGATTAAACCTGTGATAGTTATTTCAAGTTAACTGCAAGTTGCAGTTAGTTGTATTTTATTTAAAAATCTCATAAAGTGTTGTTTTCAGTTTTGGGTGTCTTCTGGGGAAACTGTTTCTACCGATACATATGTGGTATCATTGTAATCAAGAGGAATGGGACTTTTACAAGAAAAATGATTTTCTTGAGAAACTTACATTTTTTTATTAACAAAAAAAAAACTACAAAATTTTAATTTTAAAAGTTTAACTGAAATTGCTGCAAGAATTACAGTTAAACATATATAGTGCAAAATGCTTAAGATTTGTTAGGCAAGAAGTAGTGACAAAAAAATCTGGCAGTGAAAGAGTTAAAGGAACACTATTGCAAAAATAACTCCACATACATATGTTAGATAGCAGGAGAAATGGTTTCTTACACCCTGCTTCAAATGTACCATTCTGCTTTTATAGGGGAGAACTGCTCAACTCTAATGACCTGTCCTCTGAGCTAGCCTGTACTGGTATAACAGCTTATTGTTGTGTGTAATGCTAATGTTTCCCATAGTCTGGTTAAGATGACAAGCAAATAAAGCTGAGCAACTGTCTCCTGTTACAGTAGAATAGTTTGTCCAAAAACCTGTCACCCCTGGATGTGAATCCTTCCAGTAGAAGAAAATCACAAGTCTGGCAGGATTGTTTCATTTGAAGTATGAATGTAACTTCTCTATTTTGTGGATATTTAAACCGGACCTTCCGCATTTAATAAAAACCTTTAAAAACTATTCCTTAGCATCTAAAATGAATATATTTTACATTTTTAGTCACTTTTTATTCCTTCCCCTACTGGGCTGCAACTCTGTTCAGGACTCTAACATACGGGCACCTCCATCTTGGGCTAGGCCCCCATTCAGTTTCTTTAGCCGCACATTAATATGAGTGAGAAAGTCTTTCCAACAGTCAGCGCACAGGTATCCATAAATATAAAAATCCTGAATATAAGGGCACTCCCTGAACTTTAGGATTAGGCCAACATTGTCCTGTGATGCTAGTTCACACCAGATCAACTGTGTGCAGTGTGAAAGTCCATCAGAATGGATTTTTTGTGCATATTTACCCTTCTGTTTACTCCAAAGTGCACTGAGTTTTTCCTGAAAGCAATTGAATACAATGGATTTGGTCTGAACTAGCCCCATAAAGGTGTTTGTGTTCTCTGCTGTTCCTGCATTTTGTATGTCTGCCAATGTGTGTGAGTCTATGTTCATACTGTAGTCCATTGTGTTGCATTATGGCATTCTGACAAACTTATTACCACTCCAAATTGCATCTGAAGTGAACACACACACACACACACACACACACACACAAACACACACACACACACACACACACACACACACACACACACACACACACACACACACACGAAAGTACATTCTCTGGCGCCCTTGGAGCTGCCTTTAGCAAAAAAAAATCCACGGTGGCAAAGGTAATCATCCCTTTAAAGACGACCTCTTACCACTGGAGTTCCCCGATTTGGCATTCAGAAAAAGCAATGACTCATCTTATCTTAGAAGTGTATGTCTGCATATCAAAATGCTATACCTCTGACACAAATGCATTTTGGTGTATAAAAAAGCCTGAATGCATACCTTACAACTTTTCAGCAAAGGAAAGAGGGACAATTGTTAAATTATGCCACACACTCATTGAGGGATGGATAGGAGATTAGACCCTTGGGTGGCCAAACTGAACAAGAAACACACATGAATGACCTTTGTTCTGGTAGTAAAACAAGTATTAGCAAAGGCATGAAAACAATATAAGGTCCCTTTCCAAGAGATATGAGTAAGGGAGAATGAAACTCTAATAAATAAAGAGCTGACCAGCATTGTAAATGACTTCACGAAAGCGACAGCAAAAATTCTGAGAGCCTTGGATAAAATATTCTACACCAAATGTAGACACAAACATTCTCATCTGGCTTTAAAGCACAAGAAAACCTGGGATTTTGACTGTTTCTTGATCCGGGGGCATCCTGATTTGGTGGTCGTCTGGTCTAAATGGCACTTTGTGCATGGTGCACATCACTGATTGGGACATGGTCCACGCATGCACTGTGGGAGTATCGGGAGGTAACTTATTAGTGGCGATCTGGGGGGTTTCATATAGCGGGCAAGGGCCAACCCGTTTATGGATGCCCCCGGGGAAGGCTAGGCTCGGCCCTGGAATAACAGTGGGTTGTGTTCCACTTTAAAGAGTAAGGTGGCAACTAGCTGAGGGCTCCATAAAGGCATTAGGATGCAAAGCAACTATTGTAACTTGGCAAATGCCTGTTGGATGTGGAATAGCCAGTGAGGTGGAAAGAGTGCCAAGACCCCGGAGGTGATAGTTGCCTCTGCCTGGAATAATGGATTACGGTCACTATTCCTAGATTGGGTGACACTGTAGAGAGGTAACTGGAACAGAAATTATGCTCTATTTAGACATTAGAGCAGTTATTCTGGAGTTAATAGAGAATCCATTAGTGCTCTAATGGGAGTTTAGTGTCAACCAATGTGAGAGAGAACCAGAGGAGCCTGCAATTACCCATGGACAAGATGTATGGATTAATTCAGAACATCACAAAACTCTTCTTGGCCTAAAGCCCAGGTGTCAACATCAAGGTACTTGAGTGAGGCCGACTGTGGCAGTGTAGAGCTGCTCAGAGTATTCTGGAACTATCCTGGGACCTTGCAAGAACGGTTCATTGTGAATGCTGAGAACTGTAATTTAAGTTGACTTAAAGTGGACTAACAACTTGCTTGGTCGACCCTGGAGTCTTAAAGCCAGCCGATCAAATAATCTTGGGGCATCCCGATTCATGAAAACTATTTTTAATAACATTTCTGGCAGTTTTTTTGTTTTATTTAAGCAGCGCGTTGTCATTAAAACATACTAATTAATAAAAATATACAATAACAGTTATCTGTTAAACCTGCTAAAGGGTTTTAAAAACCATTTATCTCTTGTTAGGCTAAGTAAAAGACAAAGGCAAACAAATTTGAAGTGACTGAATGCGAAGGTGTGATGCTGTAATTGAGCCGTTACCTTGTATTCCTTCTTAGGTCTGATGGCCGGTGATTGTCTCTTCAGCGCAGAAAAAAGTTGCAGAAATAAAAGGAAAGAGCAGAAGCAGTATAAAGGGAGTGACTTTTAACATTAAAAAAATAATATTCACATATTGCATTTATAAATACTGAAACAATGTTGTTGGATGCGCCCCTAAAGATTTAGTAAGTTGAATCAAAAGCCTAAAAAACTTTTGGTTTAGCCAAGTAAGTCCCTAGGGACAAGGAGCAGTGGTATCACTGCTGTGCTAAATGGCAGTGTGTTGGACAGTGATCGCCCTGTCAGCACTGGTCCAATAACATGCATGTGAGAGCAAATAACGTGGTAGTGATGGGTTCCCACACAGCAATGACGCTGAGGACATAGCATCACAGAGGCAGAACATGGCCTATGGTGTCCTAACTGGAACTGTCTACTGTGGGGAGGTTGTGTAAAGGGGCAGGGAGTTGTTCCATCACCACTATTGATATAGTTGACATATGCTCTGAGAACAAAGTAACAGTCCAGTTTAATACTCTCATTACTAAATAATATTTAGCACACAGGCTTGTCAGACCTGTAAAGAAAGAAGGGACTTATGTTGCATCTATTTGCAATTGCAATTACACATGTAAACCCCACACCACTTTAAGACACCCCTCTTGGTAGGGTCCTTACTGCTATTTTTGAGTCCCCAAAAATATGCAATATAATAAAACTGTGGGGAGGCACCGGGGGGTGACATGGTAGACAGGAAATGAAGGGGGCATTAGAAACAGCAGTGCACTCGCCCAAAGCAGAGCGACCCACCAGGAATTCTTCCTATGACCAGTTTGTCCCACCTGAAACCCGGCAGTAGTGTCGGGCGAACCCCTGTAAGTTCAAGATTGGCAAGTTTGGCTGAACTTTGTACAAAAGTTTGGTTTGGGTAAAGAATCCAGTCCCCATTGAAATAAATGGGGACCCTAACTTTGGGACCCAAAAATGACAGGTGCCCCGCTCCCCTGCTCCTCGCATGCCCATCAGGTCTCCTCGGGCTCTTCACCCACATGCAATTCTAAATAAAAAACTTCTGGTAGCGAACGGGTGCTGGCTGTGAGTGAGGGGTCCCCTTTAAGCAGAGTGTGCAGCAATAGAAAGAGGATGTACCTGAGCCCCACGATAAGGTCGGTGTACTTTCCTCTGTCAAAATAGTCAATTCCAAAAGATGGCCGCCCCCATGAGTGAGGACACCCGGCAGCTGGCACTAGAAGTGCTGCTAGCTGCTGCCAGTGTCTTCATTCATGACACAGATTTTGACTCTGCTGCTATACACCCCGCATTAGGTTAAGCTGGTTGATGAGCTGCTCAGCAGCCAATCAGTCAGCTTTTCTGGTTTCAGCCAAATGCTAAACTGGAATGCGGAGTTCGGGCTGAAGCCAGAGTTTGGTTTTTGAAACCCCAACTTGCAAAGCTCGGTACAAACCCAGTTCGGGTTGACCCAACACTACCCGGCAGGGTTCAGATCTGCTTAAACTGACACACAGGTTGGCTCAAAGAACAGAGAGTTCTACTCTTCTTCTCTTTAGTAGTATAATGCAACTTTCAAAACCTGGCACCTTTTATTTTTTTGTGAGTTTTTGAATGCAGGGTGTGTACGTGAACTCTCCTCTTGTCACCCAGCATGTTTGTTTGAATTTTTATTATTACACCTTTGCTATAGAGCTCCATTTAAGAGGAAAAGGTAGAGGAGAAACTAGAAGTCATATGATATAAGCAAACACTAGTTCACGCAGGCAGTTATGGTACATTTCTCACTCTGCGGGTCTTGTGGAATCTGGCTACAGCTGGATTAGGACACAATAATCTGAGCACGATATGTCATATTTTCACCAATCTCTCTCAGCTTCCAGCTGGATTGGAAGATAGTGTTATGTCTGCAGACACGATGCAGACAAGTCACACAGTCATTGCCATGGGTTAGATAGCCTTGTGTTAGCACTGTTCCCAAGAACATGGGCAATAAAGGGGATTTATGCTCAATATTGGCTTCAGGTCCCTTTTAACAATGGCCTGTCCTGATCCCAATTTCGGTTGGATCTACAGTAAAAGAACCTTAGTAAGCATGGAGCTTTTTATGATGGGCGACAGGATATACAGTAGCTGCGTCGAAGCCATGACCTCTCAGCAGTTTTGAGATCGCCAATTTGCTGATCTCAAGACTGCTGGGTTATGTGTGCCAGTTGGCTGGATGCATCCCAGGCTCCTATGATGGGCACTGCCTGTCTGAATGGCTGGGCATGGAAGTGCGCATGGCTGCAGGGAAACCAGGGGAAGAAGCGCTGGAGGACACAACATCATGAGAGCCGCTGGGAAAGGTAGGATTACTGGCAACCCTGGGGGTTTCAAACAGTGGGGCATCCCGGTATAGGATGCCCAGGGGCATCTTGATTTCAGTTGCCCCAGAGGCAGGTTAGCAGCCAACCCTGGAGTCTTTTAGGTTTTGATCCACTGTAAAGCATCTCAAAAGCCTTGTGGAGCAGTCCTGGAGTCTAAAAGACTACAGAGTTGGCCGCTGACCTGTCCCCAGGGCATCTGAATTTGAGGTGCCCTGTGGTGTGACACCTCCAGGACAGTGCTGTGGCCACATCCCCAGCTTCCTGGTAGCTGTGCACTCCCACCCCCAGCATATCTGAACAAGGACCAGGATTGCTTCCCAGACTAAAGGGAAACAGTCACCGGCATTCTTGGGATCAACCAAATGGCGATCTCAAAAATACCAAGTGAGTGTGGCCTCGCCGGTAGAACGCATTTTTGTCGGGCAAGGAAGGCAGATGGGGGTCAAAGGAGGATCCAAAAAGGGTTTTGTGCCACTTTAGAAGACAGCTTTAGACTGGCTCATCAGTCCTGCTGAGAGTCCCTGTTCCACAATAAAATCCTCAATTGTCTCCCTTTTCTTCATGAATTATCTCCCTCCTTTCTGCTTTCTCCCCCTCCTTTTTACACATTTCCTCTGTCTCCCTCTGTTTTCTTGTTCCCTCCTTCTTTTTCAGTTTTCTACATTTTCTCTTTCTCCTCTTTCCAACTTATTGTTATCTTTTCCACAATCCATCTGTCTCCCTCTTTTTTCCTTCGTTTTAGCTTTTCTACATTTCCTCCTCCTCCCCTTTTTTTGTTCCCTTTCCCTCCTCCTTTTTTCCTTTGTTTCCCTATCTTTTCCATATTCATCCTTCATTTTGTCTTTTCTACATTTCCCTACCCCCTCCTTCTTTTTCCACTTTATCTCCCTTTTTTTGTTCCCATTCCCTCCTTCATTTTTCCACATTCCCTATGTCTCATTCTTTTTTCCATATTCACCCTTCTTTTTATCTTTTCTACACTTCCTCTATTGCTATATTTTCCCCATCCATTCCTTCTTTTCTATTTTCCAAATTTCTTCTGTCTCCCTCTTTTTTCCGCCACACCCCCCCCCCCCCCCCCCCCGCTTTTTCTCTTTTCAACAATTCCTCTATCACTCCTTTCAAGGTTAAAATAAAGGAACTAACTCACTCTGTCAAGGGATTATCGTATCCACACCTGGCACAGTGGGTTTTTGGTCTGCTTTAAGAGTAAAATATTGTTTAAGGACTAGTTTGGTTTATTGATTTAAGTTTATTAATTTAAAGTGGACCAACACCCAGGATTTTGACTATCCTGGGTTTTGGTCCACTTCGGTGGGGCACCCCGATAGGGGGTGCCCCGCTGTATGAAACCCCCCAGAAAGCCCCAAAAACTCACCTCTCCCCACTCCCACGTGACCGCTGCTGCCAATCCCCGCCGCCGGACAAGCGGGAGACAGCGACGGACAAGAGAGCGCGCCCGCCGCCGCCTCCCGCACGTCACTCTTACACACCCATTCACAAACGGCCGGCGCGGGTGCAGGAGCAGGTAGGGATTTAGGGGTTTCTGGAGGGTTTCACACAGCGGGGCACCCCCGATCGGGGTGCCCCGCAGTCAGGGAGCTGATCGGTCCGGGAATCTTATAGATTCCCGGGCCGATCAGTGGAGGGTGTTGGTCCACTTTAACTGAAAATTTCAAGTGTAAAACCTTTGCTGAAAAGATGACAAAATGAAGCGATCAAACACAAATAACAAAAGTAACTTCCCTTATACACATATGGTGCCTGCTCCACAGGCTCACCATAACAGGTCAGACACTGGATGAGTTAAGGGTTAAAAGCAATCCCCACCCCCCTGGGAAGGTGTGCAGTCATCACCTGCAGGGCAGGTAATGTAGGGAGGGGTTTTGAAATCACTGAACACAGCAAGCAAAACTGATTTGTTTCCAGTAGCCTGGCTATAGTTTCTCGTACACATTAGACTGACTCTGGCCTGAGCTGTGTGAGTTGTGAAGGTAAAATGAGGCCTGGGGCAGGGGGCAACGTTCTCTGGTCTAAGGTGTTTTATTTGCTGTTGCTGCTGTTTTTGCTGGATATACAAAGCTGCGGAGCTGACGTTCTATGGACGGCCAATGTGAACTACTCCTATGTGCTGGACAACAACAGGACCTTGTGGGAAGAGGGAGAGTTTGGAGTCTATGGCCATGACTCTCTTATAGACCGGGCACAAGGACTGGTGGTCTTGCCAAGGGACCACAGGCATCATTATTATGCTTGTCCCCCCAATGTGAACTTTTCTATTCCGGACAACAAACCCTGGATTGCTCTCATCCAGCGAGGAGGGGGCTGCACCTTTGTGGAGAAAATTAATGCTGCTGCAGCTATGGGAACCAGAGCGGTGGTCATATACAACAATAATGGCGAGGAAAATGAAGTTATCGAAATGTCTCATCCTGGTAAGTTTGCTGCAATATTTTCTTACACTCCAATATTATGTAAATGAAACAAGCCGACTCAAAGGTTTGGCATGTAAGGATTTGAATGACTAATTGCTTGCTTATGTAAAGATTTCAGACCGGAAAATCCTAATTGAATGGGAAATATATATTGGGCAAATCCATTGAAAGATTTTGACCTTGATTAAAGTGGACCAACACCCAGGATTTTGACTATCCTGGGTTTTGGTCCGCTATGTGAAACCCCCCAGAACGCCCCAAAAACTCACCTCTTCCCGCTCCCATGTGACCGCTCCAGCCAATCACAGCGCGCGTCCAAGGCAGATTGGACGCGCATAGCGGCTCAGTGGCTCTGAGCGCTGGAGGCCGCATCTCGCGCTTCCCTCTAACAGGGAGCGTGCCTGCGCCGGCCATTCACAAACGGCCGGCGCGGGTGCGCGCCCTGCTAGAGGGAAGCGCGAGACGCGGCCGCGGCTCGCACATGCGCTGATGGAACGGGGCTGAGGTAAGGTTTGTGGGCCTCCTGGGGGGTTCCTCCCCGCGGGACATCCTGATTTCGGATGCCCCGCGGAGAGGGATCTGATCGTCCAGGAATCTTATAGATTCCCGGGCCGATCCCCCCTGGGTGTTGGTCCACTTTAAGCAAGTTAAAACAATTCTCATGGTGGTAAGAAACTAAATGAGAAAAAAACATGAGACTGTCCCTGTTGCTGAATCACCAGCCAGGTGACAATAAAAGCTAATGGCCAACTCTCTGACAAGTAAAAAAAAATATAATTGACTATCATTATCTTCCTAGCTGGTGATTCAGCTACAGTGAAATGCTCAGGATTTTTTCTCATGAAGTGAACTTTTTTTTTTTCAAATCTTACTGAATCAAGGTGTTCAGCCTAGTTATTTACAACAATCAGAGAGCGGCCTTGGGTAAAGAGGCATCCTGTGCAAGAGTTTTGTATTCCGAAAACTCATATGTCCCCATTCGATAAGCAACAGAGAGAACCGTTTACACTGTAGTAAAAAATGCCATTGACTTTCATTGTCTTTCCTGCTGGTGATTCAGCAATAGTAACATTCCCATGCTTTTTTTTTTTTTTTTTTTTACCATGAGAATTCTTTTCAGCTCTTATTAAATTGAGGCCAGAGTGTGTATGAAGAAAAGCTTGTGGGAAAGTGAGTGGATGTAAGTGGCATAGAAAATGCAGGGGAAAGAGATGAGTTTAACATGGAAAAGAAAAACAATATATAGAGAATGTAATGCAGAAAAGAGACAGTTAAATATGAAAAAGGGAGGTAATATGAAAAAAAGAAACTGAAAATGTGGATCAGAAGGGACATAGGAAAAAAAGAAAAGTTTACAAGGAGAGAGAGATTGTGGAATAAAGAGGCCAAGGGAATGTAAAATTGAGACCATGTAAAAGGGAGAGAGAAATGGAAATTAACCATGGAAACACTGGAAACGAATGGGACAAGGCAAGGAAAAAGGTAAAGACAGGTAGACTAAGGGGAATGTGGAAAAGGGAGAAAGATGGAGGGAATGTGGAAAAAAGACAGAAGAATTGAAAAAGGAGGTAAAGTGGAAAACATTCAGAGGGTATGTGGAAAAGAGAGATTTTTATTGTGATTGTGGGGTGGCCTATAGATACCCCAATTGTGTGACCCTTTCATGTATTATAATATAAAGCTGGTACGGCGCCAAGCGTTATAAACACCTTACTGATTCCGGGTTTTAGGCAAATCCTGTTTTTTTACAAACGCGCTTTTGGCCAAGACCTCGCTATTTGATTACAAGTGTTTATTTTTGCATAATTAATCTATAATACATATATATTAAAAATCCACCGATTGCAATCATGTGTATCTCTAGACATCAATACTTTGTGTCATACATATCACAGACATTATTTGCATGGATACCATTACATTACATTATGCTCCCTGGTTTTTCATATTCATTGCGTTCCACCGCTTCCTAAAAAATCCCGTCTGGGATTTAATTGGTCACTTAATTCTTCTCTGGGCATGTTTCTATCTTCTATTTTCCGTTTCGTTACATACTTCTGACCCTCCTCTTTGTTGTAAAGCGAGATCTTTCTTTGGGGGGGTCCTTTCTTGGGCCTCCTATCCCTCTCCATAGGGCTTTTCAATCTACGTTGTGATCCCCAATTGTCTGCATTGTATGATGTTGTTCTTTCCCTAGATGAGGAAGCATCAGATGAGTTTGAGAAGCGCCCTGGACGGTCTCTCCTTCCCCTAACTTGCGCCTGTGGGTCTGGCTATATATACGCCTCCTTTTGTTTATATGCTAACTTGTCCCTAAATAGTTTTTTTCTCTTTAGTTTGAATTATATCCTCCATTCAGTTTTTCTATTGATTCCTGTATATTCTGATCCCTCTGATTACATTTTTCATCTTTATTTTTTTCTTCAAAGGTACTAATTAACATTTTTATCTGGTCTGTTATGGTATTCAACTGTTGAGTATGATACTAGACAAACCAATTAATTTATAGTTTATTGCTTCTCTTTTTTCAATATAAGGGCATTGAGAAAGCCGAACAAACAGGCGAAACATGTCTGCCCATTGGAAAAGGTCTCATGAATATGAAAAACCAGGGAGCATAATATGTAATGGTATCCATGCAAATAATGTCTGTGATATGTATGACACAAAGTATTGATGTATAGAGATACACATGATTGAAAAGAGAGAGAGAGACAGAATAAGGGGGGAGGGGGGGGTAATGTGTGAAGAGAAAAAGATGGGAGAGAATTTGGGGGGGGATGACACATGAAATACATGTGAAAAATGAGCAGGGAATATGGAAAAAGACAGGAGAAATTGGGGGAAAAAAGAGGCAGTGTAGATAAGATCGGAGGGAGGGAATGTTGAAAAGGGAGGCAAGCGGAAGTTTAAAAGAGGGGGAAAATGAAGAAAACATTAGGAATAGGATAGATATGAAAGTGAGTGTTCTCCAGCAGTGTTGCAGGTAAACAGACTCTGGTCAGACCAATTGAGCCATCTGAGAGCTGTCTAGTAGAGGGTGCCTCTTACAGAGGGCATGTGATGGCGTCCCGTACGGTCACACAGCTCACACGCCCCAAAGGCCAGCCATGGTGAGGTATACAAAATCACAATAACCATTTAGATGGGCTTTTCTCAAACTGTTTGTAACTAAACCTAGACCTGGATTCTTACTTTTAATCACCATCCCAAATAAGAATTGCTTAAATACCATAAGCTTTAATTATTGGATTGATGTTCTTCAGTCAGGTGATTAATTTGACTGAAAGAAATCTGTGCTTGTTTCTAGGCCTGCTGGTCACCAATCCCTTTGACAGTACTGAAAAATTTGCTTGCGTCATGGTCGGATCATTTCCTTTCCTCCTAAGTGTTTTCTAGTATATTCAGTTCCTGTTCCTCGGATTGCCACAACCAGCCCTATCCTATTTTATCTGAGGTGTATTCTGACAAGTAGTATAACATTTGGGCTGGCCATACATTTGAGATCAGATTTCCTTTGCCATTAACACATTCCCTAACATCAGAGCTTTTTTTTCTGGCAGCGTTGCCCTGTGGTTTTTCAGCAAATATTGGTCATATAACTGCTAACATTCCTTCATTTGGAGGCACTATAAAGCGAAGTCTCCTCTTCCCCCTGTGACTAGACCTGCGCTACATAGTGTTCATTTATTTCTGGATGCTGCACCCGAACGTATTTATTTCAAATGCAGCAAAAGAAGTGACTGATGTAGGTTTTTGCACATTAACCCTTGATGGTCCAAGTAGAAAGGGTATATCTCCTTGATGTTCATTTCTCTTCCTATTCTAAAGGCATTCAATAGCTGTAAAAGGGAGGGAGAGGGGATTAAACACAACTAGTTACATATCATCTTCCTAAAGCTAATCATATGATTAGGGCAGGATCCTTCTAATGGACCTGCCAATGTTCTTATTTCAAACTCAAAATAAGATCTACCCTTCTCCTTGCTTCTGCCTCAGCTTACTTTGACTCACACAGGGCCATCACCAGAAATAAGGTGGAGGAGCAACAATGATGGGGGTCCACTGACATTTTGGGCTCCGGTGCAGTTGCACCCCCTACAGTTTCACCTCTGCATGCTACCTTATTGGCCCCATCCTACTAAAGTTTGCCACATATGTTCCATGCTGTGAAATGTTCTTTTTCACTCCGGGGGCCACCCTTACTCTGCTTACTGCCATTAAAAGCAGCCAAATATCACCCAAGGCCCCCTTTACCACCCTAGGACCACCCACAGTGCTCAAGGGTCCTCTATGATATTCTGAAGCCACCTTGACTCTCCCATATCATGCCCCCCCATCACCCCCTTTTTTACAAACTCTAAGGCTACTTTCACACCAGGGCAATGCATTTGCAGTAGCAGTTTAATACAGTGCGATTGCAAATGCTACAAGTGCAAAAAGCAGCATGCCAGATAGGTGAAGGGGCCCATAGGTTTATATTACGCTGTTGTGAAAGTAGCCTGAGGGCCATGGATGACATTACCATGGGGCCCACCCATTCTATGCCATTGGGCCCTCATACTACCTTGCAGCCATAAAATAAATGACATTCTAAGGAAATAGGGGGAACTTTAGCAGCACGAATGTATCTGGCCCCATACTGGAGTTAGGCCTGTGCTGCCCTGCAGTCAGATACTGGGCACTTTTCCTGCATTTGGGGCATTCTGGGATGTTGTCTTTTCAATAAAGAGAGTGAATACATATATGTTCACTAAATGCATGACAATGCCCTTTTGTCCAGGGCTCCATTGTGGAACACAATCTCCCAGGCAAATGGTTTTGAATGTTAAAGCAAATAAAGCGCTCGCTTTTAACTAAGTGTTATTCATATTCTAATACAAAAATAATCGCTTAAAGCGGACCAAACCCCCCAAAACGACTCAATCTATGTTGCTCCCCCACCCCAGGTACAATACCATTTGGTTGTTTTCTGCCCTCGATGCTGCTTGGTGAATATTTCCTGTTATTGAGTTAGTGATTTTAATTTTCGTTTTCCTGTGCTGTTGATTTTTGACAGGATAGAATTTTTCTAAACTAGCTATTTAACCCCCATCCTCCACCTCCTCACAATCTCATGCTGGGGGCAAGAAGTGGCTATTGAAAATAGTGCTAGAAAGAAGATAAGATTGAATTTTCCCTTAATTGTCCCCCAATTTTTCCTTAGAAGCCATTTTTTTGTTTTTTATTCAATACGTTACCAGGGAACTAAGGGGAGTTAATACAGGGATTTGTTTTTTTTTTTTAACCTTCTATAGGTTGTGGTTGATCTGCTTTAAATAGGCAATGCAAAAAAAAAACTATTTTAAATCCATATAAAGGGTAATCTATATACCCATATACTTGGTATGAAAAACGCCCAGGCTTGTAGCTTTCTTTACTAGGAAGCTAGAAAGGAATGCTGCTTGAGGTGGACTAACTGTTGAAGTTTAAATGATTCCAGGGCGGCCAATCATTTATCCCTGGGACATTCCAATTTGGGATGCCTCATTGTGTGAGCCCCCTCCCAGATTGTCCAGCATTCACTCACCTTTTCTGGGGTTCCCGCTCGCCGGTCTGCATTCCTGTAGCTGAGTCGTGCTCCTTCGCCCAAATAATCAGACTTGGGGCGGTAGAGTGCCGCACATTGCAGGGAGACTGGGGATGGGTCACTCCCCTATGCTGAACTGCATGGCATACGTCGCTGATTGGACAAGAGCCCACGCATGCACTGTGGGACCAAAGTAAGGTGAGTTTTTGGGGTTAACTGGTGGGGGTTCACACAGCAGGGAAATTCAAAATCTGGATGCCCCCAGGGGCAAGAACCAAAACCCAGGATAGTGAGAATACTTGGTCCACTTTTAACTGGGCCACCAAGAATTATGTTTAGGCTTTAAAGATTCCCGGGTCGATCCAATCCCTCCCCGCGGGGCATCCAAAATCGGGATGCTTCGCTGTGTGAAACCCCCCAGTTATGACACATTGAGGGCATATTCAGCACTGATCATAATTTTTTTATTTTTTTTTTTTGTGAAAAAAATGTCTATTAAGTCAGCACCATTTTTAGCTGTGCCAATATTTAGATAATTCCAACCAATAAAAATGGTGCTGAATTGCACTAAGGAAAAAATCATTAAATTCTCTGCTCCAACCCACTCCACCCCCTCCCGCTGTCCTCTACACTTACCAACCCACTCCACCCCTGCCTTCTAGCACTTATCAAACCACTCAACCCCCTGCTTTCTACCACTTACCAACCCACTCCACCCCCTGCCTTCTAGCACTTACCAACCCACTCACCCCCCCCCTGCCTTCTAGCACTTACCAACCCACTCCCCCCCCCCCCCCTGCTTTCTAGCACTTACCAACCCACTCCCCCCCCCCCCTGCTTTCCAGCACTTGCCGACCCACTTCCCCCCCTGCCTTCTAGCACTTGCCAACCCACTCCACCCCCCTGCCTTCTACCACTTACCAACACACTCCACCCCCCTGCCTTCTACCACTTACCAACCCACTCCACCCCCTGTCTACCACTTATCAACCTCTGTCTACCACTTACCAACCTACTCCACCCCCCTGCCTTCTACCACTTACCAACCCACTCCACCCCCCTGCCTTCTACCACTTACCAACCCACTCCCCCCCCCCCCCCGCCTTCTACCACTTACCAACCCACTCCACCCCCTGCCCTCTCGCACTTATCAAACCACTCAACCCCCTGCTCTCTACCACTTACCAAACCACTCCACCCCCTCCCGCTGTCCTCTACCACTTACAAAACTCCTCCATCCCCTGCCGCTGTCCTCTACATCATACACGGTGGGGGCATCCCAATTGGGGAATCAGCGGGTCCTGGAGTCTTTAAGCTTCCTGTGGACCTGGACTCCTCCCCCTCTCACCCAGATGGTCTTGGCCTGAAGGAACCTACAATGCACGTAACTCACCCTGCCCCTTCTTTAATTTGTGAAACTGGCATTAAATACATACTTAACTTTTCCTGTGATGCTCTGTCTACAAGGAAACTATGAAATAGCTCTACTCATGTCCAATAGTCCTTCAAGGGAAGGTGTGCTGTGCAGTAGTGTGCAACCATTTCAAGGTCCACCAGAAGTTGGGGCTTAATTTAATATTTTACAAATGTGCTTCGCGCAAGGTGCCGCGCTTCTTCTGGACAATGCCCTTCCCCTGCCCCAACCATGCAAAATCCTGGGTGTGCCACTGCACCCAGATATAATTTTTCACTGTGCTAAATGTTGAAATCAGTGAACCTGAAGCAGAAGTAAAGCTGACATTCCATGCAGGGCCAGCCTTCGGATAAAAATGCTCCATCAAGGGCATAATAGTCCTGCTGAGGGCCCCCCTTCAGTATAGGCCCTTACCATCAGCAGTACCCCCGAACCACCCCCCAAGGACACTCAACAGCGGGTTCTCTACCTACAGGCACTCTGCAGCAGGAGGTGTGGCAAGAGAGTGATGGGCTATTGGGAGGAGCACACACGGCAATGTAGACCAGTCCCCGCATCCTGCAGTGCAGCCAGCAGGGAGGCGGCGGCATGGAGGTGGCATAGCTAGGTAAGTATGTACGTATATACCACAGAAGTGGTGGGGGCATGTGCCTGTACTGGGGGGGGGGCGCTATGGTATGTACGTCCCTGGGCCCAGTGCATGCATTCAGGATGGTGCCCCCCAAACACATCTATTCACCCTGCTACAGCAATAGAGACTTGAAAGAGAGCAAGTATTGATATGATAGAGGGAAAGTTGAGGAGACATTGAGTTATTGGGGTGGTCTATTCAGCAGCAGGTAAGAAAAGTCACTACTTTTCACAAGAGAAAACATTCACTTTCATTAACCACCTTGGGACTGATTCAGCAACTGGATGCTAAACCCACCCTTAGGTAGGCAATGGACGTACTGTAAATGACAGTTTACCCTCCTAAAGTGACTCTTCTCACCTGGAGCTGTATAGACCCTACTGGGTTGATCAAAACCAGAAAGGCAATTTTAATACTTTTTTTTGTGTAAATATCGAGTGGCCACATAAATACAGGGCTGTGCAGTAGTTCTCAGACATGACCTAATATATTGTGTTGCATGTGAACAGGCATTAACGAGCACTGAATTTCCATGTCATGCATGTCTATTTTTCCCTATGGGAGGCAAGTTAATGACATGTTGACATTCTGAACCCTAGAGCAAAGCGGAGATCCTGTAATTTTGTTTTAAGTTTGAGCTCTTAAAGCTGCTTCAAATGCATGCTGGTTATGAAGACTGACATTTACAGGGCCTTGAACTGGCTATATGCGGTCTGTTACTGCTCCAAGTCTGCTGCTCTTCCTGTTGTCTGTGTAGTGTTTATGTGGCTTTTCCATGGGTCCTCTGTTTGTACTTTCTGCCCTTTCACCATTTTTGTAATTCCCTCCTTTGTCTTCCCTATGAATGTATTGTGTGTGTATAGCCCCGCATCCAGGCTGGGTCATTGTATCTCTGTAGTGTACTCCCTCTGGACGCGTGTTCATTGGGATGTGTACCCCCCCGTCTTTAGGTTTTAACACTGTCAGTAAGTTGTTGTACCGTGTTAGCCATCGATGTAAGCAGGAAATAATTTATTAGCTAACTCAATAAGATTTAAAATGAAAGCTTTCGAAGCGGTTCAAGCTTCTTCTGGTTCTTCTTCTTCAAGTTTATGCCTGAAGAAGAAGCTTGAACCGCTTCGAAAGCTTGCATTTTCAATCTTATTAGCCAATAAATGGTATTACCTTAACCTTGGTTTTAACACTGGATGTTAAGTTATATTTTTTTTATTGGAATACCAGATCTGGCCTGTACTGGATTTCTCTCTACTTAGGTTGTCTTTTTAGTCTTGTGTGTTTGTTTTCGACATGGGTCTCTTCTCATCTGTTCCTGGCCTGTGACTCCACTAAAACCTGTTCACAGCCCACATCTCTGGCCACCTGTTCTCAGCCTGTGACCCCAACCACTCTGTTCCTGGTCTGTGGTTTCAAGAGATGTCTAGTAGTTGCCCTAGCTATGGCCTCTAGTGAAGAATTGCCCCCCCCCCCCCCCCCCCCCCCTGGCTGAGGGCCTTCTCACTGTTCTGTGTCCGGATAACCAATTATGAAAATTTCCAAACTCCCTAAGTGCCCGACAATCTAATTTGTCTGGACCTGTCGCTGGTTACATCAATGCATATACACAATCCCTGAGTTGGCTTTCCCACACTCGCTGTCTCATGAGAAGAACTTCTATTTACTGCCCTGTGAGCCCCTCATGCTTACCTTGTACTGAATGGTCCATTCTAAACCTTTTTCCAGGCTTGGTATGTTGCTCACACTGCCACAGATATTCCTACTCCCTTAATTTACTATGTGAATTTGGGGGTCAATATAAACATTTGCAAGATGCATTTGACTTGCATTAATTGAGTGCAATTAAATAATTGTCATGTGTCGCACAATTACTGTAACCACTTCTCAATTTATTTCAAGGCAGATCATGGGACCATATGGAGACCCGGTGACATCCACATAAGGAGACACACGGTGGGCTGCACTGCTTTGGGGCCAGCTGGTCTCTAACTCGCCCCCCCCCCCCCCCCCCCCATTGCCTCTGTACAAAGCTCCACTATAAACTCAGTCAAGTAGTCCTGCCCCCAATGCTATAGCCTCAACATGATGGCTGTGGGGGGCTTTAGAACTATCAATTTAGAGTGGCTATATCAACTCCTGTTCATGATCTGTCCCTCCAATGCTATAGTATCAGCCCTGGAGCTCACTGGGGGGCCCAGCAGGGTTGATTATGGGTTGATTATGGGTTGATTATGGGTTGATTATGGGTTGATTATGACCCCCATCAGATTTTTGGCCCCAGTCCACCACTGGCCAGCACCCACAGGATTGCCCTGATGGCTACCTGTACTTAAACTTCAACATAAGCTGCCATTACCCTCTAAACCCTGAAAAGTAATATTGTTTTTGATCAGTGGACATTAATGCGTCATTTGTTTTCATGTACTGAACAATTGGAATGTGTCCCAGGTCATTGCAGTCAGTGAGTACTAAGGCTTCATAGTAACTCATCCCTCCAAATGCTGATACATTTATACATACATTCTATAGTGGATTAAATGTGAAGTTAAAAAATCATTCAATGTTCCATTATGGTCTATTTTCTCTTTAGGGAATTTTTTTTCTATGCAGCTTTTAATAGTCAATAAAAGGGACAAGGATGGTCTGGCCGTAGGGAGACCCGGGAGAATTACCGGTGGGCAGCACTGTTTTTGGGCCTGCTGGGCTACTGCTTGAACACCCCTTATTATTCCCTGCCTCTATCGTCTTCCCCCCTAGACTCCTGTACTCGGCCCCTCTGTACCCCACCAGCCAAGAAACCCCAAAGTGCAACAGCCTCAGCATCATTGCTTTCCTGTGGACCCTCACTGTGTCTGTGGTAATTGAATGAAAACGATTCTCTGTGGGTGCATTTGATAAACAAAATGTTACTCCTATAAATGGAAAGATTGCGTCACACAGATGTAAAAGTAAGACATGCTGGTTACACAATATTTGTTTTTCTATATAAAGTACAGATAACTGATACTGATATTGTTTTATGCAAGGTGACTTTCATAAAGCCCAGGGCACACCCTCAGGGAGTCTGGGGTGAAGAGGTAACTTAAAGGTATATTTTTAACTGTACATTAACTTTCCAGATTCAGCAGAGGTTGCTTTAATTTACTTTACCTGCCAGAATTCGGCTGCTTTAATCTGGATGCCCCTCTGCCCCAGGTATCTTAAGTAGATATGGGCTCCCGAACACAGACCTCAGCCAGAAGTTCATGTTTGGCGATCTGCCCCAACACAAAAGCTGGTGGATGGGCTGTTGAGCATCCCATCCACCCGCTTCACCTAAGGTTGCAGCAGGCAGCTGCTGTAACTTACCTGAACCCCGATCCTCTTCTGTCAGAGGCGGGGCAGTGGCGTTTCAAACTGGCCGCAGCTAGGGCTACGAAGGTGGCTGTCGGCTTCCATAAGTCAGGACACTTCTAGTGCCATCACTAGGAGTGTCCGCCCTCTTGGGAGCCGATGGCCATCTCTTTGTAGCCCCGGCCGGGGCTAGTTTGAAACGCCGCTACTAACAGAAGAGGACTGGGGCTCAGGTGATTTACAGCATCGCTTTTGCTGCTGTAACTCGCCTGAGCTTCAGGATTGAATTGGTCGTCAGGATGGGGGGGGGAGGCGCTGTGACACCTGGGACTAGAGCTAACCGACATCATGGGACCGACACTGCATCAGTTAAGCTGACAGGCCAATCATTTAAGTTTAACTGGTCAATCCCTTTTAATACTGGAGGGAGGGTTAGCATCTAAGAGAGTAATGCACAACAGCCCCAATAGCCTG
Source organism: Gastrophryne carolinensis (assembly GCA_027917425.1). Taxonomy (NCBI): domain Eukaryota; kingdom Metazoa; phylum Chordata; class Amphibia; order Anura; family Microhylidae; genus Gastrophryne; species Gastrophryne carolinensis. The sequence continues at coordinate 100,329,168 of CM051235.1, read as the reverse complement.
GGACCCGGTTCTCACTTGCTTCTGCTTTGCTACTTCACATAAAGTCCCCACCTGACAGCCAACAATCTGTAAAGTTTTCTGTGCCAACCCAACCAGTGAACACAACAGGCTGCCCAATGGTTGCAAGTCACGATTCGGGGACCAGACCAAGCAATTTCATTAAGAGGCAAGTATGGGCAGAGCCGCCGAATTTTCAGGCCCCATACAGCAGCAATGTCTGGGCCCTCCACATAACCAATGCATGTCTGGTCCAAGGCAACAAGGCTTACCTCAAAATCCAGACGGACCATAACAAAAACTCTAGGTACACCAGCCATGACATTATGGGTTATGACACAATATAGGCTGTAGAGACTGGGCCCTTCTATAGCCTATATGTATTGTTTGCGGTCTTCGTTTTAACTGAACCTCTGCCCCCAAGGCAGTCAGGCTTACCTTATTATTGTGGCTAAATTGGAAACTGAAAATAAGAATAGGGGCCCAGCCATCATATTATAGGTTATGAGAGGCCCAGGCACAATATAAGCTTTATAGAATCTGGCCCCCTCTCTAACCTATGTTTGTTGGCTTTGCCCCTAGTTTGAACTGGACAGAAGGCAATACCAACAACAGCATTAGTGTGGCAGCATGCAGGCTAAAGATCAGGGTAGCCATTAGGTCCACCTGGCTGGCTTGGGGGGGGGGGGGGGGGAAGGGTCTCACAGCTGGACCCCATACTGGAGTCTTGGCTCTCCTGCAGAGCTTCTCTAGCCAGTATGCGGTGTAGGGGCTTCCCTCTTATGCTCCCCACACTGCCAATTTAAGGGAGCCTTATTTGACTTAAAGGTCACTTTAAAAACATTGTTGCATCCAATATTAGTTGATTAATATTAGATCATTAAGTCTCGTGTTAGGACTGTTGCAGTCTGTCAGATCACTTGATGGGAGGCAAGAATGTGACAAGCAATGGAGTGCAGTAAGCAATCCGGCCCCTTTAGTCCGGTGCAAGAATAAACATGCCAATGGCATCCTAACCAAGGGAAGTCATACAGCTTATAAATAAAACAAAAACACAAAAATGCCAAAAAGCAAAAAGAAAATGTCAACAACTTGAAAACTTAAAAAAAATAAAAAATATATATATATTATGAATAGGCAAAACTGACACCACAATGCCCATATTACAGCAGTCCCTGTTTAACAATAAATATTTATTTTTATTTTTTTTTTAAAAATATATAACGCTGCAGAGGACATGGACCCTTGTCTTATTAAAAGACATCACATATAGCCATAGAACAAACAATATAGCTCATGTTTGAACACCCAACATATCTTAACTTAAAAGCGGAACAAACCCTGGAAAAGATTCCAGGGCTGGCCCCAAAATGGGATACCCCGCTGTTTGAAACCCCCCCCTGCCCCCCGGGGCACTACAAAACCCACCTGCTGCCTAGCTCCCTCTCCGATATGTAAACATTGGGCAGCAAGCATACCCGCATCTTTGGGCTATGTGTGCACTCCCGCCCCCATGCCATTCAGGTGCTAGGGATGCGGCCGCTCGAGATTCAGATTGCTATAAACTGAGCCGTTTGCTGAATATTTTATATGCATGGCAAATGTCTCTGATTGGACAAGGGCCAATGCATGTGCCACAGGACTGGAAGAGATAACTTTTCCTGGGTGATCTGTGGGTTTCACACAGCGAGGCAACCCAATTCAGGATGGTGGGGGCGCAAGGAACAACCACCCCAGGATGAGGCCCCACAACCATTAGGTAGAAAATGGGTATGGGACCACACTAAAGAGGAAGGATCACAAAAAGTCAGACTGTTATAGATAGAGGGGGGGTTTGGGATTTTCCTTGCGGATCCACTAGGTGCCTCCTGGGTCCCTGGAAGACAGGGTATGTCTGGACGGGGTCCCTTGAAGGCCCTGTGGGATCCTTGGAAAAAAGACCTCTATGCTATCTCTGACTGTGTAATCATATTTATTAAGTTGCATACAATTGTAAATACAAGTGAGAATAAAAAGCACAATCTGTTAAGGAGGTTAATGTTCTTAACAGAGGTGCTGGTTTGACCTTTTTTACTATGAACTCCAAAAGACAGTCTATGAATAGGTGTCCTGTATGTAGGAGGGGCTTCAGTACTTGCCCGTCCACATTTGGTCTATGTCCGTTGGTGTTATTCCTCTGTTTGTAGCAATAGTTGGTGTTTTTTACCACAGTTTGTAGCAATTTGTTGTTTCCCTCAGTTTTGTAGCAAGAGGATGGAACTCCGTCACAGACGCGTTTCCCCTATGGCTTCCTCGGTGTGGGAGTCCTTGATATATACAGGTGAGAGGGGGGGAGGGGGGGAAAGGGCCCCGGTGCCTGGAGTTATGGCATGCTAGAATGTCTTCATATTCAATGCGGTATACCCTTTTGTTTCCGCTTTGGTGTTCAAAATGTTGTCTTGTTAGGAGATCAGAACCCTCCAGGTCCACTGCGTGATGGAGGGTAGTGCTGCCGCTGGAGTTGTATGGCGCCCGTTAGGATTTAGGTTAGGGTTACGTTTTTTTGGTTCCCGTGGGGAGCGCTGGCCCTTGTGTTGATCACGGCAGCACAGTCAGAGATAGCATAGAGGTCTTTTTTCCAAAGATCCCACAGGGCCTTCAAGGGACCCCGTCCAGACATACCCTGTCTTCCAGGAACCCAGGAGGCACCTAGTGGATCCGCAAGGAAAATCCCAACCCCCCCCCCCCCTTACGGCAACCTTGTCTGATCCAGACCAGGACTCAGCACTCTGACTGTCGGTACCACATACCCCATACCACTTATCCTCTACCTCTCTCCCCCCTTTTCTGTTATAGATAGACCAAACTTAATTTAAAGTGCTACTGCAGGTAAAGGTAATTGTTACACCGTTGTGTCGTGCTACATTTGGCACTGTACTAAACAGTTTTTTCTGTTTTTAAATTGAAGAAGAAATGGCCAACATTTTGGGAATTACAGGTTCAGCCAATAGCATTAGGTTTTTTTTTTTTTTTTTTTGGCTCCTTCCACCAATCAGCTCAGCAGAGCTGGGACAGGATGGCTGATACCTCCTTCCTTCCGCCCCTCCCTCCACCTCCTTCAGATTCATCAGATATCTCTGTGCTGACAGCCACCCACCCACACTGCTTCATGGGGATGTTGGTGGCCAACTGGAGCATGTTTCTTTCCCCCACCCGCCACTTGCACATGCAGTGGGGGAGAGGAAACCTGCCCCTGCGGCCACAGACATCCCTGTCGAGGGGGGCCACGCAACTAGCTAGCAAGTTCTAGGAATCCTCCAGACCCTGCACATTATGCTGATTATGCAGCATCACAAATCCAAAGGACCAGGCACACTTTTTTTTATAGAAGTTTTTTCTCGTGACCAAACAAGTTTATTCAACAAAAATGCCAGAGAGAAGAACGTGCCACTAACAGGAACCCAATGGTTTTTCTAGGTTGTGGATGGATTTTATTTTTATATAGCAACACCAAAGCAATAAGTCAAGAACATGAACACCACCATTCCACGTTATACTAAAGGCCAGCAAAGGGCTTCCTGTCAATACGCTCTATTTACACTGCTGCTCAAGACAGCTGCTGCAAAAACATTGCTGAATCGCACTCATTTTTTACAATTGTAAATTTCAGTTGTATTGTTTTCACTTTAGACACTTTTTTTTACTTCGAGAGAAGACAAGTGAAAAATTTGGCGTAGAAAATGAGGCATGTTTTTTTTTCTTAAAGAACCGACTCATTTCTTGTTACAAACTTTGTTGAATCAAGTTCATCATCTTCATTACTATCCTTCTCAGACATTGGTATGATTGTAACACAAATTATTTCTGCAATTTAGGTGAAACTGCATTTGAAATATCCCCTTTTTACTACTCTTTACTACTTTTATTTACAGCTGCCCCGAGCAGGTGTAAAAAAAAAAAAAAAATTCAGCCCATCCCCTTTATTAGGTTTTTTTTTTTATTTATTTTTTTTTTTTACCAGGTTAGCAACTGCCGGCATGAAAAAAGTGGGCGTGGTCCTTTAGAACTGTGTTGCATAATAATGAGCATAATGGGCGAAGGCTGTAAGAGCCTGAAAACTGCTGGCAGTCCCACTTTCAAAGCGCATGCAATCCTAGATCAGTAGGTGGGCAGGTAAGTAGCTGGGTCAGTGGGTTGGGCAGCTTTCATGTTCGGACAGCTTCCTTCCCCCTACCCTGCCTGCGGATGGGTCTTGGGTCTTTGGGGTAGAGGGGTGGTGACCGCTGCTTTCCTGCCTGGCACGAACGCTGGTCGGGAGGAGGCAGAGACTGGGGAGGGGAGCTGCGGCAGCTGCAGGATAGGGCATTGAGCATGCAGACACAGCTATGCGGTGCCTCTCTGACCATGGCACACCTCATCCCCCCCCCCCCCCAAAGGCCAGCCCTGTATGCAGTGCACCATTATTATTAATTATTATTATTATTAATATGCAGAGAGCAAGCTGATTCTTTTCTTCCCCCTCACCTAAACATTCATATGCAGAGCGCCAGTGGATCTTATCACTGACACAAACTGTAAAGCGGATTCTCCAGCCTTACATTCATGCTGCCCTAGATTATCCCTCTATTCACTGCAGAGAAGGTTGGGGGCATGTCTATTCTGGCTGCTGTGGGGAAGTAAAGCCTTGTAGAGTATCCTTCTGGACTCCATCCAGTGCTATGACTGATTTTAGCAAATCAAAATAAAATACAAGGCCTGCCATACAGTTGCTGCCCGCAGTGCTTCTGCTTTCTGAGCTGCAGCCCACTCGTGACAGTCAACCAGTGTGGCTGGACTTTTAGATGGGTTTAAACCGGACCTTCACCATGATTTAAAGTGGACCAACACCCAGGATTTTGACTATCCTGGGTTTTGGTCCACTTCGGTGGGGCACCCCGATCGCTGTGTGAAACCCCCCAGAAAGCCCCAAAAACTCACCTCTCCCCGCTCCCACGTGACCGCTGCAGCCAATCCCCGCCGGCGGAAAAGCGGGAGGCAGCGACGGACAAGAGAGCGTGCCCGCCGCCGCCTCCCGCGCGTCACTCTTACAGGGCCCGTGCCAGCCATTCACAAACGGCCGGCGCGGGTGCGCGTCCTGCTAGAGAGACGCACGGGAGGCGGCGGGCGCCGCTGGATCGAGAAGCAGGTAGGGATTTAGGGGTTTCTGGGGGTTTCACACAGCAGGGCATCCCCAATCGGGGTGCCCCGCAGTCAGGGAGCTGATCGGTCCGGGAATCTTATAGATTCCCGGGCCGATCATGGGAGGGTGTTGGTCCACTTTAATGAAAAGCCCAAACCCTTAAAACTATTCCTTAACATCTAAAATTAATATGCTTTAAGTTTTTAGTCACTTATTATTCTTTCCCCCACTGGGCTGCAGCTCTGTTCAGGACTGTAGGATACGGGCGTCACCATCTTGACTCAGAAGCATCACATGCTGAGCAGAGGAGAGCAGGATAAATGCAGGGGGCGGGGTTATAGCTGTGCTTTGCTGAGACAGAGCAGAGCTGGGGTCAGGAAAAGGTCAGCAATCCCAGAATGCAGAGCGGCACAGTCAGAAGAGACTTCCTGTTTGCAGGCTGCCTGATGACCCATGAGCCGCCATCTTGGAAATTTAAAGGCTCATAACATGCAGTAGATGCAGATCGGATGATTTTTAATGTGAGCAATCTGTATGTACAGGGTGTGGGAAACATATAAGATAGACTCTTATTTAGGGTGAAGGTCCACTTTAAATATAATGGCTTTCACTTAGGCCTGTTGTTGCAATGTTCTAAAGGAAACTGCATACGAAAATAATTTTTCTGCTAAAGATGGATGTATAGATAAAAATATTACCGTATATCCTCTGTGCAGCTGCTTGTACCAGTCTTTGTAGATCTGCCCCTGTGTTGCTGACCCACAGAAAGGTTTCAAGCTTGTTCACACTATTGGTGAACCAAAGCTCTTCAGTTTGCACAGCATGTATTTCTGTGGTGGGGTAAGGATAGGGTGATCTGAAGGTTATTACCATTTCCTCAGTCAGAGAATAATTTAAAAATAGCAGCAGATTAGTCTACAGCTTAAGGTTCTTTTGTCTAGCCATAAACGTAGCACTTTGTTACACATTACACATTTACAATGGTGCTATTTATGTTAGAGTTTTGTTGCCAAGGATGAGCTTACATAGCACACACTGAAAGGTGGTTTATCTTTGGGAGAAACTAGTACGGTAGTTTTTGTAATGCCATTTAATCTTTTGTGTTCCAATACTTTCTATTAGTAAGGTTAAATATCATGTTCATACAAACACAGATCAGATTTTTGTCCTTTCTCCAAATGCCTGACATCCTCATAGGACAACGAAGATGCCATGTCCTAGTTACTGTTGCAAATGCACAACCACTCTTTGGTTTTCCCTTTTGGCACATCCTCGGTTGTTTTGCCAAGCCATTAATTTATTTAAAAAAAAAGTGCCATACAGGTCTACCTATTCTCTATGATGGTATGGGCTGTCAAATGGCACATTCATTTGAATTTTATTGTAACAAGGTCAATGTTTTCTAATATGTATAGACCATGAGACCAATTTTTTTTTAAAAATAAACTCCTTCCCTGCAGCTACTGGGTCTAGGTTCAGTGCTCCAAAACATCCATTTCTAAAAACGGAGTTCGGCAACATACATGTGCCCCAGAATCCTTTGGGTGCCCTTCCCTGGTGACATGGTGGATGAAGCAACTCCCTCCTTATCAGTCACAGTAATTGGATCCAGCACACTTACTCCATTTACCACAATTGGGAGGGGATGTTTCAGGTACTGCCTTGTCCTTCCCGTTCTGTATGAGGGGTCCCCGGGTGAGGGGGCACATGTGGTTGTTTCTGATTTCTATTTTTGTTGCCTGGGCAAGCCCTTTTATAAAGTAAAACTGTCAGCAGAAGGGCTCTGGGTAAGGGAATTTGAAAACGCAAACCAAAAACTGGTTTCACACCATTGTGATTTGTTTTGTGTCAGTAATTTTCTATGAAAGCTAGTGGGTGATTTGCAGGCGATTTTCATGTGATAGTGCTTGGGTACGCAATCAATATTGTAGTAAAAACTAGTGTGATCACACTACAAGTGTGCCTTTGTGGTGTGAAGGGACGAGGAGATGTCACTGCAAATGCACAGCTGGATCGCCAGATTGGTAAGTACACAAGGTGAAATGGGGTTTCACAGAGTACAATATTCCAAATTGAGATTCTCCGAGACAGGGAATCGACTGACCCTGGAGCCGTTTGGTGTGGTTGACAGACATTCAACTAACCTAATTCACCTACTTACATGATCAGTGAGGAATGCATTATAGGGCTAATCCTTTTTGGCTACATTATGCAGCAGTTTCCTGTCACTGAGATTCATGCCAGATGTTTTATTCCTGAACTGGAATCCAAAAGGGAGAAAACCCTCTGAAGCAATTGTTAAAAGGGACCTATAGATCTGATCAAGCCGCAAAAATCCGATTTGGTGGATCTAGAGGATATGTTTAAATTAACATACTAAAGTCTACTCTGGAAAAGAAATAACTTGTGCTATATAATTGTTCTTTTTTTATTTTTTAACTACTCTCCCCACATATACTGAGGAGACTATAGAAGTGCCACTAATTGCAATGTGCGGACCAAACCAAGTTGTCAGTGAACTCGAAATGGGGTGACATAGAGTAAGCTGGGAGGTCTATACTTCAGCCATGTCCAAAAGTAATACACATTGTTTTCGAATTCTGTCTATTTTTATGTTGGTGTGCATCTAATTCTAGAAAAAAGTGAATCTCATGAATGTATTCAAGTGGTTGTCGTCATACGCTGGAAGGTTTCCTGGTTCAGTGGCTGTATTGCTGGCTCTGTGCCAAACTGATGGATACAAAGTCCTTTTTTTCTCCTTATTGCTAAATCATAGTACGCAGTGACCCTCCTAAACATGACAGACTGAGGTGAAGCAGGGTGATCATGTATGTCTTATGGATTTATAAAATCGTTGATGAATCAAAGTCGGTTTCTATATGGTGACGTATATTTCTGCAACTGTTCACAAAAAACTAAAATCTACATCACTTATAAGATACATATCATCCTACTATAGAATTTCCAAATCATTCTAATTACCTCCACCAATGCCTACACTGAGCCACCTGTTGCCTGCAGTTGACGAATCTCATTCGAGTAATTCCCCTGGATGTTGGTGACCTTACCGAAGGCTCGGGGAGATGTTGACTCGTCCTCCAATTTGCAGCTAAAGTGGCTTCCACTTCTGAAGTGTACATTATCATCTGTACTTTTTACGCCAGATACTATTTTTTTGAGGTAAAACTCTGATGTTTGATGAGAAGGTCTACCTCACAATATGTTCTATTTAATCCTAGTGGTGTTCTAGGATTGAGGTCAGTTACGCTGGAACAAACCCCCTCCCCCCCCCCCCCCCCCCAAAAAAAACTGTTCTCATAAAGTTTGAACTATACAATTCTACGATTGTCCAATTGCTTGGTATGCTAAATCATTAATTTTATGTTCAGCTGAAACTTTGAGGCCTAGGCCTGTCCTAGGACAAAATAAATTCCTCCAAAATGTACAGGTGGCAGAACAGATAAAGCAAGTTGATGTTGTCACGGCATCAGTGCTGTTTCTAGATGGGGGTGAGCAGAAATTGCCCTGGGTGCTAAGGCCATTAGGGGTGCCTTTATCCCAGCAATTCTGTTTTCCATGGGAGCCCCCCATACAGGGGCCACGGCCACTCACCAGCCAGAACTCTGAAGCACAGCTCCCAGCTTCACAAACCACGACTGCGGGCAGGCAATAAGCGGTGCTGTAGCCACAGTGAGGTAAGTGGATCTTGTTACCCCTGGCACTCATTGGCCCTGGAGTCTTTTGGTATGTCACAAATGTGGACTTTTCATTTAATGAAACAAAATTTAAGAACAGAGTTGATTGATACTACTTCTCCATGATGCACACGTTTCACAATAATATATAATTATTAATCTGGTCACTACAGCGGCTGGCAAGTGTCATGGGCTTTATGAGCCAACAATCGCTACCTGCCTGAAAGCAGCCATTTCAGTTATTCATTTATATGGAAATTAGAATCTGCATTAGCCAATCACTGCAGAATTAGGGGCAGTAGGATGAGAAACTTTGTCCTAGGGAGGATACAGACCTGCTGTAAATTATAGACTTCTCAAGAAGGACCATGGTTTATAGCGGGCCTGGCCCTGCGGCACAGGCTACCTGTTGCTGCACTTGGCTCAGCAGCATGTTGATGCATTATGTATAAATATAATACTGCTTGAGGTTGGTTTATTCCAAAATCCTATATTGTCACTTAAAGCAGAACAACCCCACCCCCCCCCCCCCTCCGCATGTCGCTGCTAGGACCCCGTTTTTTAATAAACCAGCTTTCCCGCCACCACGATGCAAATTTGAGATCACTGACAAGGGCAGCTTTGCTAATTAGTGTTTTTCTTCCATTGTTTACAGGCACAAAAGACACCATTGCCATCATGATTGGGAACCTCAAAGGGAATCAGATTGTAAGCTTAATTCAGGCCGGCATCAAGGTCACCATGGCCATCGATGTGGGAAAGAAACACGGGTCCTTGATGAACCATTATTCCATCTTCTTTGTTTCGGTTTCGTTCTTCATTGTCACAGCAGCCACAGTTGGCTACTTCATCTTCTACTCGGCTCGCCGGTGGAGGCACACACGTGCTCAGAACCAGAAGATGGTAAGATTTTATACTTATAAATAAAATGCTATGCTACACTATTGACCATTAGATGCTCTGAGATGGGTTTTTTGCTTATCTTTGTTTATCTGCAATGATTAGTAGTGGGCGGGGTTTGTCTGATAGAGAATAAACAACATTACTTTACAAACTAGCTCCACGTTCCACATGTTCTGATGAGCAGGTAGAAGCTATAAATTCAGTGTTGGTGCCAAATCTAAGTTATAACTGTGTTATCTCGTGTATGCGGTTTAATTTATTTATGGGCTCCAGTTTCTGATGGTGGGGTTATTACTACCGCAAATAACCCGGCTTTCTTTCAAAGTACACCTACTACTCTCACTGAGAGAGAGCTCATTCTCTACATTTTCCTCTTTTAGACTGCATTCATTTATTGTAAGCACGCCAGCAAATATAGCTCGCCTTTATTGCCACCTATAAAAGGGCTTTTGTTTTGCGTCACAGCAATTCTCTAAATTGCAAAACAAATGCAATATGAAACCCAAGTATCTGCTCTTGGCTTATAGCAACTGGAATACAGTTTTGTGGTTATGACCTGCAATAATATTTCCTTGTTAATTGGCCCCATATTGTTAAAGGGCATCTGTAGGCAAACGTTAACTTAATCTTTCGCTTAAATTAAAAAATAAGAAATGTTGGTTCTTTGGTTACTGTATTGCAGTACAGTGATAGGTGAGTTAGAACAAATGCTGCATCTCCTTCTCCTCCCATTAGAAGCACACCCTCAACGTAAACAGTGGCAGATTGTTTTCTGAATTTGTCTGCTTTGCAAATTTCAAATTAAATGGTAAAACTAATTTGAGGTTAGTTTATAATGACTGTTTTTATATCAGCCTACAGATCTTTAAAGTGGAACAAACCCATGTGGTCGGGGGAACCTATTACTGGGTACCCCACTGTGTGAAACCGCTGGGCCACTGGTAGACTCACCTTTACCGTGTGGCTGCCACGGAGCTGCAGCGAATTTGCCAACACCACTTCCCTGTACGTGATCCTGTGACCAGCATTGCTGAATGGAACAGAGTGGCAGGGATGCGGCCAGCTCGCTGCACCTCCTCACAATGGCACCATTGATATCAGCTAATTAGCAATCTCAAAAGTGCCACTGGAAAAGCAGAGCCCAAAGTACTTGGCGAGGGGGGGGGGGGGGGGGTTGAAACATGGTTTTCTATCCACTTTAAGTACCCTGTTCATCAATTCTGATGTTATGCACTGATTGGAAAATCATGAGACAAATACTTGTTGTAGCTTAATTAATGATCCTGTAATTTAAAAATGATAAACCCCATGATGAGATTACTGTAATATATGTTGATACTGAGGCCCATGAGAACGAACTGTTTAAGAATGTTTCCCCATTTCCAAGGAGGTAAAAGACTGCTGCTTCTTCTACACATAGCAATTGCTTCTCATGCCCCATACAAACTATGCATGGTAGCTAATGATCCATGCATCATCACATTCTTTTACGTCTTGACTGGTTATAAATGGGCATGTAGACAATCGGTGAAGTGGTTGTATACCCTCATTATAACCCCCCCCCCCCCCCCCCCCCAATGATCTGATGAACCTTTACCAAGTATGGAGGACTATTGATCTACCTTCCAGTTGTACAGGTTATCTGAGAACATTAACCTTATGCTTCTATCCTCAGTACAGCCCATCTCTCCAGGAGTGTGTCCTATAATCTCCCCTATTCAGCAATGTTGATGCTGTTCCAACCCACACCTTGGTGGTTCGCCCCAATTTATGCCTGCTGGCTCTCCAATCTGGCCACAATTTCTCTTTAAAGGTCAACGTGTAAAGGACCTAATTGTGTTGATCCCTGAAGGGCAGCACTCTGTGTTGGAGTGACCCTGCCACTTGATAATAGGGTTTGGTACAGGCTCAAGGCTTAGTGCAATATCAAGTAAAACTGAAATTGAAATTTAATATGTATAAAAACATAAATGAATCTCTTTGATTGAGGCGGGGTCAAGCTCAGAGGTGAATATATTCTAATTGGGATCTGAATAAGCCCAACAGATTTTTACTTGATATTTAACATGTAGAGTCCTTGGCTTTAAAAACTGTGTGGGGGGGGGGGTGCATCAGGTGGGGGTCATTTCAGGATGGACACCACAGTATTTGATGGAGAGACTTGGAGGGACACTGAGCTTGGAAAGATGTGGTGTGTGTGGGTGGTACATTGGGTTTAATTACTTATGTGCCCATGGATGATCTTTTAACCGATAATATAAGAATTTCCCATTCAACAAGCAGAGCTGTAGAGTTTGAAGCATGTGACATTGTTACAGATTTCGATACATTCTTATAACAGTATATCATTCCAAATACAATTTTTATATGGGATTGGTAACAGAAGCAGAGTTGGCCCCCTCTATCTTTGCCTTGTCTTTACTGTGGAGTCTCGCTTTCTCTGTGAGATTACAGTGTATTATCGTAGCCGCTTTTCCATTAGCTAGTGTCAAAGTTTAGATTTTCCAAATAAGCCTGACTAGGTAGCTTACAGGACCATGATCTGGAGGCACTGCCTGCCAGTGAACTTGTAATATACAACTGACAGATGACTGCAGAGCCAATGGAGAGAGAATTGGTGTCTATGCTCACTCGCTGTAGGTGGTGGCTTGGGAAAGCCTTCATCTATTGTACTGGGTGCTCAGGGCAGGATAAGGCAGCTTTCTAACACAAGGGTTCTCCAAAGAAAGGATACAGCTCATTACCTCAGAGGTTTTTGACAAGAAGATTACATCTTGCTGCCTGTTTTATAACTTTTAAGTGTAATGAAGCAGAAAAAGTTGTGGAGAGAGCAGGTGGAGGAATTTTTCCTACATTGCGCAAAGTTCTTTCCTGGAGATGCTGTAGTAAGAATTGATTTGTTTTTGAGAATACATATAAACATTTTCCAACAAGTTTATTTTGGCACATCAACTAAACTCTGCTGTCACAAAATGACTTTTAATTGAATACACCATTGTTTAAAAGCAAAATAACAACTAATAAAATGATACATGGTGTACCTAGCCTACAAACTCCTGGCTGCTCTTTGGACCATCCCTGTATCCTTCTGCCACATTGCCCACCACCTCCAGCTGGAGGGAGGACCAGAATCGGGGTCCAGCTAGACTAATGTTCAGTTTAAAGTGGACTAAAAGCAGTCCTGGAGTGTGAGTTGCCACTCCCTAGGGCAGTACCATTTTGGGATGCCCCACCGCGTGAAACTCTCTGAATCTCCAGTAACGCCTACCTGATCCTCGATCCTCGGTATATGCATGGTCGCTCGGCACTATACCTTTAGCCAGACTTGTACCCATGCCAGGCATTTGTGAATGGCTGATGCAAGCATACCTGAGAATCAAAGTAATGGTGGTGCTGCACTATTAGCAGCCTGGTATCTGGTAGCGCCCTCTCGGACACTGCTAAGTCAATAAGTGAAAATAATACGATACTGTATTGATGCTGAACAAAGCCGGGTTCTGGCCCCTGCTTTTCTGTACTTGTGTCGGTACAGAAAAGGACTAGCTTTCGGGTAATAACCATGATGACCTGATGAAGCAGGTATTACCCCAAAAGCTAATGATTTTTTTGTACCAGCACAAATAAAAGGCAATGGCCAGAACCCAGCTTTATTATCATTTAGCATCAATGTGTAATCATATTTTTTCACTACTTATGATGCAAGCAGCTAAAGGCTAGCTGAGAAGCGATGCGCTCATCTCTATACGTCTCTCAGCCGAAACCTCTGGTTGACTAAGAAGTCGCAGTGAGCCAAGCTTGCTTATTGGCTGCGTGCCAGCACATGCGTCCTAGGATAGGTGATCAGGTAAGTCTTACAAGCAATGGGGTTTCACACAGTGGCACATTCCATATTTGGATGCCCCAAGGGCAAGAGTTGAGACCCGGGTTAGTAAAATTGTGGGTTTTGGTGCATTTTAAATGTTTTATATGCCTTATGTTTTATGTGCATTACCACTGAGCATAAAAAGCAGATATTCTAGGCAACCTGTTAACTATAAATCTGCTAAATCAGGGGCTCCCATCATTTTTATCAAGTACTGCTCTCTATTTTCTAATTTGCTCAAATACCACCTAAAACTGTTAACCATTTATGCATTTCATTCAACTGTTTTCATTGGATTTGTACTTTGGGCTTGGTTAAGATGGACCAACCAGCCCTATGGAAGAATAAATTACATTTTTTTTTTTCTAAAAATCAACTCCCCTTAGTGCCCTGGTTATGAATTGGATAAAAAATATTCAAACGATGATTTGGCTTCAAATGAAAAATTAGGGGAAGATTAAGGGAAAATCTAATTTTGGCACGTATCTTCCTTCTCGCATCATTTTCAATAGGATCTAATTGTTCTTAGCATGCAGTAGCGTGGGGGGGGGGGGGGGTAGTTTAGAACAATGGTACCCTGTCAGAATCCAATGGAATACCTAGGAAAAATGAAAATTACTATAACAGGAATACCAAGCAGCACTGAGGGCAGAAAACATCCAAATGGTAATGCACCTGGTGTGTCGGAGCAAAAATCAGTTTTTGGGGGTTTTGGTCTGCTTTAAATTGTAAATGATACCAAATCAGGTTGGTATACAGTCAGCAATCCTGCTGAGTACCACCTGAAAAGATCTTAAACTGGACCAACAGCCTGGCACAGTTGGAAAAGAAAGGTAGCGACCATTTTGGAGCTTCCTCTCTCAGCATCTCAGCCATGCTGCTGCCTGGATTCAACTGACATAACTGACAATGCAATACAGGTGGCCTGCAAATGCATGAGCCACCATTTCTAAAATCCACCACAGCAGGAGTTAGAAAAAGATAAATGTTGTTTTTTTTATGTGCCATAATCAAAATTGCCCTGGTGAGGGATGCGTATGAGCACTGTTGTGTTTGATCTAGTTTAAAGTGGACCAAAACCCATGCCAATCGGCCCGGGAATCTATAAGATTCCCTAACTGATTCCCTCCTCCTCCCCCCCCCCCCCCCCCCCCAGGGCATCCAAAATTGGGATCCCGGTCCAACGGCGCATGTGCAAGCCGCATTCCTGCTATCCCTCTAGCAGGGCGCATGTCAGCGCCAGGTCTTTGTGAATGGCCGGCACAGGCACGCTCCCTGTTAGAGGGTAGCGGGGGATGCGGCCGCCAGCGCGCTTCGAGCCGCTGGCTTTAGAAGAAAACTTAGATGATGTGATGTCAACGGCTCCGAGCACGCTGATTGGACGAGCGTCCGCACATGCACCGTAGGACCGGTTGGTTGATTTCTGCGATCTGGGGGGTTTCACACAGTAGGGCACCAAAACCCAGTATAGTCCAAAATCCTGGATCATTTTTGACTGCTGGCCCACTTCAAGTACTAATACTTGTTGGGCCCCACTGTTCTAGAATAAAGGTCCTGTAGTGCAAATGTCAAACTTATATCCCAATTTTTCCCCTTAACCCAAACTGCAACCTAATTTCTGTGTATACAATTCCACAGACTGCTCTGTACCAGAGCCTCAATTAATTGTGCCATCTCCTTTTACCTGTTCCAAATCGGGCAGGCTGATTCATCACCAACGCCAGGTAGCGACAGATGAGCGTCTGTAGCAGTTCATAGAGACTCAGTCGCTGTGCAACAATGATTAATACATTGTGGGGAGTCACTATATGACCAGTACAGCGCTGTATGGGAGCGCATGTTAGCAACTGGTCAGTGCGACCGACTCACAACATATTCATCAAAAAAACAGCCTCTCACACCTCCTGGCGCTCACAAATGCTTCACTGTAAACCAGAGCGCCGGAGGCTGTGTGATTAAAGGTTTTTTAACATTCATCCACCAGTAACAAAGCGAAAACATATGGAATTACATTGTAATAACATTGTAACATGAACACATTAATGTCAGACCTGTAATGACAATTCTGCATAAATATATAAAACATGAAAAATATTTTCAAAAATGTCTTTCTAGTCCAGGAGAGGTCACAGCATTATTTGAAATGTAAAAAAAAAAATTAAAAACCCTATTTAAAGAGAAATAAAGAACATACATTGAAATGTATGGTAGAGTGACAGGTAGCGAGAGGTAAGACGTGGCGCTCTGTAAGGCTAAACGCCGGCGCTGTACGCTGAGGCTGGGATAATGATGAATCGGACGCTACATGGCGTTATCCCAGTCGCTCAGCAGAATCCGCTTGATAAATGTGTAATTGCGTGCCGTGCCCGGCGTTCACCTGTCGCTACCGGTCATTTACAAGGCACTAGCTGACGCTATCCCTTCATGAATAAGGGCCCTAATCTGCAACCAATTTCTTCTGTATTACCTGCTCCATAGCCTGTCCCTCGGCCCTATTTATCTATAGGGCCCCCAGTCCCTCCCTGTACCTCATTTACCAAGGCATTGCTGAGTAGTCCCCTAGCGTAAGAGCAATTCTGGCCCAATATAGTCTGATTCTTTTTTTTGGCACGTACCTGCACAGGCCAAGCAGAGTTACATATATGGAAGTGCAATGTTTAAACATACACTCCGAACATTTGTTTGTTTTGTTTTTTTTCCTTTCATTAGAGGCACCTGACCTATGTTACATTCATTACTGCTGCAGTTCTATGGATGATAGGCTGTGAAACATATCGCAATGCTAGATAACATGTGAATGATTCATTGGGTGTGGCCATAGTTTCTATTTGGTTTCACCTACAGGAATGATGCACTGCAAAGTTCTTAAGGGAAACTAAACCTTGCAATTTATTTACTAAATCCTTAAATGCTTGTAAGTCCCTTAATGACAATTCAATCCAGCTTTAGAAATATGTCGGTTAAAAAGCCTCTCTTCCGTGTAAAGGACTTGAAGTGCTGCACGGAAATCTCAAAGTGGACCAACACCCAGGATTTTGACTATCCTGGGTTTTGGTCCACTTCGGCGGTGTGAAACCCCGAAAAACTCACCTCTCCTCGCTCCCACGTGACCGCCACTGCCAATCCACACCGACGGACAAGAGAGCGCGCCCGCCGCCGCCTCCCGCGCGTCACTCTTACAGGGCGTGTGCCATTCACAAGCGGCCGGCGCGGGTGCGCGTCCTGCTAGAGGGGCGAGCGGGCGCCGCTGGATCGTGGATAAGGTAGGGATTGTTTCCCTCTACTGGGATGTAAAATAATCATTTGTGTTAGGATTGTGCCCTCAGACTTACTCATCTGATCCTAAAATGCAGGGTCGGCTCCAAGTTTGTGGGCCCTTGGGGAACAGATTCTCAATGGGCCCCTTGCAGTGTGGTAGGACACACTGCAAACGGTGGTAAAGTTGCATTTATGGTAATTATTGACAAAGAAATAATAAAGGGGATAACAGGAAGTCAGAAAGAATAGAAGGAAAGAAAGAAAAATAGATAAGGTAAAAGAGAAATAAAGAAAAGATATAGACAAAAGGGAAAAATAGAAAGGGCAAGAAATTTAAAAACTAGAAAATGACATAAAAAGAAAAGACAAAGAGACTGAAAGAATAGAAGGAATGACCGAAAACATTAGAATAGACGAGAGAACGCAAGGGGGAAAAAAAATAAATGGGGGGGGGGGGGGGGTATGGAAATAATAGATTGGAAAGAAGTGATAGAAAGAATAGGCTAGAAAGAAAAAATATAGAAAGGATGGGGTTGAAAGAGAATGGAAAAAAAAAAACATAAATACCATAATAGAAGGGCTTACTGAAAGAATGAGAGAAAAGACATAAATGTAAAGAGAATCAAAAGACTGATGAAGAAAATGGAATGACAAAAAGAAAAAAAAGAAACAAAGACTGAATGAAAAGAGAGGATAGGACAGAAAGAATAACCGAAACAGGGAATAGAAGGAATGACGGACCAAAAAAGAAAGTGGGGATGCGGAGGAATCGCAAATTAGAAGAAAATAAATAAATAAATAAAAATTAAATAAAAATAATTAAATAGGAGATTCTGACCTTTCTGTCCGTCCATCTGATGGCCAATCTGCCTCTAGCTGACAGTCCTTATTTACTGGTTACTGCATGTCCCGGCATCCTAGGTGCTGTTCAGATTACAGGGAATAAGGTGTAGGGGCCCCGGCACCTGCCTGGGTAAGCCCAGTGCCGACGTCTGCCCTGCTAAGGTGGGAGTGGTTTTCCTGGCTTCAGTAAAAACTGACTTCAAATCCCAGAATTCTTCCACTATAACAGATTAACTCATTACTCTAGCTTGACTTGGCAAAGCACTGAAAATGCTGCCAGTAACCCTTTAGCTACTGTAACACGCGATTTTGATATTTTATAACTGAATAAGTTGAATTAAGGCAGACGGGGATAAATTTGTTGCAGACGCCTTAGCCAATCAGATGATTAGCAAGCCAGAGTGAGCAATTTTCTGATCTGTGCTGTTCACACTAGTTGATGTACATTGCAAAGTGTTGCTAGGGAAAACTGTTATCTTTTATACCACAGTGTTGCAAACAAAAGGAAAAATTACAAATATACTTAGCACACCATGGGGGGCACTTTTTTAAAAATGCCATTGCAAGTGGAATTCCCTCTTAATGTCTATTGTTGGTATTTGCAGTGGGCCATAAAGACATTGTTGTTGGGGACAACTGCGGATGATCATTGTGATGGTTTTAATACCGGCTATAACAAATTAGTGAAACCATAGCCCCAAATCAATGTATTTACTTACCTGCAGCCTTGTTATTGTGGAAGTATTTGACCACAGCCAGGATTGTATGATGATATCAATAAACTGATATCTTCAAAGCTTGTTGTCTTTGGCACAGGGCATAGCATAGGGCTTGGCATTACCTTTAACCTTCATGCTGAACATTATTGCATTGCCTCTTCTAGCAATGGGAGTGGAGTGGCTTGTTTTTGTTTAGTTTTTTTATACAAATTCCAATTCTGGCCTTTGCATTTCTTAGACAAATGTATCTAGCAAACTAGCTAATCCCCAGAAAAAAAATCACATTTTATCATGAATATATGTTCTGCAGAGCCTGCATTTCTGAATATTTGACATGTCAGATGCAGCAGTAGCTTAACAAGTACTAATTTATACTTGGGTGTATGTGACTGAGGGCTGAAATGTTGCATTTGTGAATTTGTATGCCCAAGGCGCTTCATATTTCCAGGTCCGTAGGTGTGCCCTGATACTCACAAGTAATGTGTTTTTATGCAGTCATAATGAAGAATGTTGTAAAGCAGAACCTTTACCTTATCCTCAGGTCAGCAATTATTATAGACTGAAGTTCTGCTTTAAAGGAGACCTCCAGTCGAAACGCCTGCAGTTCGACAAAGCCAGTGTCACTGGCGAAGCTGAATAAGTGGACACACTAGCATTGGTCCCTTCGGCCGATGTAGATTTTTGGCTAAAGAAGGCCACAGGATAGTCCTTTCCATGGATAAGGTGACCGTCCAACATCAGAGCTGTTTGTTTGGACCACAAATTCTCAGGAGCTACCAGCACAGGATGTTGGTACGGTGCAGACTTCAGCTCGAGAATGGCCCTTTCATCACCAAGAGTCAGCTGAACCGACTTTTGACTATGTAAATCTGTCAGAGGGGCTTCCAGGTTAAAAATAACTGGTTATGAATGGTCTAGAGTGTCCCACAATATCAAGGAACACTCGCATTTTTGGAGTGGGGACGAGGTCAGGCCATTGCCTCAGTTAGTTGATATGTGGCTTTACTTCCTTTCTACGGATCACATATACAATGTACTTGACTTCCTCTGTTCCTTTCTGCGTTTCTGTGAGAATTTTACACTGCTTTTTGACCTTTGTCAAATGGGACTCCCAATCTCTGCTGAAGTGGACTACGTCCTCTAGGTGGTTAGCCACCCTATACACATTACTGTGGATGGGGATGAATAGCCACAATTTTTATGTGCAAGTTTATGAGATTAATCATGACAAAGTTAAGCTTTCAATCATTTTTTAGGGAAGCGCTGGCTTGCAATTTTTTCTTTTTTTTTCTCCCA
Organism: Gastrophryne carolinensis; assembly: GCA_027917425.1. NCBI lineage: Eukaryota > Metazoa > Chordata > Amphibia > Anura > Microhylidae > Gastrophryne > Gastrophryne carolinensis. The sequence continues at coordinate 100,309,437 of CM051235.1, read as the reverse complement.
CTCTAAGGGTCCTTTCCATCTGGAGAATGCTTGGACTGGGAGGAAATGTGTGACATGGGTGAGTAATTGTTTTAGTGTTAGGAAACAAAGGGTGGTTATAAACCACCAGACATCATCAGTACATACATCAGATTGGGTCACCAATACTAGCAGAGTACCACAGGGGTCAGTGCTGGGCCCAACTCTTTTTAAAATTATTTATTGATATAGGTTGGGGGTTAAACTCAATATTTGAGGATGATATTAAGCTGTGTAAAGTTGTTAAAAGAAAAGAGGATAACACGCAGCTACAAACTGATTTAGATAAATTGGATGTTTGGGCAAAAAAATGGCAAATATAGATAAATGTAAGGTAATGCACAGGAGAGACTGGTGCCATAACAACACCCTAAATAGGGAAACACTGGGTAAAACTACAGTGGAAACCCTAGGGGTTTAAGTAAATAACAAACTAAACCATAGTGATCAATGTCAGGCAGCAGCTGCCAAGGCAAACAGGATCATGGGGTGCATCATTTTACCCTTGTGGGCACCAGTGCATAAGACCGTCAAAGGCAAGCCACTAAATTCATGGAATGAGGGAACTAGAGTTGCCCTAAAAGATTGTTAAAGTTAGGTTTATTTAGTTTGTAAAGAGACGCCTGTCGACTTATTAACTGTATAAATATATCTGGGGTCTATACAAAGATCTGTCCCAAAATCTATTTAAAGTCAGGAATGTAACTAAAACTCGGGGGCATCCACTAAGGTTAGAGAAAAGTCGCTTCTTGCACTAACCTAGGCAGAGATTCTTTACTGTAAGAGCAATGAGACTATGGAACTTGCTGACAGAGGAAGTAGTCATGAAGAATACACGAATACTGCAATATTATTAGCTATGGCTACTAGACCACTAATTTACAGGCTGAACTGGATGGACTAAAGTCTTTCAGCCACCACCTGAAAGTTCAGGATTTTAGCACTTAACGTTTTTTTCCTCCTGGATGTTCTGTAAATGTTCCTTGACCAGAGGCATCCCCTTTGAGATTTCTCTTGTGAGTTGTGGACTTGCTCTTCTAAGATTTTGTTTTTGATGTCAAGTAGTCCCTGGGGTCTCTGTGATGCACACAGTTGCCGGTCAACTTAAAGTGGACCATCACCCTTGGGTGATCGGCCCGGGAATCTATAAGATTCCCGGGCCGATCACCTCCCTCCCCGCGGGACATCCGAGATCGGGATGTCCCGCGGGGTGAAACCCCCCCCAAACCCCCTTACCTTATCTTTGCGCCCCTCTAGACGTGCTGCGCCGGCCGTCTGTGAATGGCGGGCGCGCGCGCGTCAAGAGGGACGCACGGGAGGCGGCGGTGGAGGAGCCGCTTGTCCGCGGCTGTCAAATCCCTTGTCCGTCGGCGCGGGGAGAGGTGAGTTTTTAGGGTGATCGGGGGTGCCCCACCGAAGTGGACCAAGACCCAGGATAGTCAAAATTCTGGGTGTTGGTCCACTTTAAAGAACCAAAGGCATTGGTTCATCCCCACTCTCCACTATCAAGGTGTCAGAATACAGCCTGTTGGTGACTAACTGGATCAGGTCATGCATTTCAGATTGTGGCGGCTGATCCAATCAGTAGCTCTGTGTAATCGCTGAGCTGTAACAGCTGTTGTCACCTCAAGACCGCTTACGTTTTCCAGTTTCAAGTGTTCTTAGTCCTTAGCATTCTCTGCAGTGAGACAGTATGCTCTTTGTGGTTCTTTAGACAAAGGAGAAAATAGGCCTGATGGGTTTTCTCTGGATCATCCTTCTCTCACCGATGACACACTCAAATGTAATGCTAAATGGCTCCACATTTGTAGTTCTCGGCTTTTACAAAAAGTATTTGCCCTAGTGGGCCCGATTTCCCTGGGTTAGTAGAATTGTTTGGAAGGCCTTCATCAAAGTGCTTTAGATTGAAATAAACAAGCAGAAAATTAGAAATTGGCTTTCTCAATTTTTATTTTTTTCCTTTTCTCAGACTTTTCTACAGACTTTTTGTATGCCAAACCTAAAATAACCCTTCAGTAGTAACCGGCATCAACCCAATCATGTGGAAGTGGATATGCATAGCAGCCATGCAGCTTAGGATTCCCTAGACAAAAGTGCAGTATGGTGGTTCGCCAGAATAAACAGTGCGCTACACAACTTACTTATGATGGTCCTGATTGCTCAACTGTAATACCTTGACTCAACAGCAGTAGTAATAGTTTATATAATTTTGAGCCATTCCTATGCTCTTTCTATATAGTTTATGGAAACATAACAAAGTTTAAACACACCTGTCAGCAGGTGTCAAGATTTTCAATTGTAACCATTGGTATTAAAGTGTATATAGACAAGTTAAAGCCGTATCCAGTCAGAATTTCTGTTTCTTAATAACTATGGTGCTAAAGCTGTAACAGTCACCATAGGCCCCGGCAAGCAGAGCTTTACACAACTAGATCGTATTGTTTTTTAAAGGGCCATATGCTAGCTAGAACAATATCATTTTCATTTTTTATTTTTACATTCTCTATTTGATTATAGTTAAATGACCTGCCACTGGTGCTGCAGAGGGGGGTGTTCAGATGAGTGTTCTAACGCTTTCCTTTAAACCAAATAGTTTAACTTGTCTAGCCAAAAGTAGTTTTTCTAATCCCCAAAATCCTCTTTAGCTTCCTATAGCGTTACACTTTCATTTTTACATGGGAAGACTTCAAATACCTCATCCGGTTAAAAAGATTTATGTATTTTCTGCACAACTTAAACTAAAAATGATTTAACTTGGAAGCTCGGATAAATCTCTTTATGACCCCATAAAGAACAAATTTATAGGACCCATAAACTTCATTTTGGCAATCTGGAAAATGGTAGCTCAATGAGGAGTTGGAAGCTGTACCCAGCTGATGTTCTTGGCATGAAATATCACTTGAATTCTGGTATATCTAAAAATTTAAGCCACTTTAAAAGATGAGCAGGGCATCCTCCAAGTGTTTAGAAACCGTTCCGTCTAAAAGACTGCAGCTGTTCTTGATAAAAACTTGTATCTGAAGGAGATGGATCATTTGTTTTACCCGGATGCACATGTGGATAGTAATAATGCCCCTATAGTCACAGGGAAAGTACTCCGAATGGAAAAAAACTCATGATTGCATTATACTGCTATGCACGTTCGCAATAAATATTTGTACTTTCACCTTTGCACAATGCCTTAGGAATTATTCCTACTTTAGATAAGATAATGCTAATCTCAGTGTAACCAGTTTTGTAAGGAAAATACTATTTTCTCTGTTCCATCACGTACAAATAATGATCATAAAAGAAACAGGGCCGCAACCTTTAAAGGTGTATGGAGTGTTTCAAAGCGTAAACTCTATTGAAGGCATAAACGTACATCTTCATTGTCTAGTCCAGTTAGCACTTTATCGATATACTTTAGTTCCTTTACATATATATGTTTACACATTGGTACCAGTTTATCTTTCTATGTTACAAACCAGTGTATCCCCAGGGGGACACCTACTGCTTTGCTTCAATGATAACATTTATTCTATTCCACATTATAATCTCACATGACAATATAAAACAATGGGGAGATGAAGAGCAGGTGACAAATATGCCAATATACAGTTAAACTGTTGCCCTATAACAATCACTGACCATATATTCATTGAATAGCGACACTGTTTAAAATAAAAGCAAATATCCAAGTTTTTCTCATTAAGAAGCCCAAGCAGTGTGCGAAAGAGATAACAGCTCTCCAGAACAAAGGGAAGCAAATAATTATAGTACAAACAAGATCCCCAGTTCAAAGAGCATCCCATATCCAATCGGCACCACCACGCCACTTCCCAGGGTGAGGTACCTATTGGCATATTTGTCATCCGCTCTCCAGCGCCCCATTGTTTTATATCGGCTTGTGTGATTGTTTAATTGTGGAATGGAATAAAATGTATTTGTGATGTGTTCCCCTGGGGATCCTCTGGTTTGTAGTTGCAGGTATCTTGGCTAGCACATTTGAATTTGTATTGAGCAGTGCAACATCTACTTTTTATGATAAGAAACCGGCTTATCTAGGGCCTGTAAAATCCAAATACAAGTCTAGGGGATTGATTCAGAGCCTGTTGATGATTCATTTTATTTTAGGAGAGAAAATGGTCTTTCACTTTGTCTACCAGGTGTAAATTTTCACCTTGCTCTGAGTCAGTCCCAAGCTAAACAATGAAAGTGAGTGCGTTTTCTCATCAGGCTCTGAATTGGCCCCCTAGACTGTGCTCTACTTCTACAGATGCACCTTGATTAGGAAAAAAAAATATTAAATGAACTAAATGTGGCAAGCTCTTTGTCTTGTCTCTTTGTCTTTTCCACGTTATGGTGGAGAGCTCTCTTTCTACACTTTAGTGAATGCCCCAGGAGGGGGTTATTGATATCTTTGCGGAAAATGTAATCGCCTCATTGGAGAACCCTGCTGGAGACGCCAGATTGAAAAAAAAATATATTGAGGTGGTGAGCTCTACAAACCCTGACGCCAGTTTTAGTGTTGTATTAAAGCAGCGGTGTAGTTAAATGTGATGGGGCCTGAGTTTGAACATTAAATCGGGCCCTTTCAAAGAATTCATTTGGATGCAGCTAGACAACTTAAGACTGAAACAGAGCCAAATGCTGCTTCCTTTCTCTAAATGCCAAGTGACCAGAAAAATGATACATTTTGTGGAGGGGCAACAATGATGGGACCCAATGCGATCACACCCCCCCTTTATTCTCTCAAGTAATGCCTGTGCTTTAAAGTACCTCTGTCGCCAAATCTGACCTTTTTTATTAAGACTCTGAGAACTCTGAAGAGACTAAATTGGACATGCCAATTGAATCCAATCCTACTTGGCACCGCATACGCTGAAGCCTACTTGTAAGTAACCTTGTGTGTTCATGCATCGGCACATAATAGATGACTTGCGAATGAAAAAAATGTCCTTTCGATTTATTTATTTTCCATCTGAGGGTAAGATTTGGCGTCAGGTGTATCCGCAAAAAAAAAAAAAACATTCACAAAATGGTACAGGAAGTATGACCCTACACGTCAATTTGTTTTGAGAGCCTGTAAACTTAACCATACTGATAACTTCTCAGATGAACTCGTCCTCTTGATTGTTGTTGACTCTGTTAGGTAATATTTAATGTGCAGCCTGGAGATGGCTCTGACTGCAATTACTGGTTAACTCCTTCTCTAATGAAAAACCTCCACTATCTGCATTGCTGGGAGGCTGACTTGTATCTGTCAGGTTGTCATAGAAGAGCAAGTCATTGATTTGTGAAATGAGATTGGCACACATTATCTTTAATGTCATATAAGTCTGTATCTGTTGATCCATGCTTTCGTTACAAATTGTCACAATATACGCAATAATCAGTCAGGAACCGGGGGTTCCCAACATTTTTTTATTAACCACCTAAAACTCTGTTAATATTGCTTTGCTATTGTGAATATGAGTCCCAGATTGAGTCCCTTGTGGGTGGAGTAGTGTAGTCACCCAGCTGGTCCAGCAGAAAACGGTTCACTGCATTGAGCTGCCAGCCGCTGTGCTTGGTGGCTTATGTGCAGTAAGTGGCCACTGACTGACAGCTCTGCTCCCACCCATCACTGTAGCGTTGCTGATGGTGGCTTTCCTGCTCTAGAATCTCCATTCTGTGCTGTGGTGGCTTTGGCTGCAGGTTTGCAAAAACCAAAAAAGACTTGCCCAGGGGCCCCTACTGCCACCAATCACTTTCTTGCTGGCCCTGCAGCCTATCAGACCAAAGACTGAAAAGCCTCCTGGACCAGGCCATAACCCAAAGGTTGGTGGAGGCCTCCTTTGCAGAGCAAGTGGTGGCAGCCCCAGGGTGTGCGCCCCCATCATAATCCGTCCCGGAGCAAATGGGGCAGCAGAATGGAAACCTGGCACTCCCATTCATTCGGAGTTTTGTGGTGCTCATTAATATGTATGCCACACAATGCTTTTTGAAGAAGAAACCCACACATGCCCCATGGGATTGTGGAAAAGGTAAGCAGACCCTATGAGTCGGGGGGAGCAAAGATGTCTGGGGCAAAGAACAAAACCCAGACTGGTCAAAATTCTGGGTTTTGTTCCTCTTTAAATTGTGTTAGACCAATTCTACTTTTAACATTTTAAAGACATTGCAATTCTCCCCTTGATTTAAAGTGGAACAAAACCCTGCATGGCCGGCCGTGTAATCTAAGATTCCTTGGCTGGCCATTGGTCTTCCTCCCCCCCCCCCCCCCAGGGCATACCAATTTGGGATGCCCGCTGTCTGAAACCACCCAGGTTGGCAAGCGCATCCACCAGCGCATGCACGGGCTCCCCAATATCACTGGGCTGTGCGCACGTTCCCGCCCCAGCCATTCAGATGGACACAGATGGGAGTGTGCACCAAGCTGGCACATGCTTGTGCTCCCCATTGCAGACTATCTGAGCCATTTTCTGAATGACATAGGCACAGCAAACCACTCTGGATGACCTGGGGGGGTTTCACACAGCGGGTCATCCCAAATTAGGAAGCTCTTAGAGAGGATAGTCAATACCAGGTTTTTTTATGCTTTAAATGTGCAGCACCTGTTGCTTCTGAGCTCCTGGTGTCTTTTAATTAGACAATGGTTGTAGCACACTTAACGAAGTAAATTAAGCAAGAGATATGATTAGCATAAAGCATAGAACCAAAAGAGAGGGGTTCTGAAGCTCCAATGTGCATCCACTCTTTGCACATGAGGAAGCAATCTATACAAGTAGGAGAATTGAACACCCAAAACTCAATACTGCATTTAAAAGAATGTCATTTTTAATGCTGGCTTGAGAAAGGCCTTAGCAGGCCGAAACGTTGAGTCTTGTATCTGTTGTCCACCAGTTATCCTAGCTTGCTGCTTGTCTCTGTAAGTCGCTTTGCTGTAATATCTGCATACTCTGCATTTTCTTTGTTATTTGGCATCAGGTCCATGGATAATCTAGTACTGTGATGCACTATGCTTATAGCCTGAAAACCCAATCTGTTGCCTGTTATATCCGTTGGACTTGAATGTTGGGATCATTATCCCCCTTTTGTATGCTGGATACCTATCTTGTCCCTAGTTAACCTGCGGTCTATTATAACTGTGTACTGTAACCTGTTGCCAGTTTGCATCTGTATATATTTTTTCACATTGTATCTTTATATATTGTATTTTTCACCAGCATTAAAAATTACATTCTTTTAAATGCAGTATATAGTTTTGGGTGTTCGATTCTCCTACTTCTTGTATAGATTGCCTCCTGGTGTCTCTTCCAAGATATTTTAATGCTGCAGCCTTTCCTGAATAATTCCAAGTAAGGCTGATACAAAGGCAACTGTCACACTGGAGAAATCGCGGTGTGCTAGCGATTTCCTATGGAGAGGGTGTGAAAGTAGCCTCTTGACTTGGTTCCTGCTGTCTCATGGGTAATAATGGAAAACGCCACCCAAGCCTCATTTCTTACAGATCAACCAATGAAACTCATTGAGGTTGAAAATGCTTATGTCAACCTACCTCAGCCACCCCCAGCAAGTGCTTTCTGCATTGGTCAATCCTCAATTTAATACTATATTGTTTGTTAAAAAGTCTAAGAGCACTGTAAAGGTTTAACGTATTCTAACCACCCAAAAGAAAGTTCAGTCGAGTACCTGTCAAGTTTAATTAATTGTTGATGCCCTGTAAAGTATATTTCAAGGTCTCAACGAGCCAGGGGTCCCCAGGGGAATTCCTTACTATGTCGAACTGCCACAGCTATTATGATTATCCAATGCCTCCTCGCCAGATAATTGGTGGCTTGGTCATGTATAGAGGTAAGTTGAAGCTCATGACTTGGATACAAATCCAAGTCTGTTCAAACTACTAGTTGCTGAAAAGGTAACTGGTATGCTACAAACTAAACCAAATGCAACAAAATCAACACAACCCAGAAAAGTCAATTCATAAATACGTGTTTTAGAAATGAGCCAGGATAAAAAAAATCAATTGACAGATCTCTAAAATCAATACCACCACCACCAATAATGGTATTTCCCCTGCCCGCTAATCCAATACCCTACACTATATAGTGTAAACCATAATAAATACATGCAATCAAAAATATCCTATAACCAAAATGCCAGCAAAACAATGATTTTGACAAACCGGACATCAATTTTATCATCCAATAACAGAGCTGTTCATTCGTGAAATGACAGTGTCATTAATGCATATTGAAAGAAAAAATTACGGAAGGAACAGGCTATCAAGAGAAGTAACAGAAAATTATAATTGCTGGTATATATGACTTGTAAAATGTTGCTTGCTTTCTGGGATTGCTGTCATTTTCCTGCCCCTGTCACGTCCCCTGTACTTGTCCCCCTTTCCTCGGCATGTGATGTTTCTGGGGCAAGATGGTGGCGGCTGTATCCTGGTGTCCTGACCAGCGTTGCAGCTCCACAGGGGAAATAATACATGACTAAGAAAATAAAATATATTAATTTTAGGTCCTGGGGATTAGTTTGTAAGGGTTCGGGCTCTTCATTAAATATTGCTGAAGATCTAGGTCATGACTGCCCCACACAAGGTGACTATGACACACTACATAGGCGTCTTGTGTGCCTATGTGTTAGCACTAAATATTTATGTACTGGCACTTTATATTTATATGTACATTGATCATCGTACTTATAATATTGGCACATATTTGTCCATTTTAGTCTATGGAAAAGTATAGATATTCATATCCTAGGAATGTGGTGATTCTAGCTTTGTTTTTATTAGTCTTGTGATGGGTCTGTGTTAAATTTCTTTGTTATTTTTGTCCTAATAACTGCTTTTTTTTACCTGTTGCAGCATAATTTGTGGAGATCTTTTGTGGTCCAATCTGGGGGCCTCATTCTTTGTTTGCACTTTGACTATTGGTCCTCTTTGCCTGCACTTTGTGTTTATTTAGCTGGTTGTGCTTGGGTTATATTTGTGGCAATAGGAACTGCTATAAAGTTTAAAAACAATGAAATCAGCCTTTTAGAACAATAAAAAAAAAATCAAAATTTTATAAAGTGAAGGAGAACTGACAGAGGGGGAAAAGGGTATTGAAATAACTTAAAATCTGTTATTGTTTGACTCTATTTAAATCAGCACAGTCACTTAAAATGGTCTGTTATGTATTGTTTTGCATATATTTAATCCAAAAGGAGAAAATTCTATAGAAAATAACGTGTCTAATGAAAATTAATAATAATAATTAATAATTACCCATTCACCATTGTTCTAAAATTCTGATTGTAATTTTCATAAATCCAACACATGCACCTGCTGTTTGCCTGGATGCCATGAAAACCTGCAATGAATTTTATTACCAGGTTTACATTGAATGGGGAAAGGTAGAGTCCCCTCAATGGTTTGCAGTCCTTCCTCATTGGGGAGCTGAGGTCTCACTTCTTTCTAGTGTAAGAATGTGTTGCTGGGGGGCGTGGCTTGACCGGCGGGCAAGATGGCGGCCTGAGAGCGGAGCTCGTGGCGGAGATCCTCGATAGCATTGCATTTCGCATTCCCAGCCGACCATGGGGAAGAGCAACAGGTCGGGGTCGACAGGAAAGACCCCGAGGGCACCCCAGGCCCTGAGCGGGAGCTCCAGGAGTGTACAGGACATGTTCAAATCGCAGAGGCCGGACGACGCTGGTCAGCGCATGTCCAAAATGGCGCCCTCACTCTCACCCTCGCCGGATAGCTCACCAGATAGAGCGAGTGTGGCCCCCTCCGAGAGAGAAGAACTAGATGTGGTGGCCCAGCTGAGCCAGCTTCCCACTCGGTCGGAGTTGGCGGACCTCGCAGGGGACATCAAGTCCACCATAGCGGCGGCCATCGCAGATTTAAAAACCGACATGAGAGCCCTGGCGCGGAGGATGGACGGCATGGAGAGAGAGGGGGAACGCACTAAACGCAGTCTGCGGTTGGTGAGTGAAGTCGTCACAGCGCACAATCACTATATGCTCAATGTGCACAGGCACCTAGAGGACCTAGACAACAGAAATAGGAGGTGCAACATTCGAGTGAGAGGGGTCCCAGAAACAGTAGGGCAGGATCAGATTGGGAGCGCACTACTATCTATCTTCAATGCCCTCCTCGAACGCCCTCCCGATACCCCTATTGAGCTAGTCCGAGCTCACAGAGCATTACGCCCGAGGAATTTGGGTGACACAAACCCCAGGGACATTGTCTGTTGCCTGCAAAGCTTTGCCCTGAAGGAGGAGATCGTAGCCAAGGCCAGAGCACGGGACACGATCCAGTTTAACAATGACGAGATACAGATTTTTCAAGATCTTTCTGGCATCACCCTACAACATCGAAGGGCCCTGAGACCGCTCACATCGCTACTAAGGGAACGAGGCATTCCCTATCGCTGGAGATTCCCTTTTGCCCTCTCCGCCACAGTGAATGGGAAAACTGGCACACTACGCGTCCCTGGAGACTTGGCAGATTTTTGTAACTCCCTCCATCTCCCTCTGGTTTCAGTCCCTGACTGGTTTGCTGACTTCGCGATACCGGACTTATTGACAGTCTCTTCTGGATCAGGATCACGGGGGGAGTCCCCAAAGAGAACCTCCCCAGCACATTCCCCTAGTGGCATCGCAGATCGAATTAATCGTGGGCTACGGCAGGAAAGCAGAGACTGAGATCGCCTCGGCGCAGACTTGGAGAGGGGCGACAATCCAGAGCCCCGATCTGGGTCACCTAGGTGGCCTACAACACATGCAATACGGTGATGTTTGCTCTATTAACACGCCTTGCTGACATTTGACTAGCGCATCCCATTCCGCAACCGCGGCGAGGGCGCAGTTGGATATCAGCGACGCGGTAGGCGATTTCATGCTGAGTTTGGTTGATGCTGCATATGCTATCTGGGTAGGCTTTATTGGGGTTAGCGTCGCTGAGGGTCGGGAGCCCCGATCTCTGATCTCCTGAAATCTAAGGTAGAGGCTTGGCCTCAGCGCATCAAGGGCGGGAGGGACGGGACGGAGGGGTTACCGTTATTGCTATTGTTATGGTTCTCATTGTCAAGAGCACTTGAAAGTTTCCTATTGTGACGGATTGAGTTTGGGTGCCCTCCTCCTGGAGCCTGCTTCTCACGCTTAGTTGACGGGGGGGGGGGGGGGGGGTTCCTGGGGGGGGCAGCCTTCTTTTATTGTTATAAAGATGCTATTTGAGCAGAGCGAACCTTAATCTAAAATATTTATTATGCTGATAAGATATTTGAAATTGTGGGTTAACTGACAGAAGTTAGGATGGGCCCTGGGCCGTCCTCTCGCTCTCTCTTTACACCTGTTGCACCTGGGTCACAGTTCATGAGAGGGGCTCCTGGGCCGGGTGTGGTGTACGATGGATGACTCCTCCGTGCCCAGGGGGTGGCGCTCTAACCTCTGCGGGGCGGGCTTAAGCGCTGGCTGAGGGGAGCGGACCGCTCAGGCTGTGCGCTACAGAGATGGGGGGGGCTCTATCGAGCTTTACATGGGGTCTTTTTGCTGGACTAGAAATTGAGTGTCCTCTCGCTCTGCCTGGCCGACATCCAACCATTGCATTTTGCCCCGCTGTGGCGAGGGGGGGGCGGTCGGCGGGGCGGCGAGAGCGCTCCTAAGATTACATGTAAGAAATCAGGCATAGGTGAAATGGCTGTTACGGGGGAGGGGGCCGCCTGCAGCTGAAAACAGCCCGCTCGTGTGGCGCTGACGGGAGAGGGGCTAGTAGAGGAGGCGGCCTTGACATACTAATTAGCTGGTGTCCCATTTTAAGAATTTTGTTTTTCTTTTCTTGGATGCCATGCCATCCCTGGAATGTTAGGCCTATATGGCATGGGGTCAAAGACCAGAATAAGCTAAATTAGAATAAAATAAAATAATGCTAAGATAACTCGGGGCATTCATCCTAGAGCGGTTTGATAAGGGAAATCCATGCATGCACACCACAGAACAACATGGTGGGCAGGACCCGCCTTGGCACTGTGAGACCAATGAGCAGGAGGGCCCTGGGGTTGCTTTCTAGTGCGGGTCGGCTGGGGGGTAAGGAGACCTGGGTTTGGGGTGACCCGTCACGAAATGGTGCTGAATAGTATTATAGTTCTACAGTTTACAATATTTACTATTTTTCTTGGTTCAGATCACACTTTACAAAGCTACTTCTGGGGCTTCGCTCGGGGGCCCGCTGTCGCCTGTTCCGATCCTGCCCGCTTCCACTAACATCTCCCTTGTCTCATTAAAGGAACCTACAAAATCCCAAGAGCTGGGGTTTTGCCTCTCACAGGACGGTGAATACAACACCACCTCTAGGAGAGGGTGGGGGGAGTGGCCCTTCGGAGACGCTGGTGCTCCACTCCTGGTTAGTTCCTTTCCAATTAAGAGAGCTTACCTGAAGGTCAGGTGAGTGGGTTGTAATTTTGTAATATAGTTGATTTTCCGTTCCTTCTCTGTTGTTGTTCCTCTATCCCTCTCTTTTTATTTTCTTCTCTCCCTTTCCTTGCGGGGGCCTGGCGGGGGAAGCTTCTCAGGTGCTAGTTTTACTCAGCGCTTGTCGCCCTCAGATCCCTCCCTAACTGTACACCTCTTCTCTTGAGCGGTTAATCCCTTACGGTTCAGCCTATCCCTTCCTGCTCTAACTTTCTTCTATAGGTGGGGGAGGGAGACCGGAGGTTGGAAATTAGACTTTAGTCTTGGGAACATTAGGGGGAGGAAGATGAACAATCAGCTTAAAATTAAGGTTATGTCCATTAACGCTAGAGGCCTGAATATACCACAGAAAAGACACTCCTTGCTAAGGGACCTCAAGAGACAGAGGATCCAGATTGCCCTGATCCAGGAGACCCATTTCCAGAAAGACAAGGTGCCGAAGCTGGGGGATAAGAACTATAATAGTCATTATTGTGCCCCCTCACCAATATCTAAAACAAAAGGGGTCTCAATTTTGCTGGCTAAATCACTTCAGCTGTCTGTGTCTGACGAAAGCATAGACGCAGAAGGGCGATATATATTTTTGAAGGGCAGACTACCATCGGGGAAGCTTGTAACTGTCGCCAATATTTATGCACCAAACAAGGGCCAAAAGGGATTCATGTTAGCAACGCTGAAAAAACTGAGAAGGTTTCAAGAGGGCGTTCTGATTCTGGGGGGGGACCTGAATTGTGCACTAAATCCTTTGGTGGACACGTCAGATGCCAAATCAACTATCACTTATAGAGCCCTAAAACAGATTAAAAGCTCCCTTTCAAATACGCAAGCAGTAGATACATGGAGATTGCTGCACCCCACCGGGAAAGACTACACGTACTATTCCCCCACCCATGGCAAATATTCAAGGATAGATTACCTATTCCTGTCTCAAAGAGATTTAGATAAGTTAAAATCGGTCGAAATTGGAATTGCCTCCATCTCAGACCACGCCCCAGTAACTATGTGTTTGGAATTTCCCGGGGGGGTGCAGAAGGAGTGGCACTGGCGGTTAAACGGGGGGATCCTAAAGGATAACAGGGTAGTGGATAGGGTCAGAGAGAGCTTGTTACATTTCTTTAGGGAAAATATATCGGACGATGTGAGCCCACTGACAGTCTGGGAGGCCCATAAGTGCACAATCAGGGGCATTTTAATTCAGGAAGGGACGAGACTCAAAAAGGAGAGAGGGGCCAAATTAGACGACTTGATTAGGCAGGTGACACTGTTAGAATCCAAACATAAAAAATCCCTGTTGGAAGCTCACCTCCAGGAACTTGAGGGGAAAAGGAAGGAACTTAAGGATTTAATGGAAAGAGCAGCCAGAAGATCATTTACTTACAGGAGTGGTCTATACTATGAGCTGGGAAATAGACCAGGATACCTTCTGGCTAGGGCTTTGAATCCCAGAGGTGAGAGGAATAGGATAGAAGGGATAAGAGATAGCAAGGGTACACTCCACCAGAGGGACAAGGATATTGCAGAGCAATTTCGAGCTTACTACACGACATTGTATAACTTACCAAGCCAGGGGTTGGGGGAGACCCTTCAGGCTAAGATGCTGTCTTACGTAAAGGATTCTGGAATGCCATGCCTGACAGAGGAAGCGATCGCTTCACTGGAAGCCCCAATCACAGTGTTGGAGCTCCAAGAAGTAGTGAAGGGCCTGAAACCTGGAAAAGCACCCGGGCCAGACGGCTTTACAAGTCAATATTACAAGTCATTCTCTCCGCAACTCCTGGCACACTTAGCCAAAGCCTTTGAAACGACAGCTGAGACTGGGGTTCTGCCTCCCTCAGCCCTGGAGGCCCAGATTGCTGTCATTCCTAAGGCTGGAAAAGACGTTACAGATTGCAGAAACTATAGACCAATAGCCTTATTGAACGTTGATTTGAAAATCTTTGCTAAGGCCTTGGCCACTAGACTCTCCAAACTTATGCCTAACTTGGTATCACAGGATCAGGTGGGCTTCATCCCTTCACGGGAAGCTAGGGACAATGTAATTAAGGCCATAGATGTGCACTGGTGGGCCTCAAATCATGGATGCCAGGCTATGCTACTTTCAACAGATGCCGAAAAGGCGTTTGATCGGGTGAGATGGGACTGGATAAGGGTCTTGGCCCTTTACTCTAGTCCAGTTGCAAAGGTCAGGGTTAACGGTATATCCTCCCAAAGTTTTGATATAAGAAATGGGACGCGTCAAGGGTGCCCACTGTCCCCCCTGATTTTTGCAATATCACTAGAACCCTTTCTTAGAAAGGTAAACTTGAACTCAGGGATCAGGGGAATCAAGATTGGGGAGCAGGAAAGAAAAGTAGCAGCATATGCTGACGATATGCTTTTTTTTATTGAGTCCCCCAGGATCTCGATTCCATCACTCTTACAGGAACTAACTATATTCGGCACCATCTCCAATTTGAAAATCAACTACAATAAATCCTCGGCCATGAATATTTCTTTGCCCAAATTGGAAGCTGATGCTCTGAGAGGGGCCTTCCCATTCGCCTGGCAGGAGCACAGCATAACATACTTAGGGATACAGCTCCCCAGAGAACTGAATAGGCTCTTTCACCTAAACTACACCCCCCTGGGGACCCAGCTGAAGAAAGACCTGGAAATCTGGAATAGGTTAAAATTGTCTTGGTTTGGTAGAATAGCAGTCCTGAAAATGAATGTTCTGCCCAGGATTCTGTATCTCCTCCAATGTCTCCCGGTAAAAATACCCCCACAGTTTATTAAAACTTTGAATAAGGCTTTTAGGGAGTTTGTGTGGCACAGGACACCTGCCAGGATTAAGAGAGAGATTTTGATTGGTAGCAGGGGGAGAGGTGGTGCAGGCCTCCCCTGTGTTGAAAGTTATGTCAGAGCGGTCCACCTAGGCAGATTCTTGGACTGGCATCTTAATCACTCCCAGAAAGACTGGGTCAGAGTGGAGGATGAGGTGGGCAAACAGAAACTGAAGGACCTCTGCTTCTTAGCAAAGAGAGATGTCCAGGACATTGTTGAGACTCATCCGTTGATAGGGGAGACATTGCGGAGGGTTAGACTATTGGGGAAACAGCATCCAGACCTGCTTTCAATACCGGGCCCATTAACCCCGATCAAGCGCAACCCAGCTTTCCCCCCAGGAGTGGAGGGTGGTTTTTTGGCACAGTGTAGCAAAATGCAGGATCCCAGGGTCTACAATCTCTATGATAAGGGTAGATTTCTGGATAGAGGGGATCTACAGGAAAACTGGGGGGGGCCGATTCCCACCTTCTCGTACTTCCAAATGCGCCACTTTGCTGGAAGTGGAGAACTCAAGAGAGTAGGAGAGAGAACCCTATCTGCAGTGGAGAGAGCATGCCTAGGGGATGGTCCAACTGATCACCTATTGTCATGGGCTTATTCTGTGATAGGGGAGGCAAGGCCAGCAGCCAGGAGACCATGGGAAGATAGGTGGCATAAAGACCTGGAAGTGGAGCTTACACCGGATGAATAGGAAGCGATCTACAAGGGGCTGCATAAAGGGGTGGCTAATAGCTCCCTACAGGAAACTAACTATAAAATTGCCACTCGATGGTATAGAACTCCTGCAGGTCTCCATAGGATATTCCCAGAGGTCTCAGATCAATGCTGGAGATGTGGCTCTCGGGGGGCCACGTTTATTCATGTATGGTGGTCATGCCCTAAAATTGCTATTTTCTGGGAGAATGTGCATGAGGTCACAGGGAAGATTTTGGGTGATTCCTTGGAGTGGGGCCCAGCTGGGTATTTACTGAATTGGTCGGCTGATGGGAACGGGATAGGAGGAGTGAGTCCATTGGGGATACACCTTATGAATGCTGCTAGAGTCCTGATCCCCAGGAATTGGAAAACTGAGAGAACCCCCTCGCTTAGGGACTGGTTCAGCCAGGTGGACCACATAGAGGAGATGGAGGAGATTCTCTTGACAAAACAGGATAGATTGGAACACTTTAGAAAGACATGGACCATCTGGGATATATTCAAGAACTCTGAGGCTTATAGGGAGGCTGTTGGACCTTGACATGGTGATCTGTGCCGTGGGCGGGATGACACGTTGAGTTCCTGGGGGACCTGAGACTCTTGAGCTTGGGGAGATATCTGGGGGAGATCGTAGAGGCTCTGCAGACCACTGGGGTCTAGCCTGGTTTGATGAATTGACCTGCAGCTCATGAAGAGCGTAGTGTTGACGCGGAAATTTAGGAGGTAGGTGCTAGTTCTCCCTCCCCCCCCCCTCTTCTTCTTCTTTTTCTTTCTCTCCCTACCCGTTCCCAATCTATCTAGGTCTATCTTTCCTTCACCCACCCGTTTTTGTTGACTCCTGGCCCTCCCCCTCCTCTTCTCCCTTGCCCAGCGTTCCCCCACCACCTAACAGATCATCGGACACCTCTAGGTTGTTGGGTTGGGGGTTCCGGTGTTCTTCCTTTACCCCTTTCATATCCCCTACCCACTGCTAAGTTATGGGCTCCTCTCTCCCCTCCTCCTCGGGCTCCGCTCCGGTCCACGGGCTGGGTGGGGGCGGGGGGGGGGGGGGACGGGACACAGTGGCCAATTGAAGTCGGTTGGCATTACAGAACGCCTAAGAAGTGAGCACAATTTGCAGAAGTGGAGTTGTGGCAACAGCGAGCCCCGGACCGATAATGTGAATAGTAAGGGGATTCTTCCCCTCCACTTAACAGGGGACATGTAATGTAATGCATACTTGCAGTTTACTCGCCTCAGAACAAGGTTACCTGTAAATCTGTGAATGCTGTATTTTTGTATATGATATTGTATACTTGAGATGGGTGGCTGCTGTGTCCTACACAGGAGGGCATTGGCCGCATGCCATGGGTTATTTGTACTAAGCTGTATACTTTATGATGTATGCTTTTCCTTGTTCTTTCTGTCTTTTGCCTGAAAGGGCGCTTTGTTCAATATGATAACTTTAATAAATAAAGTTTGTTTAAAAAAGAATGTGTTGCTTCGTGTTTGCTCCTGATGACATGGATATAATGGTAAAATCTTTTGTCTCTTGTGACTACAGTTCCCTCTTATTAAATTAACTTTGTATCTTTATTTACTTTATAGCTTGGGCAAAATTTTTGCAAAGACTTTCCTATAAAGCATTACAGATTTGCAGGGATGACTAATATGACTATATGTTGAGTCACCCAGAGCGCTAGGAATGATGTACTTGAACCCTAATCCACTGGCTTATGAGTTGTGTGAGCAAATATCAACTTGCATAGTCCAGGGAACCAAATATTTTATCCATTTGTTACTTGGAAATGGAGATTAAATTATGCATATTCGAAGTCTAAAATGACTAGTTATGTAATTCATTTCTTGTCTTCACTTACAGAAAAAGCTAAAAGATGAGGCAAAGAAGGCAATTAGTCAACTTCAACTTCGCACCATTAAACAAGGAGACAAGGTAATGCTACCTGCCATTGGCAGGATAATTTTACATATTGTAAATGAATATTAAACAATTAAGGCATTTTTATTTATAGTGTTTTTTTATTTTTTTTTTTTTTTTCCCCTACATCCAGTCCAGGTCGTCACAAAATGATGACATGTGGGTGTTCGCCCCTAGGGGGCGCTCAACTGCAAGATCAAAGCTGTAGCTCCTCCCGGCCCCCTATAAAGGCAGGTGTACCTCTATCATTCTCCAGTGGTTCATCTTGCAGTCTTGGCTGCAGAAGATCGTTGGCACTCTCTGATATGGCAGCAGAGCGTGACAACCTAGCTTGTCGGCCGCTGCGTGCCCTATTTCCACGGATCCCTCCTGACCCACTCCTGCCTCCCAGCCTCTGGCTGCTACGGGATCGTGATGGTAGGGTGAACGCCGGGGTCTGCTGGCGTTCGGCAGAGCTCATGCTCTGGGCCGCAGACCCTATACTAAAGGGTAGCCGGCCACAGGCTAATGGTGAGCCTTAGGGGGAATCAGCTGATGTCATGGTTGTTGTATCCCTCCCTGCCCACAAGCTTTATTAGTTTTTTGGCTGTGTTTGTCCTGGACTCACTTTTTTTTTTTTTTGTTTTTCTTTTACTTGGCTTCTTGCTGGCTCAGCGAGGAGCGCTCTGCTCACTCACCTTCCTCGCTCCCTCGTCGGCGTCTGGATGTGGGGCCGCCGCACCCCGGGGACCTGCCACATCGCCGTGCATGCGGCGCTGCCTGTGACGGGGGAGAGGGGGCTGACACTGTAAGGGCAGCGGGCCTCGGGAGCCGCCGCCGCCATTTTCGGCCGAAGCTATGCTGAAGGAGGGGGCGGAGCCTAGTGCCGGCGCGTGATGACGTCATTCCGGCACCGCACCCCCTGAGGAACATTCTAGGCCTGGGCACGCTGCTGCTGGGGGCCTGGCTGAACGCTGCGGTTCTGTGCTGCGATCCGGCTGCTCGGCTGAGGATCATACTGCGCTTCTGGCTGTGGAGTCCCTCTGTCGGTGTCCCGAGTCCCTCTCTTTTAGGCTGCATTTATTTTATTGCATTGTGCCTACTTTGATTATGGTTTCTTCTCCCCTTCTCTTGTATATGTCGTGGGCTTGAGGTTGAGGGTTGTGGTTCCTCCCGGTCCCCCTATTAAGGATGATTGCTTTTATAGGTTTGGACCATTAGAGTCTTGCAACCTTTTGGTTTTGGCTATTTTGAATCCCCATAATGGAGGCATCAGGGGATAGTGAGCTGGGGGCCCCCATTTGGGCAGGATAGGCTCTGCCCCTTGTGCAGTAGGAATCCTCTGGGCGGATTCAGCACTGTTTGTACCACTTGTGCCAGAGGCATTATTTTGGTCCATGAACGGGCGGGCGTCCCTGCCCCTAGTCCTGTGCTGCCATCGGCCTCTCCGGACCCTTCGCTGCTGCATTCGGCCCCCAGCGAAGAGGGAGCCAGCAAAGGGGTCTCATGCTGACCTTGCACATAGGCTGGCCAATCTCGAGAGACGGAGAAATTGCTTTCCTCAGCGTTTGAGATACTACACATCGTCCCTCCCAGAGTGGCTAAGAGGAAGCAGGGAAATTTGTTTAGGCTCGAGAGGCAAAGGCAGGTTTTCCCGGAGCAGGCCCACTTTTCTAGGCCTAACAAGTTACCGTCAGGCCCTAAGGGACTGAATAGGCGGTGTCCCTTACCTGATGAGCTGGTTCGGCTATGGTCTCCTCCCCCCGAGGTGGATTGTCCCGTGGGTTGTCCAACACTACGGTTATGCCGTCACCTGATAATGCTTCCTTACGTGACCCTGCTGACAAGCGCATGGATCAGCTGGTCTGCCATGCGTTCACCTTTGCTGGTGCCCTGTTTCGCCCTGTGTGTGCCACGGCGATTGTCTCCCTAGCTAACTGAAGGAAGGTGAGACACCTTGTGGATAGAGCTAAGGCTCGCAAGCGGGTGGAGGAGTATAAGGAAATCAAGGCCTGCTTGGATTTCATTGGTTTTGTTGTTACTGCCATGGATGATGTGGTCCGGCTTGGTGCCAGGATTTCGGCCTTGCTTGTTGCTCTGCGTCGCTCGCTCTGGCTGCGACAATGGTCGGCGGATGTGGCTGCCAAGAAGTCTCTCACGAGTATCCCCTTGTGTTGAACAGGCTGTTCGGGGAGCGCCTGGATCTTTTGGTCAAGGATGGTAGACTTCCTCAGAGACGGAAGCCTGCTGGGTCCTTTCGGAATTCCTCTTCCTTTCGAGGAGGAAGAGGTTCTTCGTTTCCAGGTGGCCGCAGAGATACCAGGTCCCGCAGCAGACCCAACTCCTCCTGGGGAGCTAAATCCAAGCCCCCTGCCAAGCTCTCCTCTCTCAGGCATGAGGGGGCACCCTCACCCATCCGGGTGGGGGGATGGCTTCTGCTGTTTGCTCAGATCTGGAGGCGGCACGTCTCAGATCGGTGGATTCAGGGGGTAGTGTCCTCCGGTTACAAGATAGAGCTGACAGCCAGGCCGCGCACAAGATTCCTCTGTTCAGATATCCCGAAACTTGCTAAAGGCCCTAGCCTTGAGAACGGCTGTGCAACACTTCTGAGGATAGGTGTGATTTGCTCTGTACCTCGACAGGAACAGGGTCAGGGGATTTTACTCCAACCTGTTCACGGTTCCCAAGAGGGACGGAACTCTAAGACCAATCCTGGATCTGAAGGGTCTCAACAGGTTTGTAAGAGTCCTGCATTTCCACATGGAAACATTGCGGTCGCCGGTGCAACCTCATAACCACAGTGGACATCAGGGATGCTTATCTGCACATCCCGATTTTCCAGGGACATCGGAGGTTCCTGAGGTTTGCTCTCGAGGATCAGCATTACCTGTTTGTGGCACTTCCATTCAGGATATCCTCCGTCCCCTGTGGGTTCACCAAGATGCTGGTGGGCATCATGGCTATCCTGAGGAGTCAGGTTATTCGTGTTACCCTATCTGGACGACTTGCTGATTGCGGCCCAGTCCCTTCAGCAGGCCGAGAGCGATACTCAGACGATTTTGTCAACCCTGGAGGCCTTCGGTTTGGTAATCAATTACCCCAAGTCTTTTGCCACTCCCGCAACTGTGCGGTCCTTCCTGGGAATGACGATAGACACTGCTCAGGTCAAGGTTTTCCTGCCTCATCAGAGGGTTTTGGGTCTCCAGGTGCAGGCCTCACTGTCCTGTCAGCGGCCGTCTGTACGTCTGGGGATGAGATTGGTGGGCCAAATGGTGTCCTGCTTCGAACCAGTGCCCTTTGCCCAATTTCACATGAGACCTCTTCAATTGAGCCTGCTGACCGGCTGGTCCCTGAAACATGGCTTTTCGCTGACCCCCCCCCCCCCTCCCTGGCCAGGCAGTCCCTCTTGTGGTGGTTGGACTCGGAATTTGCTGGCAGGCAAGTCCTTCCTGACTCCTCATTGGGAGATAGACTGGCATCCGTGGTAACTAACAGGCTAGGGAGGCGTTTGGCAGACCCAGAAAATCCAGGGTCAGTGGGGTCCGCAGGAGAACCGCTTATCCATAAATCTCTTGGAGTTGAGAGCGATCCGGTTGGTGCTTCTGTACCTGGCTCCCCATTTTAGGGGTCGTGCGATCCAGGTTCGCTCGGACAATCGGACGGCTGTCGCGTACATCAATCACCAGGGCGGGACTCGGAGCAAGACAGCCCTCAAGGAGGTAACCCAGATTCTGACTTGGGCAGAGGAGAATGTTCCCTGCATCTCGGCATTCTACATTCCCGGGGTGGAAAACCTTGAGGCAGACTCCCTGAGCAGGAGTGCCTCGTGCCGGGGGAATGGTCTCTCAACAGCAAGACCTTTCACGCTCTGTCTCTCCGCTGGGGTCAGCCGGACATGGATCTGTTCGCATCCAGACACAATCACAAGCTTCCAAGGTTCGTCTCTCTCTCAAGAGATCCTCTGGCCATTGCCACAGATGCTCTGGCGATTCCTTGGATGGAGTTAGTTTCTGTATGCAGTCCCTCCATTTCCACTCCTGGGCAGAGTGCTGCGCAAAATAGCACAGGAAGGGGTACCAACCATCCTGGTGGCTCCTTGCTGGCTGAGAAGGAGTTGGTTTGCGGACATAGTTCAGATGTCAATAGATCACTACATCATGCCAGACGACCCAGGGCTTCTCACGCAGGGGTCGCTGCGGCACCCCAATTTACGGACGCTGGCTTTGACGGCCTGGCTGTTGAACCCTCACCTGACGGAAAAGGGATTGTCAGCCAGGGTTGTGAAGACCATGATTCAGGCACGGAAGAAATCTTCTTCCATTATATACTACAGAGTTTGTCACTCTTATATTGCTTGGTGCGAGACTAGGAGCCTCCCTTGCCACATATTTTCTATTTCTAGGATTCTGGAGTTTTTTACAACACGGCTTAGACCTCGGTCTCCAGCTGAGCACTCAAGGGTCAGGTCTCGGCCTTAGCCATATTTTTCCAGAGATCCATTGCCAACCATAGGTTGATCAGGACTTTTTTCCAGGGAGTTACCCATGTCCGGCCACCGCGTAAGTCATTGTTACCGGTGTGGGACTTGAATTTGTACTTTCTGCTCTTCAGGGTCCTCCTTTCGAGCCATTGTGCGATGCTGCTTTGTCTATTTTGACTCTCAAGGTGGTCTTTTTGATAACGGTCACCTTGGTGTGTCAGAGCTGACCGCGCTTTGTATGAAACCTCCCTATTTTGAGCAGCATATAGATAAGGTGGTTTTTCGCTTTAAGCCTGATTTTTTTTTTTTTTTTGCCTAAGGTCATTTCTCCCTTTTGCCTTAATGAGGAAGTTGTCTTACCTTCCTTGTGACCAGCACCGGCTAATTCCAAAGAACGGACCTTCCATGCCCTGGATGTGATCAGGGCCATAAAGTATTACCTGGCTGCGACTGAATCCTTCAGGGAAATCGGATTTGCTCTTTGTCCTAGCAGAGGGCTTTAGGAAAGGTTTGCATCCAGCCACATCCACTCTCGGTAAGTGGATCAGACAGGCGGTGGTGCAAGCATATTCTGCCAAGGGGAAGGAACCTCCTTTTTCGGATCACAGCTCATTCTACCAGAACTATTGGTGCCTCTTGGGCATTTCAGCACTAGGCATCGGTTGAACAAGTTTGTAAGGCCGCCACTTGGTCTTCAGTTCATACTTTTACAACGTTTTACAAGGTGGATGTCAGGGCCTCAGCTGACCCTGTTTTTGGCCAGAGGGTGCTTCAGGCGGTAGTGAAATGAACTACATGTTCTATACTGGGGATCCCGTCCAAATGGACACTGCTTTTGGATGTCCCACATGTCGTCATTTTGGGACAACCTGGACTGGATGTAGGGAAAAATACAATTCTGTGAAACTCACCTGTAGAATTGTTTTTGGATACATCCAGTCCAGGTCGTCCCACCCCGCCCTTATGTTCATTATGTCCTGTTTGCCTGTTATGGTGATCACCATATTTTGTTCTTAGGACACTGGTTTTCAAGTTCCTCCCGGCCTGTCCTTTTTATTATTTTTTTTTTTTTTTGTAACTACTGCTTTTTAACCACTGGAGAATGATAGAGGTACACCTGCCTTTTTAGGGGTCCGGGAGGAGCTACATCTTTAACACCCACATGTCATAATTTTGGGACGACCTGTACTGGATGTATGCAAAAACAATTCTACAGGTGAGTTTCGCAGAATTGTATTTTTTTGGTTGTTTTTTTTTTAATAAGGAATTTCAGTCACTTTTCACTTTTCAGTATTTTCACTATACAGGGTTTTGTTCCTTGCCCCGAGGCCCCCATTTCACCCACAAATTTGGGAGTACCAAGGGTATACTTAAAAGAGCTTGGGATGCTGTGGCTTTTTTACTCAGATCCGTCTTAAAGTGGACCATCACCCTCCCGTGATCGGCCCGGGAATCTATAAGATTCCCAGGCCGATCACCTCCCTCCCCGCGGGACATCCGAGATCGGGATGTCCCGCGGGGTGAAACCCCCCAAACACCCCAAATCCCCTTACCTTGGCCTCCCTCGCGCCCCTCTAGACGTGCGCGCACCTGCGCCGGCCGTCTGTGAATGGCCGGCGCGGGCGCTTCAAGAGTGACGCGCGGGAGGCGGCGGAGGAGACGCTTGTCCGCGGCTGTCAAATCTCTTGTCCGTCGGGCAGGGAGAGGTGAGTTTTTCGGGTGATCGGGGGGGGTTTCACACAGCGGGGCACCCCGATCGGGGGGTGCCCCACCGAAGTGGACCAAGACCCAGGATAGTCCAAAATCCTGGGTGTTGGTCCACTTTAACGTCAGATTCCATTGCATATAGCCTAGGAGTTTGATTAAATAACCTTAAGGGTTACATTGAAATAGATACACCTAAACAGAGATTGCTAGACACTCTACTATCCATGTTTAAAGCAGTTTCCTGTTTGGAGGATGCCTCGGCTGAGGCAGTTAGAGCTGCAGCAAAGACCACTGGTCTTTTAAAACTGTGCTAGAAGATCTATTTGCCTAAAAACCTGGCCAGGGGGTCTGGTCTCTAAAGCAATGCTGTGCAGCCTCCCCTTTTTGGAGGTACCCTCATATTTGGATCTGAGTTGGACACTGTTCTAGCTAGATCCTCGGAAAAAGCAAATAATTTTCCTATCAAGGTCAGGAGACCATGATAGGACATCCTTCAAGAACAGGATAGCTCTTAGTCCAAGCAGGTGGAGCTCTAAAGAAAACTGGGGCCTTGCAGGGGAACCCGTAGACGCAGTTTGGTCTGCACTCCCCCCTACACCTATGGACAAACCTCGGCCCTGATGCTGTCCCCCTGTCCCAGTGGGAGGCCGTCTGACCTTCTTTCTGACAGCCTGGCAGGGCATCTATTTAAATCAGTTTATTGTTCAGACCATTGCCTGGGGGTATCAGTTAGAGTTCCAGAACAGACCAACAGAAATGTTTCTGGTAACAAGGCCTCCCTTTGGGAAAGGGAAAGGCCTCCCAGGGTAAAGATTTTGTTTCAAAAAGAAAGTTTTAGATCCAGTCCTTTAAAAAGTCTAGGGGAGGTTTTTTTCCCCACATGTGTTTCTAGTACATAAACAGTCGGGGACCTTCTGCATGATTTTGAATCTCAGGGCCCACACTCCATACTTGAAATATAAAAGATTTTGTGTGGAATCAAACTCTTCAGTCAGGAACCTATTGCTGCCAGGGGATTTTATGGTAAGCATCAACCTGCGATGGGTCTGCCAGATGGGAACATGTAGATGGGCATCTTGTGCCTATCTACATGTTCCCATCTGGCAGGCTCATCGCAGATTCCTGACGTTTGTGATTATCTCAGACTCGGGAACCTGGCATTTCCAATACATGGCACTGCCGAAGCAATGTGCCATTTAAGGTCCAGAAGGATTACCATCATTCCCTACTTGGACGATCTTCTATTGTCAGCCAGTTCAGAGACTACCCTTTGGGAGAACGTGACAGAGTTTGTCACTACTTTAGTCTGAGCTGGATCCTCAATGAAGAAAAATCCTGCTGGATCCTGAACAGGAGATCGTGGAGGCTCATTTGAGGGATGGATAGGAAATGGGTTGTAACAGTTAAAACAATATAGACACCTTGAATAGGCAAATAGATCAATTATTGATGCAGATCTGCATGTTATGCCTCAGAGGGACAAATGAGAACATGGACTCAGAAGAGGGACAGTCCCTCCAAATCAGGGACACTTGGGAGGAATCTACATATGATATATGAACTATAAGAATCCTAAGGGATATTCCTAAGGGCCAGGAAGTACATACTTGAAATCATTGTATACTGTGCATTGAGCACACATTCTCCTTTACTTGGTCTTACTTGATCTCTGTCCTGTAGAGAATACCCCGGACTTTCACAGACAAGACAGAAGAGACTGAGTGTTAAGTAATTCAATTAAATTGCACACCATTTATTGGATTAAAGCGATTTAGCCTCTGCCGTGCAGTGAAAACTGATCCAGGATATATCCCTAATCTGTCACATTATCCAAAGTCGCCAATGCCTTCAGAGCTAATGAGGCTGCACCCAACCCTTGTCTGGTTGGATATAAGACTCCATCTCATTAAAAATATAAATGTACTCCAAAACAGCCTCTGCTCTTATTATATGTGTATTTATTCTGATAAGGCTTTATCAGTCTGATGTGACAGGGCTCAATCCTGCTCCCTTCTCCCCTCCTCCCAGAATGAAAAGTGGTTCTTTTGCCAGCAGCCTTTTGTTCCAAAATCCAGGAATATCACCACCTGAAGTTCCTGTTCAGGCAAACACTAACTTTCTTTCAACCCCCCCCCCCCCCCCCCCTCTCTGGAACAGTGTAAAAAAAAAAATATACCACCTGCAAAGCATCTCAAAATCTGATATGTATTATAAGCAAAGCTTCTTTTCTTTGCTTCGTTTTCTGGGTCATGGCATAGCTGGGCAGCAGTTCTAAGTCTGGAGCATGCTCTGCTGTGGCAAGACAGATATGGGACCACTGTGACTTGCCATGCTCACTTGAGTGGAGCGCAACAAGGAACAGAGTGACAGATGGACCACTACATTTGTGTAGAGATGCGTTTCCTTGAGTCCATTCACCGGCAAACTCTGGGCAAATGATTGTGCCTCCAGCACAAGCCCCCACCCCTACATCAGTCACTTTAACAGACCTGTCCATACTGAACTTTGCTTTATTCTTCCACCTTCTCGCCCTCCTCCAGTTCTTCTATTAATCTGTTAACAGCAATCAAAAGGTTGGGTGTGCGTACAGGTGAGCTGCTGTTCTGGTACCTTAGCATATTTAGACTGTAAGCTCGCAAGGGCAGGGCACTCCTCCCTATTGTCTCCTGTGCTCACAACACTTGGTTTTAACCTGTGGCATCTAATTTTGTATTGTTCTCTGTATTATATGTTTTACCTTGTCTGTATTCTTAACTTGTAAAGCGCTACGGAAGTTGATGGCGCTATATAAATAAACAATAATAATAATAATATTTGGCTACTAAAACCAGTTCTGCATGGGTTAATGGCAACGTTCATTCCAAGGGCATCAGCATTATTGAAGACACTTTGCATTCATGTACTGCTCTAGGTCCATCTCTCCTCTCGTTCCTCCAGTTCTGCACCTCTCTGCCAAGCCCTACACTGGTTGCCAGTCCCACAGCGAATCCTGTTCATAACTCTCGCATACAAAGCTCTCTCCAACCAGGCCCCTCCCTACATCTCATCTCTAATCCAACAAGATCGACCTAGACGCAGCCTCCGCTCTGCTACCGACCACCTCCTGTCCTCCCTGGTCACCTCCTCTCACGCCCGCCACCAGGACTTCTCACGTGCAACTCCAATCTTCTGGAATGCCCTCCCCCGCCCAATCCGCCACTCTACAACACTCAAAACCTCCAAAGGAGCCCTCAAAACTCACTTATTCAGACAAGCATATAATCTGGCTTAAACAATCTTCTAAAAAGGCGCATGCCACAAAGCTCAATACGGACTGTTTGTGATCCTTCCCCCCTCGTCTTCACCCCTCATCCTTTAGACTGTAAGCTCGCAAGGGCAGGGCTCTCTCTCCTATTGTGTCTTTTACTCAGAATATCCATTGTCAACTCTGTAAAACTGCATATATGTACCGTATGTTTCTACCCTGTCTATAACTACTACTTTGTAAAGCGCTACGGAAGATGATGGCGCTATATAAATAAACATTAATAATAATAGGGGCTGGGGTGGACTATCTATTGGTACCTAAGAGAATGTCTTCAGTTTAACTGTTCCAGTACTCCTAGACTCGACTGTATCCTTCAGGACTTTGCTGACTTGCTTGCTGGCCAGTACGTTTGGCTCTTCTTCCTCTGTGTGTTGGTTCCTCCTATGCACCCCACCCATTTTCTCTGTGGTTCACTGTAGTCTCTGTACTAGCACATGTCTGACTAGAACTGATAAAACCAGGAAGTGTAAGTTCTATATATCTAGCTCTGGTTTCCCAGACTGCATTGGGGTATCTCTATGCGATATCTTCCAGCAGCCTCTGCCTGCCAACTCCACAGCCGATGTCACCATTACATACAGTTTAGCTGCTTATTAGACAGACGTTTAATGTCTATACACACATTTTTAATCGGGCCACAGGTAGAACTGCAATGTTATGAAGTCATCGGGAACTGAAACCTGGAATATTATCAGTGATAACCGCTTTTGATTTGAGTATTTATTCCAGGGTGTTAAGTTCACATCTCAGTTGTAAACAACAAGGCTTTTCTAAAGGGAACAGGCCTGTGAGTCAGGGCAGGAAAAGAGCCTTTCAGCCTGTCAGCCTTCCTCCCGTATGACCTCACCGAGCAAATCCCTGGAGCCATTTACATCTTCTCTATTCATTGGGGATTGCTTGTTGTTCAAGACCTGTAAGGCGTGTTCTCCTGTTACAAGCATAACTTTGCCTAAAGACTGAATGCCTTTCATCAACTGACAGGCTGGTTAAGAAAAACTGCTCTTTTTAGAAGGGCATTGTCACCCTAGAAGCAAGAAGGCCCTTCCCCAAATATTTATTACACATCTGGAAGCACCCTATTCTCTACAGTGTCATATGTTGTAATGTTGGGATTATTTTTACATGAATGAAGGGGCCTAGCCTGAAGCTCCAGACAATAACACCATGGCAAAACTTCACAATTGCCACTATGCAAACGGGTATGGTTACTATGTAAGGTAGCATTTTCCCAGCATGTGTCGAATCCAGAATGACAAATGCTGAAACAGGATATTGCTACAGAGAATGGGCCATCAGGGCTGTGGCATCTGTAAGCCATAGTTCTGAATCATACTCCTTTATTCTATCAGGCTCAGACTATGAGGTCTTCATAAATGGCCAATAATGAGTAATAACTAGTGACGGGCGATCCAGAACCGCAAAGTTCCGGTTCCCAAACCCGAACACTGACTGAACAAGGAAAAGGCTGAGCAGCCCATCAATCCACTTCACCATAAGGATGCAGCAGCCGAAGCTGCTGTAAAACTTACCTAAGCCCCGCAATTCCCTACCTGTCAGCTGTGGCGTTCCTTTGAAACTGTCCACGGCCAAGGCCACAGAAAAATGGCCACTGCTCCCCCATGAGTGAGGACACTCCTAGTGCCAGCACTGCCACGGTACTAAACTTCCTATGAAAGGGACCATAATTAATAAAACAATAATGAGAGGGGATTTTTTATGCTGGTTGTCTGTACATTTAATTTCCGACACCAGCCAAAACTAGCACAGACTCCACCACCCTGGTTTCCATCATTTTCATTTCCCGCCTAGGTTTGTCAATGAGTATTCATGAAGAATGTCACAAGTAAGAAAATGCATTTGGATCTCTAGTAATTGACAATGGTTTCCAGCAATGATTCAGCATTTTAAAACAAAATGGAGAGCACTTACCTTCTGCACAGATGCCCTCTCGGAATTACTAGTGATTGCCAGTGATGACTTCTTTGCTTTAAAGCCAACATTGGAGGCCCTTTCACACCAAGGCACTGCCCATGTGATCCAATGGACACATTCATGAAGGCGATTGCAGTCACCCCATAAAAATGCCGTGCCATCAGCAGTTTTGAGTGTGTAGTGATAGCAATTTTGCTCCTTTGAAAACCAATGCGCAATTGCGATACATAATGTCCTGGCGATTTTCTTTGGAAAATCGTCCTGCTCAAAATATAGTTGGCCAGGTTGGAACCAGGTCTGCAAGGACCCTAATCTACCCACTTCTGATTGAAGACAATGCTACCACCTTTATCAGTGACCCCAGGGGTTTCACACAGTATCCTAATTGTGGATGCCTTAGGGGCAGGTTAGTGGTTGGTTCTGGAGGCTTTTAGATTCCACAACCGCTCTGCGCGGCAATATATCTGCTTCAATCTGCTTTTTATACTGTGATTTCTTTTAGCAATAGCAGAATATTTTTAAATACTTTTTTTATGCAACTGATAACAATTCAACCCTTTGTTCTCTAGGTGCTGGGGCAAGATGGTGATAGCTGCGCTGTTTGTATAGAGCCATACAAAGCAAATGATGTTGTGCGCATTTTAACATGCAAGTAAGTATCTCCGTATATATGCTTGTAACTAATGCTTTATTTAGGCTATGGGACTAACTTGGTAGTAAGATCCTAAAGGCTGAAATACTGAGTTAAAGTGGACCAAAACCCAGGGCCGCTTGATTCCTTCCCCCTGGGGCATCCTGATTTGGGATGTCCCCTTGTGTGAAACCCCCCAGGTCGCCCAGTAAACGCACCATCTTCCCCGATTCAATGGTGCATGCACAAACCGCAGCCACCTCCTGCTATGCCCTTAGCAGGGTGGGGGCCCATGTCAGGCTTTTGTGAATGGTCATCGCGGGCATGCTCTCTGCTAGACTGTAGCAGGAATGCAGCAGTCGGCGCGCCAGGCTAGACACGGCTGGAGACGAGTCTTAAACGAGCTGACATGGGTGAATCTGAGCTGACATGGGTGAATCTGAGCACGCTGATTTGATTAAAGGATGTGCATGCACAGTAGGGCTGAGGAGAGGTGAGTTGGACTGGGATACCTCAGGGGTTTCACACACCGGGACATCCCGGATTGGGGTGTCCCAGGGCAAGGACCTATTATGGTATTAGGAAGCACCCTCATTTCCCTGCAGTGCATCTCTAAACAGAAAGGTCAAGTTTGGGCAAGAAAATTGCGATCTGGTTTCTCCTGAGACACTGAAACTCAGCCAAGACCTCCTGCTGCAGCAAATAATCATCCCTGCTCTCTCTCACATGCCCTGAGAATCTAATGGTGTGGTGCATAGAGCGAGGAGGGCTGGGATGCTGCATTTCTTTTCAAACTGCGTCTGTTTGACACATTTTACAACCCCCAGCAGGAGCCTGAAAGTGAGTATTTGGCTCAATCTCTGACTTTCTTCTTGAAGTTGCACTACAGGGCATCCCAAATCATGACCAATGCATTTGTTTATTTTGTATACACCAAACAGATGCTCTATAACCCAGTCAAAACTGGACTTCCTGCTGCATGGGGCATTCCCAATTTTGGGAAGTCATGCTACACATCCACGTCTAGCTAACCAGGAGACTGGTCAGCCATTACATATGTTGTGCTAGGCCTGTATGTAAACTTTATAAGATACTGTAATGTGGGGTATAGAATGCAGAAGTGGAGAGAGTATCAGTCCAGTCTCCAAGCTTCCCATATGGGTATGTGCTGAAATTGACAGGTCCCCCATGCTCTGGGGATTAGAAGAATTCCAGTCCGTTTTGAATCTAGTGCAGATAATGCCGGCTCCAGTGCTCACACTCCAGCCAACCTCAGTATGCATCTCTGCCTCCGGACATGTAGGAGCAGGTCCTCTCAACTGGCTGTAAGGGGTGCAACAAATGTCACACAGTTTGCCCACCTCTAAAATGCTTTTGGGTACCAGAGCTATCTGGTGCATGTTGTCCACTTTAGAGTCCAGACTATACCAATTTAGCATGCGAACTGCAGGGAATTGAGCCAAAGGCAGTCAGGTAAGGGTTTTTTTTTTTGTTTGTTTTTTTTTTATCATTCACATTTTCTGTGAGCCTGCACCTGTCCCTGCATAAGGTATAGCCCACAGTACTAATGCATGTTTTCCCTGCCCTTCCTAGCAATCTTATGTTGTGTTTTTCCCCACAGTCATTTTTTTCATAAGAACTGCATTGATCCCTGGCTGCTGGATCACAGGACTTGCCCTATGTGCAAATGTGATATTTTAAAGTCATTAGGCATTGTGGTAAGTGGTGTTGCTTGATTATATTTGTTTTGCATTATTTTTAAGCTTTTGCCTATGCTTGAAATAACTTTTTAGAATGTTGGGTTTTTTTGGGGATAAATGGATTAAATTCCTTTATGTTGTTGGTGATCAAAAAACTTATTCTGAAAGGAAAAAGTAATGGCCTATTTCCATCGTTTTGCAAATAAAAAAATCGATAAATTGCCACTATTAGACTAGAATATGGACCTTATGTATGAAGTGTGCCGTTTAGGGCCATTTTGTTGGCATAAAGCCCTTTTTTGGAGCTGTTATTTTGACAGAATGGTGCAAAAAGTCACAGCGCCGATGTTAGCTAATTAGCTTTGATTGGCGCACTAGTTATTGGCCAGCCTGTGTAAGCGCATATTGGACTCGAGTGCCCATTCTAACAGCGTCTGTGAATGACACTCTATACTGGCAATTAGGGGGATGCACATCATGTATGTTCATTTTTGTCACGCTGAAAAGATTGCCGCTGTACATAACAGGCACTGGTCGGCGTTTCAACATTAATTACAAGAAATCACTGGGGGACAAACATTACAGTCCATTTAGGCTGTGTTTTAGGTGTG
The DNA here is from genome assembly GCA_027917425.1 of Gastrophryne carolinensis. Classification (NCBI taxonomy): domain Eukaryota; kingdom Metazoa; phylum Chordata; class Amphibia; order Anura; family Microhylidae; genus Gastrophryne; species Gastrophryne carolinensis. Next base: position 100,277,206 of record CM051235.1, on the reverse strand, counting down.
CTCTAAATTACAAATTGGTAAAAACGATTTTTAAAAGATAAAGGTAAAATGAATTAGGCAACATTTAGGTCCTGTGTTTTTACATTCACAAGTCCCAATGAAAGTTCTGTACTTTATGCTTATAAATAATATTACATTAATTGGTGCAGTTCTGCCCACTGTGGTCTATAGGATTTAAACCTTCAGCGCCAATAAAAAAAACAGCACAGCATAGACAAGAGCGCCAGACACTGCAAACTATATGGCGCTAGAGATGAATTAGACGCAGGCTGCCAGAAACAGCGTTGCTGCCTATTTTTTGTTTGCTAAATCAGGCTCTGATTGGTGTAGCTGCTAAATATTGTCACTGAGTGGTATTAACAGGCGCAGACGCTTGATAAATCAGGCTTCACTGCTGCAATCGAGTGATAAATGACAATTCGTTGCGCATCCTATACTTTAGGCAGATATAACATTTCACGTTTGTTGCATGACCATTGACATGAGGAAACAGAAATCACAGCACAAGCAATCTCATTAATGATCGCTCTAACAATTGGCAGACAAATCGTACACTTTTTTGCTCGCTCAATAAAACTGTTGCTTTATCGGTTCATAGAAATGGGCCATTGGTATTCCTGGGCTCTAGGGAGAATAGGGGATTAATAATTAAACTTCTCATTCCTGATCTGTGGCTCAATGCAAAGTGTGCTACCCATTGTAACTGTTGGTAATTTATATCGGTAACAATACAACAGCGCCTCCTACTGCTATTCACATGCGTTGTTGATGGCCAGATCAGGGGCTATGGGTAAACCAATCTTCAAGGTCTGCATTATGAGCTGCTAAATAGAGCAGGCTTCTATATAGAAGGAACTGATAATTACAAGACAGTAAATATTACATCTAATAATGCATCTGCCCTGAGCTTATTTAAAACAAACATATAAAGTAGAATTGCAAGTACAACCTTCTCTTTTTTTTTCTACCATTACATTTTAAAGAGACATAATAGGGAATTTTCAGATCAGAATCAAAGATCAAACTGGTTTATTTCACTATGCACACGCTTGCATACAAAAACAAACTTTTTCATGGCAATGGCAAATAACCATTGGCTACCCCTGTAAATTAAAATCAATAAACAATGTGTTATGCTAAAACATGGTGTATACTGTACAGCTACATAACTATTATAGTAAACAATATTCAGAGGTGAAAAAAATATAAATATAATAATATATATAATAGTAATATAAAATATATGCTCACTCACTCTGGTTAGGCCTAAGCCAGATATAAACTATTGTAAAATATACGCTGGTTAATAAAGTGAATGGCCAGCTTTGCCTTAGACAGTGGTATTGGTACCATAGCCCTGTAATATTTTCTTTGCTCATTATTAAGGCTGATGAAGAGGAGCCAGATCACACCATAACAATAGCCTCTGTGTCCAACGAGCTGCAGAGGAGCACCGTGCAGGTAGAAGAGGAGACGCAAAGTGATAATGCTTCATCGGGATATGCTTCTGTTCGAGGTGCTGATGAGCCCACAGAAGAACCTGAAAACCAGTGTAAGTTATTGCTACTAGCTGCAAATTACTACTTCACTTGTGCTATGTGTCTTACCTGATTGCCAGATCTAGTCTTGAGCCATAGTCTCCCTCTGACTCTTGTACTAAGCCCCACTGTACCCACAAGCCAAGGAACCCCAGCCCCCAATGCTATAGCCCCAGCATCATGGTTGGGGGGGGGGCTCAGCAATGATGTGTCAGGCCAGCCAGGGGCTGGTAAAATCCAGGGCCACTGTATACATAGAAAAAGGTTAATACAAACTAAAAATCAAATCTTTTTTGATGCCTTAGTTATATGTCCCTGAGCACAACATTCTATCATAAAGCAAACAAGGGATAGGTAACCTGGCTCGAAATTAAACTGTGATGATGTTTCTGGATATAGCCTCGCCAGAGAGCCAAGCCTGGAGTTGGGATTTCTGTGTGTGAGCTGTCACTTAGTAATTGATAATATAAAAGAACTTTTGTCTTTTAGAGATCCAAATATTTGGACTATTATAAAAAGGAAATGCCAGGAAGTTTTATTAAATAAAACCCCAAAATGAAGAATTGTGTATAGACTGCTCACTCCATCCAAAAAGTCACTTTTAGGTTTGTTTTGGTTGAAACGGTTTCCTGTGAATTGAGCGTGTCTGTATCTTTCACAGATGAGGAGATTGGACTCGTGAACAATGACTCTTCAACAGGAGCAGTTGATGTTCTTCCACATGTGGACAATCCAACATTTGAAAGCGAATACTCCACACAAACGCACAGTGTAAAATCATAGACTAATTATGACACAGGAATTGGCACTTTTGGCCAGATTTCTGCAGAGTTTGATTTACGCTATGGTTTTCTTCGTTTTTTAACTTAAAAAAGGAAAAAAAACGGTTTTCAGTCGACATTAGATTTTTAGAATGAAACTTGGAGGAATCTAAAATGTTGAAAGGTTTTAAACTTAAGTTTAGGAGGTCTTATTATATTTTCCTATTCCTATATCTTTTAATGTGGGGTTTGTAGCCACAAGCTAAGACCAAACTAGATCTCAAGAAATTATATATTTTATTATGGTTACATGAAGTACAGATATTTTTAATGAAACAATAAAAAGTATAAATATATATGCATATATACATGTCTAGGTGATAAATCAACCAGGTCCACATATAGGTGCTGAAGCCCATTTTGAAGACTTTGAACACATACAGTATAATGGAGGGTATCTCACCATAGGGTTTCAAATAGGTCTGGGACACATTTCTGCATGGCACCATACTGCACTGCATGACAGGCTTTGGTCAGTTTTCACACACGTTTAGGTCCATAGATATGTAAGAGATCCTATATCCAGAAAGAAAGTTTGTCTCCAGCACAGTGCCCCAAAACGGCCTGTGCTTTTTTTTTTTTCTTTTTTACTTAAACCCTTTGCCCAATATCCATGAACACACGAACATGAAGCATTAGAATGTCAGAATAGTGGCCATATGCCAATTCATTCAGTTACAAGCTAACTTTAGTTTGGAGTTCTTTCAGATTTATTGCGGTTATTATAACTGAAAAGGCTGATTCCCCACTCCCCACCCCCAATGCTGAGCTGTGTTTAACTGAATGTATGATCACTAGAAATAGAAGCTGCTTCATGGCCAGGGACCAATATAGCTGACCATTCTAACCGCAGACTGCACGTGGTTCATATTTTTATGAATATTGGGCAAAGTCTTTAGTAAAAAAGAAACACAGGTTGTTTGAGGCACTGGGCTGTGGGGATAGAAGGTGACATAAACTTCCGTTCTAGGTATATGATCACTTTAAATGCCCAACATGAACACGGGTAAGCACACAACAGAACACAGGTTTGTAGACGGTGTGTTGCCACAGAGGTGTCCTGAGCCTTATTGCTTGAAGTATGATAATGTCTGCACTTGTTAAGTCAGTGTACCTACATACATTTTTTAAGCTCAATACTTTGATTTCCTCCCACTGCTTCTAACCACCAGAGTCTAGCGGAAGCCAGGCCATTTACTAGCTATCAGAACCATTAGCCGATTCATGCTCTTGGCCCAGCCACAGCAGAACACGTTGAGCTACTGGTCATATAGGGAGGAGGCTTTCTTTGTGTTTGGATGCTGTGGCAGCACGTCCTCCGCAGGCAACGGCTCCGCATGATCTGTCTCCCTGCAGCCGGCCAGGAGCGCATCAGCTGCTGAAGCGGATAGCGGCTAAATGGCCGAACTTTGGCACCCGGGACTACCAGTGGATCAAGGCCATGGAAGGAAAAGTATGTAACAAGCTGAAACAAAATTGGGTAGGCTGTTTAAGTGAAATATACATTGTTCTCTTGATTTGTCTCTTTTAGCATAAAGTAATCTTCAGTTTGCCAACCAACAACAAAACTCTTTTGGTCTCCTCAGACGGAGAATTGTATATACTGTAGCAGGATATGGAAACCTGCAACTCTCTAATTCCTTCTTGCACATTCACCACTTTTGGGGGAGCCACGGGTTGTTGGTCACAATACACAGTGTTAATCACTTAATTATTTTTTAATTCTAAATAGTAAAATGTCAGCTGTATTCCACTTCCATGTTCTTGTCTCAAAATACGATAAAATGTAATAAAAATCGGTTATGGCTGAAGCATTACATCCATCACATAAAAGGGGGATATAAAACATGATACAGCAATACACAATCAAGGGCAAAAGCAATCAATTTTATTTGATTTAATCCCACCCTCCTGATTAGCAGTTTAAGGTAGAGAAGCTTTTTTGGGTGAAGTACAAAGGTCAATCAATAAGGTAGAAACCTTTTCCAAAAATTAGAGACTTTCCCTCTGGGGAGTGGAAAGTTTTCAGTAAAATAGACGGAGCCTGTGCACATTTTAATAAATACCCCCTTCATTACAGATACTGTAGCACTGAACGTCTAAATGTAGGCTGTATTAGGCTGGTGTACCCTGAGGCTGAGAAAAGTAAAATGTGGTAATCTGTAGAAATAAAGACCAGTAAGAGGATTCTAATCTGGTTTATATAGGTTACTGTCATTCTCCTGGGAAAAGGAAATGGCCATGGGGAAAATTGATGCGGGGCACCCCAAGTTGGTGTTGACCAAGACTGTATCCCTGCTCGGCTCTAGCTATGGTGCCCACGCATGCCATGCATTTCTTAATGGCTCTGCGAGTACTAAGGGAAGTTCCCAGTAGCACACTCCATTCTGGCTGCTCAGAGCGACATAGTAAAAACTTAATGGAGTGCTAGTCAGTGATTGGTGGCGGGCCACCCATGTGCCACATGAGCAACAGAAAGGCGTGTGAGGGCTATCTTGGGGATTCTGCACAGCAGGTCATCCTTAGTCAGTATGTCTACTTGGGAGAGGAATAAAACCCAGGGTAAAAACATTTTGTTCCATATTAAAAGTAGAATATTTGAACTGAAGTCTGCTACCTGTGAATTGAAAGGTGAACCAACTTTACTCTTATTACCTTAGGACCTTAATTCCCATTTTGGGATGCCCAGCTACATAATCTCTTCCCTGCAAGCACAAGACCAGGCAGCATTTGGCTACTGTCACGCTATCTTGTATGGCTTGCCATTTTGCCATCCATGTAACTGCTGGTAGCCAATCTGAATTGGTGGACAGACGGCACACAGTGATGTGCAAGCCCGTCCAGCAAAGCCAATTGGGTGTCAGTGATCACATGCGTCAGAAAACTGGTGAGTGAATAGAGAAGTAAATGCCACTGTCCGGTATCAAGCGGTTGGAGAACATGTGGGGGGCATCCCGGAATCATAATGTCCTCTTACTTCAGAGATCAGAAAGAATCAAGTTACTCCCTTGACTGTTTATGCCCCTAAATTATTGGCGCTGGCTTCATGTATAAAAGCAATTCAATATTTCCTAAAGTCTCTATAAAAATAAACATCCAGCTAGATGACAGGAGGGGTTTCATATACACCCTGTTGTGTGGCTAAAAATCTAGGCAGGCTTTTTTTTCCCTGAACATGAAGATGAGCGGTTTTTCCAATGTGCCTTTCTTACTACAGGGAAGGACAGCTGAGCTGGACTCCATTGTCAGGCAACTGAGCCAGTGACCTCGATTTATGAAAAAAATTCTCATGGTAGTAAAAAATTTACTTTGAGGGGAAAAAAAGCCAGAGAATTTCACCCTTCATTGATAGACAATAAAAGGCAATTGCATTTTTTAGTACAGAGTAAAAATGTCACTACTTTTTCAGGAGTAAAAAAGTGCCATTGACTTTTAATGGCTTCCTATCTGGTGATTCATCAACAGTGAAGCTTATGTTTTTTTATTCTCATAAAGTGATTTTTTTTTTACTATTCCCAGGAATATTTGAATCAAGGCCCATATCTTTTCGGTATCTGGGAAGAATTTTGCTGCCTATTAATTTTTAGGGATCTATATAAAACAGAAATATACTTGTTTTCACCTTTGCCCATGCTGCTGTTCCAGTGTAACCTCTTGGTAGAGCTACGCCATTCCTTTGCCTGTGTATTTATTTTATTTCTCAAAGACCCCAACTATTTAGTAGGTGTTTAATAGATTTTATAGTTAAATGGGTTTTTAAATGAAGCATCACAGTGGGTTGATATTGGCTTATACAGAAACCCCTTTAAATGTGTTTAATCAAAAATCAAACCCCAAAAGATTTTTAAAAGCACCTTTTTTTATTCTCATGTTTTCTGATTTGTATCATCTTTATTTGTGAACCTGGCAGGAAAGGGCAACTGCATTTGATGTACAAGAAGGTCCCTGGTGCCATGTTCTAAGTAGGTAGCACTTGGCAACATAGAAGAGTTAATGTGGCCATCTGCGCTGCTATTCCAAGGAGGAACCCCTGCATTCTAAAACTTTATGGTTCCATCAGAAGCCACAGTATAGGACTTACACACACCAAAATTGGGCCCTGGTTGCACTTTAATTTTAATGTGCATTTTCCTGGACACACAGATTGCATTAGGGCCCTAAATTTGCAAGATTAGCACTGGGCAGATTAATTTACTTTACTGCAAAATACTACTGTACATATATTTCAGTATGAGTTTGTTTTGTTAAAATATATATTTGTACCTGTAAACAATTCTAACATTTATTTAAAAATTCATTTACTTTTGGTCCCTTTTTTAGATAAGCTATCTGCAGATGAATGGACTTAAAAAGGCCAAATACTAGTAGCTTGTCCATCCTCTTACCTCAATATACAGAACTGAGCAATGGACCTGGAACAAGCATTCTGCCAAATTATAAGGTGTCGGACTTGCTAATCCGCACACCAGCTCCAGGTCAGATGCTCAGTATGTATTGCAGTTGATGGAATAATACAGCCAGGCTACCTGAATTGTTTTGCCTTGAAGTGCAGGAAATGTTATGCCGATTTTACATACCTCAATTAAGTGTCATGGAAGATCGCCCACATTTTAAATTCACTTTTGCATATCTTAAATAGTGAATCGTGATAAAAGGGTTTCTGAAATATACATATAACCTTATTCTTTTAATTAACATGAAGGATGATTCTATATTTCCAAACAGTAAAGCCTTCATTTAGTACCTATTTACTGCAACTTTTCAGCTGAAAGCAAACTGGTTTGTCATTTTGGGATACGTTTAAAGACCCTCACCCTCTGACAAGGAAAGTAATTTGCTACGAGACAGGCTTACCCTTCACTGCCTACTGAACAGGGTAGTCTGCATGAAAAAAAACATAATTGTGGCTTCTGGTCCCCAGTAAAGAGAAAACATCTTGATGGAGGATGACAGGTGGGGAGTTGAGGGAAAGCCTGTCCTAGAGGGACAAGACTAACCATGTGGCTTTTGGTTCACTTAAAAGCAAACCTGCCCAATCTCCCCTTACTGTCTATCTAGGTCAATCTCAGGAGGCATACTGATTCCCCTCTTAGTTGTTTAGATGTGAAGCTGCTTTACTTTCCAGGTCAGTGGAGGCCACATGACATGTAGCTGGATTACCAATCCATCGTTTGACCTTCCCTGGAAGCCCAAGCACTAGGGTTTGTGTGTGGGGTTGGGATGCCTGGGCCATGGCAGGTAAGAGGCAGCATTGGTTTCAAGGTCTGCTTTTTGTTAAAATAAAGTAGTAAATGGTGTTGCCCAAAAGTAACCAATTGAACTAAACAGCTTGATTGCAGTTCATTTTTATCAGTATATGGCAGTAACCCAGTAAATGTTTTTGCATCAATTTTAAAATGGTGTCCTGTGCTCGAATGTCTTGCTCTTTCGTATATGGAAAACACGCACTTTATTTTTGCCTTATATAAAAGGGAAACCCTTAACCTTCTATTTAATTAAATGTGAATTGTATATGAGTAATAAATGGCAACTTGGATTTTCTCTGGCACAGCCTCCCTATAACTGACGGATAGAGTAACACTGCAGTAAAATGTTTGGAGGGGTAGAGGTATGCCAGTTATGTACGCATAGTCTTATATTTTTCGTAATGTAAAATGAACAGAACTTGTACTCTACTGTTAATGGATGTCATGATTTGTTTCGATAAATTGTGTAAATAAATCTATTCGACAAATGTTGTGGTGCTGTGTGGATTAATGAAAGTCCTTTATCATCTAGTTCATAATGTGCACCATAAAATGGGGTCAATGGTGTTAAGCTGGAGCAGGCCTTTATTAACTTCCAATTATTGTCTTGCAACAATATGAATATTTCAGACTTATTATTCCTTAAGGTGTCCTTCAGTATGTCTGTCTACAGGAGCAGTGATGGGTGAACCCAAACTCAAACACGGACTGCAGCCAAAATCGGCGGCAGCGGTGTTCGAAATTTCCCCCAGCTGGAGCAACAGAAAGGTGGTCGCTGGCTCCCATGAATGAATGAAAAGGATTGCGGATCAAGGTAAGCTACAGCAGCTGCTCTTGCCACAGCCACCTCCTGAACCCGAACATTTATTCGAAGTTCGGCTGAACTTGCCGGACACAAACTTTGGAGAGTTCGCTCATCTCTATACAGGAGAGACTGATTCCCCCTATCTGGACAGAAAACCCAAACTTCCCTGAGTCTATAGCGTTCACAGAAAGCTGCTGAGACAAACCCATGATCAATATCCAGTGGCTTGAAGGGATTGACCAACCAAAGGAAAAAAAAAAAAAGGGAACTGTCCTGTCCCTCGTGTGCTGCGCCCAAAGTCCAGTCACCGGCACTTCTGTGTCAGAATCGCTGCCCTCCACCATCAGTCACTGCAATGGAGAGGGTGTGCTAAGGCCTGACATGCCCACTGTATTGTAACGAATGTAGAGGGGGCATGATGAGCTCCATTGTGACTGATTGCTGAGAGGCACAAGTCCAACACGAAAGTGCCGGTGACTAGAGTTTGGACCGCTGAGGAGGGATGCGAACCAGTAATTGGTTGAGTTGCTGATTGCTGGAGAAAGTGAGTACCTTTTTTTTTTTTTTTTTTTTTTTTTTTTCTGGGTAATCTTTTTGCATTTTGCAGCCCTACTGTCTGAAACCCACCCTGAGGAACCTCAAAACTTTCCAGGCTCTGTTGCCGATGCAAATCTCGGGAGTTCACATACATAGCATCTTTAGACTGTGCGTGCGTTCCTGCCTTAAACATTCTGGGCAAAGGAGCACATCCATAGCTGGGGATACGCCCACTTTTTTTCTTGATTTCCATAAGCGGAGCCATTTGCCAATCATTACACGGAAAATGGCTATCTATAAGATTCCCAGGCTGAATATTCAAAATCGGGATGCCCCGCAGGTCACCAATACATTTAACTTCTTTTCCGGTCCAATGATGCATGCGCCAGCCGCATCCCCGCTATCCCTTTAGCAGGGCGCGTGCCTGTGCCAGGCATTTGTGAATGTCCGGTGCGGACACGCTCCCTGTTAGAGGATAGCGGGGGATGCGGTCGTCATCGGGCTAAGACTATAACAATCTAATGGATACATGGAGTATGCAGACTATTTGCAAGAACAAGGGCTGCAATTTAGTAAAACATCACTAGAGGGCAGCCTCAATGAAAGGCTATGGACTGAATTAACTCAATGTAAGTCAACAGACACAGGAAATAAACAGCAGGTAGCCCCAGAAGAATGTAGGGGCCATTCCCAGTTGGCTGCCACCCCCCCCCCTGCACTGGCCAGCTGCTAAGGCTTTGGCTTCTTGTGGCAGGCCGGTCAATGGGAGCCGCTGCGGCTGCCAAGAGTGTCTGGCAGCTAAAAGCCAGAGCCGGCATTAGAGGGTAGTCGGCCAGCGCAGGGGGGATGGTTGCCTTTCTATGACGACCAGGCTCTGCCGGAACTCTCCTGCTGCCTGTTACCTGTTACCACCTGGACATCATGGGCAGCTCCGGGTAGGCTGGTGGGGGGCAGGGAGAGCCCGCTGCCTTTTATGGGGGGTAGAATGTGTACCATAACTATCATCCTTACCCAACGAGGGCGAGATCTTGCATGAAGCCCAGATAACACATTAATCATTTATTTTTTTTATATCTAAAACAAACCATGACAAGAAAATAAAAAATGATCTTAAACTTGGCCTCTTTCTTCCATAAGCTCAATAACACACATGATACTAGTAAACACAAATATATGCCAAACAATAGCCTGTGAAATGTACCACCACCTGGTTGTATGCAGTGACAGTTCAAAAGCTATACTGAGTTGTTTGCACCATAAGACGCCCCTAGAGTTCAGAGAAGGAAGAAAGGAAGAAAAATCTAAATCAAATGGTCTGCTAAAATACTAAAAGATTCCAGGGATGGCCGCTGGCTTTTCCTCGGTGTGGGAAACCCCCTAGTTTGCCCATAGAAACTTGCCTTTACATGCTCCAATGGCACATGCAGGTGCTCTTGGCCAATGAGAGCCGCCCACCATGACTACATCATTCAGCAGGTGGCCCTCATTGGACAAGAGCCTGTGCATGCGCCGTTGGAGCATGGAAAGGTGAGATTTTAGGGGTGGGCATGGAACAAATCCCGGGAAAGTCAAATTTATAGAGAAACATCACCCAGAAAGTTCACTCTCTTAGGTATTGTTCCTCTGACAGGACATCTTGACTTGGGATACCCCACAGTGTGTATTCCCCCCCCCCTGCTTCGCCATAAAAACTTTGCTAACCTATCTGGTGTTCCTATGGAACATGCTTGATTTACAGGAAGCATCTTGCAGGATGCAAGGCATCAGTGGTGCCAGGCTGCGGTGCATAAAACATATGAGGGGACAGCGCTGGCCACGCCGTGACCGGGTGTACAGCAGCGAGCTTATACTTACATGTCCCGCCTCTACACAAGTCTTCCCAAGTCCCTGGTTATGTCATAGGCGGAATAAAATCAGCTTTTTATGTGGTGGATCCTGGGTGCCGGATTAAATTCTGTCTGCAAAATAGGTTGGAAAAACTTTGGTGCCACAGCCTTGACCAGTTTTCTATAGGCCACAGTCTATAAAGCACCAGCACTGGACTAAACATATCTGAAATGGAAGCCTCCTTTCACACTGGGCAGATTTGAAGGCAATCGCCCCGCAACTTCTGTGATTGCAAAGAAAACTATAGGCCCTTTCACATACCATAGTAGCGGGTCGATTGCAATTGCCCTGCAAAAATCCTGCAAGCGGGGGCATAAAGACCATAGAGGCAGGACAGGCATGTGCCCCTGGGCCTGTGGAGCAAGGGGGCTCGGTGCAAGCCACCTACGCCACCTCTGCAGAATATACGCCCAATGCCAGTGTACATGTTTACTTACCCTTCCATGCTGCCTCATTGGCGTGCATGTGCCGCACACACATCTTTTGTCCCCAAGCGTGCCGCTGGCTTTGCGCACTGAGGGACCTGGCCGGTGAGTGTTTGCGAAGCTATGGGGGGGTACTGCTGATGGGGGCCCTGCTATGGTGCCCGATCAAGGCTATGTACGCTCCTGCCTGCATGCAGCATTTTCACTGTGATAGCGCTGGCGATTGCTCATGAAGAAATAACGCTTGCAATAGCTATTAAAACCTGCCATATTGTCTGCCAACATGTGATCGCATTAGCCGCTAGCGCCTCTCTCCGAGTCTAACAATTATCGTGGATTGCTGAAAGTCACATTCCTAATAGTGAAAAAAAAAAAAGAGAGCCTTCATGTGTGTCAAGCTAAGCCTTTCCAGCAAGTTCCCTAGATGATAGATATATTCTATAAGCCAAGGAGAGAAAGTAATTGTTAGTTGTTTAGATAAGTGTAGACTTTGCCCCTACAGGTGAACCAAAGAGTAAACCGAATAGAAGAACTGGTGGTCCAAGCGTTAAAGTGGAACTCCATTCTTAGTATGTAACCCCCCCCCCCGCCCTACCTTGCGCTCAGGCAGAATGGGGGGGGGGCTTACAAAAGAATGCCTTTCCTTGCTCGGGATCCAGCATCTAGGATCCTGGGCACAGCCACCTTGGAGAGTGTCACCCAAACCCCAAGCAGCAGTGTGACTGTACCGGTCATTCACTGAAGTCCAACTTTCACTCAGGTCTATAGCTGTCATTCAGAGTCCCGACCCCCGCCAGAATATGGGGAGGATTGCAATGATCAGGTGTTCTCTATGTGGGGCTATACCTTAGTCTTGCAAGTTCCTATGGCTAGTTTCATACCAGCTCGACTACGGGGTGCTCACGCTTTCAGGGAGTACCCCACAGTTGCTGTGTTAAGTGTCTGGAGGGTGTTAGCATTTGCGTTCTCCACTCAATGGAGTGGGATCGCAAGCGCTGTGGCCTCAAGACACTTCTCACATTTACTGGAGGGGGAGGTGACAAATTAAGAGGGCAGGCAGGGGAATAGATGGTCAAATATTAGGGGGCCCATCAGGAGCTTAACCATAGTGAGCGTGATTGTGCCGGGGCCCAGAAGGCCAGGGGGGCATCATTGTTCCTCCTTCACCTGCTGTTTCAGTCTTAAAGTGAACCAAAACCGGCCCTGGATTTGGGATGCCCCCTCAGTCGTCCGGTATGCTGTCTGGTCGGCTGCATCAATCGAGTACTTTTCTGGCTGTGTGCAGTCATGCCTGCCGTAAATAAATGGCTGTGTGTGAACGATACGGCTCATGTGTGCGACTTGGTTTCCATTCAGCTCCTCCAGAGAGGCTGGAGAAGCTCATTGGAAAAAAGCCGCGCCTGCAAGTAAGTACAGCGGACTATGAGCACATGCCACAAAGCTCAATACTGACTGTTTGTGATCCTTCCCCCTCGTCTTCACCCCTCTTCCTTTAGACTGTAAGCTCGCAAGGGCAGGGCTCTCTCCCCTATTGTATCTTGTACTCAGAATATCCATTGTCAACTCTGTAAAATTGCATTTGAAATAGTATATGTATCGTATGTTTCTACCCTGTCTGTAATTACTACTTTGTAAAGCGCTACGGAAGATGATGGCGCTATATAAATAAACAATAATAATAATAATCTGCGGGGGTTTCACACAGTGGGGCATCCCAAACTGGGGTGCCCCGGGGGGCAGACTAAAACCCAGGATAGTGAAAATCCTGTGTTTTGGCCCACTTGTTGTCTAGCTGCATCCGATTGAGTTACAAGACAGAAAAAAGTCACTTGAAAAGGCCCCATTAAATGTTTGCACCAGAGCTCTGTAACAGTTACACCACTGGGACCTGTGTTGTGCCCCTGGGCCCCACCCTTTTCCAAACCAATGGGGGGAACCAATCCATACATGACCTAGAATCTGGTGGAGAAAATGTTGGGGCCCGGGGGCATGATATGGGAGGGACAGGCACACGGGCAAACTTCCCTTTGGGCCCATTTCATGCACCTGGGCCCCACCACTTTTCCTACCTGATTCTAGTGGCTCAGTGGCCCAGCCTTTACTTTGGGCCCATGTTTTGTTCTCTACTCCAGCACTTTTCCCACAAAATTCTTTGTTATGGGGAACCCAGCTAGGTGCTATAGCCCATGTGGTTTGGGCCCCCCATTATCTTTTTGTGATGGCTGGGCCTAATGTCAGCTATGACCAAATGTCCCCAGTCATCACATAAAGGTTTTGTGGTTGTCATTCTTCAACCCCATGTAAATTGTGTTCCCTTGATGGGCATTAAAGTGTGGGGCATCCCTATCATGCATGGCATGTGCCTATTTAGGCAGCTTGCACTATAGTTCATCACATTCACTAACTTAGCAGCGTGCATAATATTTTTTAGACAGAGATTCCACAAGATTCCAGGGCCCTCTAGGCAACAGAGACCTACCTTCTCCCCGATCTAGTGGCATATGTGCGAGCCTTGGATGTTGTAAGCTATACCTTTACCCGTGCCAGGCATTTCTGAATGGTGGCCGCCGGAATTAGCTGAAATTGACGACCACTGCCAAGCACGCTGATCAGATGAGAGCCAACGCATGTGCTGTAAGAGTTCTACTGGGCGACCTGGGGGGTTTTAACACAATGGAGCATCCCAAATTGGACCCATGTTTTGGTCCACTTTAAAGACAATTTTCAGCCATGGTGAGCTGCCACGCTCATCCATTGCAGTGAATGGAGGGGGGCGTGGTAGCTCACTGTGACTGATGGCGATGACATAGCACAAGCAGAAAGCGGCTCTGCGTGCAGTCCAGGTTCCGAGGGACCTGCATCCAGCCATTCAGGTGAGCGCTGCTACCCCAGAGAAAAGGGGAGCATAGCTTTTTTTTTTATTTGCCTAAAAATGTACTTTAAATAAATCTAAGCCTTACAGGGGCGCAGAATGTGTTGTGAGGTTCCCCTGAAGGCCAGTAGGGGGCCACATAAAACCTTGCAAGGATATATAGTATAGAGACACATATAGTGGAGAGACTGTATATTTTCAATCCAAGTTCCTGGTTCAGGCTCTAAAATATACCCAGGAAGAAAGTTTATGTTTTCACAGTCTATCTCCAGCCCAGTGCCCCACAACAGCCCGTGTTTCTTTTTTTACTAAAATATTTGCTCAATATTTATAAAATCTCTAACAGGAAGCTGCATGATAGTAAATGGCAGCCATATGCTAATTAGTTAAGTTACAATTAAACTGTCACTGTCCCTTACTGCCCAGCAAGTTTTGTGACTTTCAAGTGGGAAAAAGTACAGAAGGAAAGAACCTATCACAGGCAGCTTTGGAAGTTATACAAATCCAGGGCCGCCTAATTCCCTCTCCTTAGGGTATCCAGATTCAGGATGCCCCACTGTGTGAAACCCTGAGTCCCCTGCTTTCCGATCCAACGGTGCATGTGTGGGTCGTGGCAGCGCTACACTTTACCTATAGCTGGACGCGCACCCGTGCCAGCGTAGGCACAGCTCCTGCTAGAGGCTAGTAGGGATACGGCCGTCGCCATGCTCGGCTGCTTTTGGCTAGATTCAGCCCTTTGCCAACTCTTAGCTGATATTGATGAATGGAGCTGAGTGGGCTGATTGGATGAGAGCCTGCGTATGCGCTGTAAGACTGAGGAAAAGTGCATTTTTTATTTCAATATATCTTTATTAAGATTTTATGCATTATACAGAGCAGAAGAAAAAAACAATAGCAAAGAGAGTCACAGGGTGAGAATGACACGGCAGCTCAGCAAACGGGTCGGTATCTCATTTAATATAGGAGGGTCCGGGCGAGCCTCGTTCCCATCGGGGTACACTGAAAGATCAGGCTCAGGGTAATCGCAGACAACCACCAATAGTGCCCAGCGTATCAACCGGGTCGCTCCCCTAAAAGAAGGCACTCCCCTGTCCACAGGCCCGTCCCCTCATCCAATTCCAATGTACAGCAACCGTAGCCATCCCCCTGCGGTCCAAGAGAAGAAAGTGGAAATGGAGAGAAAAAAGAAAGTAACGTACAAGGAGAAAAGTTTACCTAGGAAAGATTTTAAAAGGAAGAAAGGGTAGAAAAAGACAAGGAAAGGAAATGAAGCAACTGGGCTTCAGGAGCCCATCGGCCCTATCCCCAACCCCCCCCCCATCCGGCCAGACCCCATTGCTTCCACTAAAGGGTCTAACCCTCGCTCAAGGCCCCCCCTCCCCCTCCGCTCAACCACGCTCCAGCAGTATCTGAAAGTCGGGGGAAACCCGCGAGACCTCCCAGAGGGTCCACGTCCTAAGAAACCTCTGGGTACCCCCCTCTACCCCTTCCAGAGTCAGTTCCTCCATCCTCTTAATGCTCTCGACCTCCCCATACCACTCCACCAGGGACGGGACAACATTAGTACGCCAATGCCTAGGTATCACCGACCTAGCGGCCATGAGTAAATGCCTCAGTAACCCCTTCTTATTTGCTGACACCGATCCAGAGATCATCGACAGGAGGGCGACCTGCGGAGTGTGTGTGACCTTCTCAAGTGTCAGTTGTTCGTATACTCCCAAAAGGCCTTCACCCTCGGGCACTCCCACCAAATATGCAACATGGTCCCCGGGGCCCCGCCGCACCTCCAGCAGTCCCCAGTGTCCGCTCCCCCAAATTTCACAAGATCCGATGGGCATCTATACCATCTCGCCAGGATTTTGTAGTTTCGTTCCTGAGCCCTGGACGCCACAGACAGTCTGTGAGTAAGCGCAAAGGATTTTTCCCACTCGCCGGGCTCGAATGTCTGTCCCAGGTCCTCTCCCACCTCTTACAGTACCGGGGAAACTCCCCTTCCTCCTCCCCGTCCCGGAGAATCCTATAGAAAAGAGATATCACATGCTTAGGGGGAGAAGGGTCCCGCAGGACTCTTTCCAGAGGCGTGGGAGGGCAGGAGAGGCTCGAGACCGGCGCAAGAGACTTGATATAGGCGACCAGCTGAGCATGTAAAAACCAGGAGATATTCCCATGTTCCCCTTGGGCCCGTAAATCAGAAAGGGAGGGGGGACCCACCCCTGATATTATATCACCCAACCTGGTGTCTTGAGATATATCCCACACAAGGAAGGACCTAACATTCACCCCTGGAGGGAAGGACGGGTTGTCAAATAGTGGGGTGAGGGGACCCGGTCTGCATGACAGTCTTCCCCGTCTCAAGAACCTGTCCCAAATGTTCAGCAGAGGGCCCACCAGGTAGGGCAAACCCTGAATCCCGGGCCTGTGTGAGGGGTCCACCCAGGGCAAGGCAACCAGACCAAGGGGGGAAACGTCTTTCTCGATGCCTACCCAGCATTTATCGTCTTTATGATGAAACCAATCCGAAAGACGTACCAGCACCGAGGCAGCGTGGTAAGTCCGGAAGTCCGGAACCCCAAGCCCCCCCCTCGATTTAGATCTGAGAAGCTTCTCCCTCCGAATCCTGGGTCTCCCGTTGCCCCAGACAAATTTGAAAAAGACCCGCTGAAGGGATCGGAAGAAGCCCCGTTCCGGTGCTAAAGGGACTGCCTGGAAAAGATAAAGAAACCTGGGGAGGATGTCCATTTTAAGGATATTTATACGGCCCAACCATGAATACTGTTTCTTATTATATGAGTCAAGGCCAGTAACCGTGGAGTGCAGAAGCGGGGCATAGTTAAGCTTATATAGCTTCCCCAGATCAGAAGGTAACTGAACACCTAAGTATTTTATAGCTTCTTCCTGCCACTTAAAGGGAAAGTTTACTTGTAAGAGACGTTGAGTCTCTGCGTCTAGCGAGACATTCAGGATCTCTGTTTTGGATAAGTTCACCTTGAAGTTGCTCAATTCACCAAAGCGCTTGAACTCCACCAGAACAGAGGGCATGGATGTGTGGGGTGAGGTTATATACATGAGCAGGTCATCGGCAAAGAGAGAGAGCTTGTGCTCCCTTCCTCCGCAGACGACCCCTTTGATATTCGGGTTGGCCCTCAGCGCGTTGGCCAGGTGCTCCATCACTAGCACGTAGAGCAGCGGAGACAGGGGGCACCCCTGCCGAGTGCCGTTACGAATATGGAAGGAACCAGACAGGGAGCCATTCACCTTTACCTTTGCAGTGGGTTCCTGGTATAGAGCCATGATTCTCGCTAACATAACCGGGCCTAAGCCCAACTGGTCCAATGTAGCTCTCAGGAAACCCCAATGCAACCTGCCGATTGCTTTTTCTGCATCCACCGCTAGCACGCACGCTGGAATAGCCTGCGACTGTGCGTAATGCATTAGAGAGATCGTTTTGATGGTGTTGTCTCTCGCTTCCCTTCCCGAGACAAACCCCACCTGGTCGAAGTTGATTAAAGAGGGAAGCAGCGGCTGCAGCCTAAGAGCAATAATTTTGGCATATATCTTCAGATCTACATTGATCAATGAGATTGGCCTATAGCTGCCTGGCAGGGTGGTGTCCCTGCCAGGTTTAGGTATGACCACAATGTGCGCCTCTAAGGCCTGTCTCGGGAAGGAACAGTTGCTTGAGATCGAGTTGAACACCTTAACTAGGAAAGGGGCGACCAGAGCCCCCAGTGTTTTATAGAATCTGGGGGTGAACCCATCAGGGCCCGGACTTTTACCCGCGGGGGCCTCTCCTATTGCCTTAGTTACCTCTTTCAAGTCAAAGGGGTCTTCAAGCAAATCACTGTCCTCAGCAGGCAGGGCTGGAAGAGCTGTGTCTCTAATATACTCTACTATCGGGGCGCCTTCCATCTGGAGCAGGTTCTGGGTAGGAGTGGATCCAAGGTTATAAAGCTTGGAGTAAAAGGCTTGGAACTCGCTATCTGGGGAGTCCTGTGGAGCTCCGATCCCCCCCCCCTAATCATAGGGATAAACGTGCCACCCCACCTGGGATGGAGAGACCTAGCCAGCATCTTACCACACTTATCGCTATGTTCATAGATACGGGCCTTAAATCTGTCACGATATTTGAGGAAGCACTGGTCGTAAAGGCCCCTCAGACCCTGTCTAGCGTCCAATAACTTCCTCAAAACAGCTTGCGTGGGGGCGGTCTTGTGCGTCTCCTCCAGTTCCCCGATACGCGCTAGGGCAGCCCCAATCTGTTTCGCCCTGTCCCTCTTGAGTCTGGACCCGTGCTTAATGAAGACCCCGCGAAGCACACATTTGAGGGCCTCCCACTGCAATGGAAGTGGGGTTGGGTCGTTCACATGGTCAGACTGGAAATTAGTTATGGAAGTCTTGATTTCAGCTAGACACCCAGCGTCTTTCAACAGGTTATCGTTCAGACAACAGCTGTATTGCCTAGGGGCGACTTCCGGGATCTGGAGGCTTAAGAAGACAGGGGCGTGATCCGACCACAATATCTGTCCAATCACGCGATAGTGCATGGTGGCTAAGGAAGATGTAGTCCAATCTACTATATGTGTTGTGGGGGTGGGAGAAGAACGTGTAGTCCCTTGCCCCTCCATGTTGAACCCTCCAGGTGTCTATTACTTGAAGAGTGCGGCGTGCATCCCGGAACCTATGTGTCATGCTCGGGGTAACTCCAGCCCTCTTGGTAAGCTCACAACCCCCAATCTCTGCAGCCAGCTTCACCTGTAGGAGCCCCCGCTTGCCGGGACGCAGAATACGCCTACCCGGGATCGGTTGCCCCCAGGACTTAATGGCTCAAAGGATGTGAGCTTATATGTAGGAGGTCTGGAGAACCAATAGCTAGAGCGTTGGCAGAGGAAGTCCAGAGACAGGCCAGAGGTCGACAGCGGGAAGACAGAGATCGTAGCAGCACCAGGGATAAGGCAACTCGTAGTCTGGATACAGGCAGGGGTCGGCAACAGGGTTTCAGATCGAGAGTGGTCGGTACAATCAAGGTCGGCAACAGGAGTTCAGATCGAGAGTGGTTGGTACAATCAAGGTCGGCAACAGGAGTTCAGATCGAGAGTGGTCGGTACAATCAAGGTCGGCAACAGGAGTTCAGATCGAGAGTGGTCGGTACAATCAAGGTCGGCAACAGGAGTTCAGATCGAGAGTGGTCGGTACAATCAAGGTCGGCAACAGGAGTTCAGATCGAGAGTGGTCGGTACAATCAAGGTCGGCAACAGGAGTTCAGATCGAGAGTGGTCGGTACAATCAAGGTCGGCAACAGGAGTTCAGATCGAGAGTGGTCGGTACAATCAAGGTCGGCAACAGGAGTTCAGATCGGCTAATATTCACAAGACAGGCTAGGTACTAGGCGCTATAACGGGCACTGAACAACTGACGGGGATGAACCTTATAGGAACCAGGTCAGATTGGGCATGAGGAAACAGTGTAGTGATTGGTGCACTTTACAATCCTGACACACATTGGACCAGAACCTAAAAGGGCATGTAGCCCAGAACCTCTTTTGGGCTCATTGGCCCATAGCCAGAACCAAGGGGCGTGCCTGTGCCCCTTGGTTCAACCCCTCCCTACTACAGCCTCCGGCGGGTGCGCTGTGTGCAGCGCCGCCGGAGGGCATAAAGGTTATGTGCTCGTGCGCGCGCGAGACAGTGACGCGGGCGCGAGGAAGGAGAGCGGCCGTGCTCGGCGCCGCCTGAGCCGCCGCCGCTTGCCGTGGCCGTTGGGCAGGAGCTGCTGCGGCCGGCCGCCCGAAGACCGTGCTGGAACGGGGCCCAGGTAAGCGCCGATTCCTGACACTACCCCCCCTTCACGAGGGGCCTCCGGACCCTTACCGGGTTTTCCTGGATTGTCACGATGAAACTTCTTTACAAGAGCACTGGCGTGCACATCCTTTGCTGCTACCCAGCACCTTTCCTCGGGACCGTAGCCAACCCAGTCCACCAAATACTGTAAAGAATTACGCACTCTACGTGAATCAAGGATCTTATTCACTTCATATTCTGGCTCATTATCAACAAGAATAGGCGAAGGACCAGCAGGAGGAGCATTCTTAGCTGGTTTTAACAGCGAAACATGGAAAGAATTAGGTATTTTCATTAGGTATTTTCATAGGTCGGCGGGAGTTGCACCTTAAAAGACACATTATTCAACTTCCTGATAATAGGATAAGGTTATCCTTGGGACCTTGAACTTGGGACCTAATTTACTGGAGGGTTGACGGAGCGCAATGTTCTTAGTGGAGACCCAAACTAGATCACCCACCTGAAGAACAGGTTCTTGTGACCTGCGACGATCGGCGAATTTCTTATACCTCAACCCAGTAGTCTTTAGAATTTCTTGAACGTGTGTCCAAATGTTCCTCCGCTCCTGAAGCCACTCTTCCAATGCTGGCAAATTGGAAGGTGACCCTGAAAGGGAGGAAGCTCTAGGATTCTTCCTCAAATTACAAAAGAAAGGAGATATCTTAGTACTCTCACTAGGCGCGTTATTATAAGCGAACTCAGCAAAATCAATAAACTCCGCCCACTGTTCTTGCGCATCAGAGACATAACATCTTAAGTATTGCTCCAAATTTTGATTTGTTCTTTCCGTCTGCCCATTAGACTGGGGATGATAAGCAGAGGAAAGAGAAATCAGAATACCCAACCGCGAACAGAAGGGTTTCCAAAACCGCGAAATAAATTGAACACCCCGATCAGACACGATATTAGACGGAATACCATGGATACGAAAAATATGCGAAGTAAATAGCTGCGAGAGCTCAGGAGCCGATGGAAGCTTGGGCAAAGGTACAAAATGTGCCATCTTACTGAAGTGATCGACGACCACCCAAATTACAGTATTCCCAAGTGAGAGCGGTAAATCTACGATAAAATCCATTGAAATATGCGTCCAAGGTTCGGCAGGAATCTCGAGAGGAACCAAACCCCCACTAGGGGCCTTGTGAACCCCTTTACTACGCGCACACACTGAACAGGCGTCGATAAAGGCAGTAACATCGCGTCATATGGTAGGCCACCATACATGGCGTCGGGCTAGCATAAACGTTACCCAAATGACCAGCAGTTTTAGCATCGTGAAATTCGCGAATTACATCTGAACGTAAGTGCAAGGGTACATCAGCTGGAGAGTCATTTTGAAAAGGTGCCAGGGTATTAGAGAGATCCGGAAGTAATGCCCCGACCACACAACCCAAGGGCAAAATAGGTTCACCATTATCTCCCCGATCCTTGCATTCACCAAACAAGCGAGATAGAGCATCTGCTTTGGTATTTTTTACACCCTGTTTAAAGGTAATTATAAAATTGAAACGCGAAAATAACAATGCCCAACGTGCCTGACGAGAGTTCAGTCTTTTGGCCGAACCGATATACTCAAGATTTTTATGATCTGTATAAACAGTAATAGGATGCAAAGAGCCCTCCAGCCAGTGTCGCCATTCATCAAATGTCAGTTTAATCGCTAATAATTCCCTGTTACCTACATCATAATTTTGTTCCGCGGTACTAAACTAAATTTACCCGAGAAATAGGCGCAAGGATGTAGAAGCTCAGGATGACCTGAATACTGAGACAACACTGCACCTACTCCCAATTCGGAAGCATTGACTTCAATGATAAAAGCTTTTTGAACATCTGGATGAACCAATACGGGCGCAGAGGTAAAGGCCCGTTTTAAGGCCAAGAAGGCCTCACTGACAGAGGGAGACCAATTAGCAGTGAAGGCTCCCTTACGAGTCAGGTTGGTGAGGGGTGCTACCACATGAGAGAAACCCTTGATAAAACGCCTTATCTATCAGCTGATAGATAAGGGGTAACGGCAGAGCTCGTAGCCTCACGTCCTCACTCCTTCATGGCCAGGCCACGTCCCCGAAAAGTGCATTTTTATGGTTGTCCTAGGGGGTTTCACACAGTGGGGCATCACAAATCAGGGTGCCCCAAGGGATAGGAGCCAAACCCGGTATAGTCACAGTCCCTGGATTTGGTCCACTTTAAAATAAAGTATATTGGTGAAATGTTTCTTTTTCTAAGGTCTACAATATAAGAACATAACATTTTCAGAGATTTCAAATGATAATTGTCTTTTAAACCGGACCTTCAGCATCATTTAATGAAAAGCCCAAACCTTTAAAAATTTAAAAAACTATTCTGCAGCATCTAAATTCAATATATTTTACGTTTTTAGTAACTTATTCTTTTTCCCCAACTGGGCTGCAACTCTGTTCGGGACTCTAAGATAAGGGTGCTGCCATCTTGCCTCAGGAGCATCACATACTGAGGAGAGGAGAGCAGAACAAAAGAGCAGATCCGGGGTCAGGAAAAGGACAGCAATCCCAGAATGCAGAGCAGCACAGTCAGAAGACACTTCCTGTTTGCAGGCAGTCTGAGACTCCATGGGCCTGTGATTGCTTATCTTCCTGCCGGTCGGCTCATCACAATTGCAGGCACCCCCATTCCTGAGACGCGCTACCGCATTTAGCCATTCAGAAAGGCTGGCCGCAGGAGCGCATACACTGCACAAGGATGTGGCCTGCTCTGCTCCCTATGCCGACGCTTAGCGCTAACCAACGCTTTTCATTTGTCTCTGCTGTTTTCTAGCTGCATGGAATGGGGTTAAAAGTTTAATAATGAAGCATGAAGGTGCTTCATTTAAAGAGGAATCTGAAAGGCCCTGGAGACTAAAAAACTCCATGTCTGTGAACCAAAGCCACCCCTCCCCCTGAGGGCCACATCCCTGCTCACCTCTAGCTGTGTGGCCAGACGAAATCGAGCGTGCTGATTGGCTGAGCAGGCGACTCAGACCAACAAGGCGCTCAGTTTTGCCAGCGTCTGCGCCTTGCGAATGGCTGGAAGGAGAGTTTTTATTGTGACCTAGGGGGAGACACACAGCATGATTTGGGATGCCCTTCCTGAGAGGAACAAAACCCAGGAGAGCAAAATTCCCAGATTCTGTTCCGTTTAATGTTCGTACCAGGGCCCAATCACATTTTGTTACACCACTGCTTGTGGTGCATTAGTATTGAATGATGGTTTCACACAGCAGGGCATCCCAAATCAGGATGCCCCAAGTAAGAGGACCAATCGCCATTATAGGCAGAATCCTGGGTTTGGGTCCGCTTTAAGCTCTCGCCATAGCTCCGCACCAGCAGCCCTCGGCCAGCGATCCCACGGAGGGGGCTGGGCAGCCGGTGGTCACATGACCCGCGCCATGACGCGCCCGGGTGCCGGGGAGGAAGGAGCTGCAGGGTGCGGGCAAGATGTGGCTGAGGCCGGAGGAGGTGCTGCTGAAGAACGCGCTGAAGCTCTGGGTGACCGAGTGCGCCAACCCTTACTTCGTGCTGCAGAGGAGACGCGGCTACGGGGAGGATGGCGGCGGCCTCACAGGTATCTCGCTCCCCGCCTCTGCCTCTGTCTGTGCTGCTGCTGCTGCTGCTGCTGCTGACGTGGTGCCCCCGCTCTTCTCATAGCGCTGCCATGGCCAGGGCGCACCCTCTGTCTCCTCATGATAAATAGAGGGAGGTGTGTTCCCTGCACTCCTCTGTGTGGCCCCGCCATTGGTTCTCTCCTGTAGCGCCCCCACAGCTGTCGCGCTGTCACTATTTACCAACAGAGGTGAGGGCACGCTTCCGGCTCCAGCCATGCCCAGGCACAGGTGTGGTCAGGAAGCTGCTGCACACCGGAACCAGGATCTGCTGGCTAGCTATTGCTATCAGCAGGTTCTGGTTTTGGTCTGCTTTACTGGGGGCATCCCGATCCACCCCCCCCCCCGGGAAAGTATTCTTAAAGTGGACCTAAACTAGACCTAGTGTCTGTAACACGCTAGGTCCGTTCAGGCAACCAACCCTGGGATGCCTGGGTATGTGAAAACCCGCCAGTCACCTGCTTTTCTTACATATCCAAAGAACCCATGGCCACACATGTGTGGCCTGCACTGGCACCTCTTGGGTTTTTGTGGTCATGCCGGCTGTAACTGAATGACTGACTGCACGCAGGGGGGGGGTGCACACCAATTGTGAGTGCGGCTGGGCTCCCATTCTGGTCCACTTTAACTCCAGTTATCCCACGACTCATGCACAGACTTTCCTCCATTGCAGAAGGGCAGAGACCTGTGACGTAGCCCGCGCATGTGCTGCTGGTCCTGGGAAAGGTAATCTGTTATAGATGAACTGGGGGGGGGTTCACACAGCAGGGCATCCATTTGTGATTCCCTGTGGGAAGGCCAGTGGCTGCCCCTTTAAAGTGGAACCAAACCCTCCAGCAGTGTGCCCTGGAATCTTGAAGTGGACCATAACCTGGGATTTTCCTGGGTTTTGATCTATGCCCCGCTGTGTGAAACCCCACTGTTCACCTTGCAAACTCGCCTCCTCCTCCATGAGCGCATGTGCGGGTGCTCGTCCAATCCGCTTCTCCATTCGCGCATATTAATGTGATGCTGGAGAAGCTGAATGGCATCACCCGCATCCTTCCGCTGTTCGCGGGCACACACAGCCATTTAGTTGGGAGAAGGGATGCAAGTGATGCCGCCAGAGGCCATGCATGCGCCCTGGGCTCTGAGAAAAGGTAAGAATTGCAGGTGTACTGGGGAGTTTTACACAGCAGGGCATCCTCATTAAAGACTTTAAAGACCCAGCTGATCGGGATGCCTCATTGTGTGAAACCCTCCAGGGCAGCAGTAATCACCTTTGGCGCATGTGCGGGCCCTCTTCCAATGAGAGCCTTCTGCCATGACCATGTCACCAGCTCTCATTGTTTTCAATGGGGAGCATGCACTGCTGCATCCGCTAATTTTAATATTGTTCTATATTTGTGATAGATCTCCTGGTGCCTTCTGGGTAGAGTTGTCTGTATATATTATTATATATATATATATATATATATATTATAATAAATGTTCTCCTTGCCACAGGTTGTTTGGCAGTAACCCCCCTTGGACAGCTGCTTTGTGGGGGTGGTTGGTCCCCTTTATTTGTTTACTGTGATTGTCCCTGTCCTGACGTAGGGTCAGGGCTCAGGCTCTATCAGAATACATTTGTGGCATTCAGGAAGAATGGTTCAGTTTAACTGGACTTCAAGAGATTGAACCTGTCATGTTATGTCATTTTGGTGGGAAGGGCCGCCCTGCTCGGGGGATTTGCTGCATCATTGGAGAATTGCCATGATCAGGTGTGTGTGTTTTTATTCTAACGTCCAAATTAAGCTTAGCACAGGGGAAGGGGCTGGTCAGGGTATTGTTAAAGTGGACCAACACCCACGGGTGATCGGCCCGGGAATCTATAAGATTCCCGGGCCGATCACCCCCCACCCCGCGGGACATCCGAGATCGGGATGTCCCGCGGGGTGAAACCCCCCAAACTCCTTACCTTATCTTCGGCAGCGGCCGGCCACCGCCGCCTCCCTCGCGCTCCTGTAGGCGTGCCCGCGCCGGCCGTCTGCGAATGGCCGGTGCGGGCGCGCGCGTGTCAAAAGTGACGCGAGGGAGGCGGCGGCGCCGGCTGCCGCTTAGACGTTCCTGATCCTCGCTTGTACGTCGGCGCTGGGAGCGGGGAGAGGTGAGTTTTTCGGGGGTTAGGGGGGGTTTCACACAGCGGGGCACCCCGATCGGGGGTGCCCCACCGAAGTGGACCAAGACCCAGGATAGTCAAAATCCTGGGTGTTGGTCCACTTTAAATTATTTAAATGATTGAACTTCCTCTTTAGAGCAACATCATTCATATAGTTTGGCCATATAGGCATCCTTACATTATTGCCGAATGTCACAGGTACAAGCCTGTTAATGTGGGAGCTAGTGTTGTACTTAAATCAAATGATTCTGTCAGAAGGCTTTGTATAGTAAATACTAGTAAAAATACTAACATTTTAGCTTTTTCAAATTCTTTTGATTCAACAAAGAAAAAAACATGCTTCATCTTCTACATTCATTTTTTTCACTCGTCTTTTCTCACAAGTGAAAAAAAATTGTCTAAAGTGAAAAAAAATACAGCTAAAATTCACTTTTAATGAAATTCACAAGTAATAAAAAATGAGTGTGATTCAGCAATGTTTTACTACTCTTTTGAAGTAATTATTTACAGTTGTCCCGAGCAGGTGTAAAAAATTCTCAGCATATTCCCTCATGGTTATTTTACCCCCCCCCCCCCCAAAAAAAACAGGTCAGCAACTGCCAGCATGTTTTTTTTTTTATCAGTGTAAAAGACGTGCGGAAGTAACTTTATATTTTTTTTTGACTGTTTTTAAAATTGCCGACACACCAGGCAGAGCACCAAACCTGAGCCAAAGACTAAAGGGGCTGGTGAGCTGCTAGGACCAGACTGGTGCACTAGCCTGGTAATTTTAGGAGAGGGGCCATGATTTGTTTTCATTTTAATTGAAACAGTAAAAATAAATAAATAAATAACTCCAGTAGGTTTGCAGCAATAAAACTACGCAATTGCAATAGTTTTTTTTTACTTTTCACAAGTCATCCAGCCACCTTTCCCAATAGGCAATGTTGAATTCTACATACATCCAGTGGGATGAATAATTGATCTATTACTAAATACATATCTAGCATTACATGGATAAATGTGATCCTTCATAACAAAGTTGCTCAAGTGCATTAAAAAACAATTGTCACCTGAAATAAAATACATGGGGCATCCTCTGATCATTCTGAAGCTGTGTTAAATGTATAAGACAAATGCACCATTTGGGGTAAAGACTCCAAATTTCCAACCAAAACGAATTTTTTTCTGTTTGTTGAATCCCAATGTCTACAACCAGCTGGCTGCCAATCCAAACCCCCACCCCAAAAATGCTGACATATATGCCTCTAAAAAAATAGTTCCATTAATGCTTACACTACAGCATACCACGCTTAAATATTGCTTAAATCGAGCCCCAATATTAACCATGTAAATATAGGTAAACAGGCAAATAAAAACCTGGAAAATGAATGCATGCAAAAATAACCTATGAAAAGGCTATAAACAACATGCAACAGTGAGAGAAACGATACTCTGCCCCAGAAATGCACACACACAGTTAAAGTGGACCAACACCCAAGGGGGACCGGCCCGGAAATCTATAAGATTCCCGGACCGATCAGATCCCTCCCCGCGGGGCATCCGAAATCGGGATGTCCCGCGGGGAGGAACCCCCCAGGAGGCCCACAAACCTTACCTCAGCCCCGTTCCATCGGCGCATGCGCGAGCCGCGGCCGGCCGTTTGTGAATGGCCGGTGCAGGCGCGCTCCCTGTTAGAGGGAATCGCGAGACGCGGCCTCCAGCGCTCAGAGCCAGCTGAGCTGGTATGCGCGTCCAGGCGGCCTTGGACGTGCATACCACAGCAGCTCTGAGCGCTGTGATTGGCTGGCGCGGTCACGTGGGAGCGGGGATAGGTGAGTTTTTGGGGCTTTCTGGGGAGTTTCAGACAGCGGGGCACCCCCGATCGGGGTGCCCCACCAAAGTGGACCAAAACCCAGGATAGTCAAAATCCTGGGTGTTGGTCCACTTTAAGAATGCGAACGGGAAAATTCGAGCACATTTTCCAATATTTTCCGCTTGCTACAGCCGATTACAGTGCTTAGAAATCTTTGCGATCGCATTTCAGCGCACGTATTTTATTCAACTTTCTGAATTCCTTTGCTGAATCATACGAAAAAGTAAAAAATTCACGCATACGATCCAATTTTCCAAGCAAAACATTTTTTTCTACCTTTATTGAATCAAGCCCATTGTCTTTTTAAAATTAACTACTAAAATGTTTAAAGAACATCAGCCTCCCTTCCCTGATTCCTCCCAAATAGGGAAATTCCCTGAATCACCTAGCAGGCTATCCCACAGCACATGCATGGCCTGTGGCTGCATCCCCGGCTTCCCTCCAGCTGATGCATATGGGTAGTGGCCAGCTTCTCTTGCTCCATTCAGATTTATCGCTCTGAAATTCATAAAGCTGAATGGAGGGTGAGCCACAGATTGTAGATGAGCCCGCACATGCGCTGTGAGGCTATCTGGGAGATTTTACACAGCTGACATCCCAAATTGGGATGCCCCTCTGAAGAGGAACAAAACCTGGGATTGTGAAAATCCCAAGTGTTGTTCCTCTTTAAATTAGACCAAAACCCGTGAATTTGACTGTCTCGGGTTTTGGTCTTCGACATGCCCGCAGTGTTGTCTCTTATGTGTTCCTTCAGGTCTAGGGGGTAATAGTATGTAATGTAATAATGTAATGTAGTAATGCATCTTTACAGTTTGTAATCGCTTTTTATTCTTTCCCCCACTGGCCTGCAACTCTGTTCAGCACTCTAGAATACGGGCGCTGCCATCTTGACTCAATAGCATCACATACTGAGAAGAGGAGTCAAAAGTGCAGGGGGCGGGGTTATAGCTGTGCTTTGCACAAACAGAGCAGAGCTGGGGTCAGGAAATGGACAGCATTACCAGAATGCAAAGTGCACAGGAGACACTTCCTGTTTGCGGTCAGCCTGAGACTCCATGCGCCGTAATGCTACCTCTCGGTGACCTTCCAAGTTGCTGCATTTTTCCAGGCATGGGGCTTTATTATTTATATTATTTCATAATTCGAAAGGCAACATATAAAGAAAGATTTCCTGAAGCATAACTTAAAAAAAAACACATGGGCAGTTCAAGTTTTTCATCCCTGTATTTAAACACCATTAGGGGGGGGGCGTCTAGACTACCATCTTGTCTGGACATGTAGGACAGACAGTTTGCTAAACAGAAAGTGTCTTCTAACTTTCTATTAGGTGCTAACAAGAAAATGGAACATTATTTAGCCCTTCTTTCTTTCTTGTAATCTGGGAAAGTCTTCTCCCTGGTGGCAAATTTCGGGCCACGGCTTACAACTCTCTGCAGCAGCGTGACCTAGGCTCGCCCCTAACAGTTTAGATGTATCTATACTTAGCTTGCAAACTAGTTTATTATGTTTAGTTAAATATTACTGGGAATGAGTTTGTTTATTAGTATTAAAAACTTTGCCTATAATATAACTTTGATCTGACTATCCTAGGCTTTGTTCCTTGCCCCCAGGGGATCCGATTGGGATGCCTCACTGTGTACTCCCAAACGTCATGCACGGACTTGTGTCCAATCAGAGCCATTTGCCGTGCATATCAGGAGTAAGACCTGCCGCATCCCCAGTCTGCAGTCTCTCTTGCTTCCCATTGTTTACTTCACTGAGGGAGCCGATGGAAAAGGTAAGTTTTGCTGGGACCTGGGGGGGGGGGGCACCTTAAATGTTTAAAAAAAATATATACTTTAGGTGCGATGAGGGGGGAGTTGCTGGGGGGCTTTTTAATGCAGCATTTACATTTTTGTCCACAATTGTTTAGGGGCGTCAAAAAAAATTGATTCTGTCAAGTTTCACGATATTTCATTTGATGATACTAGAACAATTCTTTCTAGTATCGATTCTGACATCAGCAAAAGAAAAGTAAAAAAAAAACACCTGACCCCTCGTTCGATCCGGCTGGCTCTCCTATTCTCCACGGGGGGGCCTCCGATCCCTCCCCTGGGCTCTTCAGTCTTCAGGTGAGAGCCCGACAGGCCCTCTCCCCCTGCCTTCCCGACGGGCACCACCATCTCCCAGCGGCTCAGCTCTCAGATGCGATGATCGCTAGCCAGAGGAGGATGGTGGCGGAGACACCGTGATCGTCGTGGCTGGCGATCATGGCACCTGTCATTGCATCGACGAGGGACACAGGAGCTGACAATCGGAGGTGAGTAAAGGGAATTGGTGTTTTTTTTTTTTTTACTGTTAATCCTTTTGTGAATTGGTAAGGGATCTATGTGACCCCTATACTAGTTCACAAGGCTCGGAGTCTGGCAAGTCACTGACTTGCCAATAACCCCCAGCCCCCCATTACCTGCTTCCCTAAAGGTAGAGGGGGCAGAAGAGCCCCTGGCCATAGGCTATGCCAGCTTGTAGCCTGCATGGCCAGGGGCCACCAAAGCTGGCCCCTGCGCCCTGTTCTACAAGCCCCCATAGCTGGCCCCAGGCTGGTTATGCTAGGTGAGGGGGACCTCACACAATTTGGGGGGGGGGGGGGGATTTTTGTGGGTTTTTAACCCTTGAAATTCCCCAAAAAATGGGGTCCCCCCTGGGAAGGGGGAATCGCAATATATCGTCTTTGAGACCGAATCGGGATATATTGTATCATCATATGTGTATTGCGATACGTATTGTATCACCAGATTCTTGCCAATTCACACCCCTACAATTGTTCTTTCGCAGACTATGGCAAGGGGGGGGGGGTGTACTGGCCTTTCCTGCTCCCCTGGACATCTGCTCCATCCTTAATTGCCTTTTGGTCTCTTTATCCAGGGTTTTCCCACAGCCTTCTCCTTCTTCGGATCAGTAACGTTTATTTATTTATTTATTGCTCTTTTCCCATTACCGTGTCACAGTACTATTGACATGCTTGGTACGTGATGCTGTGGTATTGTACGCTGTCTGTTTCCACTTCCTATTTTCCTTGCTAGATGATGGGTGGCTAGTTCATGCCTGGGAGCCAAGCCATCATGTGTTGTGCCTACAGAGCTATAGACACAGTATGGCTCTAGCAACACTTGGCAGTCAGGAAATGATGTCATGCCAGCTCTGCAGTGGCAGTTTTTTTATTTGTAGTACAACATTGTCATTATTTGCCTCACTGTAGCAGGATTTCTGGACATGAATTAAATTTTCTCTCTGCAAGTATTGCTGGGTAATTTTTTAATAATAACTAGTAATGTGCAAATACATCTGCCACGTTGTAGTAGTCAACAGACCCTTTGAGGGTAAATCATCTTTAAAGTGGACCAAAACCCAGGGTTTTGACTATCCTGTGTTTTGGTCCTTGTCCCCAGGGCACCCCAATCGGGGATGCCCTGCTGTGTGAAACCTCTAGATTGCCGATGCCAACTCACCTTTCCCTGGTCATACGGCCGCTAGTCCAATCAGTGCACTCGGATCCAGTGACGTCACCATCTAAGCCGGCGTCTAAGGCCAGCAGCTCCGAACGCACCGACAGCCGCATCCCCTGTTTCCCTCTAACAGGGAGTGTGCTTGCGCTGGCCATTCACAAAAGCCTGGTGCGGGCTTGCGCCCTACTAGAGGGATAGCAGGGATGTGTGCATGTTGGACCGAAAAAGGAGGTAAGTGTATGGGACGACCTGGGGGGTTTCACAAACTGGGCGGAGGGAATAGATCGGCCCAGGAATCTTATAGATTCTCGGGCCGATCGCCGTGGGTTTTGGTCCACTTTAAAGGTGCCATGCTTGGAGAAGGTATACCTTCCCCTGGAATTGGTGCTTCTGTTGGCTGGCTGAGGTTGAATGACTGCCCCTGCCATAGTGGTCATGCAGCTTTGGCTAGAGGAGCTCAAAGGTCCTTTATCTTGTTCTAAATATGTCATGAATTTTACTATTGCTAAATGCTCAACAAATATGAATTAAAATGTCATCAACCTTGTATGTTTTTTAAGGGGCAATCTGTAAAAACTATGCTTTAGTGCTGTATTTTTCCAATTGGAGTTAAAACTGAGCCTTCATACTCACAGGTAATGTAGCTACAGTAAAATACAGATAAGGAAAATTGTCTGTTCGTATATTTGCCCTACTTCAGCACAGCTGCTTCACCTTACTCCATATAGGCACAGGCCTAGGCTATGTACTGTAGCTGAAATAGGCCCTGATGATACAATATTGGTCTTTTGGCCTTTACACTGCAGTGCCTGATGCAAAAGAAATTTGGTACTTTGGCTTCTTAGTTTTGTTGTGTGCTGCTGATAATCTTGTAATACAGTAGTAGTAACTAGTCTTTAGCTGGCAAATAACAGTGTGTTTTTGTATATTCTTTCTAGGTCTACTTGTGGGAACTCTTGATGCTGTTTTAGATTCAACTTCTAAGGTTGCACCATTCAGAATTCTTCACCAAGCTCCTGACTCTCAGGTGTACTGGTCTATTGCTTGTGGTGAGTAATGGGACAGTACAGTGGAACAAAACCTACCAGCGGCCGGCCTGGAATCTAAAAGATGGCTTACCCCTGGGGCATCCTGAATCAAGATGCCCAGCTGTGTGACACCCCCCAGGGCGTCCGTAAAAACTCACCTTACCACTTTCCAATGGTGCATGCGCACAAGAGAGCGTCTGCCATGACTACATTATTCGGCAGATAGCTCTCATTATTCTGAATATGGAGCGAGCTCTGTCGCAACCCCCACTTCCCCCGCAACGTGCCCGCTGCGGCGGCAGCACGCACTCCCCATTGAAGTAGGTTGAGAGTGCACTGTTCGAACGTGAAAGAGGTGAGTTTTTGGGGCTTTCTGGGGAGTTTCACACAGTGGGGCATCCCAATTCAAGATGTGCCTGGGGAATGGAACAAAAACCCGGCGAGTCAAATTCCGGGGTTTTGTCCTGCTCTAATGTGAACCTGTTGTAGAGATTTGAATCTCACCTAGTGGGGGAATATACCAAGCATCAGAGGAGAGCTGGCAGGGACATGTGGAGGGGATGGGAGTGTGGGAACACCCCCTGTACTGTATTATGACTGCTGGGTGGATGGTAAAAAAAGTTCCTGGAGGCTGGGACTTGGGTCTGGTGGAAGATTCCGCAACAGTGAGCCCTTGGTGGGTATTGGGACTGGCGATGGGTCTGGGATATTTGTAGATGTATGGGGCATAAAAGGGCAGCAAGTATGTGGACCTGTGACAGTTACTATAGCCTAGTTTTCTTTTATCTTTCAATCTTTTTATTGAATTTTGACAATACAATATTTCAAGATCACATTGAAATCGGTATCTTTACATGCATAGTAAAAAGAACTGTGTCAAAGACATCAAGACAGTATATTAACTATTGTCTGGAGCCAGATGCATAATGTGGAAAATGGCTGATCCGACCCGAGGGGCAGGGGGCACAAAGGGGGGCCTCCCCTTCTCGATCTCCGGAGATACCTTCCACTATCCCGAGTACAGACCAGCCTTGTGTCATGATACACAATACGTAATACAAGAATCATGTCATTCTGGTTCTATCAACAATCAGAGGTATGGTTTCAACAAATAAAGGGGGAGGGAAAGGAAAACCACAAAAGGGAGTGACTAGGGGAGGGGGAAGGGGGTAAGGGGTAAGAGTCCCTGATCCGCTCCTAATAGCTTCTCTACATATTCATCAATTCAGTGCTAGCATCGATATGTTAG
Source organism: Gastrophryne carolinensis (assembly GCA_027917425.1). Taxonomy (NCBI): domain Eukaryota; kingdom Metazoa; phylum Chordata; class Amphibia; order Anura; family Microhylidae; genus Gastrophryne; species Gastrophryne carolinensis. Next base: position 100,243,862 of record CM051235.1, on the reverse strand, counting down.
GGGTTGCAAATCGGATCCATGGCTCCCAAACCTCTAGGAAGTGCTCATGTTTATCATTCAAGATGCTGGAAAGTTTTTCATTTATCAAGAATCCATTTAGTCTAGCTTTAACCTCCGAAATAGAAACCAACTGCTGTTTCCAGGCCTTTGCAATCGTCTGTTTGGTGGCCAACATGATAAAGGAGAACAGCTTGTTTTGGAGCCTATTAAGTTCAGGGGCTTTATGGCGCAACAGCGCCACCCAGGGGTCCCTTTTGGGGGAAACATTCATGATTACAGCTACCAAGCGAAAGACCTGTTGCCACAGGCGTGATACAAAGGGACAGGTCCACCATGTATGAAGCACATCGCCTTTTACCGAGCAGCCCCTGAAGCATTGTTCTGGGTAGGCGGGATAAATTTTATGGATTCTAGCAGGGACCAGATACCAACGTAACAGGACTTTATAGGCTGACTCAACTGTGAGTGAATTAATTGAACAGCCCCAGGTCGCCCTCCACACATCCACCCAGTCCACCTCCTCCTTCTCCAATCTCAGGTCCTCCCCCCATTCTTGCACATATTTGTGGTCAAAGGGTTCTGGAAAATCATTCAGGGAAGAATATAGCAAGGAGATCCTCCCCGGGCTATCCGGCTCCTCCACGCACAAGGCCTCAAATTTGGTCCATTTCCTATACGAGACTAGTCCAGCAAGCCTAGGTCTAAGCCAGTGGCTCAGTTGTGTGTAGTGGAACCATTCCGTCCGTGGAAGACCATATCTATCCCTCAATTCTTCAAATGACATAAGGCCCTTATCTGTCAAGAGATGATGAAAAGCACAGATACCCGCCGACACCCAATGTGAAAAGGACGCCCCTCCCCGAAGACCCGGTGGGAATAGAGGATTATCCCATAAATTCAGTAAAGGAGCATGAGGTGACATTAATCCCGAGGAATATTTTATAGAGTCCCAGACCTTAAGGGAGTGTATCATCAAAGGGCTCAGATCTTTTGGTCTATTTCTGGGGTCTGTCCATAGCAGAGCCTCTAGTGGGGACTTCCCCAGGTTCGGGATCTCCAGCAGGGCCCACAGTGGTAAATCTCTAGCCTAGTTTTCTTTTATGGCCCTTCAGGACGGCCACGGCAAGAGGAAACACAAACTAACTGGGACAGTTTTCTTTCATTGTCTAGATACGCTAGGTGCAGACTTGTACGTTGCCAATAGCAACAGGTTGCAGATAGTTGCGTAAGGGCGTGTAAGCTCCCTCACCTCAGCAGTGGCCATAGCAACGGTATTCTGCATGTACTGGGATCACTTCTCTCTTCTTGGTGTACATTGCCAATGGCAAAAGATTGCAGATAGTGAAAACTGCTTCCATAAAACACACATTTGCTATGGTAGGAAAAAATATAATAAATAAAATACTGGTTCAGTTCAGCATCTTGAGCGCATCCTCTTGGCACAAAGAAATAAACACTTTCAAAAATTCCATGGGAAGTGAAATAACCCCATGCCCCGATAGCAGTCCCAAATTAGAAGAAAAAATAAAGAAAAGCAAAAATGCTATAGAAGCAAACAGCTCAGCTAGATCTTGTTTTGTCTGTGGAGGCAAGGATTGGAAGTTCATGCCCAGTGCTGGACAGCTTTCATTTTTAGCTGCCTATGAGAGGTGTGTGCCTACCCATCCACAAAACTTATTAGGGAAACATAAACTAAAGCTACAACTGCATGTACTTGGACTTTTGGAATCTAGATTCTGCTCTTTATGCTTTTATATAGGGCTAATTTTTTTCTTAAGTTAACTTTCGTGGTCAGATGGGTGTGGTAATAGGCTCTGGCTATCCTGGCTGGCACCCAGTCTGTATTTCTGTGTAATACAGCATTGGGTACTTGCTGCACTCAAACCCAAAGATCCATCCATCCCTTTTATAAAATCATAATATATGTATATATATATTACTTAAACAACATGAATAAACTTCAAGTCAATCACACGTCTGTGATATCAGCTTGTCCGCTTGTTGTGAAGCAACAATGATTGTGAAACAATTTCTGCTGGTATGCAAATGGAACAGACAGCAGGTAGAAATGTTCGGCAATTAATAAGACAACCCCTATGAAGAAATAGTTCTGCTTGTGGTGACCACAGACCATTTCTCTGTTCTCATCCTTTTTGGCTGTTGTTTTGGTTACTTCTGCATTTTATCATTGCTCTCACCCCTAGAGGTAGCATGAGGTAGTGTCTACAACCCACAGAAGTGGCCCAGATAGTACTGTTCATGCAGTGCAAGCTATGGCAAGAAGATTATATGTGTCTTTCAGCACAGTGTCCAGAACATGGATCAGATATCAGGAGACGTTGAGGGGGCCGTAGGAGGGCAACAACCCAGCAGCAGGACCGTTGCCTTCTCCTTTGTGCAAGGAGCGGTCAAAAGTCCTGCAATATGACCTCCAGCAGTCCAATTATCCATGTATCTGTTCAAGCTTTCTGAAACGGACTCCATGAAGGTGGTATGAGTGCCCGACATCCACAAGTTGGTGTGCTTACAGCCCAACATTGTGCAAGGTGATTGGCATTTGCCAGAGAACACCAAGATTGGCACATTCAATATTGGCATTGCCCTGTGCTCTTCACGGATGAGAGCCGGTTCACACTGAGTACATGTAACAGATGTGACGTGAGTCTGGAGACACTGTGGAGAATGTTCTGCTGCCTGCAACATCCTCCAGCATGGCAGTAGGTCAGTAATGGTGTTGGGAGACATTTCTTTGGAGGGCCACACAGACCTCCATGTGCTAACCGGAGGTACCCTCTCACACCCTTTGTGAGACTATATGCAGGTGCAGTGGGCCCTGGGTTCCTTCTGATGCAAGACAATGCTAGGCCTCATGTGGCTGAAGTGTGCAGTTCCTGCATGATAAAGGCGCATCAGGGACTTCATATATCGTGGTGCACCACAGACTTTCCTGGAGTTGACTGATGCTTTAATCCTGGTCTTGGAGAAAATCCGCTGCCTCATCAGGAGCAGACCCAAATGTTGTGGGAAGGCCACACATACTACTGATCCTCATTCCTTGTCTTGAGGCCTTTCCACTGAGGTTGGACCAGCCTGTAACTTAATTTTCCACTTTGATTTTTAGTAGCATTTCAAATCCAGCCTCCCATGGGATATTATTGGAATATTACTTCTGATTTTTGTTATGTTTTTTTATTGTTCTCAACGCATTACACTATGTAATGAATAAAGATTTACAACTGGAATATTTCTTCTTCTGAGATCTAGGATGTGCTATTTTATGGCCTCTATTTTTTGAGCAGTGTATTATGTTTAGTATTCTTTATTATTTAGCATGTTAATAAACAAAATGCACACAAAATAAATCTTTTAAAGTATTTGGTGTTGAGTCACCAAGAAAAGGAATAACTAAACTTTTTTTTACTAAAATTGAGTGCTCTGGTTGAGTTATTATCTTTTCCCGGGAAGTTAAAGCTGGTGGGCGTCACAGCAGACAGTAGAAATTATGTTTCTATCAAACATCTGAGTCATCCTCCTTAAATATTGATATATGGTTTTTTATTCCTTGTCAGTGAGGCTGCTGTTGTTGTTTTTTTTTTTTTTTTTTTTTTTTTAATGAATCGGACTCCATGGCTGGCTGATTCCCTCCCCCAGCTGTGTGAAACCCCAGCGTGCGCCCAGAATTTGTTACCTGTCTGACGAGCCCTTGCGCATCCTCTTTCGGCTGTGCACGGCCACGACTGTCGCAACTGAATGGCTCTGCATGACTGCGCACAGCCAAAGGATGTGCGTGATGCCGTGCGCTGCTGATGTTTGCGACTGAGATTCCATTCAGCTTCTCCAGCCACACATTAAAATGTGCGCCCAGAGAAGCTGATAAAATGAGAGGCTGTGCATGCATCGCTGGACAGAGGAGAGGTGAGTTTACTGGGTGAACTGCAGGGTTTCACACAGCGGGGCATCCCAAACCGGGGTGCCCCAGGGGGAGGTACCAAAACCCCTGATGGTGAAAATCTTGGGATTTTAAACACCTGCTGAGCTGAACCAAACTAGGATTTATATCTTTGACTGAGGTTTGTTTAAAGTGGACCAACACCCAGGATTTTGACTATCCTGGGTCTTGGTCCACTTCGGTGGGGCACCCCCGATCGGGGTGCCCCGCTGTGTGAAACCCCCCCGAACCCCCCGAACTCACCTCTCCCCGCGCCGACGGACAAGCCGCGGACAAGCGGCTCCTCCACCGCCGCCTCCCGCGCCTCCCTCTTGACGCGCGCGTGCCGGCGCCCGCCATTCACAGACGGCCGGCGTGGGCGCGCGCACGTCTAGAGGGGCGCGAGGGAGACTAAGGTAAGGAGTTTGGGGTGTTTGGGGGGGTTTCACCCCGCGGGACATCCCGATCTCGGATGTCCCGCGGGGAGGGAGGTGATCGGCCTGGGAATCTTATAGATTCCCGGGCCGATCACCGGTGGGTGTTGGTCCACTAAGTGCACCTATACTCAGAAAGGAAGTGTATGTGATCAGCTTTCATCCCTAGCCCTGTGCCCCAAAACAGCCTGTGTTCCTTTTTTTACCTCAGCCATGCCCAATATCCATAAAAACAACAGAAAGTAGTATTCTGGTGAATTGCATGCCATATGCTGATTAATTCAGTTACACCCAAACTGTCACATAATGGCAGTTAGGTTCGAGTGCTCCCCATTGCTGAGCTGTGTGTACTCTCATTGCATAATCATGGGGAGTGGGGCTGCTCAGTCAGAGAGCAATATGGCCGACTGCATCCAGTTCACATTGTTATGAATATTAGGCAAAGGCTGAGATAATAAAAGAAACAGGGGCTGTTTTGGAGTAGTGTGCTCGGGATAGAAAGTGACTACATATACTTCCCTATGAGTGCAGGTGCACTTTAACATGGTAGGGGTGACCCTAATGTCAGAATACTAGAGAGGCTGAAAGAGGAGCATTGTATATTGCTGCGGCACACGGAAATGTGATGGGGTTATTGCCTATACTCAGCTGTGTTCTGTAATAAATAGCACTGCAGGTCTGTTAGGATGTGTTCTTCATGTGACCTTTCTGAAAGGAGGATGCTTCAGCTGTAAAGAAATAATGCACTGAATCATTTATTTCCTGGCATGTCACAGTTTCACATCTATTCTGGGGGATACATTACACTGTATAGCTCCAATGTTTTTATCTGTGAAACACTTCATATAATTTTTGGTTGCTTTTCATGGCATTTATCCACAAAACCTGGCCTTTGATTCTCATTGTAAAAAAAAAAAAAAAAAAAAATTCTAGTTACATGTAAGCAGCTGAGCCTTAATGCTGCACTTTAGATAGGAAAAAAAGGTAAAATAAATGTAAGAAAAATGTATTTGTGAATATATTGGATTATATATCAATCAGAGAAAGAATTGCCTACAGCAACATATTCAGCAAGTAGACCATTCAACTCCACACTGAGGATCTTTTTGGAATCTTGCAGCACATTTAACAATGAACATAATCTAGGGGGAGGTCTTCTGTATTTGGCTTCATTATCATATTTACTGGTTAGCGTTTATTGCTGAGAGATCATTTTCATTAAGCCCAAAATACATTCTGAAAATGCTGCTAGCTGTTTCCTTTTGTCTTGAAGGAGCAAGCAGAGATGAGATTTTAAAGCACTGGCAGTGGTTGGAGCAAAATGTTATGAAGACTTTGTCTGTATTTGACTCAACTGATGATATAACCAGTTTTGTCCAAGGCAAAATCAGGGTAGGTCATGTTAATATTTATCTGGTTATAACGAAATGAATCTAATGTGAGACAATTATCCTGATTGTATACAAAATCTTTCTGTACTAATACAATGGATGCTTGGTGGATGTGTTTGGCATACAGGATAATCAAGAATGATGTAAAAATACAATAACCCTGAAGACCTCTTCTTTTTAAAGGGGCTTATTGCGGAAGAAGGAAAAGGATCGCTTGTAAAAGAGGAGGATCCAGACAAGTTTCGTGAGGCTTTGCTAAAGTTTGAAAAATGCTTTGGATTACCAGACCAAGAAAAGCTGGTGACCTATTACTCATGCAGTTACTGGAAGGGAAGAGTGCCATGTCAGGGATGGCTATACCTAAGTACCAATTTTTTAAGCTTCTACTCCTTTCTTCTGGGAGCTGAGAGTGAGTATATACACTGAGGAAGATCAACTTGCTAATAATATACTTACATAGCATTTTCATTTGGAACAAAAGAATTACCGGTATGAAAGTTATTGTAGCTGATCTATAAATCATATACCTTCTGATAACCTTCTGCTAAAGTCAATAATATGTTTACCATATTTTTGCCCTATAAGACGCACTTATTTTTCCTAAAAAAGTGGTGCGTCTTATCAGGCGAATGTAAAAATGAAAAGCAAAAAAAAAAAAGGAAACTTACATGTTATGGGCACTCCCGCGTTGCTGTCTGGGCTGCCTGCCACACTGTGGGAGGCCAGAAGAAGATGAAGGAGCGTCGGGCTCTGTCTCCGTCCCCGCTGCTGCTTTTTCTTCCAGAAGCGGCAAGGACGGAGACAGCATCTGCCGCTCCTCCATCTTCTGGCCTCCAGCAACACTGCCTATGGGAATGGAAAGGGGGGAATGCCACACTGCCTATGGGATTGGGGGAATGCCACACTGCCTATGGGAAGAGGGAATTCCACATTGCCTACTGGGAATGGGGGGGTGCCACTCTGCCTGTAAATGAAGGATTCTGCACATTGCCTATTTGGTTTCAGAATATATATTTTTTCTTATTTTCCTCTTCCAAATCCTAGGTGCGTCTTATAGGGTGAACATACGGTTGCCATTCTTCATTTTCATCCAGTAGCTCTATTATAACTCTTCTATTATATTCACCTCCAAAAACAAGGGCTGAGGGGCGGCGGTGAGGGGTGCTCCCTACCTCCCGACCAACAGCGAGCAGCGCTTGCCAATGGTCTGAGCCCCGCAGTTTCCCACATATCGCACTTGTCCCTGTGCGCCATCTATTCAATGGAATGGCCTGCCCGGGTGGGTTTAGTAAGTAGCCCTTTAAATCTCCCCAACACTGGCTCCACCTCCTTCTTTGGAACCAGCTTCTTATTTCACACTGCTAACTATGTGGCACTGGACTTCTGCACATAAATACAGATATGGACATCTCCATCACACCTTTTTAGCACTAGAACATGTGAATCATTTTAGTCATCTTACTCTCGCTTTCCCATGTCTAGGTCATTTGACTGGGTCATACTGGCAATTTCTCACTGGAGGGGAGGAGCATGTGGGGGGATACCCCAGGAAATCCCCATTAATGCCCCTCCCCTCCAGTGACGGGAGGTAGACTCATGGGGAGAGGCTCGTATCGAACAGTTAAATCTGGAATTTTTTCTTTGTGTTTTTGTCTTTTTTAACTCGTTTGTGAACTGGTATCCAATCCTATACCAATTCACAGGGTGGGGGGGCTGCATGCCACTTGCTGGGACTGGTGGGTGGCATGCTAGTACTGCTGCCCTATTAATCACACCCACTCTTGGGCAACGGGGTTGAAGAAGAGTCCGGTGCCCTCTGGTATAGTCCCAGTGCTCTTTCTTGGGCTGGTTTGGGGGGGCAGGATTTGTTTAAAATGGTTTTTATTTTAAACAAACAAAAACTCTTTACACTGCTGCATGTCTTTTCCATTATGGCATGCCCTTTTTGATCTGCAAGATTGTGAGCCATACTTTCCTCCCCTGCTGTTGACAGGAGTAGGGCATCAGGGCTGACCTAAACTATGATTGGTCCACTTTAAGGACTTTCTTTCAGGAGGATGTTTACTTGTGTGTACTACACCCACAATGGGGAGTAATGGAGAGTGCAATGGGCCGCATCCCCAGCATCTTTGGCATGTGTGCACGTCCCAGCCTATCTGAATAGCGCATCCTGCTGGGGGTGTGTCCGCTTGAACTCACTGCAGACTGTCAGAGCTGTTTATCGAACGACATAGGCATGGAAACACCTCTGATTTGACGAGAAGCTGTGCATGCGCCGTTGAACCGTCGAAAGTACCACACACCCAGTCGGGATGCCCCGGAGGCACAGAACTCGGACATTTAGCCTCCATTCAGCCATTGTACAACTCTCCACCTAGTTCTTATTGAATAACTTTTTTTTTAATTTTTTTTATTTTATAAACTAGGTATTGCAACCAGTAGTCTGATTGGATTTCAACTGTTTTGCAACCTTTTACTTATGGATACCTATCTGGAATGCTAACCTGCCTTACGATCTATCTAAACAACTGTTCTTGCTCGTGAAATATATATTTCACTGTCTTAGTAAGATTATGGAATATAATAATTTAATACAATTATTAATAATATATAATATCATTAAATAATAATTATGGACATTGTAAACAGACTGCAGAAAGTTTAATCCTAAAATTGCCTAGATACCTTTTGCTCTTCTCAGTTCCTAAAGCATCATAGCCCCTGTTTAAGCAAATGTTAAAAATAAAAATCGTTTGAGTGGCACAGAATACTTTTAGTAACCTATAAAAATGGTTAGCATTAAGAAATGACATGAAATGACATGATTACTTAGGCCAGTCCTCTAGCTGTCCTTCAATCCTCTTGCAGATACTGTTTCATGTTTATCTTCAGATATACGAATGTTAATGCTGCATTTCTATATAGCAATTTAAGATGTGCACACAATAAATATAGTAAAATAGCTTTTAATCCTCTGTCTAGATATAAAAGACATAGTATTTCTTCTTCCACATATAGTTACAACAAAAAATCCACAAAAGAAACCACACATATAAACAATAAATGGATCTAGAGTACCGTGGATAATGCCACACATATTTCCATATGATGCAGTATATAAATTTAATTATATAGCAAATATTTTGGCTTCAGTACGTATTTCTAGCAGCACTTGTATATTTTATCTAGTTAATAGATCATTCTAAACAAACAAATGATGCCAAATAAAGTGCTTAGTGCAATCAATATAGCAGCCAAAATACAAATAACATACATAACTCAATGATAACCCGCAGTGTCCAGCTCTGCAGTAGCATATCGCACAATCATGATAACATGTAGCACCATCCGCGGGAAACTTTCCACCTAGTAAGCAGCATCAGCTAACATATACATATTAACAAATCAAAGTGCACCTCTGATGAAGGGCCATGTGCCCGAAACGGCCGTAAGGTTTGATATATCTGAAACTGACTTGGTACGTTATAATGATGCAACAAATTATTGATTGAAGAAAGTTTACTACTTTCGGTTTGTTAAAGTGGACCATCACCCTCGGGTGATCGGCCCGGGAATCTATAAGATTCGCGTTGAAGAGGGACGTGCGGGAGGCGGTGGCGGAGGAGACACGGACAAGCGGCTGTCAAATCGCTTGTCCGCCGGCGCGGGGAGAGGTGAGTTTTTAGGGTGCTCGGGGGGGTTTCACACAGCGGGGCACCCCGATCGGGGGTGCCCCACCGAAGTGGACCAAGACCCAGTATAGTCAAAATCCTGGGTGTTGGTCCACTTTAATATGTAAGCTGATGCTGGATTTAAACATGGCTGGAATAAGAATACATCTAGTCTACGATAAAGAGAACATATACATAAGAGCAGACTAGATGGACCCTATGGTCTCCTTCTGCCCTCTTAGCCCTGCTGTTTTTTAAGTGTTGAGCTATATTGCTACTGCTCCAGATATAGTAATAACGTGGGTAATCCTCCGCCTCCGGCGCTGTGCACTGCAGACATGTAGAAAACAAGCTCCTCCCGGCCCTACATAAGCCGAGGGACCTCCCACAAATCCCCAGATTTCCCTGCAGTGCTGGAACTGCGAAGACATGAAGTATCACGCTCTCGCAGGCGAGCGGGGCTTGACAGCCCGAGGCCCTGCGGGACTATTTCCACCCGTCCTCATTGTGAATTAATGCCTCCCAGCCTGGGCTGCGTTGGTCGGGTGAAGGTAGGCAGCACCTAGTGTGCTTACGGAGCTAGACTCCACCGCAATCCCCCAACATAGGGTAGGCGGTTAAGGCGAATGGTGAGCCTTCAGTTGGATGCCCCTCCCGCACCAGTGCCCCCAAGCCCCGTGTAACGGTGAACCCCGAATATTGGGTCACCTTCCTCCCTAGATCCCCCCGTTAGTGGGGGGGGAAAAGAGGGGGGGGGTTGTGTGTACGATGGCTAATCTTGCCCTAATTACACTAGACACCTATAGCCTTTAACGGTAAGCAGGTGTCAGAGCCGCGCTTCACATTTAAGTTTTTTTAGTTAACCGCAGCGGCTTTATTGTATTCTACTTGGCGCGTATGGCGGCTCTGTTCGGGGACGCTACGGTGTTTTATCACTGTATTCACCCTGTCAGATTTTTTTCTCTGAGGTGATTTTTCTAGCATAACTACTGTTTCTTTCTGATTGGCTGCGCACATTCGAGCTTCGCGCTCTCCGGGCGGGGGGGGGCGGGGCGTGGTTCGGTTTGGCGGGTTCCGCGTCATCGCCCGCTCTGGCCCGCCCTTCGAGGTTCGCTTGCCGCCATTTCCTTCTCACATGCGCGACGGACAGAATGGTCCTCCCCTCGCTGTTCTGTAAGTGCCCTCATGGGCGACTTTTTTCCCTAGCTTTGCTTCTTCGCGCTTGGCTCTGACATCCCTGTTCCCCTTGTGTCTTTCAGACCGCGGACTTCGGTGGCTTCTCCCGGCCCGGTGTAGCGCCCGGTCCAGACCATTTTAAGAAATCACTCACACTTCCCAGCGGGTTATTGGGGCATCCAGGGTTGCTTTATAGCGTCAATCCCTACTGCCATATTGAATATAATAATCACCATATGGAGGCATCTCAGGATATTGTGAACGGGGTTCCCTCGGGACAAGCCGTCTGTGTGTAGCTTGTGGGGTCTTACCTAGCAGCGGTGACAATGCACGGGTCTGTGTCCCTTGTGCCAGGCAGGCGCTAGCCGGTCTCCCCACCTCTTCCGAGGCTGGGCCCGCACCTCGCCTTGCTTCCCCTACTCCCCCAAGCCTGAGCCTAACCCCCAATACTAGTGGGGATTCTCATGCTGATTTGGCCACTAGACTGGCTAGTGTGGAAAACTTAATCGCTGGCTCCTTGGCGCGCAAGGCTACTGCCAAGAGGCGTCATTTGAATCCTGAATCTACTATTCTTCCTGTAGAATCTGATGATTTACAGCTTTCCTATGCACATTCCCCCTCAGAGGAAGGGGAACTGTTTTCTGACTCAGGGTCCTATGACGACGAGTCCAGGAGTCAGGATGAGTCTGGTTCTGATCATTGGTCCCAGGATGACATTGATAGACTGCTGACCCAGATCTTTGATGTGTTATCCCTCTCTCCCCCTCCCGCGGCTCCACGGGAAAGCGGTGATCTGTTTCATACTGCTAGGGTGCGGTTGGAGTTTCCTGAACAAACTCATTTCAATAGTCTCGTGCTGAAAGAATGGGAACATCCCAGCAAACTACATGGGGTTCCTAAAGCTGTGGATAAGAAGTATCCATTTCCTGCCGACCTGATCAAGTATTGGACATCGCCGCCCGAGGTCGATGCCCCGATCCTTGGTCTGTCCAATACCTCTATTATGCACTCCCCTGACACTACTATGCTGCGGGATTTGGAGGATCGGCAAGTTGATCAACTGGCTTGTCATGCCTTTGCATTTGGGGGAGCGTCGCTCCGTCCGGTTTGCGCCTTAGCCATCACGGCGGTGGCGCTCAGGACTGTGGTTAAGACTGCTCTTGAGGGGCGGATGACTTGCCCTCTGATGCCGCCAATGCTTTGGCCACCTGTGAGACTTTTGTGAATTATATCCTATCTGCATCGGATGATGCTATTAAGCTGAGCGCTAGATCCTCTGCTCTGGTGGTAGCCATACACCGTGCGGTCTGGTTACGCCAGTGGGCTGCTGACAATGTTGCCAAGAAGGCACTTACGGGGCTTCCATTTAAAGGACTGCGCCTGTTTGGAGAAAGGTTAGATATCTTTGCCAAAGGTGGCAAGTTGCCCCAGCGCAAGCATCAGACTCGGCCTTTTCGTGGTCCAAGCTCCCATTCGACCCCCTACCGTGGGGCTAAGCAGGGTAGAGGGGTGTCCTTCGCTGGGTCTTGAGCAGATTCCTGGAACAAGAACAGTTCCCAGTTCCTCCTGGGGGCCCAAGCCCAAAGCCCAAAGCCCCTCCCAAGACCCGCCAAGCATGAAGGGGTGCCCTCGCCCGTCAGGGTGGGGGGACGTCTACAGCACTTCGAGCATGTCTGGAGACGCCATATCCCAGACCGGTGGATTCAGGAGGTAGTGTCCTCCGGTTACAAGATAGAGTTTGCTGTACTGCCCCCTACCAGGTTTGTTGGCTCCCGGATTCCACAGGACCCTGCCTCAGCTCGGGTCTTGATGCTGGCTGTGCAGGACCTTCTGGATCTCGGTGTCATTTGCAAGGTCCCCTTAAGAGACAGGGGCATGGGGTTTTATTCCAACCTTTTCACGGTGCCCAAAAAGGACGGGTCAGTCAGACCCATTCTGGATTAAAAAATCCTAAACAGATTTGTCAGAAACAAACATTTTCGTATGGAAACTCTGCGCTCGGCCATTGCCTCGTTGCGCCCAGGGGACTTCATGACATCTGTGGACATCAAGGACGCTTACCTGCATGTTCCGGTGTTTCCAGGGCACCAAAGGTTTCTCAGATTTGCGCTGCTGGATCAGCATTATCAGTTCGTGGCCCTGCCATTCGGCCTTACGTCAGCTCCCAGGGTGTTTACCAAGGTGCTGGCAGGAGTAATGTCTCTGTTAAGACTAAAGGGCATACGTGTGTTGCCCTACCTGGACGATATACTCATCACCTCTCGGTCTCTGCGGCAGGCAGAGTTGGACACACGGTTGGTGGTGTCCACCCTGGAGTCCTTTGGCTGGGTGATCAATTACCCAAAGTCCTCTCTGTCCCCCTCCTCAGTGACCCCGTTTCTGGGGATGATTCTGGATTCAGTTCAGTCAAGGATATTCCTTCCTCCACAGAAGGTGGAAGCTCTGACAACGCAGGCGAGGTCCCTGCTCTCGATCCCTCATCCCTCCATCCGGCAGGGAATGCAGTTGGTGGGCTCGATGGTGGCAAGCTTCGAGGCGGTGCCCTTTGCACAGTTCCATTTGAGAACCCTGCAGCTTCACCTTCTGTCAGTATGGAATAAGGACCCAGCGTCCTTGGACGAGATCTGGGTGCTTCCCTCCTCGGTCAGACAATCCCTTGCGTGGTGGCTGGACCACAGGAACTTGACAAGGGGCAGATTCTTCCTGGCTCCCTCCTGGGAGACGGTCACAACGGATGCCAGTCTGTCGGACTGGGGGGGGATTCTGGAAGTCTCTGCACTTCCAGGGGAGGTGGGGCCCTCAGGAGGCCCATCTTCCTATCAATGTCCTGGAACTCAGGGCGGTCAGATTGGTGCTGGAACAATTGACCCAGCACCTGAAGGGTCTGGCCATTCAGGTACACTCAGACAACAAGACGGCGGTGGCCTACATCAATCATCAGGGAGGAACCCGGAGCAAGGGTGCTCTCCAGGAGGTGTCTCTGATTCTAACATGGGCAGAGACCAATGTCCAATGCATCTCGGGTGTCTACATTCCGGGGGCGGAAAACCTGCTAGCAGATGCTCTGAGCAGGGGGTCGTCCCGTCAGGGGGAGTGGTCCCTCTGCGACAGGGTATTTCAGTGTGTTCCCTGTGTCACCGTTGGGGTGTGCCAGACGTGGATCTGTTTGCGTCCCGTCACAATCACAAGCTCCCTAGCTTTGTATCCCTGTCTCAGGATCCTCTGGTTCTGTCCTCGGATGCCCTGTCAATGTCTTGGAGGGAGTTTCGGCTCCTATATGTGTTTCCACCAATTCCCCTTCTGGGCAGAGTACTGCGCAAGATTGCTCTGGAAGGGGTACCCGCGATTCTGGTGGCCCCAAGGTGGCCAAGAAGAGTGTGGTTCGCAGACGTGGTTCAAATGGCAGTAGATCAGTACGATCTGCCAAGGTTGCCAGACCTTCTAACTCAGGGGTCTCTACGCCATCTCAATTTACTAACTCTGGCTTTGACGGCTTGGCTATTGAAACCTCCATCCTAATGGAAAAGGGTTTGTCTGCATCTGTAGTGGCTACCATGGTGCAAGCCAGGAAGAAGACTTCTGCTGCTATCTATTATAGAGTATGGCGTGCTTACATTGACTGGTGTGAATCCAGGTCTCTTCCCTGCCGGGAATTCTTAGTCTCCAGGGTGCTGGAGTTTTTTTACAACATGGTCTAGACTTAGGTCTTAAGCTTAGTACTCTGAAGGACCAGGTTTCGGCCCTGTCTATCTTCTTTCAGAAGACCTTTGCCCAGCACCCTCTTATCAAGACTTTCTTTCAGGGGGTCACTCATGTGCGTCCTCCTCGGAAACCTATGGTTCCTGTTTGGGATCTGAACTTGGTTTTGTCGGCCCTGCAGGGTGCTCCTTTTGAGCCTATTCAGGAGGCCGCTCTCGCTGTTCTCACGCTCAAGGTTGTCTTCCTGGTAGCTATCACTTCGGTTAGACGTGTGTCTGATTTGGCTGCTTTGTCTATTCAGCCTCCCTACTTTGAGAGACACTGGGATAAAGTGGTGTTTCGCTTCAAGCCAGACTTTCTGCCTAAGGTTGTGTCTGCATTTCATTTGAATCAAGATATTGTACTTCCTTCCTTGTGCCCTAATCCTAGTAACCCTAAGGAGAGGGTCTTGCATTCCTTGGATGTGGTTAGGTGTGTCAAGTCCTACCTGGTTATCACTCAGGCTTTTAGGAGACGGATGCTCTCTTCGTTGTGCCTCACGGGCCTAGGAAGGGTTTGGCTCCTGCCAAGTCTACCATCAGTAAATGGATTCGTCAGGCTGTGGTTCAAGCCTATACTACTAAGGGGAAGACTCCCCCCTTTCGTCTTACTGCTCATTCTACTAGAGCTGTTGGGGCTTCTTGGGCTTTTCAGCATAAGGCCTCTGTGGAACAAGTTTGCAAGGCCGCTACTTGGTCTTCCGTTCACACCTTTACAAAGTTTTACAAGGTTGATGTTAAGGCCTCAGCTAACGCTGTGTTTGGCCGCAAGGTTTTGCAGGCGGCAGTAGTTTAAACTGCTTGCTGTTGCCTTCTGTTGGGGATCCCACCCTTCTTTACGGACACTGCTATTGGATGTCCCACATGTTATAGTATCTGGAGCAGGACGTGCTGTATGCTTAGAATAATACAACTCTGTGAAGTACTCACCTGTAGAGTTGATATTATATGCATACAGCACGTCCTGCTCCACCCCACCCTGATTCACCTGGTTCTGGATCCCCTGTTTGGTGATTGTTATCTTTGGGATTATTGCCAGTTTTGGGTGGTTGTTTTCTCCTGGCCTCTCATTCTCACTGCTTTTCAATGCTGGGGATTTGTGGGAGGTCCTCCGGTATATGTAGGGCCGGGAGGAGCTTGTTTTCTACATGTCTGCAGTGCACGGCGGCGGAGGATTACTCACATGTTATTACTATAACTGGAGCAGGACGTGCTGTATGCATATAATATCAACTCTACAGGTGAGTACTTCACAGAGTTGTATTTTTGTCATGTCATGAACAAAACATGTACACTGTTATGTATGTTAACATTTTTATGCATTGTTTTACTCTAGTTAAACTTATTGTTTCATGGGATGAGATCTCCAGACTAGAAAAGACTTCCACTGTGCTGCTTACAGAGAGTATCCATGTTTGCTCTCAAGGAGAAGACCATTATTTCTCTATGTTTTTGCACATCAATGAGACATTCCTTCTTATGGAACAACTGGCTAGTTATGCCATCCGAAGACTTTTTGATAAAGAAACATTTGAAAATGATCCAATACTTAATGATCCACTGCAAATTACCAAAAGGTATGGCTTTGTGCCCAAGCAATAAACACCTAATTGACAAGCTTGACTTACCGTCACTGGCAAAATTATGCATGGTAGCTATGATGTTTACCCTGCCATCTGTTCCATGTAAAAGGTTGGGCATATGTAATGCACTGAATGAAAATTGGCAGCTCGGCTTTTCTTGGCCTTAGCCAATCGTTAGCCAAAATTGCTAAGCACAGATTGGAGGATAGCTTGCACATGCACCGTAGGGCTAGGGAAACGTGAGTTTTACTGGGCCACCTGGGGGGTTACACACAGTGAGGCATCACAAATCGGGACGCCCTGGGGGGGCAAGGACCAAAACCTGGGATAATCAAAATCCCAGGTTTTTGGCCACTTAAAAAAAAACAAAAAAGCTATAATTTTCTTCTAGGCTACCCGTTAACGTATTTTCCCATATTCTTCAGTACAGCACATACTACACAACACGAGAGAGGGAGTATAGTTATGATATTTAATAGTTTGTGGAAAAAGCTATTTCTGTTGACTGATATAGCAAAACTGAGGATGGACTGAAAGAGCCAAAGCTTTGATGGTCCTGTAGTTGCTATTTCTGGGGTGCAGCCTTTTTTCATCAATGCTAAATCCTGAAAAGAAGTAACCAGATTACGAACGTAGATTTACAATTGCAAATCTGTTTCTCTACCTTAACTTTATTCTTAGTATACAGTACGTCCTGCTCTAAATATAATACTTACACTTGGGTATTACTCCGCCAGATGGTGCTGCACTGCAGAGACATGTAAAAACAGGCTCCTCCCGGTCCTTCAAATACCCAGGGACCTCCCACAAATCCCCAGATTTCTCTGCAGTGCCGACTGCGAAGACATGAAGTATCACTCTCTTGCAGGTGAGCGGGGCTATTACAGCCTGCGACCCTGTTGGACTATTCCCACCCGTCCTCCTTGTGATGTGCCTCCCAGCCTGGGCTGTGCTGGTCGGGTGAAGGTAGGCAGCACCATGCGTGCTTATGGAGCCATGCTCCACCACAGTCCCCCACCAAAGGGTAGGCGGTTTAGGCTGATGATGAGCCTCTAGTGGATTCCCCTCCCACATTATTGCCCCGTGCCCCGTGTAGCGGTGGGCCCTATCCAAAGGGTCGCCATCCTCCCTCGTTCCCCCCCGTAGCTCGGGGGGAAAGAAGGGGGGGTGTATGTGTGGCGGTCTCAAGTGTACTGTGATTACACGATTATGGCCTTAGTATTGTCCTTGACTTGTAACTTGGTGTCAGAGCCGCCCTGTTTGCTTTTTTATTGTGTATCTGCCACCGCCGCACTCGTCTCTTTCCTTTATTGGATTTGCTGCGCCGGGCGGCGTCGTCGCCCCAGACGCTGTGGTGTCTCCATTGGCAAAATCATCTATTATATGTGTGTCATAGACTTTGCCTTTCTTGACAATATTGACTACTGTCTTAGCGCTTCGCGCTCTTCGGGGGGGCGGGGACCTGGTTTGGCGCACTCCGCGTCACGACCCGCTCTTGCTCATCCTTCGAGGTTCGCTTGGCTCCATTTTGATGCTAGTAGCGCGCGTGGTAACGGCCCTCCTCCTCCCTTGGTCTGTAAGTGCCCTCGCGGGCGATTTTCATGATTCTTTATTACTGCGCATGGCTCTGACACCCTTATTCCCATTATGTCTTTCAGACGGTTGAATCTAGTGGCTTCCCCGGCCCGGGTTAAATTATAGCGGGCCTTGTAAAATTCTCCCGCCTTCCTAGCGGGTCTTTGGGGCATCCAGGGTTGCCTATTGCGTAAATCCCTGCTGGCATATTGTGCCTAGATAATCACCATATGGAGGCATTTCAGAATTATGTGACAGGGGTCCCTCTGGGACAAGACCGGCTGTGTATAGCGTGTGGTCAACCCCATGTTGATGCTGACAGGGCACGGGTCTGCGCACCATGTGCCGAGCAAGCACTGGCCCTGCAATCAGGCTTGCCAGTGGCTGCACCTCGTTTCAATATACCTTTTTCCCCATGCTTAAATCTCGCAGAGTCGCATACAAATGGGGATTTGCAGCCTGCTGTGTCTTCCAGACTGCTTACGGCTGATCAGATTATTGCGAGGTTGTCAGGGCGCAGGGGCCCTGGTAAGAAGTGGCCCTTGACGCCTCCTGTTTTCTGTTTGTCCTACAGGAACTGAGGAGTTCACTACTCCGCGTGCCTATACCCCTTCTGATGAAGGAGAGCTGGTCTCTGACTCAGGCTCATCTGATGAGAGGCCGAGGAGTCATGACGATTCTGACCCTTAATACTGGGACCAGTGTGAGATTTGTTGATTAAGGTCTTTAAGGTCCTGTCTATCTCTCTCCCTGGTGAGGCCTCCAAGCCGAGAGGGGAGCGTTTCCATACAGCGACAGCACGCTTGGAATTTCTAGAGCAGGCTCGTTTCCATGCTCTTGTACTCAAGGAATGGGAATTCCCCAGTAAATTCCAGGGGTCCCAGGGGACTGGGATAGGAAATCCCCTTTTCCCCCTGAAGTGGTCAATTGTTAGTCATCACCCCCCGTGGTGGATGCGCCGATCATAGGGGTTCCTAACCTCCCCTTTATTACAGCCCCTGCTTATAGTATCCTTCGGGATGCTGAGGACCGGCGCATTGATCTGTGGCCTCCCACGCCTTTTCTTGTGCAGGGACGGCGCTGCGCCCGGTCTGTGCCGCGGTCATTACTGCAGTGGCCGCTAGAACCCTCATCAGAAAGATGCTTAATCATCACCCTGAGGATCTCCCCTGGCATGTGTTTAATGCACTCTCCAGTTGTGATGTATTTGTAAAATTTATCCTATTAGCACTGGATGACACATTAGAATGTGTGCAAGGACTTCTGCCCTTGTGGTGGCTATACGTCGCTTGGTTGGCTGCGACAGTGGGGTGCTGACGATGCTGCTAAAAAGTCTCTTACTGGGCTTCCCTTTAGAGGGCAACGCCTGTTTGGGGCCCGTCTGGGCCTGTTTGGTAAAAAAGGGCAAATCACCCCAACGTAGGCGGCCGTCTTGGCCCCTCGGGGCAGGGTAACTCCTCCCCCTCTCTACCATAGTGTAAAACAAGAACCAGGGGTGTCCTTCCTGGGGACTTGTGCAGACTCCTGCCCCAGGAGCGGCAGACAACGCCCTGGCCCCTCTGGCGGGGCTAAGCCTAAATCTTCCACCTAAATCCCCTCAAGCATGATGGGGCGCCCTCGCCCGTCTGGGCGAGGGGACTGCTGCGGCACCTTGCTCATGCCAGGAGGTATCACGCCTCAGACTGGTGGATTCAGGAGGTAGTGCCGTCCGGCTACTAGATAGGGTTTGCTGTGCGGCCTCCCCCAAGATTATCGGGTCCCGGGTGCTCCTGGTCCCTGCCTCTGTTCAGGTGCTGGTGCAGGCCGTGCAAGGCCTGTGGGGTCTGGGGGTCTCTTGCAGATTGCCCTTAATAGGCAGAGGCAGGGGGCCGCTACACCAACCTTTCCACAGTTCCCCAAAAAAGGATGGGTCAGTCTGGTCCAATCTGGACTCACAGATTTTCAGCAATTCGTCAATTACAGGCGGTTTCTGCAATGGAAACACTGCGCTAGGCCATCAGCTCGGCTGGAGGGTGTCCATTTGGGAGTCATTGGGAGGGGTGATCAAACACCCCAAGTCCTTATTGTCCCCTTCATTGGTAACTCCATTCCTATGAATGAATTTTATACAGTTCTTGCAAGGATCTTCTTTCCTCAGCAATAACGTGGACAATCTGGTTGCATGGGCTCAGTCCCTCATAGCTGTCCCCGTCCCTCCACCAGGCAGGGGATGCAGCTGGTGGGCCCGTTGGTGGCGTACTCCAAAGAGGCCCCTTATGTTCAGTCCCCCCTGGGGCCTTCTGCAACTTCTCCTATTTGTCCTACGGGACAAGGAACCGGCATCCCTGGAGCAGGGTATGTGTGCCTTCCTCCCTGGTGAGGAGGTCCCTCTTGTAGTGGATGAACTCAAGGAAACTGTCTGGGGGCAGTCCCTTCTTGCCCTTCCTGGGAGACGGTCACCATGGATGCCAATCTATCAGGTTGAGGGGGGTCTTCTTCTGGAAGTCCCTACGGTTCCAGGGGAGGTGAGGCCCTTAGTTGGCCTATATACCTATCAATGTTTGAATCTATGAGCATTCAAGTTAGTTCTAACTCGCTTGCCTACTCCTCTTCAGGGCCTGCCTGTTCGGGGGAGCTAGGCCTATCCGACGGCCTTGGCCTACATTAAATATTCAGGGAGGTACCCGGAGCAGGAGGGTCCTCCGGGAAGTGTCTCTGATCCTGATCTGAGTGGTGGACAGTGTTCCCTGCATATCACTGGTATTCGCTCCGGTGGAGGTCCCTCTGCGACAGGATGTGCTAATCCTTGTGTCACTATGAGGTCCAACCAGTGTGGATCTGTGTGTGCCCCGTCACTATTACAAGCTCTCGGCCCTTGTTTCCCTGTCCCAGGATTCTCTGGCCGTGGTCATGATGATTTGGTAATGTTATGGCAGGACATTCTGTTCTGTATGTCTTTTCTCCATTCCCCCTGCTAGGCAGGGTTCTGCGCAAAAATGCTCTGGATAGGGGGGCCCAGTGATTCTGGTGGCCCCTGGGTGGCCTAGTGGAGTGTGGTCCGCAGACATGGTACTGAGGACAGTAGATCTGTAGGTTCTGCCAGGAGTGCCAGCTCTGCTCACTGCTGAAACATCCATCTTGATGGAGACAGGCTTATCTGTCTCGTGATTGAGACTATGGGAAGACTAGGAGAAAGCTGCTTCTTCTTCTTCTTCTTCCTTCTATTATAAGGTATGGCATACCCATATTGATTGGTGTGAGTCTAGGTCTCTTCCCTGTCGGGCGTTCTCTGTTCCCAGGGTTCTAGAGTTATTACAGCATGGGTTGGAGTTGGAATTCTCCAACTCAGTACTCTGAAGGGTCAGGTTCTGCCCTGTCCGCCTTCCTACAGAAGTCTTTTGCTCAGTTTCCTTGGTTAAGACTTCTTTCAGGGGGTTACTCATGTGCGTCCCCCACGTAATCCTATGGTCCCTGATGGGTTTTGAATTTGATTCTGTCTGCCTTGCGGGGTGTTCCCTTTGGACCTTTTTCAGGATGCTGTTTGGCTGTTCTTACCTCAAAGTTGTCCTTCTGGTGGCTGTTATTTCAGTCAGACGTGTGTCTGAGCGGGCGGCTCTGTCTAGCTAGTCCCCGTTCTTTGAGATACACCAGAATAAGGTGGTGTTCCGCTTTAAGTCGGACTTTCTGCCTAAGGTGGTGTCTTATGTTCATTGATTCAAGATATTTGTCATGATCAGCTTACCTGTGCCGCGTTCCAGCGGTGTCCCCGTCGCCCCGCCGTCCAGGCGCCGGCCGCGCCGGGCGGCAGCTCGCGCGGCTGCGGGCGCGCCCCCTCCTTCTCCTCCTGCCGGCGTGTCCGGCACCTGCACACGTGCTCGCGCGGGTGCGCGAGCACGTTCCTTCTATGCCCTCCGGCGGCACTGCATTCAGCGTGGCCGCCGGAGGAGGTGAATAAATTAAAAAGGGGCACGCCCCCTTTTCAGTTAAAGGGCCTATGAGCCCAGCTGGCCGGCACGTCCCCTGTTCCTCCTGAAGGGCCAATGAGCCCTGGGTTCAGTGGGGGGACACGCCCCCTCCTGTTGTGCACTCCAATCATTATCATGATCCCTGTGTGCACCAATCACAATTCCTTCCCTCTGATGTCTGTCCCTATAAAGCTCTTTTCCCCGCAGTTGGGTGTTGCCTGTGATAGCGCCTAGACCCCAGCCATTGTTAATCCCTGATTTGATCCAGATTCCCGTTGCCGACCCTCGCTTGTTTGACCATCCGTGCTCTCCATTCCTGTTGCCGACCCTCGCTTGTTTGACCATCCGTGCTCTCCATTCCTGTTGCCGACCCTCGCTTGTTTGACCATCCGTGATCTCCGCTCCTGTTGCCGACCCTCGCTTGTTTGACCATCCGTGATCTCCACTCCTGTTGCCGACCCTCGCTTGTTTGACCATCCGTGATCTCCACTCCTGTTGCCGACCCTTGCCTGTCCTTGGACTCCCACCATACGCTCACATACCGGCTACCCGATTCCACTTCCAGCCGCGGGCTCTCCAGCACTCTGTACCGTAAGACCTCAACCTTTGAGCCATTAAGTCCTGGGGGCAACCGATCCCGAGCAGGCGTGCTCTGCGTCTCGGCAAGCGGGGGCTCCTATAGGTGAAGCTGGCTGCGGAGATTGGGGGTTGAGGTCCTTACCAAGAGAGCTGGAGTTGTCCAAGTGGTAAATTGTGGTTCCGGGAGCGTGATAATATTGTTCTTCCTTCTGTGCCTTATTCCTAGCAACACTGAAGAAAGGGTCCTGCATTCCTTGAACAGGTGTTGGAAGTGTTTCCTTGGTAGTCACTGTGCCCTTTAGGAGAACTGATGCTCCTTTGGGTCTACGGCCTACTCCATCCTGTATGTGCCCTGTTTGGGCCTGGTCATTACTTGGATGGGATGGTTCGTTCTGGTCCTAGGAAAGGTTTTCGGCTTCTGCCTAGCCTACTGTTGGCGTTTGGACTTGTCAGGCTGTTATTCAGGCCTATTCCACTGAGGGGAAGAATCTTCTTACTCGCTTCTCTTCTTATTCTACTCGTGCTTTTGGTGCCTTTTGGGTTTTTCAGCACCAGGCTTTTGTTGAGCAAGTTTGCTAGACCGCTACTTGGTCTTCTATTTATACCTTTTCAGAAGTTTTATAAGGTTGACGTTAGAGACTCAGCTCATGCTGCTCTTGGCCGCAAGGTATTGCAGGTGACAGTGCTTTAAACTGCCTGCTGTTGCCTTTTTTGTTGGGGATCCCACCCTACCTTATGGACACTGCTATTGGATGTCCCAAGTATAAGTATTATATTTGGAGCAGGACGTACTGTATACTAAGAATAATACAATTCTGTGAAATACTCACCTGTAGAATTGGTATACAGTACGTCCTGCTCCACCCCACCCTGGTTTTTGCATTATTCTGGATCCCCTGTATGGTGATTGTTATCATTGTTTACCAGTTTTGTGGTGGTTAATTTCTCCCGGCTTCTTGGTCACTGCTTTTCAATGCTGGGGATTTGTGGGAGGTCCCTGGGTATTTGAAGGGCCGGGAGGAGCCTGTTTTTACATGTCTCTGCAGTGCAGCGCCATCTGGCGGAGTAATACCCAAGTGTAAGTATTATATTTGGAGCAGGACGTACTGTATACTTATAATACCAATTCTACAGGTGAGTATTTCACAGAATTGTATTTTCCTATCCCTGCATTTATCATTATCCATAATTCGTGAGAACTTGAATTTCGTCTTTTTAAAAAGTAGGTTAACATGGCCTTTTAATATTCTCCACTAGAGGTCTGGAAAGCCGGGCCCATAGTGAACGTTTCTCTACATACTTCAGACTGCCCAAAGAAGAGACCTTGAATGAAGTGCATGAATGCTTTCTATGGATACCATTCAGTCATATGAATACAGTGGGCAAGATGTGTGTTTGTGAAAACTACATTTGCTTTGCAAGTCATGATGGAAGTCTGTACAGCACAATCATCCCAATACGAGAGGTAAAGTAAAGTTACACATATTTATAAAGCTTCACAAACATTTCACTAAATATGTTTTGCATTCAGCAGTTACAAGAGGTACTGTATCTTCATCTAATGCTGATTATTTACTTACAGTCGCTTAGATCCTGAGCAGGTTAGCTCGCTAGTCCCCCTGTAAAAATGTTTAGATGATGTGATATCCTTTACTCGCCTACACCCCCCTTCCCTTCAGCTTTCCTTTTCTCTTCTGGCTCCATCAGTATGTGCAATTCACATGCTACTCTCTTTTTTGAAAAGTTGACCTGTATGCTCCCTCTCTGCATCACACTGTGCTATAAACAAATTTTGATGTTGTATATTGCCCCATAAAAGAAACAGACCCAATCTGATACATCTGGGTTTTACACTGTTCCACCTATACACCCCCCTCAGCGTCATGTGGCAATCAGATGCCTTTCTAGGCGATGGATATCACATATCAAGTACATAGAGGTCTGCACTGAGGCCTCATGATTTCCACTCAATCTTGGATGCTGGTAGAATGTTGTTTAGGGTCTTGGCTTTTTCTCTTTTTAAGACAGACTCAACCTTTAGCTCAAAGCCTACACTTGAGGATCCATCCTCAAAGATAACAATAGGTCTGATTTCTATAAGGTGCACAGGTTGGAGGATTTGTGGGCAATATCCCTGTGCCTCCTTATGAACATAACCTGTGGTTTTACTCCAATCTTTCGCATGAGGGATGTTTCTGTTCATACATTAATCAAGAGTAGGTCATATGCACACCTCAGTATAAGACCTATAAGTAGTAAAAGTAATGAGACAACTGATTTGTTGCAAAAAGAATTAACATTACACACAGTGCTATACGATATGTCACCGCTAGGTGGTGTAATCCTCCTATTAAAACTTATTATAGTATACAAATCACAGGCAGCAAGGTGCAATCTATTCCAATTCATAATAAATACATAGTCAAGTAGTTAAAGCTCATTAAATGAGCGACATTAGTAAAATAGATCAACCTTCAATCAGAAATGGCATCTGCTCTCCCCAGATACATACCAAGTGCTGAAGTTTCTCTACCTCAGCACTTGTTCCCCATGAGGTGCTTCTTATGGTCAGGTGCGTCTTATAGTGTGAAAATACGGTACAACATGCGAGTAGAGCCTAGCATGAACATAAAGACAGTATGCAAAACAGATGTACACATGGTGAAGATATTTTCCTAATATGAATTAAACAGCAAAAGCCCAGCTCTGCCAGGCAGCATTTCTTACGGCTTTGCATGTATTGCACAATACACTATTGCATAATGCTGCTTCATTTATTTCCAATGTTGCATTTGTGTTGACAGGTTACTGCAATAGAAAAATCTGACATAGCAACAAGAGCTATTACTATTAGCACAAAAGGAAAAAAAATATTCCGCTTCACAGATGTCCGGGACTATGAATACTTGGTGGCTAGATTAAGGTCCAAATGCACCCTAACAAGTCCCCAGCATTCACCTTATACAGAGGTATTTTGCCATTAATAATGTTTTTACTAAGTTTTTGTTATATAATAATAAAATGTGTGAATGTAAAGTGAAACTCCCAGAATGGAGATCACCTAGTCTTGGGGCATTTTAATTTAGAATGCCCCACCACACAAACATTAAGAGGAAATGTTAATGTGTAAAGACAGGAACGCGCTGAAATATTCCAATGCGCTTGAAACAGCAGATCACATCAAAGCATCCTTGTTGTTTGAAAGAAGATTATGTATGCACACTGATAATTTGCATCTCTCTTTTCACTTAAAGTTATACTAAAGGCCAACTGTTGTCCCATTGTTTAGGGCTACACGTTGCACTGTTCTAAACTTCTAAACAATCTGTTTTCAAAAGACCCTGTAGTTCTTAAAGCGGACCGAAACCCACTGAACTTGTAAATTACATTTGACCAAAGCCCCTGGATGCTTTTTTTTTTGTTGTCCTCCTCTGTAGGATTGCAGGTGATTAGTCATTGCATAAGTGTGGCAATGACATCATTGTCAGATACAGCAGAGGCAATTCATGGAGGAGGCGGAGCTTTACAGGTAAAACAGGCGCCATTATCTGGGATTACAGTGAAGCAGGAGCACTAAAAATAGGCAAAAGTTACTATTTGTTGAGGGATCAATTCAGGGGATGGTAGTTAAAAATGTTTTGGTCCGCTGTAAGTTAACTTTGAAAGTATTAGAGCATTGGAGATCCATAGAAAAATTAAGAAAAAAGCAGTGGGTATGGCAACAGTGATTTGATATGTGCACACTGATGACTGTGAGAGGAGAGAGGAGGGTGGGGTTTCTGAGCTGCAGAAACAGGTAGCCAATCGGGACATCTGGGCAGGGAGTGAGGGTTGTTTCAGTTTTTGGCCCACTGAAGGTTGATTGAAGGACCAGGTCAGCGTGGTGGGGACTGAAAGCTGAATGTGGAAGTGATTTTCCTAACTAAGGAGAGATACAGAAAAGGAAGCAGAATGCTCAAGCTACCCAAAGAAAGGTAAACTATTTATATTTAATTTTTGACTTGTCAATCACTTTAAGGTATTGCTTTATATCATTGACAGTTATATGAAGGTAAAAGCATAACTCGCCCATGCTCTGAGCCCACTTACAATCACAGGGGCTCTAGGGCGGCATATCCAAGTTTGCCTATTATAGCCCCCACCCCTAATAGGGGTAACTTCCTGTGCTATCTTCCTCTCAAAAGTTCTCCCATGATCACTTCATTCTTTGAGGCCTCCGAGGGTGGTCTCAAAACACCTGTCAGGCAAGCAGCGTGTCAGTTCAACTGCTTGTTGCCTTGACCTGCAGACATTGATTGTAGTGATCCTGGAGAACCTTTAAGAGGAAGATGGTGCTCTGGAAAATTAACCCCTATCGGAAGTTGTAATAAGAAAACTTTGATACGCCGCCCTAGAGCCCTTATGATTGGGAGTAGGCTCAGTGGATGGGTGAGTTATCTTATTATCTTTCTATAACTGTCAAGGATATAAAGCAAAACCACTGAAAAGAAAAGTGTATATTATCAGTGTGCATAGATAATCTCTCAAACAACAAGGATGCTAAGAAGTGATCTGCTGTTTCAAGCACATTGGAATATTTCAACATATTCCTATCTATACATATTGACATTAACCCTTTCCGGGAGCTTGAATATTTTCTCCCAAGAAACTGCTGCTTTACCTTTACCGCCCTTACAAAACAAACAACAAACATTAAGAGGAAGTCTTTTTAAAGCTTCTCTGTGTTTGCACCTCAGATTGGAAAGCCTGAAGGGTGTGAGGTGGGAATGAATCTCTGGTCATTTTTGACTGGATGTCCACTTTTAAATGTATTTTGTGGTCACAATATTTTTGATAATGTTGGGCCTCTTGTGCGAATCGTTATTTCTTACACTCTATTAGTGTAAACCAGGAGAGCGTTTGGATTTCAGTATTTTTTTCATATCTAATTTGTTTAGTAACATACAGAGTAGATAATCTTCCGAGTTCTCACCATCAAAGCAACACAATGCACGAATCACAGAAAACTGTAAAATGTAGGTTTCAGTATCAGGCTCAAGACTGCTTTACAATGTATAACAGCTGATGACAATAGAAACCATTATGATACTTCTGGTCCCAGCTTATAACAATGCAACATAATGTAACTCTCACCAGGGAGCTGGAGGGCTTTTCAGAATGACTCGTAATAATGCATTCCAATTTTTTTAACTCCCATCCCAGTATATAGCACTGTGAGATCCATTGCCTCTGTACACTCTGTGACATTTGTACTGAAATGTGGACACTGAATGTGGTTGCTTTATTTTATGTGGAAAGTAATGTTGGTTCAATTACCCTTTAGAATGATGTTTTAAGAATAATGTCCTTGACCATGTTTTTTTCAGACTGTGTACAATGACAGTGTAGCAGAACTTCCAGAAGAGCATCCTATGGTGGGTTCAAAGGGCACCAGTAAGGCTGTGAGCACAGAGGCACTAATGACTGTGTTTCACCCTCAAGATGCAGAAAACCTTGATCCAATAATGGTAAGAAACCTTATTAGAATATATCCTATTTTGCATTTTATTTTAAGGCCAATTTTAGAAACTGTAGAAGGGGATTTCTTGCACATTTGGTGTCCCACCACCACGTGCCTTTGGTCAAAAGATTACAAAATGGCTGAACGTGTACTGGGAGTCCCCATCCATAAAGACCCCTGAGTAGCCATACTTCATAATAAATCTCCAGAGCTGAACCGTAAGGAACACAAACTGCTCAGATTTATAATGCTAGCTACAAAGCAATCAATAGTAAAGGACTGGGAAAAACAGTTAGTGTATCTGGCGGAGATCAAAGCGAGGATTAAAAATGTCTTTATTAAAGTGAACCAAAACCCACGGCGATCTATAAGATTCCCGGACTGATCGATTTCCCTCCCCCTGGGCATCCAAAATCGGGATGCCCTGCTGTGTGAAGCCCCTCAGGTCACCCATATACTTAAACCAGACCTTCACCCTGAATAAGAGCCTATCTTATATGTTTACCCCACCCTGTACATACAGATTGCCCGCAAAAACTGCACCAACTGCATTATTCTAAGTATACAGCACGTCCTGTTCCAGAAGATATTCCTTACTCTTGGGTTATACATCCAGTAGATGGCGCTGGACTGCAGAGACAGAAAAGTGGCTCCTCCTGGCCCCATATATACCAGGGACCTCCCACAAATTCCCCAGTTCTTCTCTGCAGTCTGGGCTGCAATGACTAGAAGATGGCTCTCTACTCGCAGGTGAGCGGGGCTATTAGCCTGCGGCCCTGTAGGACTATTCCCACCCGTTTCCTTTTATTACCTCCCAGCTTAGGCTGCACTGGTTCGGGTGAAGGTAGGCAGCACTGCTGTCAGGTGCTAAGGAGCGCTGCTCCAAGCGCAGTCCCCCACCAAAGGGTAGGCGGTACAGGCCCGTGGTGAGCTTATGGGATGCCCCTCCCGCGTCTTATGCCCTTGCCCCCTGTCCTCGCAGTTGGCTCCCTTTAGGCTGGCCGTCGCTTCCCCTTCGCTCTCCCTGGTAGATCTCGGGAGGGGGGGGGTTGCCTGTCTTGTCTATATTATTTATGTTATGATCCCTTTGAATGGTTGCACTGGTTTCTTTTGCCGCCGCACACTTGTACTCCGCTCCGTGGTCGGCGGCGATATCGCCCCAGGCGCTGCTGCGCCATCATTGGCTGGCTTTGTCATGTGGGCGCGTTTTCGCACTATTGGGGGGGGCGGTCCTTGCGGCTGACGCGTTCTGCATCACTGTCTCCGCGGCCCGCCCCTCGAGGTATATGCGGGCGCCATTTTAGTTCTCTGCTGCGTGTGTCTGGCGTCTCCCTATCGTGGCCCGTAAGTGCCCCTGCGGGCTGATTTATTTTGTATTTCTCTGTATTGCATACTTGCTTATGGGATCTTTTTGCTTATGTCTTGCACGCGGGTCAAACTTTAGTGGTTTCTCCCGGTCCTATCCCCTCTATTTAGTGTTAACTCCCTATTGGAGGGCTATTGTATTTTATATCTCCCACTTTCCTAGCGGGCTATTGGGGCATCCCGGGTAGCCTTATTGGCGTCCA
The DNA here is from genome assembly GCA_027917425.1 of Gastrophryne carolinensis. Lineage (NCBI taxonomy): Eukaryota > Metazoa > Chordata > Amphibia > Anura > Microhylidae > Gastrophryne > Gastrophryne carolinensis. The sequence continues at coordinate 100,214,776 of CM051235.1, read as the reverse complement.
TCCCAATTGGCCTATTGTGCCACAATAATCACCATATGGAGGCTTCTCAGGATTGGGGTTCATTCGGGACAAGCCCGGCTGTGTGTGGCGTGTAGGGTGTCCCCTATAAGTGATGATGTCAGGGTGTGTGTACCCTGCGCCCAGCAGACGCTTGCGCTGCAGTCTGGGTTACCGGTGGCTGGGCCTGCGCCCCCTCAGGCTTTGCCTACCCCCCCACGCTTACATCTGACTCCCAGTGAGGTGCATACCAGTGGGGAGTCTCAACCTGATTTGGCTGCTCGGGTGGCCAGCATTGAGAGACATATTGCTGGCTCTAGCCCGCGTAAGGCTTCTGCTAAGAAGCGGCATTTATCACCTGGTGTTTCCCTCTTTCCTATGGAGGCAGAGGAATTTTTTGATGTTACTGGTTATACCCCCCTAGAAGAGGGGGAATTATTTTCTGATTCAGAATCATCTGAGGAACATTCTAGGGTGTATGGTGCAGATTCTGGGCCTGACCCATGGGCTTCAGGTGATACTGACAGGCTTTTAGCTCACATTTTTGATGTACTCTGTATCTCTCCTCCTGCCGTGGCTCCGCGGCAGCAGGGGGAGCTGTTTCATACTGTTAAACCACGCTTGGAGTTTCCTGAACAAGCTCATTTTAATAATCTGGTGCTTAAGGAGTGGGAACGGCCTAGCTGGCTCCCCGGGGTGCCAAAGAGTTGGGATAAGCGGTATCCCTTTCCTGCTGAAATTGTTAAACGGTGGTCATGTCCTCCCGAGGTGGATGCTCCAGTTCTGGGGTTGTCCAACACATCCGTTATGCATTCCCCTGACTCTACTACATTGAGGGATGGGGAGCACAGGCGCATTGATCAGCTGGCTTGCCATGCCTTTGCCTGTGTGGGGACCGCGCTCCGTCCGGTCTGTGCCTCGGCTGTTGCTATTAAAAGCCTGCTCAGGGGTCTCTTAGATGCAGGTAGTGAAGAGTATAGAGCTCTTCTGCATTGTGAAGAATTTATTGCATATGTTCTCTCTGCCTTGGATGATACCATTAGAATGTGTGGCAGGGCTTCTGCCTTGTTGGTGGCGATACGCCGGTTGGTTTGGCTGCGCCAGTGGGCAGCTGACAACGCTGCTAAGGCTCTCACTGGGTTTCCCTTCAAGGGGCTGCGCCTCTTTGGGGAACGTCTGGATTTGTTTGCTAAGGGAGGCAAGTTACCTCAGCCTAGAAGGCAGCCGCGGTCCTTTCGGGGTTCAGGTGCCTTCTCTCCTTCTCTCCAGAATTGGACGGGGAGCTTCCTTTGCTGGAGCCCGTGGAGATTTTTGGGGCAGGGGCAGAGGAAGTGGCCGCCCTGGCCCCCCCTGGGGTCCCAAGACTAAGTCCTCCCCCAAGCCCCCTCAGGCATGAAGAGGCATCCTCACCCATCCGGGTGGGGGGACGGCTTCGGCTCTTGGCTCATGTCTTGAGGCTTCACGTCTCAGACCGGTGGGTTCAGGAGGTAGTGTCCTCCGGTTACAAGATAGAGATTGCAGCCTGGCCGCCCCCAAGATTCATCAAATCCCGGTTAGCTCAAAACCCCCTGTCAGCTCAGGGTCTGTCCCTGGCTGTCCAAGGCCTTCTGGAACTGGGTGTCATCTGCCGGGTACCCTTGAGGGAAAGGGGCAGAGGCTATTATTCCAATCTGTTCATTATTCCCAAGAAAGACTGGTCCATCAGACCCATCCTGGATTTGAAGCACCTCAACAAATTTGTCAGATTCAGACACTTTCACACTGCGCTCAGCTGTGACTTTCCTACGCCCAGGGGACCTCTGTAGACATCAAGGATGCTTACCTTCACGTACCTATCTTTCCAGGTCATCAGAGATTTCTCAGGTTCGCTCTGGAGGATCAGCACTACCAATTTGTGGCCTTGCCCTTCGGCCTCACCTCGGCTCCCAGGGTATTCACCAAGGTTCTGGCAGAAGTGATGGCTCTGCTCAGATCTCAGGGCATTCGCCTTCTTCCCTACTTGGACGACATGCTTATCGCTTCTCAGTCCTTCCATCAGGCAGAGCTGGACACTCAGCGGGTGGTGTCCACACTGGAGTCATTCGGCTGGGTGACCAACCACCCCAATACGTCCCTGTCTCCTTCCATGGTGAATCCTTTCTGGGCATGATTCTGGATTCATCTCAGGTCAAGATCTTTCTTCCTCAGCAGAAGGTGGAGTCTTCAAGAGAAAGCTCAGCTCCTTCTGTCTTGTCCTCATCCATCCATCAGGCAGGGAATGCAGCTGGTGGGCCTGATGGTGTCCTGCTTCGAGGCGGTTCCATATGCTCAGTTTCACATGAGGCCTCTTCAGCTTCACCTCTTGTCAGTATGGGATCGGGACTCTGTGTCCTTGGATCAGGTGTTTGTTCTGTCCCCTCTGGTCAGGAGGTCCCTATCGTGGTGGCTGGACTCGAGGAACCTGCTGGGGGGCAAATCCTCCCTGCTGGGAGACTGTCACCACGGACGCCAGTCTGACAGGTTGGGGGGGCTTTTGGAAATCCCTGAAATTCCAGGGTCAGTGGGGCCCTCAGGAGGCCCATGCCCCTATCAACATTCTGGAATTGAGGGCGATCAGGTTGGTTCTCGCCCACTTAACCCCACACCTGCGGGGTCGGGCTGTTTAGGTCCGCTCGCACAACCAGACGGCGGTTGCCTACATCAATCATCAGGGAGGGACCCGGAGCAAGAGAGCCCTCAAGGAAGTGTCCCTGATACTGTCCTGGGCGGAGGTGAATGTTCCCTGCATCTCAGCTGTGTACATCCCGGGGGTGGAGAATCTGGAGGCAGACTCTCTGAGCAGGGGGACTTCTCGTCTGGGAGAATGGTCCCTCAGCAGCAGGGTGTTTCGCTCCCTGTGCCACCGCTGGGGTCAGCCGGATGTGGATCTGTTTGCGTCCCGTCACAATCACAAGCTTCCAGTCTTTGTCTCTCTGTCCCAGGATCCTCTGGCCTTGGCCATGGATGTCCTGGCAATGCCTTGGACGGGGTTTCAGCTCCTGTATGTGTTTCCCCCTTTTCCCCTGCTGGGCAGGGTGCTGCGCAAGATAGCTCAGGAAGGGGTGCCAGCCATACTGGTGGCCCCCTGTTGGCCAAGAAGAGTGTGGTTCGCAGACATCGTGCAGCTGGCAGTAGATCAGTACGCCCTGCCCCGGGTTCCATATCTGCTCACTCAGGGGCACCTACGCCACCCCAATTTACAAACGCTGGCTTTAACGGCCTGGCTGTTGAAACCTCCAACGTGAAGGAAAAAGGGGCTGCCTGCCTTGGTTGTAAATACCATGATCAGGGCTAGGAAAAGGTCCTCTTTTTCCATCTACTACAGGGTTTGGCGTACTTACATTGACTGGTGCGAGTCTAACTCGCTTCCCTGTCTTGTATTTTCTATTCCTAGGATTCTGGAGTTTCTGCAACATGGTTTGGATCTGGGTCTTCAGCTCAGTACTCTGAAAGGTCATGTTTCTGCCTTGGCCATTTTTTTCCAAAGAGCTTTTGCTCAGCATCCCCTGGTCAAGACCTTCTTCCAGGGGGTTACTCACGTGCGTCCCCTACATAAGCCTATGTTACCAGTTTGGGACTTGAACTTAGTCTTATCTGCCCTGCAGGGGTCTCCCTTCGAGCCCTTGCAAGGAGCTCCTTTGTCCATTCTTACGCTTAAGGTGGTCTTTTTGGTGGCCATCACTTCTGTGAGGCGTGTTTCTGAGTTGGCGGCGCTTTCCATCAAGCCTCCTTATTTTGAGAGACACCAGGACAAGGTGGTGTTTCGTTTTAAGCCAGATTTTCTGCCTAAGGTTGTTTCTGCCTTTCATCTCAATCAGGACATTGTTTTGCCTTCTCTGTGTCCTAATCCTAGTAACCCTAAGGAGAGGGTTTTACACTCTCTGGATGTGGTCAGGACTCTACCTGGTGGCTACTAAACCCTTCAGGAAGACTGATGCTCTTTTTGTGCTCCCGTCTGGACCTAAGAAGGGTCTGGCTCCAGATAAGTCCACTATCAGCAAGTGGATCCGTCAGGCTGTGATACAGGCCTACTCTGCTAAGGGGATTGGGCCTCCCTTCGCCTTACTGCTCATTCTACTCGTGCTATTGGTGCCTCTTGGGCCTTTCAGCACCAAGCTTCTATTGAACAAGTTTGCAAGGCCGCCACTTGGTCTTCTGTTAATACTTTTTCTAAGTTTTACAAGGTTGATGTTAAGGCCTCAGCTGATGCTGCTTTTGGTCGCAAGGTTTTGCAGGCGGCAGTGGTTTAAACTGTCTGCTGTTACTTTTGGGGATCCCACCCTACCTTACGGACACTATTGGATATTGGATGTCCCAAGAGTAAGGAATATCTTCTGGAACAGGACGTGCTGTATACTTAGAATAATACAATTCTGTGATTACTCACCTGTAGAATAGGTATTCTATGTATACAGCACGTCCTGTTCCACCCCACCCTTGTTATCATTTTTCTTAGTTACCTCTGTATGGTGATTGTTCAATTTTTGTAATGGTTATAGTTCTCCCAGTTCCATTTTAACTGCTTTTCAATACTCGGGAATTTGTGGGAGGTCCCGGGTATATATGGGGCCGGGAGGAGCCACTTTTCTGTCTCTGCAGTCCAGCGCCATCTACTGGATGTATAACCCAAGATTAAGGAATATCTTCTGGAACAGGACGTGCTGTATACATATAATACCAATTCTACAGGTGAGTATTTCACAGAATTGTATTTTTCTGAGACTGTAAACATCCAAGATGGAGGCACAGGCTGCCTGCAAACAGGAAGTGTCTTCTGACTGTCCTGCTCTGCATTCTGGGTTTGCTACTGAGCCAAGATGGCAGCGTCCGTATCCTAGAGTGCTGAACAGAGTTGCAGGCCAGTGGGGGGAAAGAATAAAAAGTAAGTGATATATTAATTTTAGATGCTGGGGAATAGTTTTTTAAGGGTTCGGCTTTTCATTAAATGATGCTGTAGGTCCACTTTAACTTGTTTCCCGGTCCAGCGGTGCATGCGCGAGCCATGGTCGAATCCCCGCTTTCCCTCAAGCAGGGCGCATACCTGCGCCAGGCGTTTGTGAATGGCCGGTGTGGGCACGCTCCCTGTTAGAGGGAAGCGGAGGATGTGGCCGACCGTCAGCATGCTCGGAGCAGCTGGCCTTAGACTAAGGCTTAGACAACGTGATGCCAGCGGCTCCGAGCGTGCGCGTAGGACCTGGAAGAGGTAAGTTGGCTTCGCCGATCTGGGGGATTTCACGCAGCGGCGCACTCCCAATCGGGCCGTACCCCCACCCGGAAGGGTGAGGGCGCCCCTTCACGCCTGAGGGGGCTTGGGAGAGAGTTTGGGCTTGGAACTCCAGGAGAGACCGGGACGACCACGGTATCTGCCACAGCCCCAAGAATCTCTGCGGCCACTAGAGAGGAGGGAGCCACGGCCTCCTCGAGCACGAAAGGAAGGGAGGGGGACCGAGGACCCCCGAAAGGGCCGAGACTGCCTCCTACGCTGAGGTAGTCACTTTAATGAAAAGTTATCCAATATTCTAAATGACATGCACAAGACATTTTTGGAAGATTGGAAACCCTGGCGCATATATGCTATGCCAAATTTACCACATTCCTCTTTGAACTGGCATGTAATTTTGATATATGGTCCCCGGGTCATTCAAACCCCCAACCACCCCTCCTTCTCCATCCCACCTCCTCCCTGCTCTTCCTGTATGTTCTTAGTTATATTACGGTGAGCACCTAAGTTCACTTGTAGCACTTAATCTGGAAGCAACTATTGTAATATCAAAAAAAATGTGAAAAATGGTTTCTAACTGCTGTTGCTTTATAGATCTTCCAGGAATTACCTTCCACAATTAAATCTTAAACTCTCTCTGCAGCTGAAAGAAAGAATGAAGGAGCAGTCATGGAATATTTTGTTCACTGAATGTGGTCGCGGTGTTAGCATGTTTCGTACCAAAAGGACCCGGAATTTAGTAGTTAAAGGCATTCCAGAGACTCTAAGAGGTGAACTTTGGTTGCTTTTCTCAGGTAAATTGCCTCTTATCTATAATATAATGATATATATATATAATAATAAAAATGCCCCCAAATTTGAGTATATATTCCAAATAATTATTGATTGCTAGGTGCGGTTAATGACATGGCAGCTAATCCGGGCTACTACTCGGATATTGTTGAAAAGTCTCTTGGCACGTGCACTTTGGCTACTGACGAGATTGAGCGAGATTTGCGCAGATCATTGCCTGAACATCCAGCATTTCAGAGTGACACTGGCATCTCTGCATTAAGGCGAGTGCTGACCGCTTATGCTTATAGGAACCCCAAAATCGGATACTGCCAGGTTAGTGCTCCAATTTTGTTATTGTATTATGTTATCTTTATTGCATGGCACGGCCTGCTTCGGTATTCATAACAGTTGGGTCATTCCGCCACAAGGTGGTGCAGTGGTACTGCAGAAAGCTGTGGCATCTCCCGGCCCCCTATAAAAACGGGATTAACCATAGAGTTCCCAGTGTTTCCTCTGCAGTGGAACTGCGAAGTTAGAAGATGGCTCTTTCTCTTGCGCAGGTGAGCGAGGCAACCAAGCCTGCAGCCCTGCAAGTCTATTTCCACCCGTTTCTGGGCCCTCACTGCCTCCCAGCCTTGGCTGACAGATCGGGTGAGGGTAGAAGACCACTAGGGTCAAGTGCTCCTGGAGCGCCGCAGACCCTGTTCCACAAAGGGTAGCCGGCCATAGGCTTTATGGTGAGCCTAATAGGGATGCGGAGTTCCTGTCCTGGCTTCTGATGGGGTATGTTTTGGGGACTGTGTCCCCTTCTTTTCCTTCAGGGGTCCCACCCCCCCCCCCCCTTTCTGGCCTGGATACTCGCCGCTGCCTTCTCGTCTCTCTTTCTCCCCCCCCCCCCCCCTTTGACTATGTTTGGGGGGGGGGGGGTTGCTGGTGGTAGAGGCGAGTGGTATTAATTGTGGTGTTTTGGCCGTTTACAGTGTGTTTTTTGGCCGCCGCACCGTTTTGTACTGTGCTCCGCGGCTGTGGGCGCTATAACCTGTGGCATTTTTGCTTTGTCATGGCGCCGGAGGGTCATGTGGGCACCGTTTTCGCACTCTTGGGGGGGGGGGGGGGGCGGGGCCGGGGGATGACGCGTATAGCGTCGTCCCCCCGCGGCCCGCCCCTTGAGGTACCTCAGCCGGCGCCATTTTGGATTAGCTGTGCTTCTGGATTTCTCCCTTCCGTGCTGCAGCGCTTTTTCCTCCGGTGTGTCGCTTCATCCTGCAGTCTGTGCCTTGGTGACCCTGTGGTGTCCTTGGTCCGTGAATCCCCCTTGGGTTTTTTTTTATTAATCTCGTGGGGCATGTGCTGCGGGATGCTCATGTGTCGTTTTTACTTATGTCTTTCAGGCAGGATACCAGTGGGTTGTGGTTTCTCCCGGCTCTACTCCTTCCTCCCCCTCATCCCCCCACCCTTTTTTGCTTATCTGGGGGCATTCTGCGGAAGGCCTCTGGCAAAAAGCAGCACCTGACTTCCACTCCCTCACGCTATACAGAGGAGTATGAGGCATTTGATGTCACTACTGGACGTTATTCCATAGTGGAAGGGGAACTGCTCCAGGACTCTGACTTCTCTGGGGACCAGCAGGAGGGTTGTGATAGTGAACCTGAATCTGGGGAGGATTCATGGTATCCTGAGGACACTGATAATTTGCTGTCACATTTTTTTAATTTTACACATTGCTGCCCCTGTGGAGGCTAAAAGGAAACAGGGTGAGCTGTTTCGTCCTAGTAAATGGTTTCTGGAGTTCCCTGAGCAGGGACATTTCACCACTATGGTGCTTAAAGAATGGGAACATCCTAACAGGCTGCCTGCTGTGCCCAAGGGTTTGGATAAGAGGTATCCCTTCCCTGCTGATCTTGTTAAGAGGTGGTCATTTCCCCCTGAAGTGGACGCTCCCGTGCTAGGCTTGTCCAATACTTCGGTCATGCCTTCACCTGACACTACCACTCTGAGGGATCAGTTGGCCTGCCATGCCTTTACCTGTGTGGGGGCTGGATTGCGCCTGGCCTGTGCGGCTGCCATTACAGCTATTGCCCTTAAGAAACTGCTCAAGCGTCTCCTTGATGGCGGGAGGAGTATAGGACTCTCTTGGTTTGCCCTGATTTTGTGGCCTTTATCCTTACTGCTATGGATGATGCTGAGCGGTAGGGCCTCTGCGCTCTTGGTGGCTATGCGCCGCTCTGTTTGGTTACGTCAGTGGGCAGCTGACGCTGCTGCTAAGAAAGCTCTCACTGGACTCCCTTTCACGGGGCTGTGGCTATTTGGAGAGCGTCTTGATGTTCTAGCCAAGGATGGCAGGCTACCTCAGCGTAGGAGGCAGTCTCGGCCCTTTCGGGGGTCCTCGGTCCCCCTCCCTTCCTTTCGTGCTCGAGGAGGCCGTGGCTCCCTCCTCTCTAGTGGCCGCAGAGATTCTTGGGGCTGTGGCAGATACCGTGGTCGTCCCGGTCTCTCCTGGAGTTCCAAGCCCAAACTCTCTCCCAAGCCCCCTCAGGCGTGAAGGGGCGCCCTCACCCTTCCGGGTGGGGGTACGGCTTCGGCTCTCTGCTCACGTCTGGAGGCTTCATGTCTCAGACCGGTGGATTCAGGAAGTAGTGTCCTCCGGTTACAAGATAGAGTTTGCAGCCTGGCCGCCCCCAAGATTCATCAGATCCCGGATGTCTTTAAACCCCCTGTCTGCTCAAGGGTTGCTTCTGGCAGTTCAATGCCTGTTAGAGTCAGGAGTCATTTGTCAGGTGCCCCATCAAGAACGGGGTCAGGGGTACTATTCCAATCTTTTCACAGTCCCCAAAAAGGACGTCTCTCTGAGGCCCATTCTGGACCTGGAAGGGCCTCAACAAATTTGTCAGATTCAAACATTTTCGTATGGAGACGCTACGCTCTGCTGTCAGTTCGGTGGCTGGACTCAAGGAACCTCAAGTTGGTTCTTTCTCGCCTAACCACTCACCTTCAGGGTCTGGCTGTTCAGATCCGCTCAGACAACCAGACAGCGGTTGCCTACATCAACCATCAGGGAGGGACTCGGAGCAAGCGAGCCTTCAAGGAAGTGTCTCTGATACTGTCTTGGGTGGAACAGAATGTCCCCTGCATCTCAGCGGTATACATTCCGGGAGTGGAGAATCAAGTGGCGAGAATGGTCCCTCAACTACCAGGTGTTTCTCTCCCTGTGTCACCGCTGGGGTCAGCCGGATGAGGACCTGTTTGCATCCCGTCACAATCCCAAACTTCGCAGGTTTGTCTCCCTGTCACAGGATCCTCTGGCCTTCGCCACGGATGCACTGGCAATGCCTTGGACGGAGTTTTGGCTTCCCGAAATTCCGTCTCCCCCGAAACTCCGTTCCCTCTACTGGGCAGGGTCATGCGCAAGATTGCCCAGGAGGGGGTGTCAGCCATCCTGGTGGCCCCCTGTTGGCCAAGAAGGGTATGTTTTGCAGACGTCGTGCAGTTGGCAGTAGACCAGTACGTCTTGCCAAGGGATCCAGATCTTCTTACTCAGGGATGGCTATGCCATCCCAATTTACAAACGCTGGCTTTAACGGCTTGGCTGATGAAACCTATATCTTGACAGAGAAGGGATTGCCTGCCTCTGTTGTGGATACCATGAATCGGGCTAGGAAGAAGTCCTCGTCTTTATCTATTACAGGACAGGCTTACATTGCCTGGTGTGAGTCTCTTCCATGTCGGGTTTTTTCCATTCCCAGGATTCTGGAATATTCTAAGTATACAGCACGTCCTGCTCCAGAGATAATTCCTTACGTTTGGGTTATACATCCACAAGATGGTGCTGGACTGCAGAGACGGCAAAAAAGTGGCTCCACCCGGGCCCTAATATTCCAGGGACCTCCCAATAAATTCCCTGTTCTTCTCTGCAGTCGGCGCTGCGAAGGCAAGAAGATGGCTCTCTCTACTTGCAGGTGAGCGGGGCTATTAGCCTGTGGCCCTGTAGGACTATTCCCACCCGTTCCTCCTTTTTCTGCCTCCCAGCTTTGGCTGCACTGGTCGGGTCACGGTAGGCAGCACCGCTGTCAGGTGCTTAAGGAGCGCTGCTCCGACCGCAATCCCCCACCAAAGGGTAGGCGGTATAGGCCCATGGTGAGCCTTATGGGATGCCCCTCCCGCGCTATCGCCCCCTGTCCATCGGTGGGCTCCCGTTAGGTTGGCCGCTGCCCTCCCTCGCTCTCCCTGTTATTTCTCGGGTGTGTGTGTATGTGTATTCTTCACTCTTTGGGATTGTGTTCTGTGGTATGCTTTGGCTTTGTGTTGCCGTGTGTGTTGGTTGCACTGGTTGCCTTTTTAAAAATGCTGCCACGCGCGCTTGTATGGCGTTCCGCGGTTGGCGGCGACTTTACCTCAGGCGCTGCTGCGCCATCATTGGCTCACATGGTCGCGGGGGCACCTTCGCGCTCTTTGGGGGGGCGGGCCTTGCAGAGTGGCGCGTTCCGCATCACTGTCTCTGCGGCCCGTCCCTCGAGGTATCTGCGGGCACCATTTTGCTCTCCTCGTGCTGCGTGGCTGGCGTCTACCTACCGCGGTCCGTAAGTGCCCCTGCGGGCTGGTTTATTTTTTATATATATTATGCTTGCATACCGCTTACGGGACCTTTCTGTTTATGTCTTGCAGGCGGGTCAAACTTAATTGTGGTTTCTCCCGGCCTATCCCCTCTATTTAGTTTGCTATTAGAGGCCTATACTGCCTTAACTCCCACTTCCCTAGCGGGCTATTGGGGCATCCCGGGTGGCCTTATAGCGTAAATCCCTATTGGCCGTTGGGCCCCGATAATCACCATATGGAGGCTTCTCAGGATAATGTGCTTGGGGTTCCTTCGGGACAAGCCCGGTTGTGTGTGGCGTGTGGGGTGTCCCCTACAAGTGATGACAATGTGCGGGTTTGTGTACCCTGTGCCCAGCGGGTGCTTGCGCTGCAATCTGGGTTACCTGTGGCTGGGCCTGCGCCCCGTGTGGCTTCGCCTACTCCCCCACGCTTACATCTGACTCCCAGTGAGGTGCATACCAGTGGGGAGTCTCAGCCTGATTTGTCTACCAGGGTGGCTAGCATTGAGAAGCTGATTGCTGGCTCTACGGCGCGTAAGGCCTCTGCTAAGAGGCGGCATATGGCGCCTGGCGTTAACCTCTTTCCTATGGAGACTGAGGGATTTTTATACCCCCCTGGAAGAGGGGGAATTGTTTTCTGATTCAGAATCATCTGATGAGCAGCCTAAGGGTTATGCTGATTCTGGCTCTGACCCATGGGCTCCAGATGCTACTGACAGGCTTTTGGCTCACATTTTTTAAGTACTTTCTATCTCTCCTCCTGCCGCGGCTTCTCGGCAGTAGGGGGAGTTGTTTCGCTCTGCTAAGCCACGTTTGGAGTTTCCTGAGCAAACTCACTTTAAAAATTTTGTGCTCAAAGAGTGGGAGCGACCAAGCAGGCTCCCTGGGGTGCCTAAGAGTTGGGATAAGAGGTATCCCTTTCCTGCTGAAGTGGTTAAGCGTTGGTCGTCCCCTCCTGAAGTAGATGCACCAATTCTAGGGTTGTCCAACACTTCTGTCATGCATTCCCCTGACTCTACTACGCTGAGGGATGGTGAGGACCGGCGCATTGATCAGCTGCCTTTGCCTGTGTGGGGTCCGCGCTGTGTCCGGTTTGCGCCTCTGCCATTACAGCTGTGGCTATTAGGACTCTGCTCAAGAGTATTTTAGATGGGGCTCCTGATGATGCGGCTAGTGAAGAGTATAGAGCCCTTCTGCGTTGTGAGGAATTTGTTGTATATGTCCTCTCTGCCTTGGATGATACCATTAGAATGTGTGGCAGGGCTTCTGCCTTGGCGGTGGCTATACGCCGCTCGGTTTGGCTGCACCAGTGGGCAGCTGGCAACGCTGCCGAGAAGCTGGGTTCCCCTTTAAAGGACTGCGTCTATTTGGGGATCGCCTGGACCTGTTTGCTAAGGGAGGCAGGTTACCCCAGCGCAAGAGACAGTCTCGGCCCTTTCGGGGTTCTGGCTCCTTTCTTCCCTCCTACCGTGGGTCCAGAATGGGAAGGGGAGCGTCATTTGCAGGGGCCCGGGGAGATTTCTGGGGCAGGGGCAGAGGGCGTGGCCGCCCTGGCCCCTCCTGGGGTTCCAAGTCTAAGTCTTCCCCCAAGCCCCCTCAGGCATGAATAGGCGCCCTCACCCATCCGGGTGGGGGGACGGCTTCGGCTCTTTGCTCACGTCTGGAGGCGTCATATCTCAGACCGGTGGATTCAGGAGGTAGTGTCCTCCGGTTACAAGATAGAGTTGGCAGCCTGGCCGCCCCCAAGATTCATCATATCCCGTATGCCTCAAGACCCCCAGTCAGCTCAGGGCCTGTTGCTTGCTGTGCAGAATCTACTGGGGCTGGGGGTCATCTGCCAAGTGCCCTTAAGGGAAAGGGGCAAGGACTATTATTCCAGCTTTTTCACCGTTCCCAAAAGAGATGGGTCTGTCAGACCCATCCTGAACTTAAAGCTTCTCAACAAGTTTGTCAGATCCAGGCGTTTTCACATGGAGACTCTGCACTTCATGACCTCTGTGGACATCAAAGATGCTTACCTTCATATTCCAGTCTTTCCAGGTCATCAGATATTCCTCAGGTTCGCTCTGGGGGATCAGCATTACCAGTTTGTGGCATTGCCCTTCGGTCTCACTTCGGCTCCCAGGGTATTCACCAAGGTGCTGGCGGACATTATGGCTCTGCTGAGAGCTCAGGGCATTCGCATTCTTCCCTATTTAGATGAAATTCTTATCACTTCTCCGTCCTTCCAACAGGCAGAGCTGGACACTCAGTGGGTGGTGACCACACTGGAGTCATTCGGCTGGGTGATAAACCATTCCAAATCTTCCCCGTCTCCCTCTTTGGTGAAGCCATTTCTGGGCATGAATCTGGATACAGCTCGGGCCAGGATCGTTCTTCCTCAGCAGAAGGTGGACAGTCTGCAAGCTCAGCTCCTTCTGTCCTGCCCTCATCCTTCCATCAGGTAGGGAATGCAGCTGGTGGGCCTGTTGGTGTCCTGCTTCGAGGCGGTTCCTTATGCTCAGTTTCACATGAGGCCTCTTCAACTCCACCTCTTGTCTGTATGGGACAGAGACCCTGTGTCCCTGGATCAGGTTTTGGTTCTGCCCCCCCTAGCCAGGGGGTCCCTCTCGTGGTGGCTGGACTCAAGGAATCTGTTGGTTGGCAGAGCCTTTCTAGACCCTTGCTGGGAGACAGTCACCATGGATGCCAGTCTGACAGGTTGGGGGGGCTTCTGGAGATCCCTAACATTCCAGGGGTAGTGGGGCCCTCAGGAGGCACACACTCCTATCAACATTCTGGAACTGAGGGCGATCAGGTTGGCTCTAGCCCGCTTGACCCTGCACCTTCGGGGTCGAGCTGTTCAGGTACGCTCGGACAACCAGACGGCGGTTGCCTACATCAATCAGGGAGGGACCCGGAGCAAGGGGGCCCTCAAGGAAGTGTCTCTGATCCTGTCCTGGGCAGAGGACAATGCTCCCTGCATCTCAGCTGTGTACATTCCGGGGGTGGAGAATCTGGAGGCAGACTCTCTGAGCAGGGGGACTTCTCGCCTGGGGGAATGGTCCCTCAGCAACAGGGTGTTTCGCTCTCTGTGTCACCGTTGAGGTCAGCCAGATGTGGATCTGTTTGCATCCCGTCACTATCACAAGCTTCCAGTCTTTGTGTCTCTGTCCCGGGACCCTCTGGTCTTAGCCATGGATGCTCTGACAATGCCCTGGCAGGGTTTTCAGCTACTGTATGTCTTTCCCCCGTTTCCCATGTTGGGCAGGGTTCTGCGAAAGATAGCTTAGGAAGGGGTGCCAGCAATCCTGGTGGCTCCCCCGTTGGCCAAGAAGAGTGTGGTTCGCAGACATCGTGCAGCTGGCGGTAGATCAGTACGCCCTGCCCAAGGATCCAGACCTGCTCACTCAGGGGCGGCTACGCTACCCCAATTTACAAAGGCTGGCTTTAACGGCCTGGCTGCTGAAACCTCCATCTTAATGGAAAAGGGGCTGCCTGCCTCTGTTGTTAACACCATGATCAGGGCTAGGAAAAGGTCCTCTTCTTCAATCTACTATAGGGTTTGGCATACCTACATTGACTGGTGTGAGGCTAAATCTCTTCCCTGTCATGTGTTTTCTATTCCTAGGATTCTGGAATTTCTCCAACATGGTTTGGATCTGGGGCTTCAACTCGGCACTGAAAGGTCATGTGTCTGCCTTTGCTGTTTTCTTTCAGAGATTTTTTGCTCAGCATCATCTGTTCAAGACTTTTTTCCAGGGGTTTGCTCATGTGCGCCCCCCACGTAAGCCTATGTTACCAATCTGGGACTTGAACTTGGTCCTATCTGCCTTGCAGGGGTCTCCTTTTGAGCCTGTGCATGAGGTTGCTTTGTCCATTCTTACGCTTAAGGTAGTCTTTTTGGTGGCTATCACTTGTTAGGCGTGTTTCTGAGTTGGCGGCGCTTTCCATCAAGCCCCCTTACTTTGAGAAACACCGGGACAAGGTGGTGTTTCGCTTTAAATCATATTTTCTGCCTAAAGTTGTGTCTGCTTTTCATCTCAATCAGGACATTGTTCTGCCTTCTCTGTGCCCTAATCCTAGTAACCCTAAGGAGAGGGCTCTACATTCCTTGGATGTGGTCAGGAACCTGAAGTTCTATTTGGTGGCTACTGAGCCCTTCAGGAAGACTGATGCTCTTTTTGTGGTCCCTTCTGGTCCTAAGAAGGGTCTGGCTCCAGCTAAGTCTACCATCAGCAAGTGGATCTGTCAGGCTGTGATTCAGGCGTATTCTGCTAAAGGGAAGGATCCTCCCTTCCGCCTTACTGCTCATTCCACTTGTGCTATTGATGCATCTTGGGCTTTTCAGCACCAGGCTTCTGTTGTACAAGTTTGCAACACCGCTACTTGGTCTTCTGTTCATACCTCTAAGTTTTACAAGGTTGATGTTAGGGCCTCAGCTGATGCTGCTTTTGGCCGCAAAATTCTGCAGGCAGCAGTGGTTTAATCTGCATGTTGTTGCTTTTGGGGATCCCACCCTACCTTACGGACACTGCTATTGGATGTCCCAAACGTAAGAAATTATCTCTGGAGCAGGACGTGCTGTATACTTAGAATAATACAATTCTGTGATTACTCACCTGTAGAATTGGTATTATACGTATACAGCACGTCCTGCTCCACCCCGCCCTTGTTATCATTATTCTTAGTGCCTCTGTATGGTGGTTATCATGGTTAAAATTGTTTGATTATGGGTGTTATTCTCCCGGCCTCTTGCTAACTGTTTGTCAATACTGAGGATTTCGTGGGAGGTCCCTGGAATATAAGGGGCTGGGAGGAGCCACTTTTTTGCTGTCTCTGCAGTCCAGCGCTATCTTGTGGATGTATAACCCAAACATAAGGAATTATCTCTGGAGCAGGACGTGCTGTATACGTATAATACCAATTCTACAGGTGAGTAATCACAGAATTGTATTTTTTGCAACATGGTTTGGATTCTGGCCTTCAACTAAGTACCCTCAAGGGCCAGGTTTTAGCTCTGGAATTTTTTTCCAAAGAACCTTTGCCAACCACCGGTTGGTTAAAACTTTTTTCCAGGGTGTTACTCATGTGCGTCCACCTCGTAAGCCTATGCTACCAGTCTGGGACTTGAATCTGGTGTTGTCCGCTCTGCAGGGTCCTCCCTTTGAGCCTATCCGTGGGGCTGCTTTGCCCATTCTGACTCTTAAGGTAGCCTTTTTGGTGGCTATCACTTCTGTAAGGCGAGTTTCTGAGCTGGCGGCGCTTTCCATCAAACCTGCTTATTTTGAGAGGCATCAGGATAAGGTGGTGTTTCGGCTTAAGCCGGATTTCTTGCCTAAGGTGGTGTCTGCCTTTCATCTCAATCAGGACATTGTCTTGCCTTCATTGTGTTCTAATCCTGCTAATTCCAAGGAGCGGACATTGCATTCTCTGGATGTGGTCAGGGCTCTGAAGTTTTATTTGGTCGCTACTGAGCCTTTCAGGAAATCTGATGCTTTTTGTTCTCACTTCTGGACCTAGGAAGGGTTTGCCTCCGGCTAAATCCACTATCCGCAAGTGGATCCGTCAGGCGGTGGTTCAAGCCTATTCTGCTAAGGGGAAGGAACCTCCCTTTAGAATTACTGCTCATTCCACTCATGCTATTGGTGCCCCTTGGGCTTTTCAGCACCAAGCTTCTGTTGAACAAGTTTGCAAGGCCACTACTTGGTCTTCTGTTCATACCTTTTCCAAGTTTTACAAGGTTGATGTTAAGGCCTCAGCGGATGCTGCTTTTGGCCGCAAGGGGCGGTAGTGACTTGAACTGCCGGCTGTTACTCATTGGGTTGATCCAACCCTACTTTTGAACACTGCTGTTGGATGTCCCAACTGTTATGAATACCGAAGCGGGCCGTGCCATGCAATAAAGAAAAAAGCAATTCTGTGAGTACTCACCTGTAGAATTGTTTTTGTTCTTGCATGGCACGGCCTGCTTCGACCCACCCTTGTTATTGTTATTCTTGGTTGCCCCTTTATGGTGGTTGTTCCAAGTTAATTGGGGTTTTTTACCCTTTTTTTAAATTTTTAACCTTTATTCTCTCCCGGCTTCTTGTCTCACTGCTTGTCTACACTGGGAACTCTATGGTTAATCCTGTTTTTATAGGGGGCCGGGAGATGCCACAGCTTTCTGCAGTACCACTGCACCACCTTGTGGTGGAATAACCCAACTGTTATAAATACCGAAGCAGGCCAAGCCGTGTCATGCAAGAACAAAAACAATTCTACAGGTGAGTACTCACAGAATTGCTTTTTTTTGTGATCTCTTGTGTGCCTTGTGTTGTGATTTTTTTATCAGGATATACCATTATGTATTGACCAACCAATAATGTCATCACCTGTTTAAGTTGGGTGGTATTGTTCAGACTGGAGGCAGGTAATGGATTTTATCTCTGGTGAAATACAGTAAAGCATTGTCTTTGCATTTAACCAAGGCCCTAGCCCTACTTCAGTTCCTGGGATGTGCAGGCCCCTCCTCCATGCCTACTCCATTTGTTGCAATAGATGGCACATCCCCTCCATTTCAGTAAATAGAATAGGCATGCTACACTAATGGCAATAGCATATAAAAGCTGTAGGAGAAAAAATATACTTCTCA
Source organism: Gastrophryne carolinensis (assembly GCA_027917425.1). NCBI lineage: Eukaryota > Metazoa > Chordata > Amphibia > Anura > Microhylidae > Gastrophryne > Gastrophryne carolinensis. Next base: position 100,197,561 of record CM051235.1, on the reverse strand, counting down.
TCTTTTCCATTCCGGGGCACCAGCAGTAGCAACACGTGGGTTAATCTCAGCCGTAGACTTCTCTGGCATTATATAGGGCAGGCTGCGGCAGGATCTCCTCAGTTCTTTTCTTGCAGTCACAAAGTACTGTGAAGATGTCTGGTCAGAGGTCGGCTGCCAGCGTTTTGAGGGGGAGGCAGCCTCCCACCATCCATGTTGTCATCTTCCTATTGGCTAACTCGGGAAGGGGGCAGGCACTACTGTCCTGTGCCGCCTTACTCAGCTGGCAGGTTCCACGCCTCAGTCGGATTGTCCAGTTTCCCCTGCGTTTTCAGGCTCTGACTCATCGGAGCGGGATACCCCCCCGGGGGGGCTGCCAGCATGGTCAAGCGTAGCCATATTCAGACAGAATCCTCAGAGGATTCTAGCTCCTACGTATTTAGAGGCGCAGAATTTCGGAGCAGCTCGGAGTGGGAGGTGTCATCCGGCAGCGGAGAGGAACCAGAAGCTGCACATATGTCGGGGAACCCTAATTAAAAAGGATGAACCATACCAGCGTCAGAAGGTCAGGCAGGTTTTTCTCTGTCCTGCCCATTTTGGCAGGCTGGTGGCAAAAAGGGGGGGGGGAACCAGATAAGCTTCCATCTCTTCCTAAGGTCCTGTACGCCAAGTACCCCTTTCCAGGTGAGGTGGTCAGGGTTTGGACCAGCACTCGCTGTCAGTGAGTTGGTCTTTCCTGCAGGTCCAGTCTGACAGGTCGGGGTGGTGTTCTGGACAGCCAGACGGTTCAGGGTCTCTGGGACCAGCGGGAGCGCAGTCTTCCAATGTATTGGAACTAAACGATTTTGCTGGTTCTCAGCTATTGGTCTGGCCAGCTCTGGGGCCTTCCGGTCAGGGTACAGTCGGACAATTCCACGGCTGTGGCCTGCATAAACCATCGGGGGGGGGGGGGGGTACCAGGAGCTGGCAGGCGTTCCAAGAAGTGAGTCACATCATGAGGTGGGCGGAAATTCACATTCTGTTCATCTCGGCGGTTCACATTCCGGGGCTGGAGAATTTGCAGGTCTATTATTTTAGCAGGGAGACCATGGAGCATGGGGAATGGTCCCTTCACCAGGATGTGTTTCAAGCCCTTTGCGACTGGGGGGGGGGGGGGGGGGTGTCGGAGGTGGTCCACTTCACATCTCGGCACATCGGAAGGTCCAGAGGTTTGTGTCCATGGCGGTCGCTGCGCTGGCCATTGCCTGGTCTGGGTACTGCCTCCTTTACGCATTCTGGCCACTGCCACTTATGGGTCGCATGTTAAGGTGAACTGCAAGCATCCTGATCGCCCCACTCTGTCCCAGATGGATGTAGTTCGCAGATCTGGTCAGTCTGGCAGTGAAGCCCCTGTGGCAATTCCCCAATCGCTCAGATCTTCTGCAACAGGGTCCTCTGCGGCACCCCAATTCTCCAGCACTGGCTTTAGGGGCTTGGTTGTTGTGACCAGCATATTGGAGGAGAGGGTTTTGGCCGCCACGGTAATTCAGACTTTGATTTAAAGTGGATCCCGGGCCGATCAGATCCCTCCCCGTGGGACATCCGAAATCGAGATGTCCCGCGGGGTGAAACCCCCCAGGAAGCCCAGAAACCTTACCTTAACCCCGTTCCAACAGCGCGGGCCGCGTCTCGCGCATCCCTCTAGCAGGGCGCGAATGGCCGGCGCGGGCGCACGAGACGCGGCCTCCATCGCTCAGAGCCACTCTGGTTGGACGCTGCTTGTACGTGCATACCACAGCGGCTCTGAGCGCTCTGATTGGACGAGTGCCCGCGTAGGAGCGTGGTGAAGTGAGTGTTTCCGGGCGTTCTGGGGGTTTCACACAGTGGGCACCCCCTATCGGGGTGCCCCACCGAAGTGGACCAAAACCCAAGATAGCCAAAATCCTGGGTGTTGGACCACTTTAAGCGCGGAACAGTCTTCTAGGATTTACTACACGACTTGGAGGGCCTTCGAGTCTTGGTGCAAATGTAAGAGCTACTCCTGTAGGAAGTTGTGGGTACCCAAAATTCTGGTTTTCCTCCAGCAAGGCCTGTATGCTTACCTACAGCCCAGCACCGTTAGGAGCCAGGTCTCGGCCTTGTCCATTTTTTTCCTAAGGACAATCGCGAAGCGAGCGTCTGTGGCGGTCTTATACATGTTTTTTTTTTTGCACTTTTCTAGTTGTGTGCATTATGCGCAGGTTAGCTTTTTCCCCTCTCGGGGCTATGGCTGAATTCATTTTTAATGAACTGAGGAGATCCTGCCACGGCCTGCCCTATATAGTTTTTTTCTATCTTGCAGTCCCACCTACAGCTGAGATTAACCCACGTGTTGCTACTGGGGGTGCCCCAGAATGAAAATGGACAAGAAAGGAACTTTACCGGTGAATACACAAATTTCCCTTATTATACTTTGCGTAGACCATGCCTTTTAAAGACCTATATGCAAATATTAAAGAACAATCCTAATGAGAAAATCCACAAAAGTAGACCTTAGATCAGATGTTCCCAAGAGCACGAGACTCCTCCCTTTCCTGCCACCCCCTCCCATGCCACACATCTCTCCCTCGCAGCGCAGGGGCTGGTTTGGCAGGTGGTTGTGGTTCCCATACAGAAGGCTCCCTATTGACATCAATGGACACCTACATACACAGAAGTTCCTTGTTACTGGACATAATTTTCATTTTACATGAAGTAGAAAAAGGAATTGGGACACTTAAATATGCTTTTTTCTGTCTTTAAGCACAATTTAAAGAGTAAGGTACCTGTAGCCTGATAACCCAAGTCTGTACTTATATTTAAAACCTTGTTTTACGGTACCAGTTAGCCCCATATAAAAACTGTTCCTCTTGTCTTGCAGAGCCTCATCATCAGACCCTATCCACCCCTGATTCAAGAAAAAGCTTTTAGCATTGGTTAACAAAGTGCTGCTCTCCCTTATTGTACTTTGTAACTGAGACTGCATGTAAAACCCATTATGCTACTATTTGCCAGGGGCTGGATCAGATGACAGCCTGGCAACATTTTTTTACATGGGTTGTATAAGTAATCCCTACTAGCATGTTTGTACAGATATTTAATAGTAATCAGTTTGGCTATAGAGCTTACGGTGCTCAAAATTGCTTTTTTTTTTAAATAGGTTATTTAGGCTCCTGTTTTATCCCATGTACACTCCTAGGGCCCAGATTTTGGAGAAGTGGTTGTTCCCATGCTTGAATTTCACTGATCAACTTTTTTCACAAAACCAGGATACTGCTGTTTAGTATAACCCATGTGTCCACCCTTCATTGCAAACCTTTTTTGTTAGGTTTGTAGGTCTACACAGGACCTCTTGCGAAGCTATTCCAGTGCCTGGCCTCCTTTCACTTGGAAAGATGAGAACCAGTTCATAATGGCACCTTCTGTTGATGTAGCAGCAGCATAATGCCAGCAGCCTTTCAGGAGGGGTAACTGAAATAGGTATACTAGGGGGCGGGTGTTTTTGCTGCTGATTGGGCATGCTTCCTAAGTGAGTATATAATTTTAGGTAAAGCAGACCAAAACCGGTTCACCGGCTAACAGGTATTGGTCTGCTAAAGCCACATTAGAACGATTGCCCGCCGGGAGGTTGTGTGGGCAGGTTCTTTCAGCAGCCCAAACCGAGGAAGTCTTGACTGTCCAGTGCCCAATCAATCGCAGGACGCCATTCCCTGTTTGAATATTGGGCATTCTGGGGGAGATTTGCGGGGGGGGGGGGGGGTTGGGGGCTTCAGCATTTTGGATGCCCCCCTTCCTATTTCAATGCGGCCTTTTAACAAACCAATACCCGCTAGCCAGCAAATGGATATTGGTCTACTTTAACTCTAGCAATAGTTGCTTTGAATTTGTAAACACTCTTCACCCTTTAAAATATGTTTAATTCCAATTAACTTCTACCATTATTACTTACATTTCTATAAAAACAAATTCTTGTCTGATACTTTTCAGTGGGTAAATCAGGATTCCCTGGTTCCCATCCAACAACAGTAGCATGCGTGTAATGTGCTCTATGTTACATAGTTTTGCAAATATGAAAACCACACTGCCACTTCAAGGTCTAGACAGTTGACTGTGTATGTAAGACATCAATTTTTGGCCCGTCTTTGTATTTCCAGGCAATGAATATCCTCACGTCTGTCCTGCTTCTGTATGCCAAGGAGGAGGAGGCATTTTGGCTGCTTGTAGCTGTGTGTGAAAGAATGCTGCCAGATTACTTTAACAGGAGGATAATAGGTAAGCCTTCATAGCACTTTCCCAGAATGTGCTAAATATTTATACATCTGTTCATATTTGCACAACTAAAGAGCTGTCATTTTAGAATATAATTTGCCATTAGGACGAATTGCTACTAGGATTTTTTTATTTTATTCTAGGCTTTTCATAGATGAGCAATGATTCTGAAATATAACTGACCTATGTTACAGGAAGTCAAAATAACTATTTTTGAGTTATCAAATGGAAACAATTGTAAAATGATGATTTGTACAGTTACAAATATGTGCACTGTTTTGTAACCTTCAGTTTCATTAATGTGCAGTAACTTCTTTTTAATGCGTGTACCGGCAACCGGTTCTGTTTAATGTGACTCTGGGCCCCGACGGACTGAGGCATGGCGGTGAGTGTGCCTGCACGCCCCCGAGGCTTACCGTTTCTTGGCTTTGTCAGTCGGGCTAACAAGGACCTAAGGTGGTTGGGGAAGCCTTGAGACTGCATAAGTGCACCAAAACTTTCCCTTTTTATATATTATCAGCAGGAAAGGGAGCAAAATAGGCACCCCCTTCTTTCATGTGTTTAGCCCACACAAAATATCTTAGGATGTCTCAAAAAAAACCCAGCTAAAGAGAGTGAGAAGCCTAAAGTATCTAAACCAAAAGAAAAGGTGCAAAAGTCCTGCTCAGTATGTGGCGCAGTGATCCCAGAAGATCATAAAAAAACCTGCACCCCCGCATAAAAAAAATCTGTAAGAAATGCACCAATAATTTTATTCAACAGGAATCACCAGTGATGATGCAATCCATCCTGGCTTTCTGTAGAACTGAAATTGATAAATGTTAAACTGGCAACCAGTCAGGATCCCTCAGCCAAATGTAAAAAGAAAATCCATTACGTTTCTGAATCTGAAGAGTATGATTCAGGCTCCGAGAGGGCCTCTCAGGAGGATGAAGCCTTAGAGGGCACATCTAAGCCCGCAAAGATTTTTGTTTGCCGTGAAAAAAACAGAGCAACTGCTTGAGGCAAAAGATGAAATAGTTAACAAGCAGGAGTAGGCCATGACTAAAACAGCCAAAGACATTCTGTATGAGTGGTTAGAAGAACCCCGATCAAAAGCCTTTTTAGTATATAGATCAGTAAAACATGTTATTTTAAAAGAAGTATATAGATAAGAAGATCTTCAGCCCAAAATCTTTTAAACAGAGATTTCCCTTCAGGGAAGAGGACTCCAAATATTGGGGCAGGGCGCCTAAGTTGGACACTGCAGTCACCAGGATTGTTAGAATATCCCATTGTGGCTACCGTAAAAGATTCTCATGGATAAAAAGATTGAAGCCTTACTTAATATGTTGGGAAACCTCTTCCCTAAACATAAAAGCAGCTATAGTGAATGTAGCAGTGGGCAGATTCCTTAGGCATTGGCTAACTCAATTAAATTACCTGGTTACTAAGGGAGCTCCGGCAGAAGGCCACGGATTATATTGCGGAAGAGCTAAGAGCATCAGCAAAAGCGGTGGCTCTATCTAATGGTGCCAGGCGGGCCCTATGGCTAAAGTTTCGTGAAGAATACATTTTGTGACCTTCCAACTGATGATGAATATTTGTTCTGGTCACAACTGCAGGACATTTTGGAAAAAGCAGCAGATAAGAAGAGGTTCCCAGTTAGGAAGAGAGTGTTCAGAGCAAAGAAGTTTTTTCATTCCCAGAATTTCCAGACCAATCGCAAATCAAAAAATTAGTCTTGGAAGTTACAGAAGGATAGGTCCAGGGGCTTCATGTTTAACCCCGGAAATAAAACCGGAGAGGGCTCAACAAAGCAGCGACCAGAACTTGCCTGGGAAAGGATCTTGGCGAGCCTGTGGTTAATGAAGTTAATTACCCAGGGATACCGGATCGAATTCCAGAAGATGTCATTGAACAGGGTTATATTCACTCTTCAGTCTAATTTCTGTTGGAACAGAACGTCCTTATACCTGTGCTGGATCAGGGAAAAGGACAAGGATTTTATTGGACAGTTTTCCTGTCTTCAAACTAAATGGGAAGATAAGGATCATCCAAAATCTAAAACCCTTGAACAAATATGTGAGCTACCAGAAGTTCAAAATGGAGTCAGCTGCCTCAACAATCACTCTCCTAAAAAGAACGACTTCATGATTACATTAGATCTGAAGGACACTTATTATTACCACTTCCCCTTATTTCAGGGTCATCAGGCATACCTGAGCATAGCAGTGGCTAAGGACCAGATCATTCAACACTTCCAGTTTACAGCTCTACCCTTCCGCATTTCGTCTGTGCCAAGGTGATGGTGAAAGTGGTGGCACATTTTAGAAAAGAAGGCACCATCATAGTACCCTACCTAGATGACTTGCTGAGCTCAGAAAACTCAGACAAGCTATGCAAACAGAAGCAGGTATGCAATAAATTACATGAGCTAGGGTGGATCATTAATTGGGATAATTTAAACCTAATTCCCTCTAATTTTAAGCAATTCCTTGGGGTTATTCTAGCTGCAGAAATTACCTTCCTACCAAATAGGAAGCAGCTTTGCTTGCGCAAAACTATGGGAGAGGCCAGTTTGCACCATCAGGGAAGCTATGACTACCCTAGGGTTAATGACGGCGACTATACCGGCGGTTCGCTGGGCCATCCAGATTTAGATTTTTTAATCTGGCACTCAGTAAATGGAATCGAGTGCAGAATACAATTTTTCTCCCTTCACAGGTCCTGGCAAGTTCCTCCTGGTAGATTGATATGGAGAATCTCAGCAAGGGGGTGCATTGGACCCTGGAACCTGGCGGTCACCACCGACATGTTCAAGGATATGGAGCTATGCTAGGAAACCATCCAGTGCAGGCGACCTGGTCGGAGACTGAGAAACACCAGTTCTCAAACTCTCGGGAATTGGAAACGGTTTTATTTACACTGACACAGGCCTCGGAACAAGTTTACAACAGACACACGGTGCTTTTCTCAGACAACACAACCACCGTAGCCCATGTAAACACAGGGCGGTACAAGAAGCCCATTGCTGATAAAACTGAGTAGGGAACTGGTATTGGCCAAAGCGAACAGGTTGGATGCAGCAGAAGGGAAGTTGAATCCAGACAAGACAAAAATGTGTTCATATCTTAGGGATAAAAAAAGGGGGGAAAAAGTAACAAATTCAACCATGGCAAAATGGTTACGGAACATTGCTTGTTCCTGTCAAGATGACCAACAGTTTTCTCTGGCTTCAATAAAAGTGCACTCGACTAGAGCCATTTCTACATCATGGGCCGAGGCCTCCTCAGTAACGATCTGTATCTGCAAAACCGCTACTTGGTCAAGTATCACGGCATTCATTAGACACTACAGACTCAACATTGTGAAAAAGAGGACCTGAGCTTCGGTAAAGCGGTCTTGTCTATGATAACCCACCCCTAAGGTAAAGATCTTTGGCTTATCTCTCGTGGTGATGTCATGGAGCGCAAGGGAAAACTTTAGTTAATTACCAGTAACATATTTTCCTTCTAGCTTCCATGACATCAGGGATTTCCAACCCACAGTTACCAAAGTAATTGTTTTATTATGACTACTAATTTCCTATCCCATGATCCCACAGGTGGGATCCTCTCTTGTGCTGATGTCATGGAAGCTAGAGGGAAAAGATGATACTTTTTGCTGTGCATACACCACAACTTTGATTGAAAGAACCCTTTCTTAATTGTACCATTATCTGAGGACACAGTTCTACATATCTCAGTGTATGGCACAACATTTCATGACTATGGCTCCTGGCTAGCAGCTTTCTGGTCTAGAGTGCAGTCATGCACCAACTTGCATAAGTTGCATAAAGTTTTTGTGCAGAATGCCCTTGCCTTTCTCCCTCCAAGGTGTCAGGAACATGTCAAGACCCCATAAAGGAACAGCAAACCGACAAGGGAGTTTTAGCTCCCTGAACATAACTGTCTCCTCATCACCTCCAGATCTGGTAGAGCCAGCATTTTGACTTGTCAAGGGTTTATATGAAGTAGAGACACCTGGATGCCTGTGATTGAATGTAGGTGATCAGCACACATGTTGTGCATTGATTGCCAACAGTGTTATAGCACTGTCAGTGTCATAATGTGTAGCTCTCCAAAAAGGGTCTTTCAATCACAGCTATACCCTTCCCTTACCAGATCGACTGCGGGGCCACCGGTGAGGAGGCGTAGATTGATCTTTCCCTCCACAATGTGAGGAGAAGATTCGCCCCTAGCATTATCCAGTCTACTTTGCCCTCATGATCCATTCTCAGGTTAATTCCCTACAATTATTCCATGTATAAGAGATGACACCACGCCACGGATAATCTATTCATTGTTCATTCCGTCAGCAATGGAAAACATTTTAATCAACCATTTTTAAGGCACATTATCAGTAGAAACACACCACGATTACTTAAGTATAGTTGGATTAATAATATATCTAATGTAAATAAAGGTTTCCAATAACTGGAATTCCATTTTAACTGAACCACAGCACACACTGCACCTAGAGGGACCCCAGATCATAACCAGCTAAGAAGGCTTCCATCCAAGTTTGGGGAAGTATAGTGAATCCAAGGTTTCCTGATCTTTATTTTTATTTGAATAGATTAGGATGCTGGTCAACCTCTCGCTCATGAAAAACCTATTCATTCTATCTCGCCCTTCTTTTCTGCATGCTTTGCAATGCTTTTGCCACTAAACAATATATGTTGGTTGTTTGTGATGCTATCTGGCTTTACATGGAGGATGGCCGGAGGACCACTCAAGGATCTCTGTGGATGATCTGGCCTGACCTTTTTAGTCTCATTTTTCCTTGCCATTTTATTCTATTTAGTTATTTAGTAATGCAAAAGCCTTTCCACAGCTAATTAATTTACTCACGTTTTGGCCTTATGCTTTCGGGCAAAAATGCTCTTCTTATACATATTTTCAATGACATTTAACTTTTTTTCTTTTTTTCATATAAGTAAAGCTTGCCAGTCCATTCTCTTGAGCGAATCATCTAGGCCCTGTTTTCAATAGTTCTTGGTGTGATCAGGATGAAGTGCATGTTAACATATTTACTTGGATTTCTTTTAATAATTCTTTTTTATATTTCAGGTGCCTTGGTGGATCAAGCTGTGTTTGAAGATCTTATCAGAGAACACTTGCCCCAGCTGACTGAGCACATGACAGACATGACTTTTTTCTCCTCTGTGTCCCTCTCATGGTTTCTCACCCTGTTTATCAGCGTGCTTCCTATTGAGAGTGCTGTTAGTGTAGTGGACTGTTTTTTTTACGATGGAATCAAAGCCATCCTTCAACTTGGTTTGACTGTTCTGCACTTTAATATTGAGAGGCTACTGGTCTGTAAGGATGATGCAGAGGCCGTCACTATTCTAAATCGGTATGGAAATCACAAGTGGACATTTGATAACGCAACAAACTAAGTACCTAAGACACCCCCAAACCAATAATGCTGGACACTTAGAGAAGTAACAATTACATCTCATTAATACAGTTAATTGACACTACAAAAAACACACAACACCGAAAATCAAGAGCAGAATGCCCAAATTATGTATAATAACAAGTATTCAAACATACACAGCATGGTGCAAAAATTTAATAAATGACAAATACATGTTATTTAAAATACCCTTGCTACCCTAAACTGCTAAAGTGCTAGTACCTCACAGATATTCAAATATGGACTCCCCCAGCAAGGAAACAAATACTGCTCCTCAGAAATCTAAAAAAGTGCCAATGTATGAATTGCCCAAAAAATGAAAAAGCTGTGGCATTCAAAGATGAATGAACAATCCACAACAATCAAATAAAAGAATAGCAGTCCAGGTGCAGACACTATTCTATTCTTAGTTTCTAGCAGTTGATAAACTCTAATAAAACAGTTTTTAATAATTGGATGAATGTTTTAGCCACACCAGAGTCCCCAAGTACAATAATCACTTGATGTCAACCAAGGCTCCACAGCCTTGGCCATCCAGTTAAAGAGGAAGTCAAAGTAGTATTGTGTTATACCATGTTAGCCTTTCAGGCTGAGAATATTTAATGTAATCCTTTAAGAAATTTCCATTCTCTTTCTCAGACATGATCAGATCTGACAAAGAGAACCAAGCCTGCCAATGGCCCATTGAGAGGGCATGCACGCCAGTCACAGCTGGGCATGTGCAATCAGCGCAAGCAGGAGCGGATCTTCTAGATTGCCGGTACAAAGTGTTCCGGCTACAGACTCCCCCCATGCCCCCCCCCCAGGAGCCTCTTTTTCACCATGAAATAGGATTTTAAATAAAAATAAAGGAGCGTTTTGTTATTGACATCAGTCTAAGTTTGAGGGTGTTATTCCAGTTTAATGTTGGCTGCAGAAAGTGACTACCACAGTTATACAACATGTTTCTTATAATCTATACCATCTATCTGCCTAGGTCAAAACAAACCACCGGAAAGGACATTTTTATGAATTATCAGATGCAGATAATGGGACTAGGTTTCAAATACATTTTTGTTATTTTGTAGGTCATCATGTCAGCCTGGCACCCAATATTTGCCTATTGGTCCTTCTTAAATCAGGTTTAGGACATCCTTGAATTTGGGCGAGGTTTGTTATATGTATTATACTTCCCTGATTCAGTGGACTGATAGACTTTTATTGGGCTAACTCGTATTTCTGGTCAACTGTACATTAGGGTACAGAGAGGGGGAAGTGTATTATAAAGCGATCCTGTACCCATATGTTAAAGTGGGCCAACACCCACGGGTGATCGGCCCGGAAATCTATAAGATTCCCGGGCCGATCACCTCCCTCCCCGCGGGACATCCGAGATCGGGATGTCCCGCGGGGTGAAACCCCCCCCCAAACACCCCATACTCCTTACCTTATCTTCTTATCGCCCCTCTAGACGTGCGCGCGCCCGCGCCGGCCGTCTGTGAATGGCCGGCGCGGGCACGTGCGCGTCAAGAGTGACGCGCGGGAGGCGGCGGCGGAGGAGCTGCTTGTCCGCGGCTTGTCCGTCGGCACGGGGAGAGGTGAGTTTTTCGGGGGGTTTCACACAGCGGGGCACCCCGATCGGGGGTGCCCCACCGAAGTGGACCAAGACCCAGGATAGTCAAAATCCTGGGTGTTGGTCCACTTTAACCACTTCCTCATTCATGTATGGCTGGCAATCGTGACTGCCGGTGACCAATCTGTATTGCGTGTCCAGGTCTTTACAAATTTTTTATTTGAATAGTTTAGGATGCTAGTCAACCTCTCGCTCACGAAAAACCTGATTAACTGGCATTTGGTGCCATACACAATGAATGAGGTGACTACTATAATGCTGCTTTAGGTAACAGGAGAGACGTAAAACATTTACTGATCACCCCATTGCACAATTGAGATGTAAATGTTTCTTAATAATAGTGATTGGATGTTCTAATTCACACTATTCTCCACCTTGCAGGTTTTTTGATAATGTCGTCAATAAGGACAGTCCTCTCCCTTTATCTGTGCTGCAGGCATCCTCTGTTGCAGACAAGAAAGGAAATAGTGGGAAAGTGGATATCACAGATCTTATTAGGGAATCAAATGAGGCAAGTTGCTGATCAAGAAAATGGATTATATTAATGTAAAGTAAAAACTAATGTTGCATTGGTAGATTAGCTGATTTCTTCACTAGGATGTAACCGGTGTCTTTCTTTGTAGAGATTTGGAGCCATTCGCTATGAAGATGTGGAAAGCATGCGTGCCAGAAACCGTCTCTATGTGATCCAGACTTTAGAAATGACGACAAGACAAAATGTGGTATGTACTATAGTCTGAAATAATATTGGTGCTAAATTCAGAAGAGCATGGGTATAGGATGCCTGCACCATAATAGATGAGACTTTGCAAAGTCTCACTCCTATTCATATGCCTCCTTCCAGAAGGTTAGCTGCTTGTTAAAATGTAACAGCGTTTTATCCCTCTAAAAAATGATGCATCTTAAATGAAGTTTTCCATGCAGAACTTCATCTGATGGTGGTGGTGGGGGGTGCAGTTCCACATGCCCACAATAGCCAAAGGTGTGCCGCCGCACGTGGACCAAAAGCTAGAAATTTCACTATCCCGGGTTGTAGTACTTGCCCTGGAGGGGCCCATTTTGGATGCCCCACTGTGAGAAAATCCCCACCCCACCTGCCCCCAGTTTGCCACAAAAACTCACGTTTCTATGACCCCACCCCATGAACTGCTAAATATTGTTAAAGGGACAATCAAGGCAACAGCAATAATAAGGCAATAGGTAGCTCACCTGATGCTAGTCCCAAGTGCCTTTCCTCATAAAGCTGCACATTGCATACCCTTACTGGCTCAGCCACGGCCTGAAATGAAAGCAAAGCCAGAAGCTTTGCTTAGAATACATAATGTATTTACATATAATCAAAGATTTTGAGATGCTTTGTAAAGCTTATTTTACAAAGTTCCCAATGGGGGGATAAGGTGAGAGAACTTCCTAATTCCAATTTCGATTTACATTTTTCAGTTTTGCAGTTTCTACTAGTATGTGCCAAAAGATGTCCTCAAGTTGCTTATGTGTTATTTTTTTTCTTTATTTGTTTTTCAAAAGAAACCGTTTTTCTCTTCACTTCACTCACTCACACAGATTCCTTATCATAGGGGTTTACTCTTGTTCCTAGGAGTGACAGACCGCACCAGAAGAGTTAATCTGAAGAGTACCACCCCCTCCTCTGTGGTTCCTCCCTCGGTCAGTCTATCCCATAAATCAGTTTTTGCACTACCATTAAGGAGTGCAGACATGTTTTTTTTAGATTTTTGGACCCTCTTTCTCGCCTGGACAAAGCATAATATTCTGCTGTTGCTAGGATAGGATTTTGCATCGAGAAGGACACAGGGAGCAGATATCCTGGCTTCAGGTGAGTTTTTCCACCATGGACGCAAGCTGAAGTAAGTGACCTAGTATAGAGGCCACTACCTCTAATCAGACCCGCCTCCCCATAGTGTGCTCTTACCAGCGTCCCAGGTGGGCTGGCTGGCTGTGGCAAGGTGCTGGCACTTGTAGTCCCTTTTTGACATGGACAAGGCTGTCCATAGATTTTATTTTGCAGATGTATTCTCTGTGTGCATGTGTGTTTTGTACATTTTACCTCCCTAGCAACACTTCCTACTAGAAGATCCCGTTTTTGCAGTGGGCAAGGGTAGGTGCACAAGTGGGTTAATGCACTGGCATGTCACTGGTGATGGGGGTAGCAGACAAGTCCCTTATGTCTCTCCCTGCTGCTGGAGTTAGCAATAGGAGGAGGAAAGGGTCGAGAAGTGTGAGCGGAAGCTCAGACTCTGGGCTAGTCAGGGCCGGGCCAGGTCCGTGTGTGTGGCAGGCAGCTGTTGAATAAGGCACCTGGCTTGTGGTACCTTGCTCTAGCCCCGCTCCTTGTGGCTGGCGGTGGCATATAGCTTCGAGTCTTCTTGCCACTGGGGCAGTCTGGTTTTGACTGGCGGTGGCAGGGTGCTCTACAGCGGTCCTTGCTACAGGAGCTGGTGCATGGCTGCGGGCTTTGTGCCACCTGGCCATGCTGTGGATGCAGCGAGCGGCTGTGCTGATGGCAGAAGCGCCCAGCTAGTTTAGTGCTGCCGGACACATGAAAAAACATGGTGCCAACTCCTCTCCCTTTTCCCCAGCCTCTGAGCAGCCCTGCCCCTGTCTTTCCCCTTCCTCCAAAAAAGGAGGGTAATCTTCCTGCATCTAATGGTTACGCCCCCTACCCCTGCTTTGCCTTCACTAAATCCTTTCCCCTCCATTTTGGCCATCAAAAAATAGAAAGACAAACGGAAGCTGATGACGCTCAGCTTAGCCAACAGCTTACCTGGCTACTGTGTAGTGTCCAAAGTGAACTAAAACACACTGTGCACAGTAAAATGGCCAGATCTATTTTTTTCTAGGAAAACATGTTTTTTTTTTTTTACCAAACAGTATGGGATCAACCTTCTTACACCATCCCTCTTTCTTTTCCTTAGGGCCCATTGTCGCAATAGTGCCAGACCATGGACCGCGGTGGACAACAGCGGGGAATATACCCTTGGTTCTTAAAAAAACAAATGAATAATAGTAGACGAAGGCGGGATGCGCCATTGTCACAGGAACTATGGCCCACCCCCTCTATTCGCTGCAATGGAGGGGAACGTGCCATAGTTTCTGTGAAATTGGTGCGTCCCACCCTCAGCAACTAAGTGAATCCCTTTAGTGCTATATCCCCACGTGATTATCAGGAGAGATGTTTTAATATACAGTACACTTCAATTACTTTCTGATAAGAAAGATTTGACCAGGGTAAAAGGGGAAAAAAACATACTTCCCTTTTGTCCCTTGAAACTCAGACCCGTTGTTCCCCCACAGCTTCTCCACTCATTGCTGGAATCTTCATACTTACCGTTAACTATGAAGACGCCGGCAATGCACAGAGGAGCTGCGAGGGACAAATGAGTATAGCCTTTTTTTTAAATAAATGTCTGGACAGGGTCTTTAAAGGGTAAGTCCACTTTCAAAGGAGTTTTTGAAAGTGTAAATTTTTTGTGCCAACAGGATGTGCTCAAGGTGCTGAGCTGATCAAGTATTTTTTTTTAATTTGTGTTTGTTTATTGTGTGTTTTAGGGAAGCAGTTTTCACTACTTGCAAACTGTTACTAGTCTTCACTTGGTGTATGTTGCTAATAGCAACAGTTTGCTATTCAGCTATTTTGCTATTCAGCTACATCAGCTCAGCACCTTCGAGACATGATTTTGCCACACAATAATATGCACTTTCAAAAATATAATTCAAAGTGGACGTACCCTTTAAGTCCCATCATGTCTATAATTGTATAAAAAATAAAAAAATAAATGTATACACATATCACTTACTATCAATAACTGTAGCTGAGGAAGCCTTATCGGGCGAAACTAGTCTGACAAAACAAATTCAATAATCAAGAGGCATTGTTCCATTAATTTATGTACATACACTTCATTGTTTGATACTGTCAATATATTTGTATGTTTTAGATTTATGGTTAGGGGAACCGTTTGACTGTCTTCCTCCTTTTATTAACCTTAATAAAGAATTTAAATCTTTTACATGATTTTACCTTAATTTGAGTGAAGGCGGGGTCGCACCCATAGGCGAACATTAGACTGGGTCAGCCTATACCCACTCGTTCCCTTCCCAGATGATATTAAACTAGCCTAGAGTGCGTACCAGCCCACTCAGTATCTCTGAGGTTAGAGTCACGCTACCAGTCGTTGCTGCCTGTAGAGCAACAACAAAAATGAATAAAAAAACTAAAACCCTTGCTTTTCTTGCAGGTTCGAGTGGTGTTGCAGGATGTAAAATTCAGTGCTGCTGACTTAGAGGAACTCTATTATTTATTTAAGGTATTTATTTAATGACCAGGATTTTAGTTTTAGCTGCAATAGGGCTTTGTCTCTTTCTGCTGTTTTTAGCAGTTACCTACAGTAAAATGACCCCTAAACCTTAACTGTGTTTAGAAAACCACAAACCCTTTTAAAACTACTCTACTTTTCCTTATTAGAAAGAACACTTCTTGTCGTGTTACTGGAGTTTGAACAACAGAAGTATCCTTAGTCACCATGATCCAAGCCAACCCTATTTAGAGCAGTATCATATAGACTGCCAGCAGTTCCGCACCCTATACCATCTTCTTAGCCCATGGGCTTATTCCCCTAGTGTAGACTCTTTTGCACTATGGAGCTTCCGCCTATTAGATGACAATTCTGATGGTCTTATCAACTTTAAGGAATTTTCATCTGTGTTTGGTGAGGAATTTGTATATATAACATTGTCACTACTATTGCTTGCTTTTAGGTATAAAATACAAATGTATGTTTTTTTTGATTTTATTGTTTTAGATGTAATGTTCAATGGCAGCTTTACTGACAAAATCAAACTGCTGTTTAAAATGCATATACCTCCTGGTAAGCCATTTACATTTTCCTATTTACTCTTTTGAATTATATAATTAACAGAGACACATTAAAAATGACATATTGTTTTTTGGGAAAGGGTGATTGAAATAATCTATTGGGACTCCCAAATGTTTACACCTCCTGCAGCTTTAATTTTACTTAGACCTTGGTGGTACGAATTACATACATAATGTGTACAGTGTAAAGTTTTCCATGCATATCGTGATTTTAATTACAGAGAAAATAATTTAGTATTTTTGAATTGGTTTCATTAAACGGTTATGTCTTGCAGACTTTATTAAATTATCATTCCTTTCCTAAAAGGTAACTGTATTAAAAATGTGTCTTTATTCTCTGTTTTGTATTAAAGCTTTTACTGAGGTGTGTACTCCAAGCCCCTCAGAAGAAGCAAAACTTTCCAAAGAAGAGCTCATGCATTTCAGCCAACTCTATGGTAAATATCTATAATATGTATCTATAATATTTTATTTTACTTCTTGGGCATTGACATACATCATGCAAAACTGACTGCCACATAAAATATTAAGAGATGTCAAGCTCATTGCTATGTATAAAGCCTAAGGGGGGATTTAAATGTATATTCATTATATCATTATTATTATATAATAGAAGATATAGCTCTATGAAATGACCAGAAACTGCCATTCTTCACTAGGCTCAGATCTGCATAACTAAGCTCATTGTCATACCTCTGCAATATCCATTATTCTTAGTATACAGTACGTCCTGCTCCAGATATAGTACTTACACTTGGGTTATCCTCAGCCAGATGGCGCTGCACTGCAGAGACATGCAAAACAGGCTCCTCCCAGCCCTCAAATACCCAGGGACCTCCCACAAATCCCCAGATTTCTCTGCAGTGCTGACTGCGAAGACATGAAGTATCACTCTCTCGCAGATGAGCGGGGCTATTAAAGCCTGCGGCCCTGTTGGACTATTCCCACCCGTCCTCCTTGTGATGTGCCTCCCAGCCTGGGCTGCGCTGGTCGGGTGAAGGTAGGCAGCACCATGCGTGCTTATGGAGCCATGCTCCACCGCAGTCCCCCACCAAAGGGTAGGCGGTTTAGGCTGATGGTGAGCCTCTAAGGGATGCCCCTCCCGCATTATTGCCCATGCCCCGTGTGGTAGTGGGCCCTGTACAAAGGGTCGCCATCCTCCCTCGTTCCCCCCGTAGCCCGTAGGGGAAAGAAAGGGGGGAGGGGGGTGTAGGTGGTCTCCGTGTATTGGATTACACGCTAGTGGCCTTTAGTAATGTCATTTGACTTGTATACTCGTTGTCAGATGCGCTGATTCGCAGCCTTATTTGTGTATCTGCCGCCGCCGCGCGCGCCTCTTTGCTTCATCGATTCCCAACTGGGACATGATTGAAGTGCTCTTGACACACAAGTGTTGTAGGGTGTCTCACTGGTCATGTGTACACTCATAGCACGGATGGGTAAATTATCTGGCTGTGCTTCTCCGGGCGGCGGCGTCGCCTCAGACGCCGTGGCGTCGTCATTGGCAAACATCATCTATTCTGAGTGTGTCATACACCTCGCTCCTTATGACAACCCTGTCTACTGGCTTAGAGCTTCGCGCTCTTCGGGGGGGCGGGGACCTGGCTTGGCGCGCTCTGCGTCACGGGCCGCTCTGGCCCGCCCTTCGAGGTTCGCTTGGCGCCATTTTGATGGTAGTCGCGCGCGCGCGTTGTATCGGTCCCCCTCCTTCCGCGGTCTGTAAGTGCCCTCACGGGCGATTTTTCATGCTCCTTGTTTACTGTGCATGGTTCTGACACCCTTTATTCCCCTTATGTCTTTCAGACGGTTGAATCCAGTGGCTTCTCCCGGCCCAGCGTAATTGGGTAGCTTCAGCATCAATCCCTACTGGCCTATTGTGCCCATTAATCCCCATATGGAGGCATCCCAGGATAATGTGACCGGGGTTCCTTCGGGACAAGCCCGGCTGTGTGTAGCTTGTGGGGTCTCGCCTATCAGCGGTGACAATGCACGGGTCTGCGTCCCTTGTGCACAGCAGGCGCTAATGGTACTTCCTGCCCCTCCGGTGGCTGGGCCTGCACCTCGCCTCACTTCACCTACCCCCCCCCCCCAAGCCTGAGTCTAACCCCCAATACAAGCGGGGATTCTCATCCTGATGTGGCTGCTAGACTGGCCAGTGTTGAAAAATTGCTTGCTAATACCTTAGCGCGTAAGGCCACCGCAAAAAAGCGGCACTTGGCTCCTGATACCGCTCTTTTCCCTACGGAGTCTGATGAGTTCCTGCATCTATATGGCCATACCCCCTCGGACGAAGGGGAGCTCTTCTCCGACTCGGAGTCATCTGACGAGAAGTCAGGGGGTCATGATGATTCTGGCTCTGATCACTGGACCCCGGATGATACTGACAAACTGCTGGTTCAGATATTTGAGGTTTTGTCCATCTCTCCCCCTGTTGCGGCTCCCAGGCAAAGGGGTGAGCTATTTCATACTGCTAAGGCTCGATTGGAATTTCCTGAGCAAACCCATTTCAATAACCTTGTGCTTAAGGAGTGGGAACATCCCAGTAGACTTCCCGGGATTCCTAAGAGTTTGGACAGGAAGTATCCTTTTCCTGCTGATATGGTCAAGTGCTGGTCATCGCCCCCCGAGGTCGATGCTCCTATTCTAGGGCTGTCTAACACCTCCATTATGCACTCCCCTGACACTACTACGCTGCGGGATTCTGAGGACCGGCGCATTGACCAATTGGCATGCCATGCCTTTGCCTTCGAGGGGACGGCGCTGCGCCCGGTTTGCGCTTTGGCCATTACTGCGGTGGCACTCAGGGCCATGGTCAGGAATGCACTAGATGGTCCAGACAATTTGCCACCTGATACTATTAATGCACTGTCTACCTATGATGTTTTTGTTAACTTTATCCTGTCTGCATTGGATGATGTTATTAGGATGTGTGCCAGGTCTTCCGCCTTGGCGGTAGCTATACGCCGCGCGGTATGGCTGAGCCAGTGGGCTGCTGACAATGCTGCTAAGAAAGCCCTTACTGGACTTCCAGTAAGTTACCCCAGCGCAGGCGGCAGCCTCGGCCCTTTCGAAGCCAGGGCCCCCCTTCAGTCCCCTACCGAGGCGCTAAGCAGGGGAAGGGGGTGTCCTTCGCAGGGGCTCGCGCAGATTCCTGGCATAGGAGCAGAGGACGACGTCCGGGCTCCTCCTGGGGGCCCAAACCCAAAGCCCCTCCCAAGACCCCTCAGGCATGATGGGGCGCCCTCGCCCGCCAGGGTGGGGGGACGGCTACAGCACTTCGCGCACGTCTGGAGGCGCCAAGTCTGACTGGTGGATTCAGGAGGTAGTGTCCTCAAGATACAACATAGAATTTGCTGTGCGACCCCCCACAAGATTCATCAGGTCCCGGAACCCCCAGGATCCTGGATCAGCTCAGGTCTTGCTACAGGCCGTGCAAGGTCTTCTGGATCTGGGGGTCATTTGCAGGGTCCCCTTAAGAGAATTGGGCAAGGGGTTCTATTCCAACCTTTTCACAGTGCCCAAAAAAGATGGGTCAGTCAGGCCCATTCTGGATTTAAAAATCCTCAGCAGATTTGTCAAGAACAGAAGCTTTCGCATGGAAACCCTGCGCTCGGCCATTGGCTCCCTGCGCCCAGGGGATTTTATGACGTCTGTGGACATCAAAGATGCTTACCTTCACATCCCTGTGTTCCCGGGACATCAAAGGTTTCTCAGATTCGCGTTGAAAGATCAACATTACCAGTTTGTGGCCCTACCATTTGGCCTCACTTCAGCTCCCAGAGTGTTCACCAAGGTGCTGGCGGGGGTGATGTCTCTGATAAGGTCAGGGGGCATACGCGTGCTGCCCTACCTGGACGACATTCTCATCTCTTCACGGTCCCTGCAGCAGGCAGAACTCGACACTCAGCTGGTGGTGTCCACCTTGGAGTCCTTCGGCTGGGTGATCAATCATCCCAAGTCCTCTCTGTCCCCTTCGTCGGTGACCCCATTCCTGGGGATGATTCTGGATACGGTTCAGTCACGGATATTCCTTCCTCAACAAAAGGTGGAAGCTCTGACTGCGCAGGTGAGGTTCCTGCTCTCGTGCCCCCAGCCCTCCCTCAGGCAGGGAATGCAGCTGGTAGGCCTGATGGTGGCGAGCTTCGAGGCAGTGCCCTTTGCTCAGTTCCATCTGAGGCCTCTGCAGCTTCACCTTCTGTCAGTTTGGGACAAGGACCCCACGTCTTTGGACGGGGTTTGTGTGCTTCCCCCCTCGGTCCGAGGGTCCCTCTCGTGGTGGCTGGACCACAGGAACCTGCTACAGGGCAGGTCCTTCCTGGCCCCCTCCTGGGAGACTGTCACCACGGATGCCAGTCTGTCAGGTTGGGGGGGGGGTTCTGGAAGTCCCTGCGGTTCCAGGGGAGGTGGGGCCCTCAGGAGGCCCACCTGCCCATCAACATTCTGGAAATACGGGCGATCAGGTTGGTACTGGAGCCAATCACCTGAAGGGTCTGGCTGTGCAGGTGCGCTCAGACAACAGGACGGCGGTTGCCTACATCAACCATCAGGGAGGGACCCGGAGCAGAGGTGCCCTCCAGGAGGTGTCGCGGATTATGACATGGGCGGAGGCCAATGTTCAATGCATTTCTGCCGTGTATATCCCCGGGGTAGAGAATCTACTGGCAGACTCTCTGAGCAGGGGGACTTCCCGTCAGGGGGAGTGGTCCCTCTGCAACAGTGCACTCCAGTCCCTGTGTCACCATTGGGGTCTACCGGATGTGGATCTGTTCGCATCCCGTCACAATCACAAGCTCCCGGTCTTTGTCTCCTTGTCTCAGGATCCTCTGGCTTTGGCCATGGATGCTCTGTCAATGTCATGGAAGGAATTTCGGCTCCTGTATGTCTTTCCTCCGTTTCCCCTGCTGGGCAAGGTTCTGTGCAAAATTGCTCTGGAAGGGGTGCCAGTGATTCTGGTGGCCCCAAGGTGGCCAAGAAGAGGTTCGCAGACGTGGTACAAATGGCAGTAGACCAGTACGTCCTGCCAGAAGCGCCAGATCTGCTCACTCAGGGCTCCTTACGCCATCCCATTTACAAACTCTGGCTTTGACGGCCTGGCTGCTGAAACCTCCATCTTGATGGAGAAAGGCTTGTCTGCCTCGGTGGTGGATACCATGGTGCAGGCTAGGAAGAAAACTTCTTCTGCCATCTATTATAGGGTCCAATCAATGGACCTACATTGATTGGTGTGAGTCTGGGTCTCTTCCCTGTAGGGAGTTCTTAGTACCCAGGGTTCTGGAGTTTTTACAGCATGGATTGGAGTTGGGTCTAAAACTCAGTACTCTGAAGGGTCAGGTTTCTGCCCTGTCTGTCTTCTTTTAGAAGTCTTTTGTTCAGCATCCCTTGGTTAAGACCTTCTTCCAGGGGGTCACTCGTGCGTCCCCCACGTAAGCCTATGGTCCCTGTTTGGGATTTGAACTTGGTTTTGTCTGCCTTGCAGGGTGCTCCCTTTGAGCCTATTCAGGATGCTGCTCTGGCTGTGCTTACCCTCAAGGTTGTCTTTCTGGTGGCTATTACTTTGGTCAGGTGTGTGTCTGAGCTGGCGGCTCTGTCTATTCAGCCCCCATATTATGAGAGACACCAGGACAAGGTGGTGTTCCGCTTTAAGCCAGACGTTCTGCCTAAGGTGGTGTCTGCCTTTCATTTGAATCAAGATATTGTTCTTCCTTCTCTGTGTCCTAATCCTAGCAACGCTAAGGAAAGGGTTCTGCATTCCTTGGATGTGGTCAGGTGTCTGAAGTATTGCCTGGTAGTCACTGCGGCTTTCAGGAAGACTGATGCTCTTTTTGTGGTCCCTTCTGGTCCTAGAAAGGGCTTGGCCCCTGCCAAGTCTACTATTGGCAAATGGATTTGTCAGGCTGTGATTCAGGCCTATTCTGCTAAGGGGAAGAATCCTCCCTTCCGCCTTACTGCTCATTCCACTCGTGCGATTGGTGCCTCTTGGGCCTTCCAGCACCAGGCTTCTGTTGAACAAGTTTGCAAGGCCGCTACTTGGTCTTCTGTTCATACCTTTTCAAAGTTGTTAGGGCCTCAGCTGATGCTGTTTTTGGCCGCAAGGTTTTGCAGGCGGCAGTGGTCTAAACTGTCTGCTGTCACCTTTTTGTTGACAGCACCACCCTACTTACAGACACTGCTATTGGATGTCCCAAGTGTAAGTACTATATCTGGAGCAGGACGTACTGTATACTAAGAATAATACAATTCTGTGAAGTACTCACCAGTAGAATTGATATTATTTGTATACAGTACGTCCTGCTCCACCCCACCCTGGTTTGCAGTATTCTGGATCCCCTGTATGGTGATTGTTATCTTTGTTATAGTTACCAGTTGTTTTGGGTGGTTAAATTCTCCTGGCTTCTTGTTCACTGCTTTTCAATGCTGGGGATTTGTGGGAGGTCCCTGGGTATTTGAGGGCCGGGAGGAGCCTGTCTCTGCAGTGCAGCGCCATCTGGCGGAGGATAACCCAAGTGGAAGTACTACATCTGGAGCAGGACGTACTGTATACAAATAATATCAATTCTACAGGTGAGTACTTCACAGAATTGTATTTTCTTTCAGTTCACTCCCATTCCTCATTCCAGGCAAAGCCGTAGACCACCAATAATAAAGCTAAACTGGTGGTCTAAAGCGCCACATCATCAGACTGTGGACACTGGGAGAGAGGGAAAACAGCCAGGGTGATGAGACTGCCTGTCTTACAGACCCCGCCCATATTGCTGATTATTATGCGGCATCACAGAGCCAACATCCACGCCCAAATATTTCAAAAGATAAATAATAAGATAAAACTAAACCTTGGTATCTGTTTAGGACAGTGCCAAACATAGCCCAACACAATGGTCCAACAATTGCCTTTGTCTTCTGTATCCCTATAAATTAGGGACACTAGTATTGGGGGTGGGGGTTTCCTTTTCCGGGGACCTATCATGGAGACGGTGACATTTATCACTGCCAGCCCTACGTAGCCCATGGGATGGCGACCCCCTGGCTCTATGTCAGCCCCTATCTACCTTTTCATCTTGTCCTATAGGAGGGCGGTGTTGTGGGGCAGGGGAGGCTGTCCCCTGTTGGGCAGTGTGGGTTACCTCCCATTCACAGTTTTCATTAACTCAAGATTATAATGATTATTATTTTCCAACAGTTACTTCTCCTGCAGAAGATCACAGTCCTGATGGTAAATCAAAGAGCCCTGAAAAAGGTAATATACTTATCAATTACATAATGCATCAAACTATAAACATGGCAAAGAAAGGGTAAAAGGATTAGGATGCAATTAACATAAAAGTAGTAGTTTAGTAGTAGTCGTTCTGTAGAAATCCTTTTCCCAGCACTCACGTTTCTAAGCTCAGACACAAATATTTTCTTTTATTTTTACTTATTTTCTTTTACTTCCTTTTCTATAGCTTGGGTTAGAATTGCAACCAAATCAGCTCAAATAAGTAAAGCCTCTATATTTATCTTCAGTGAGGGTTTATGTTACTTTATAACCAATGTGCTTTATCTTTAGAACTTACATCAGCTGCTTTTACATACAAAATTCTGCCAGCACATGATTTATGCTACTACAGCTCCTCTCTTTCCTTAGATTCCCTTAGAGTTTAGTGATCAGCTGCTTTAGAACCTGAAACATGACAACATGAAACAATTGCTCCTCCAAGTTTTACTCCCTAGCCAGTCAGTGCCTCCTACAGTTTCCTGTGGGGTATGGCTGCAAAGCTTATGTGTTAGAATCCTTTTCTTTGGCATCTATAGTTGCTTTCTCAGAACAGCTGGCTCTGTGATCCTTTGTTTGAGAAGAATGTTTTATGATAAATTACTTGACATTCCTTGCACAGTAGCAGCCAGAGTATTTTTCTTTTAGTTTTTAGTCTTAAAGTGGACCAACACCCAGGATTTTGACTATCCTGGGTCTTGGTCCACTTCGGTGGGGCACCCCCGATCGGGGTGCCCCGCTGTGTGAAACCCCCCCGATCACCCGGAAAACTCACCTCTCCCCGCTCCCACGTGGCCGCTCCGTCCAATCAGCGCGGACGGAAAAGCGATTCGTCTAGAGGGGCGCGAGGGAGGACGAGGTAAGGGGATTTGGGGCGTTTGGGGGGGTTTCCGGCCCGGGAATCTTATAGATCACGGGAGGGTGATGGTCCACTTTAAATTAACCAGTAAAAATAGTTATATAGGGAACTAAGGCAGACCAGTGTCACATTTAGGAACTGAGTGCTTGTTAGCAGTAGAATCAATGGAAAATACAACATTCCAGACCTTGAATATTGTAACGCTTTGGTCATTAGTAAACTGTCGCTTGCAACATGCACATTTTGCTGAGTTCCTAATGAGAAAACGCATATATTTAACCTCTAAAGACTGCACAGAAGGATTAGGATTGCATGTTATAGAGGAGGATACATCTCTGCTTTTTGGATCCTTAATAAATCTTTTTCTTTTTAAAGCCAAAGGAAAAATTGATATTCAGTCATATCTTAAACAATGGCAGGATGAACTGGTACGCAAAGAAGAAAGCATAAAAGACTTGCCCAGAATCAACCAGGTAAGAACATTTGTTATTTTGGACATATTTGCTAAAAATGTTTACCCTATCCCCCAGTTCCACTATTCATTGCACTTGGGCAAAGCCTAACATGGTCTTGCTTACCATCAAGGCAACTGTCTCAGAAAAACACTGGAATTCTGACGATTTTTATCCCCACAGCTGCTAGAGAAAATAATAATCTATCTCTCTCAAGTTTCTGTTTCCAACCTGCCTAGTGTCTCCCTGATTTCTCATATAGTTTTAGTGCTTTCCCTTCTGTGCTCCTCCCTTTCCCTGTGCCAAGGCGTTGGGCCTTTGGCTCATGCTGTGTTATGTTTGTTGTCCTGGTTCAACGACTTAAGGTAGGCTAGTCCACGGTAAGGGGATTTAATCCTGTTTTTGATTTTCTTTTTTCTCCGTTGTCCAGGAGTGGTGCCTGATCTCCTCCTCAGTTCCCCCTCTCTTGTTTAGGCTGTGGCCATCTTTCTTTACCCAGCAGAACACCTTTTAAGTTCTCTCGCCAAGGTCATCATCTGTGCACAGTTTCATAGCACACCATTCTGTCCTGTTTGCCCCGTTTCCCCCAGCCTTGTATCGGGGACTTAAGAGAACGTTTCTTATGTCTGGTCTACCGGTGTGGCAGGGGCATGGATTGGGGGAGACTTTCCCCCTGCAGCATGATTGTAATGCTTTGTACTGCTATCACAAGTATTTCTTAAGCACTGCTGATGGAGATACAGAAGTACTGCCCTCATGTTCAAACATAGGCAGACACGCTGTTTAAATTGTGTTGGAATCCCCCCCCCATCCAATGTAGTGGGCTCTCACTAGGGCTGAATACTAGGAATCCTCCCCCAGCAGGTATAGAGAGCCCCCTTAGCGCTACTTTTGTTCCTAGTTGTGGAGACTTTCCCCACATTTATGTTGGAGAGTGAAACATTTAATTTCAACATCATACAAACAGTAAACAAGTTCTTCTTAATGAATAGTGTGTGGGAAACTAGAATCTCTAATGACTTCCTCCTGACTTCTTAGATGTGGAGTGAGGTCCCTGAGGTGGATCAGGACATTACCAAACTTTTAGGTGCATTGGGTCATTTAAGGATGACTCCTTAGACTAGAGAGCTTTCTGAAACTCCCCCATCTTACTGCATGAGCAGCAGATAGGTTGGCCTTTGCCTCTATGCATAAATCCCTATCCAGTCTAATGTACAGAGCACATTTTAAAAATCGTGCCCAAACAATATGCTTATCCCAGCTGGGGCGAGCGCAACAAATGCGGCTGTCTCTGTAACATTTTCCCATAACGAACATTAAAGCTAAAAACAAACCAACCCCTGCTTATAGTTATTTGTAGAACTGGTTAGGCAAGTAACTCTCAGAGCTGAGGTTCTGGTTCCCTATGTGCTGGGAACATTGTGCTCAGGACCCCTATGTCTCTGGGGTGTGCCCTTGGCTAAGGCCCTGGCACTTTGACTGAGTACTTAGTCTGGAAATAGTGAGATAGATTCAGCAATTGGATGCCTCACTTTTAGGAATAAGCGCTTGTTCATGATTTTTTGTTGCTCACCATCAGCGGATGGTGAGGAAAGTTCCTGGTATACGGAGGCTCCCATTGCTTTAAATGGGAGCTGGCTGTACCCAGGCCACGCCCACCTGCCAGCAGGAACCCAGAAATGCAGTTCCCCAACTTCACAAACCAAAGTGGACTTTTTCTTTAAAGTGATTGTCCAGGCGAAAAACACAAAAAGTTATACTCTTACTTTTGTCCTCCTCTGTCCAGCTCTTTTGTACTAAAACATGACGATAATAAAGAATGGGCACTGTTCTCTGCCTCCTCCTTCATTGCACGGTCAAAATTCTCATTCAATTCTCAGTGCTTTAATGCCCAG
Organism: Gastrophryne carolinensis; assembly: GCA_027917425.1. NCBI lineage: Eukaryota > Metazoa > Chordata > Amphibia > Anura > Microhylidae > Gastrophryne > Gastrophryne carolinensis. The sequence goes on along the minus strand of CM051235.1, from coordinate 100,170,916 downwards.
TCTACTCAATCTTACATTTTTTTGTCTCTCTGGGATTTGTCTTTGAGTTTTTTGGGTTCAGGTCTCAGAGGTATAGTGCTTAGGAATCAATTTGATTGACTTTATATTAGAAATATGTATATTCTAAAAGGAAATATGTTTTAAATGAAAGTAATTTAAGTATATATTTGAATTTAAATGTTAAATCTCCTCGCAGTCCCAGTTTATCCAGTTTTCCAAGTCTTTATACAACCTGTTTCATGGGGATCCTGAAGAGGAACTGTTGTATCGTGCCATTGCAGCTGTGACCAGCCTCCTCCTACGAATGGAAGAAGTGGGACGAAAACTGCATACCTCTGCATCACCTGTTAAGACTCCCTCACCAGAAGCAAGTCTCAGTCCAAGAGACAACACTCAGAGTAATGGATCACTACAACAGGCTGACGACACAGTCCCTCAACCTCCAAAGGAAAACACGGACTGGTCATTTTCCTTTGAGCAAATTCTTGCCTCGCTTTTAAATGAACCTTCCCTGGTCCGATTCTTTGAAAAACCTTGTGATGTAAAAGCCAAGTTGGGAGCTGCAAGGACCTCACAGATTCGAGCTAGCAAACGAGTGTAAAGTCTTCTTCCATCTTCTGTACAGACATCTCCATGAAAAGTCCACATTTCCTCATTGTTTTGCCTTGCATTTTTTTTTCTATTTTTTCCGCCAGTCTTCAGGGCTAAAAAGCTATTTCTATTGAAGAGAGCGTGCACTTTATATATTCAGAACTATGTTGCTTACACTTCTGGCAACAAATGATATTGAGGAACTACACTGCATATAGAATATCTATAGCTGTGGACAGTTAGGTCTTCAATTTCCTGGTATCAACACAGATAATTTATACAGTGAATATTGTAACATACACACATTATAGAAAAAGATGGATTGTGATGCTTTTATTTCACTCCCCTGTGTTGCAGAAACCAAAGGGTAGCTATTAATTTTAGCCTTTTTTGTTATCAGTGGAGAAAGTCACAGTAATGCTATTCCTGCAGATGTGACCCAATTGTGAAGCTGTAGCCTTCCTTCTGCCCGAACTGGAAATGTATCAGATGTAGAGCCTTGGTGCTGCAAGGTTCGTTTTCATCCTATATATTGACTGTATCCATAAAAAAAAAAATGTATTGCCAGTTAATTGTTGGGTTGTTTAGTTTTAGGTACCACATTTGCAAGTGTGCAACATTGATTGGTACATTGGTTTTAGACTTTTTCTGCAACCTTTTGTGTTTGTAAAATTAGTTCATGTTCTGCTTTCACATATTTCTTAAGTGTTTGTCAGTAATATGTAAAAACAATTGCATGGGTTGACCAGTTGCTGTTTTACAGCTGGTGCAGTACTGTGGGATGACTTGAATGCATTTGATATCTACATATTGTAAAAAAAAGCCAGTCTGACCATACACGCTAAAGTGGTTGAGAGCTAGTGACTATATTACAATAATTATTGAGGCATTCTGGTTCATGCACACAACAATTACATAGAGGAACCAGACGCTATTGTCTACTTAAATAGCTGATCAGGGAGGTAAGTGATCATAAGAACTGTGTTGCTCTTTTCTTTCAAAATACATGCTTGCTGTTACCTTTTCCCCCTGCCTGGTTTGACCTAATGAGATTTTGTAAATATGGACTTACATTCAGCTTTGAATTGCAAGAGACTGTAAAGTGTTACTGTAGTGTAACCGTTAGAAAAGAGTGTCCTAACTGCTAACACACATGGGTATATGGGTGATGGCAATTTCCGGAAATCTGTCTTAAACTTCTAAAGATGTTGGCTTGCTAAGACAAAGATGGTGTAATACTCCCATCCCTGTGTTGCTGATATCGTAGTTGTTGACTAGCTTATGTTTTCTGTTCCTAAGGAGATACCCTTTCTTATCCAGAACAGCGATCGAACCAAAAGCATCACATATTTCCCTCAGAGACTCTGCAGGCAGAACTCTCTAAGAGGTGAGGGCTTGTTGTCCAAAAGCTGGACTTTTTTTTAACATGGTTATGTTAAGTAAATATATACCTGCCACTCTAATGCTACGAACACTCCTGCACCAATTTTCTTTATTGCATGGCACGGCCTGCTTCGGTATTCATAACAGTTGGGTTATTCCGCCACAAGGTGGCGCAGTGGTACTGCAGAAAGCTGTGGCATGTCCTGGCCCCCTATAAAAACGGGATTAACCATAGAGTTCCCAGTGTTTCCTCTGCAGTGATGCTGCAAAGTTAGAAGATGGCTCTCTCTCTTGCGCAGGTGAGCGGGGCAACCAAGCCTGCGGCCCTGCATGTCTTATTTCCATCCGTTTCTGGACCCTCACTGCCTCCCAGCCTCGGCTGACAGATCGGGTGAAGGTAGAAGCGCACTAGGGTGAAGTGCTCCTGGAGCACAGCTCCAAGCCGCAGACCCTGTACCACAAAGGGTAGCCGGCCATAGGCTTTATGGTCATAGGTTATGGCCTAATAGGGATGCAGAGTTTCTGTCCTGGCTTCTGAGGGGGTAAGTAGTTTGGGGACTATGTCCCCTTATTTTCCTTTTTTGGTCCCCCCCGTGCCCCCCCCCTCCCTGGCCATGGCTGCTCACCACTGCCTTCTCGTCTCTCTCTCTACCCCCCCCCCCCCTGGCTTCGTTCGAGGAGGAGGTGGGTGGTAGCGGCGAGTGGTGATATCTGTGGTGTGTTGAAGTTTTTTGTGTATTTTGTGGTGTTTTTAGCTGCCGCGCTGCTTTGTACTGCGCTCCACGGCTCTGGGCGCTATAACCTGAGGTGATTTTGCTTTGTCATGCCGCGGTCGGGTCACGTTTTTTGCGCTCTTCGGGGGGGGGGCGGGGCCGGGTGATGACGCGTATCGCGTCGTTCCCCCCTGCGGCCCGCCCCTCGAGGTACCTCGGCCGGTGCCATTTTGGACAAGCTGCGCGTCTGGATTTCCCTTTCTGGCCTTCGCCTTATCCTGCGATCTGTGCCTGTGTGACCCCGCGTGTCTTTGGTCTGTGAGTCCCCCTTGGGGTTTTTTTTTTTGAATTGGGGTGTATTTGCTGCGGGATGCTCATGTGCGTTTTTACCTATGTCTTTCAGGCGGGATACCATTGGGTTGTGATTTCTCCCGGCTCCACTCCTCCCTCCCCCTCATTCCCCCCATTGACTTCTGGGGGCATCCCTTGGGAGGGCTTCCCAGGTGGCTTCTGTCTTAAGCCTGTACCCACTGCTGGCCTATTGCGCCTGTGTTAATCACCATATGGAGGCCTCTGGGGATAGCGTGCTTGGGGGCCCTTCGGGGCAAGCCTGGCTGTGTTCCATGTGTGGGGTATCCCCTGTGAGTAACGGTGTCACAATGTGCGTGCCGTGCGCTGAAAGTGTCCCTGCGCTCCACAAGCTAGTTTGCCTGCTTCGCTTCCCAGCTCTGCGCCTCACTTGGCTTCACCTACTCCCCCGCTCCTGCAATTGGGCCCCAGTGCAGTGAATGTTGGCAGGGAGTCACATTCTGATTTGGCTCTGCGGGTGGCCAACATTGAAAAGCAGCTTGCCAGGACTGTTCCTTGGAAGGCCTCTGGCAAGAAGCGACACCTGGATCCCAGGCTCGCTCCCCTTACTGAGGTGTATGTGGGGATTGATGATCTTGGGGGCTGTCACCCCCTTGAGATTGGGGGAGCTCTCCCAGGATTCTGGGAACCAGCAGGAGGGTTGCGATAGTGACCCTGGGTCTGCGTCCGGAGAGAAATCATGGTACCTGAGGACACTGATAATCTGCTGTCACATATTTTTGAAATTTTGCACATTGCTGCCCCTGAGGTAGCTAAGAGAAAGCAGGGGGAGATTTTTCGATCTGGTAAAAAGCGTCGAGTTCCCTGAGCTGGAACATTTTACCACCTTGGTGCTTAAAGAATGGGAACGTCCTAACAAGCTGCCCGCTGTGCCCTAGGGTTTGTATAAAAGGTATCCCTTTCCTGCTGATCTTGTTAAGAGGTGGTCATTTCCCCCATGAAGTGGACGCTCCCATGCTAGGCTTGTCCAATACTTCGGTCATGCCTTCCCCTGACACTACCACTCTGAGGGATGGTGAGGACCGGCGCATGGATCATTTGGCCTACCATGCTTTTACTTGTGTGGGGGCTGGCTTGCGCCCAGCATGTGCTGCCGCCATTACTGCTATTGTCCTTAAGAAGCTGCTTAAGCGTCTCATGGATGGCGCAACAGCTGGTAGTGTGGGGGGAGGAATATAAGACTCTCTTACTTTGCTCTGATTTTGTGGCCTTTATCTTTACTGCTATGGATGATGCTGTGCGGCTGTGTGTTAGGGCTCTTGGTGGCTATGCGTGGCTCTGTCTGGTTGCACCAGTGGGCAGCTGATGCTGCGGCTAATAAAACTCTCACTGGCCTCCCCTTCGTGGGGCTGCGGCTATTTGGGGAGCGTCTTGATGTTTCAGCCAAGGATGGAAGGCTGCCACAGCATAGGAGGCAGTCTCGGCCCTTTTGGGGGTCCTCTGCCCCCCTCCCTTCCTTCTGTATTCCCAGAGGGGGCCGTGGCTCCCTCCTCTCAAGTGGTCGCAGAGATTCCTGGGGCCGTGGCAGATCCCGTGGTCGTCCTGGTCTCTCCTGGAGTTCCAAGCCAAACCCTCTCCCAAGCCCCCTCAGGCATGAAGGGGTGCCCTCACCCTTCCGGGTGGGGGGACGGCTTCGGCTCTTTGCTCACGTCTGGAGGCTTCACATCTCAGACCGGTGGATTCAGAAAGTAGTGTCCTCTGGTTACAAGATAGTTTGCAGCCTGGCCGCCCCCAAGATTCATCAGATCCCTGATGTCTTTAAACCCCCTCTCTGCTCAAGGGTTGCGTCTGGCGGTTCAATGCCTGTTAGAGTCAGGAGTCATCCGTCAGGTGCCCCATCAAAAACGGGGTCAAGGGTACTATTCAAATCTTTTCACGGTCCCCAAAAAGGACGGCTCTCTGAGGCCTATTCTGGACCTGAAGGGCCTCAACAAGTTTGTCAGATTCAAGCATTTTTGTATGGAGACGCTACGCTCGGTTGTCAGTTCCCTTCGCCCGGGCGACTTAATGACCACTTTGGACATCAAGGATGCTTATCTTCATGTGCCTATCTTCCCAGGTCATCAGAGATTTCTAAGGTTCGGTCCTTTCCTCAGGCCGAGCAGGACACTCAGATGGTGTCCTCCACTCCTTCAGCTGGGTGATCAACTATCCCAAGTCTTCTCTGTCCCCGTCCTTGGTGAGGTCCTTTCTGGGCATGACTCTGGATACCTCTCAGGTCAAGGTGTTCCTTCCTCAGCAGAAGGTGGAGGGTCTTCACATGCAGGCTCAGGCTCTGCTATCGTGTTCTCATCTTTCCATCCGCCAGGGGTTGCAGTTGGTGGGCCTGATGGTGTCCTGCTTCGGGGCAGTCCCCTTTGCTCAGTTTTCACATGAGACCTCTTCAGTTGCACCTATTGTCATTTTGGGATCGAGACCCTGTATCCCTGGATCAGGAATTTGCTCTGTCTCCTCTGGCCAGGCAGCCCCTCTCGTGGTGGCTGGACTCAAGGAACCTTCTGGGGGGGCAGGACCTTCCTGCCCCCGTGCTGGGAAACGGTCACCACAGATGCCAGTCTGACCGGTTGGGGAGGCTTCTGGAAGTCCCTGAGGTTCCAGGGTCGGTGGGGCCCAATGTCCTGGAACTGAAGGCGATCAGGTTGGTTCTTTCTCGCCTAACCACTCACCTTCGGGCCGTTCAGATCTGCTCAGACAACCAGACGGCGGTTGCCTACATCATTCATCAGGGAGGGACTCGGAGCAAGCGAGCCTTCAAGGATGTGTCCCTGATTCTGTCTTGGGTGGAACAGCATGTTCCCTGCATCTCAGCGGTCTACGTCCCGGGGGTGGAGAACCGGGTGGCGGACTCCCTGTGCAGGGGGATGTCTCGTCTGGGGGAATCGTCCCTCACCTACCAGGTGTTTCTCTCCCTGTGTCACTGCTGGGGTCAGCCGGATGTGGACCTGTTTGCATCCCATCACAATCACAAACTTCCCAGGTTTGTCTCCCTGTCACAGGATCCTCTGGCCTTTGCCACGTATGCACTGGCAATGCCTTGGACGGAGTTGCAGCTTCCCTATGTGTTCCCTCCGTTCCCTCTACTGGGCAGGGTCATGCGCAAGATAGCCCAGGAGGGGGTGTCGGCCATCCTGGTGGCCCCCTGTTGGCCAAGAAGAGTGTGGTTCGCAGACGTCGTGCAGTTGGCAGTAGATCAGTACGTCTTGCCCCAGGATCCAGATCTTCTCCCTCAGGGACAGCTACGCCATCCCAATTTACAAACGCTGGCCTTAACGGCTTGGCTGCTGAAACCTACATCTTGACAGAGAAGGGGTTGCCTGCCTCTGTTGTGGATACCATGATCAGGGCTAGGAAGAAGTCCTCATCTTTTATCTATTACAGGGTCTGGCATGCTTACATTGCCTGGTGTGAGTCCAAGTCTCTTCCCTGTCGAGTTTTTTCCATTCCCAGGATTCTGGAATTATTACAACATGGTTTGGATTCTGGCCTTCAACTAAGTTCCCTCAAAGGCCATGTTTTCAGCTCTGGCAATTTTTTCCAAAGATCTTTGCCATCCACCGATTGGTTAAAACTTTTTTCCAGGGTGTTACTCATGTGCGTCCACCTCGTAAGCCTATGCTACTAGTCTGGGACTTGAATCTGGTGTTGTCTGCTCTGCAGGGTCCTCCCTTTGAGCCTATCCGTGGGGCTGCTTTGCCCATTCTGACTCTTAAGGTAGCCTTTTTGGTGGCTATCACTTCTGTAAGGCGAGTTTCTGAGTTGGCGACGCTTTCCATCAAACCTCCTTATTTTGAGAGGCATCAGGATAAGGTGGTGTTTTGGCTTAAGCCGGATTTCTTGCCTAAGGTCGTATCTGCCTTTCATCTCAATCAGGACATTGTCTTGCCTTCATTGTGTCCTAATCCTGCTAATTCCAAGGAGCGGACACTGCATTCTCTGGATGTGGTCAGGGCTCTGAAGTTTTATTTGGTGGCTACAGAGACTTTCAGGAAATCTGATGCTCTTTTTGTTCTCACTTCTGGTCCTACGAAGGGTTTCCCTTCGGCTAAATCCAGTATCAGCAAGTGGATCTGTCAGGCGGTGGTTCAAGCCTATTCTGCTAAGGGGAAGGAACCTACCTTTAGAATTACTGCTCATTCCACTCGTGCTATTGGTGCATCTTGGGCTTTTCAGCACCAGGCTTCTGTTGAACAAGTTTGCAAGGCCACTACTTGGTCTTTTGTTTATACTTTTTCCAAGTTTTACAAGGTTGATGTTAAGGCCTCAGTGGATGCTGCTTTTGGCCGCAAGGTGCTTCAGGCGGTAGTGACTTGAACTGCCGGCTGTTACTCATTGGGGATCCCACCCTACTTTTAGACACTGCTTTTGGATGTCTCAACTGTTATGAATACCGAAGCAGGCCGTGCCATGCAATAAAGAAAAAAGCAATTCTGTGTGTACTCACCTGTAGAATTGTTTTTGTTCTTGCATGGCACGGCCCTTGTTATTGTTATTCTTGGTTGCCTCTTTATGGTGATTGTTCTAAGTTAATTGGTTTTTTTTTTACCTTTTTTAGAATTTTTAGAACTTTTCTCTCCCGGCTTCTTGTCTCACTGCTGGTCTACGCTGGGAACTCTATGGTTAATCCCATTTTTCTAGGGGTCGGGACATGCCACAGCTTTCTGCAGTACCACTGCGCCACCTTGTGGCGGAATATCCCACCTGTTATGAATACCGAAGCAGGCCGTGCCATGCAAGAACAAAAACAATTCTACAGGTGAGTACTCACAGAATTGCTTTTTTGCAGCCAGCCTGGAGCTGCGATCTCTTCTGCACGTCCTGCTGCAAGCCTCTCTGTTTTTTAAGATGCCTTTAACACGCCATTGTCTGTACATGTGGAAGGGGAGCCAGCTGCAGCACATACAGCACTGTGTGGCTTATCAGGCAGCTAACACATACAGCCCTGTACAGATTAAAGTGCATCTGTAACATGGGTCTTCACTGAATGTATCTGATAGGTGCACAGCATCCTGTCCTCTGTCCCTCCTCTTTCAGCCAGAATATGGGTGACTGTCTTTTTCCACTTTCTGCTTGTGTCTCGAATTAAGTCAGAAGCCATCTTGTTTGTTTGTCATGACCTGGTAAATCTGTCTTACAGAAATAGTCATCTACAAGGCCTAGTGTGTACCCTTCCACATCCTGCCCAAGTCTCCAGGAAACTCCTTCCTTCCCTAACTGATGTTTGAGTGGCAACTCTTGGGTTGTCTCTCTGCCAGTCTTGAATCAAGGCCTTGAAGCAAAGTAATGTAGGGGATTTTCCTGTTAGGTGTCTTGCTCCCAAGATCCAATAGGATGCTTGTTTGGTTATTTCCTGGAATCTCTCTTGCTGATCTGTCAGCATAGCTGGAGGTTTATGCCCCAGGTGGCACGGGCTTTTTAGGAACACTTTTTACTCTGTTGATAAAGCAAGAAAACTGGACTTTCTGTATTTTATATTGAAGACATTTCACTAGTCACTGGACTGGCTCAGGAATTCAGAAGCCAAACATGTCTTGCTGTATTACTACAGATCTAGTATGACAGATAAATGAGAACCTTCATATACAATTTAAAATGGGTAGGGGGTCAGGCACTGGCTAGGGGTGCATGATTGGCACTCTGCTGGATTGTACTGGATTTAGTAATAGTAGCGGAATTCTGGTGCCTCACCAATCTTTAAACAACTTTTTATTGTAGTCTTTACAAACCTTGTACAGCAGTGATCTGTGCCATGTTATAGGAAGCAACCCAGAGCTAGGCTATGTAGGTTGTAGAAACCACTGCACAACCATTTATACCAATACCTGTATAATGTCTATACAGCCAACACATCCACATCCCCCCCCCCCCCCCCAAAAAAGGAACTACTTGTAAAATAATTCTATGATCCGTCAGTTTACTTCTTTCCTGGATGTTGATGATGCTTATTTATACCAGAACTATCAATTCAGGTGCTTAAGACACTGTGCAAGCCATGTCATTTGAAGGGCTTATTTATGGGATTGACTATATGTAGAATATATATCTATACAGTATACTAGCTGTTTTGTTTTTAGAATGTTTTTTTTTATTTGTGTTAATTAAAATACTATAAAGGACCAGTAGAGTCTTAACATTGCTTAAGGAGGGTCTGTGTATCTACACATATTTGTGGCAACCTCGTAACCATCAGCCGTAATGTGATCTGATAAACATTTCACTGCTTCGCCCTGCGTCACTAAGCTGGTTACATTTCTCGACCACTAAATTTACTGGCGCTGCAGGGAATCTCTTTTCCTCACATGACAGTCCTGTGGCTGGCTAGGGACATTGAATAGTCTCTTATGAAGGTCCTGGGGTTATAAGTGGGTCATATGGTAGTGTGAGACTGCTCCAAAGCCCTTTTCCAGCTAAAACTTGTACTACTATTTTACAGATGGTTTACAGACTCAAGTCTATACATTTTTCATACTCTCTGTGACCACATTTTGACCCCCCCCCCCCCCAGGAGACAGAGTGTTCATTTAACAAAAACAATAATGCATTCCTGTGTGGTAACTGGAGACTGAAAGTGAAATTGTCCCTCTTTTGATGGCGATAACCCTCAGCTCTATCTCTAGTATTATTTTCTTTCAAACTTTATAGTCTCCTCTTGCCTTTACACCTTAGTCTGTGGTATTGGGAAAATTTGTTTTAAAATAAATGTTATTGCTTTTACTATGGAGATTATTATAATGATGATGTAGTCAAAGGCTACACACTGTTTGGGTGGGGCCACATCCCACTTTTAGGACACAATATTCATATGTTTCTTTCTCTATAACTGCCTAATGAAAGGCATTCAAGTCTGAAAGGTCTTATAGCAGGGGTCCCCAACCCTCTTCCTGAGAGCCATAACCAGGTCATATGTTGCAGATCTCCATACAGATGAACAGCTGAAGTATAGCGGAGCTACAGAGCAGAAACATGAGCTGTTGGTGGCTCTTGAGGAGAAGGTTTGGGAACACTGCCCTAAAGAATAGGCAGTAATGTCACACTAACACAGCAGTAGCTACTTGTACTTTCTGCCAGTAGTTGTGGATTTTTCCCATTGTATCGTTTTGAGGGGTTCTGTTTAATATGTCTAAATACTTGTATGACCATTCTTATTGTTTTTAAGCAGCTGATCGCATGTCCAGTAGTTATCAGATACACACACAATTGGGGAAAAGGTTGCAGGCATCTTCCAACCCCACAATTATTTTGCTGCATTCACATACTAAGGCCCACATTTAACTTTAGAGATACGTATCTCTAAAGATTGCCGTCTCCTTGCTACTTACCTTTTTTTGGCAATCCTGAGATTATTGCTGCTTTTATGAAAATATATTTATCCCTGTATTGGCATTTGCACTTTTTATACAATGTATTCATTGTAAGACTGCTCTATAAATTGTATAATTAATAAAGTTGGTCTTCTCAAACTTATGACTTTTTCATTGCTTTCTACCTTTTTTGTGTGTTACATTTCGTGCGTGATGCGCACACAACTTGAGCAAATTCATCTACTCTGAACTCCAAACTGATCCTGCTTGGCTTTAAAAAAGGAACACACACCACCCACCCTACCATGGGAAAACGGGAGGGTGCCAGCACCCACCCAGCAGCAATTAAAGTGCACAGGCAAAGCCGTGTTAACATACTGAGGATAAATATATCAGGTATACCAGCATAACTTTGACATCACTCCGCAGGGGCAAAAAGTACCCACCAGGAAAGCTAAAGAAATCCACTCGCAAAAAGAATAATTTACCAGGTACAAAATTTGGTTTTATGGTGGAGGTTCGGTATCAGAGAGGGCACGCAAACCACCTGTTCTAATTCTGGCTTCCGCCGGTCAGTACATCGGCAGATGGAGCGGGACATAGCGATAGTGATGAATCCACTTAAGTAGAAGAAGAAAATGAATGACTGTTTTGTGGTGTGTTTTTACATTTAACTCTTTGTGAAACAGCAAGGGGTCCATGGGACCCTATATCAGTTCACAGGACAAGAGGGGCTAGCAAGTCACCTGCCAGCAAGTAGGTGACTTGCCACTACCTCTCGCATCCCCAAAGCCCAGCGGCGTGCAGAAGAGTCTGCGGCCAGTGAGGGCTATGTGAGCTGGTAGCCCAACACGCCTGGTAGACTTAGAAAGCTTGAGGTGTGTACTTTGGGAGAATATATGGGGGGATTCCAAATGTAAAGGGTTGTTTTTTTTGAAAAACTGCAAGGTGAACATTGTAATGTAGTTGTATTTTCTTTTAAAATCTCCTAAAGCGCTGTTTCAGTTTGGGATGTCTCCTGGACAGGAAAGGGTGTCTACCAATACATATATGTTACCGATGTGACAGGAAAGAATAGAGCTTTTACACACAATATGATTTTGCTGAAAAACTGAAATTTTGTATTAAAAAAAAGCCACAAAATTTCAAAAATAGCATAAAAAAAGTTCACGTTTCACCAAAAATATTGAAAGCACTGATAAAATTACAAACAAGACATTTCATCTTAACGCCGAAGCTGTGATAAAAAAATAATATATAATTTTCCTTGGAAATCCTTGAGCATGCCTTAAAAAAATCACAGTTAAACATGTATAGTGCGAATTATGAAAATGGTATGGCGAGGGCGACAAAATCTCTAGGTAGGCTTGTAGCAAAAGGTTTAAACTTGGACGCAGCTGTGAACCTTTATCTGAAGGACACTCTCATTTGGTGACAGGTTCGTATGTTGTTTATAGAGGCGGACTGGTTCAAAGGAGGTGTGAAAAAGCCATTTATTAAAATTGAGCAGCCAAGGTTCAAGTGGACCAAAACCCACCCCTCAACAGCCCTGGAATTTCATAGATTGATTCCCTCTCCCCAGCTGTGTGAAACCCCCTAGGTCGCCTGGTATACTCACATTCTCCCCCCCAGTCCAATGCCACATGTGCGAGCAGTGGCAGGGCCTGCAACGTCAGGCATTTGTGAATGGCTGACATGGGCATGCTCCCTGTTAAAGGGTAGCAGGGAATGCGGTCGCTGGCCATGCTCGAGTCCGCTCCCTTAGATGAAGGGGTAGGAGCAGATCTGAGCATGCTGATTGGAGAGGGCGCACATGTGCCGTGGGACTGGGGACAGGTGAGTTAGATTGGGTTACCTGGGGATTTCATGCAGCTGGACATCCTGGACTTGAGTGCCTCAGGGGCAAGGACTGAAACCCAGGATAGTCAAAATTCTGGGTTTTGGTCCACTTTAAATGGAGGTGGGAGGCTGTAATTCAGATTGGCTGTAACAATGTCCTAATGCAGTTTACCTTGATGAGATCCCTGACCTCTCACTGTGTACACAGAGGATATGGATTGGTGCTATACCCAGCAGTATCACCCCTTGGACTACAAGCAGGCGCCTCCTGGAAATTTCGGGGCTTTGGGGGAGTGGAGTCAAGGGTGTATTCTCCTGCAGAGGTGTGCCACACACCCCCCTTCACTTTTAAATATTCTTCACTTATTGGGTTAACTCACCGCCAGGTGACGCTGTGCAGAGAGGAAGTCTTGTAACGAGCCCCCTTCCGGCCTATATATACCTGGTACCTCCCTTCAATCACCAGTATTTTTCTCTCTGCTTGACGACAAGACAGAAGATTGAAGTCTCCTGCTTACAGGTAGCCGGGGTCTTACCCCGGCACCCCCCTTTTGGTCTATTTCTGCCCGGTTTGAGTGTTTATACCTTGATGGTGGAATGGAAGCCTCCCAGCCTAGGCTGCTCACTGGGCAAATGGTAGATGGCACTATAGGTGCCTAGGAGCTTATCTCCTCCGCTCGACCCCCTCTTTTGGGGGCAATGCGGCTATCCGGCATGGTGATCCGGAAATGGGATGCCCCTGTCCCGAGGGTCCCCGTAGCCCCTTTCTCTCCCGTTACGGTCCCTTCTCCCTTCACTATGGGGGGGGGGGGTTAGAGGGTTGTGTATTATGTGTGTGTTTTTTCACAGTATAACTTTATTACAACATGTGTGTTTTTACGTTATGCATTGAGCTTACTGCACAGCATGTGTGCACTCTTTTCCCTTCCGGCCAGGTCTGTTTTTATAGTCCTGGCCGGTTTGTGTGTTTAGGTCAGCTTGGGGCGGTTGGGCGGACCGCGCTGGGCAGGTTGGCTTGCCGCCTGAGTTTCCACAGCCCCCTCCCACCTCCCCCCTTCCCCGCTGGTCTCCTTGCGGCCACTGTATGAGGTCTGCTGTTGCATGGCTGCACTATGCTGTTTCCTCTCCTCCTACTCCCACCTCTTTCATCTCCCCCCTCCGCTGCCTCCTGCCTTGTGTGCGCGTGTAGTGGCTCATCTGGTGTTAATTCCCAGATGATTTGGCCGCACTGATCGAGCTTAGGGGGCGGGTCCCGGTGACGCGGCGACGGGGGCGTGGCGCCGGTGGTAGCGTCATGCGGCGGCCCCAGCTTCACTTCCTTCCTTTCAAGTTCAAAAGGGAAGTCACGTGGGGGGGGGGGGGGGGGGCGCGCCGCACTTGGTTTCATTTTCCTGTGCTGCTGCTGCTGGCTGCTGCTTCGTCCCTCCGGTTGCTGCTCTCGGTCCTTTCAGGTAAGCGGCCCCACCCTGGTTGAGTGGGAATTAAATGTCTATCGTGTAGATATGGGGGTGAGTGGTTTTTGTTAAGGAGGCATCATGTTTTTGAATTTATTAAGGGGCAGGGCTTTTGCTCATTTAAAGGCACTTTGGTGCCATGCATACGTGGGTTTTTGGTTTGTTACACGCATGTGGGGATCTGATTGTGGTTATTTCTTTTCCTTACAGATCCCGGGATCCCTGTTTATGGTGGCCCTCCGGCTCTATGTTGCTTGGCTAGTCTTTATTTAAAAAAAAAAAAAAAAAATAATAATAATAAATTGGGATATTTTTATATTTAAGAATATACATATATAATCTATATATATACATATATATTATTAAGGGGGACCTTCCTTTTAAAAAAAAAAAAAAAAATCCTCCCTTCCGGGACATTTACAAACAAGGGGGCATGCCGGGTTGGCTTATGCCTTAAAGCACAAAAAAATTGCGAATACCATAAATAACCATATGGAGGCTTCCGTTATTGCCGGAAACGGTTCTTCTGAGCCATTCGGGGGGTGCATAAGTTGTGGGGCTTTTGCATCCCTTGTGCAAAGCAGAGCATTGCGCGTCAGTCTGTTGCTTCGGCTGCTGGCCCGTCGCAACCTTCATCATCTCCTACCTCTCCCTCCCTGTTCCGGACCCCGCATGACACTGTCAAAAGTGGGGATTCGCAATCCGAGGTGGCGGCACGGTCGGCCAGCCCCCGGAAAGTAGTGCCCGTTAAAGCAGGGTTAAAGGCCCCTACAAAACGGAAGCACCTGACTCCGGTTCCTTCGGCTCCACAGGACGAGCTATGTGAGCCTGTGGAATGGTCCGATGGATCCCCGGATGAGGAAGAATTCCTGTTGGAGTCAGATGAGCCTGCAGATCAGCTTGAGGCTGATGCGATTGGCGATTGGTCGGCGGGGGTGGCTTTTGACACCCCCTCCATTCTGGCTCAAATGTTTAAAATTTTGAATTTAGATCCGCCTGAGGCTGTCACCCTGCCAAAGGGTCAGTTGTTTGATGAGCCTCAGCCGCGTTGGGTTTTTCCCAGACAACGCCACTTTGAGAGGGTGGTCCTTAAGGAATGGGAACATCCCACGCGGTTATCTGGAATCCCTTCCAGTTGGGAAAAGCGTTATCCTTTTCCGCCAGAGTTGGTGAAGCTTTGGTCTGTCCCTCCTGACGTCGATACCCCTGTGCTAGGGCTCTCCAGCACGGCTATGGTACAGTCTGCTGAGACCACTGTCCCTAAAGATGGGGAAGATCGTCGGATTGACCAATACGCCCGCCATGGTTTTATTTATTCCGGGTCAGCGATGCGCCCGGTGTGTGCTTCAGCCCTTCTCCTGTTGGCGATTAGGTCTTTAATTCAGGGGCTATATGAGGGTCTCAATCCCGCTTGTAGAGTTTACTGCGCTTAAGCAGTGTGAATCTTTTGTGTCCTATGTCCTATCCGCTCAGGACAATGCGCTGGCTATGAGTAGCAAGGCAGCGGCTATGCTGGTGGCTATTCGCCGGTCAGTATGGCTGCGTCAGTGGTCGGCGGACGCAGTTTCTAAAAAGGTGCTCACAGCTCTCCCCTTTTTGGGGTTGCGTCTGTTTGGGGAGAAAATTGATTCAGTCGCAAAGGGTGGTAAGATGCCACAACGCAAGAGGCCTCGTGGTCCCTTTAGGGGGGCAGGTTCCGGTAGGCCTTCCTTTCGAGGATTCAGAGCGGGTAGGGGGGCTTCCTTTCCCGCTACCAGAGGTGCAGGTTGGACTCGGGGGAGGGGCCGTGGCCGGACCACTCAGTCCTGGGGCACCAAGCCCAAGCCTGCTGATAAGCCCGCTCAGCAATGCGGGGCTGCCCTCACCCGTGCGGGTGGGGGGACTATTGCGACACTTCTCCCAGGTTTGTAACCAAGAGGTTCCAGGCAGATGGATCCAGGAAGTAGTGTCGTCCGGTTACGACCTGGAATTCGAGTCTCACCCTCCTTCACGGTTCTTTCGGTCTCGGGTGCCCATCGATCCTTTGGCCACGCAGGGGCTCCTGGCGTCGGTAACGAATCTGTTAGAGATGGCGGTCATCCGGCCGGTGCCGCGCTTAGAGATGGGCCTCGGTTTCTACTCCAATCTTTTCGCAGTCCCCAAGAAAGATGGGTCAGTTTGTCCCGGCCTGGACTCTCATCAACACAGTGTGTTTCTTCCTTTTGCTCAAATTCACACGAGAACGCTTCAGCTTTTTCTCGCTGGATCAGTCCTTCCAGTTGTCCTCCCGGGTCCGGCAGTCCCTCCTGTGGTGGTTGGTCTCGACCAATCTTGTGTAGGGCAGGTCTTTCCTGACCCCCCTTTGGGAAATTGTCACCACGGACGCCAGTCTGTCGGGATGGGGCGGATTCTGGAAGGAGCTGCAGTTTCAGGGGCAGTGGGGACCTCAGGAGGCCCACTTACCCACCAATATTCTGGAGCTGAGAACCATCCGTCGGGTGCTTGCTCTCCTGACTCAGCACGTTCTGGGCCCTCCGGTCCAGGTGCGTTCAGACAATCGAACAGCGGTGGCTTACATCAGTCATCAGGGAGGGACTCGCAGTCTGAGTGCTCTCAGAGAAGTGTCCCTGATCCTGACCTGGACGGAGGCCCATGTTCCTTGTCTCTCGGCGGTATACCTTCCAGGGGTGGAGAACCAGGTAGCGGACCGGTTGAGCAGGGGCTTTCCCCGTCTGGGAGAATGGGCTCTCCATCCTCGGGTGTTTCGCTCACTGTGTCTCCGATGGGGGACCCCGGAGGTGGACCCGTTTGCCTCTCGTCACAATCACAGGCTCCCGAACTTATAGTCGCTCTCCCAGGATCCTCTGGCTCTGGCAGTGGACGCCATGTCCCTGAGCTGGGGAGTTCTGGGATTTCTATGCCTGTTTCCTCCAATACCCATGCTGGGCAGGGTGCTTCGGAAGTTGGCTCTGGAAAAGGTGTCCGCCGTTCTCGTGGCCCCAAGGTGGCCAAGGCGAGTGTGGTTCGCAGACATCGTTCGGCTGGCAGTGGACCAGTTCGTTCTGCCTCTTCGGCCCGGTCTGCTCACTCAGGGTCGATTGTGTAACCCCAATTTACCAGCGCTGGGTTTGACGGCCTGGCTGCTGAAACCTCCATCCTGAAGGAGGAGGGTCTTTCTGATTCAAGACTCTGATCAGTGCCCGGAAGAGGTCTTCGTCTATCATCTACTATAGGACTTGGAAAGCCTATATCGCTTGGTGTGAGATAAGATCTTTTCCTTGTAGGGTCTTTTCGGTCTCCAGGATTCTGGAGTTTTTACAGTCAGGGCTGGACTCTGGTCTTCAGCTTAGTACGTTGGACTCTGGTCTTCAGCTTAGTACGTTGAAAGGGCAAGTTTCTGCCTTTTCTATCTTTTTTCAGAAGCGTGTTGCGCTTCAGTCTTTAGTTAAAACTTTTTTCCAGGGGGTTACGCATGTGCGGCCTCCCAGGAAACCATTACTCCCGGTTTGGGATTTGAATTTGGTTCTTTCTGCTCTTCAGGCTCCTCCTTTTGAGCCTTTGCAAGATATTGCTTTGTCTACCCTGACTCAGAAGATTGTCTTCTTGGTAGCGATCACTTCGGTCCGGCGCGTCTCTGAGTTGGCGGCCTTGTCTATCCAGGCGCCTTACTTTGAGAGGCATCAGGATAAAGTGGTCTTTCGGTTCAAGCCAGACTTTCTTCCTAAGGTTGTTTCTGCTTTTCATTTGAACCAAGATATTGTTCTTCCCTCCTTGTGTCCTAATCCTAAGAATGACAAAGAGAGGGTTTTGCATTGTTTGGATGTAGTACGCTGTGTTAAGTACTACTTGATTATCACGTCTCCTTTTCGTAGGACGGATTCCTTTTTTGTTGTGCCCCATGGGCCTAGGAAGGGTTTGGCACCAGCCAAATCTGCCATTAGCAAGTGGATACATCAGGCCATTACTGCGGCCTATTCTGCTAAGGGGAAAGTTCCCCCTTTTCGTATCACTGCTCATTCTACTCGCGCCATTGGGGCGTCTTGGGCTTTTCAGCACCAAGCTTCTGTTGAACAAGTTTGTAAGGCCGCCACCTGGTCTTCTGTTCACACTTTTTCTAAGTTTTACAAAGTTGATGTGCGAGCCTCAGCGGATGCTGTTTTTGGCCGCAAAGTTCTGCAGACTGCAGTCATTTAAGTTATGCTTCACCTGGCCTTGAGATGCCCATCCCTTGCGGACACTGCTTTTGGATGTCCCAATAAGTGAAGAATATTTAAAAGTGAAGTGGGGTGTGTGGCACACCAAGAATAATACCATTTTGTGAGTACTCACCTGAAAAATGGATATTGTTGGTGTGCCACACACCCCGCTTCACTCCCACCCTTTTCGGTATTTCCGAAGCCTTTATATGGTGAAGCTTTTTATTTTATATCAAATTGATTTTGAGGTTACCGGTAAAATACTGGTATCTTGTCTTTCTGCTTTTTTAATATACTGGTGATTGAAGGGAGGTACCAGGTATATATAGGCCGGAAGGGGGCTTGTTACAAGACTTCCTCTCTGCACAGCATCACCTGGCGGTGAGTTAACCCAATAAGTGAAGAATATTTAAAAGTGAAGCGGGGTGTGTGGCACACCAACAATATCCATTTTTCAGGTGAGTACTCACAAAATGGTATTTTCTCTGCATATAGACAAAAGCTTTAGTGGTAGCTATCCGGGTCTAAAGTGTTAGGAACAGATCCATCTCTGCAAGAATATAGGAATTGAATCCAGTGGTGATTGTTCTTTCACTGATGCCTTGTGAATATAGAATTTTCTATCCCACCATTACTGCTGACATCAGTTGCTGCTGTTTGACACAAATAATGTTCCTCCTTCCTGGGAATAGCTTAGCAGTGATCCTTAACTATTAGTCATTTTAGACTTGTGCAGACAGGGCCTAGATTGGTGGTCTACTACTATGTAAATGAGGGGGAGTGGCAGAAGTCAGTGGCAAGTTTCTGCTTCTAGGTGCTGCTGTGAGGTTACAGGAAGGGAGAGGGCAGATGCGCTGCTGCTGAATCATGTACTTTACATTTTACCAGGACAGTCCCTTTACCCTGCGCTTAGGCTTTAAAGAAAATGTTGCAAGTTTTAAAAGTGATATTTTATTCTTTTTTCAAAATATTATATGCACTCTGTTAAAGCTTTTTACGTTGCAACAGGCTCAACAAAGAAAAAAAGCTTCTCAAAGACTAGAAAATAAATCTACCTGCCTGTCTGTATAAGACACTTTTCAATACAAAATTGTATCAATAGGAACATTAATAAACGCATCTCTATTTGACATCATATAAAATAAACCAATTTCAATATTTGACTGAAGATTTGTACATGGAACATTTACAATATGTACACTGCAATAATAATACAACAAAAATATCTTATTTACAAAATGTCAAAAGTGCAAGGCCATATTAACCCTTTAAGTGCCAGTCTGCAAATTAATTGCAAATTAAAACACAATGGCGGGGGGGGGGGGGGGGGTGAAATTAACATATCTGTAAACAAAAGTTCATACATTTCCAAGGAAGCCTAATTAACATTTATTCTCGTAAAATGTGTTTGTGACAGAATCACAAATTCATGATTAACTGTCGGATTGAAAAGAAAGAAGCAGCAGCACAGTCGTGTCGGAAATAAATAACTGTGCTGCAATAATTTATGGAAATCTCTGTTATTTTCAGATTTGTTTAGTACAATTCAGTTATCCCAACTGTCATACAAACTTTAGCTTGTTAATATTGTAATTCTGCAGATTGTAGATGCTGTTAGCCCTAATGCTTTGTGATAAAAGTACAGTTGTTTAACCCGTTGTTTCCCTTTCAGGTAGTTAAGGTTTGGAAGTCCTCCCTTGTGTCACCCTTTACCCTGTTAAAGAAAAAATTTCAGCTTGACAGATTTGTTTCACTTAGGGGATTACATTACATTTTTTTAATCCTAGACCAATCGCGGGGCTGCTTTTTTGCAGGGGATCTGGTTGCCCCCCCCAGCATATCTCAATGTTTTCTGAGCCGGCCCCACACCCGTTAGCAAGGAAATGGGTGTGTGTCCGCTTTAAATAGTAAAAAAAAATGACTCCTTGACGTAATACAACAGTTTTCTGATTGTCTATGACTTCTAACATATCAGAAATGTACAATACCTGCACTAGGCTAATTACTTTTAAAGGGCATCTGTTGTTAAAAAAACTGAACAAAAAACATTTCATAAAATAACTTGCACGTCTGATGGTGCATAATTTTTTCAGTGATGTAAGAATACATTTAAAAAACAGAACCCTATGGGGTATGCAGAAAAAAAAAGAAAAAAAAACAATGTTTCACATAGCCCATAGGGCGTTGCTGTTTCCAAACTTTCAAAAAAAATAAATTGAGACAAATATTTTTTATTGCACTTTTTTGTCTGATAAAGGTAAAAATTCACCAAGATGCAGACAGCAATTCACACGCCCAGAACTTGCTTTCCTAAATCTTTAGCATCACCCCAATACTACAGGATAAGGTGAGTATCGCTGATTGTGACTGGCAATAATGTGAAGGCTACATTTAAAGCAACAGCTAAAAGGTTGATTCATTAGTCATTCATTAGTCATCAAGTCAATATAATAATTTTATGCTTTTTGAGAACTGTTACTATTGATAAAAACTGAAAAAAACATTTATTTTTAAAATATTTTTTTTAAATGCATTTTAGTTTGTTGATTTGAAGAGGCTCTTAAACATTTCATTAATAATGTTGCACTGAAGTCAGAGGTTCCCAAACAACAAAGAGCCTCTTTAATGATTCATAATAAGCTTCAGCCCCTGGACACTAGACATCAGAGAACAGATGCGCATGGCGTTATGTTTACAGAGATATTAGAAACACATGAGAATGGAGAATTTTAGCTGTGGGTAAAGCGTGTATATTTAGCAGACTAAAGGGACACTTATAACTGGGGAGTGATGGGACTGGTCTAATCTGTACCAGGCTATTTACTGGCAGTGTTTTATTGGCTACTCTCCCTGATAAACCACTGGGTGACCGGAATATGGCTGCAGCCATACTAGACAAGATGGACCCCTGTGGGGTTACTAATGTCATCTCAAAGGGTAAGTTTATAAAAAACTAGATGAGCCTCTATTCCCATGATACCTTTTCCGAAGGTAAACTAGGCAAGAGACCCGCCTTAATCTCTATTTTGCCCAGAGATAGTAAAGGGGAAAAATCATTGGTAAAATGAATAATTCGGGGGGTGGACCAAGGGGACAGCAGACAACCCCTCCATGTTCAGAGACTGTTAATGGCAGTCACAGTTTCCATGATGGTAGAGCTTCACGCTGAAGAAGCACATTGGTTTCCTAATGAACTCAGCTCCTTGATTTTACTAGGACATACTGTAGGTTTTTGGCCCAACTTTTTAGATGTAATACTGAGTGTTGATTGATTTTAGACCTGGCCATCAAACTAGAGTAGAAAGTAGCAGTGGGCTCCTAATTTACCCCAGATAAGGCAAAAACCAAGAGGATAGGAATGACAAAAGTAGTCCTACATTAAGCTAATAGAAAATCTAGAAAAGTTTTATGAACCAATATTATAGTGCTGATTGGTGTAGCCCTTAGGATTGTGTATAGGTAAATATATATCTATATACTGCTATATACATATAAAATGTTATATGTACTTAATTTGCCAGATTCTCTTGGTTCTCATCCTTATTAAGCTGCAGAGCCAATATGCGGATATTAACTTAGTCCTATAAACTGACTAATATACTCAAAATATACAATATTCATACCAATAGGCTTAAAATATACAATATGCATACCCGGTTTACATTTCCTAATAATTATATAATAAAGGGACAATATAATTAAATAAGAGTGAAGGGTCCCTGAACTAGGAAGTGGGGGGCAGTCACAGAATAGATCTGCATTCTGATGGGGGAAACAAACTCCGGCCCTGTTACTCTATGATTCCTCATATTGGCTACGGTTTGTGAATAGAGTAGTATCAAGCACACTGATGCATCTGCCCCCCCCCCAAGTGGGAATACAGAAGCAGGTAAGTACTGGGGGCCAAGAATCGGGCCTAGTTCAAGGACCCTCAAGTCCTATTTGACAAAAGAGTCCCTTTAATTAGCATTAGTGTTTTGTTTTCCAATATAGTTGAATATAGTCAGTAAACCAGTGCTGAACATAAGACTACCTGGTGGTAGAGCCATCAAATCCAAGTTTAAAGAGTTATTGTAAACAAATGAAAAAAATGACCCCCATCCTGCAAATCTCAGCGTTCTTTGCCCCCCTCCAATCACGGGGTTCTTTTGCCCTTCAGTTGGGCCCCCCGGGTGCTTCCCGTACCAGCGCCTTTCCATAATCATAAGGGAAGAGGCCTGACTGACATCCCTGAATACCTTTAGATCAGCATAGCTGGTGTGTAGGAGGATACCACATAGAGGTCAGCTATTCATTCCCCTAAAACAACTCTCTACAGTTAGATCCATAAATATTTGGACAGAGACATTTCTTGAGTTTGGGTTCTGTACATCCCCACAATGATTTTTGAACAAAACAATTCAGATGCAGATTGAAGTTCAGACTTGCAGCTTTCATTCAGTAGGTTGAACAAAATGATTGCATAAAAAAGTGAGGAACTAAAGCATTTTTATACACAATCCCTTCATTTCAGGGGTTCAAAAGCAATTGGACAACATCAAAATTTGCAATTAATTCCTAATACTTGTTTGAAAACCCTTTTTTGCCAATGACTGCCTGAAGCCCTGAACTCATAGACATCACCAGACAATGCTGGGTTTCCTCCTTTTAATGCAGCGGTTTTCAGTTGCAGTTTGTTTGTGAGCCTTTCTATCTGAAGTTTATTCTTTAACAAGTGAATGCGGCTCGATTGGGTTGAGATCAGGTGACTGACTTGGCCTTTTAGGAGTATTTAAAGCAAAGAAGTGGAAGCTTTTATGTTTTGGGTTATTATCTATGTGTGTTATGAATGAATGTTTTTTTTAAATGTTTGGGCTTTTCATTAAATTATGCTGAAGGTCCGGTTTAAGGATGGCTTGTTTCACCTGCATGTAGACCCCCTTTGACCGCATGTTTTCTTCATGGCAAAATCTGCCAAATTCAAGCACCACACCTCAAATCAACTTCAGGTCTTTTATCTGCTTAATTGAGAATGATATTACGAAGGCATGGTCCACATCTGCCCATGAAACAGCCTTTGAGTCAATTGTCCAATTACTTTTGGCCCCTTTGAGAATAGGGCTGCACATGTTAAAGAGCTGAAACTCAAAAACCCTTTATCTAATTTAAATATGGAAACCCTCAAAGCTCAAAGTCTGGACTTTATGTCCATATCTAATATATGACAACTTGAATATGTTTCAGTAAACCGGTAAAGAAAATCAAAATTTGTGTCAGTGTCCAAATATTTATGGACCTAACTGTAGATGGAAAGTATGGCTGCTTACAATAATTTATGTGCAGATTTCAAGCAAAAACAAAACACCACTTTAAAGTGCAGCAGCTGATAACACGTACAATATAACAAAACTGCTTTCACTTCCTTTTTTCCAAATATGAGAATACAAATTAACTTAAGTCAATGTCACAATAAATAACACATTACAATTACATTCAAACACAATTGTTCCACTGTACAAATTAGCATTTTTGCTTCCTTTAAAGTGCACCCGTCATCCACGAAGGAAGGCATGTTGCGGTAAAAGGACATCATCTGTCTAAGGGATGGCTGTCTCATCATATTATAAGTGACCTATATGGACTACATAGGCTCCATTGCTGGGTAGTGGTGCCATTGGACATGGGATGATACTGTATGTTGGTACAAGGGACTTGTGTTAGTTCAAAGGAATATAACAAAATAGAATAAAGACCAACCAGATCCCTTATCGCCATGAGGTGAAGCACTAAAAAAAACAGGCCTACAGTGTAGATGTTCCTTGCATGCCTGTTTGTTCAGCTTTCATCCATAGACAAGATGATAAATAATGCTCTGTGGTTGTGCAAAACATACTGCAATGAAAATATCATCCAAAACCACAAGGGTTGTAACGCAAGAATGGCTTAGTAGTTACATAAATCTTAGACTGATTGATTATTCCCTGGGATGTCTGCAGGGTTCAATAAAAGTGGACAATGGTGATTTCATCTAAAAACTATTAAGAAAATATCGCTTTCCTCAACACTCATTACAACATTATGCATCAATTAGTAGTTCAGAACTGGTCTTGCAGTTAAGGCATCTTCAGACTGTTGTATATCGTTTACAGAAAACAGCATACAACTAGACACAAGGACTGTTATCACATAAATAATAGTTATATAAGGTTCATAAATAATAATTTAATAAGTAAAAGTGACACCTATATTACACACTGCCACCACTTATTGTTCATTTGCTCAGTGGTTGCATTTGGTTTGGTATCCCAAACTCCATTTCTATATGGGATCCACTAAAGGTGAGATGGCGTGGGGGGGGGATTTCGATTATTAAATAAAATAAATATATTTTTTTCACTTTTGTGTAAACTGCTCATCGCCTCTAAAACTGACAATCAATAAAAGAACCTCCATAGTCCTTTTTTCAATAAAAATCTATAACAATATAAATAACCCTGATAGTCCTCAAGAGGTTTAATCATCTGTTGGTAAGTGATATGGTTAACACTAATGGGTTACATTTACAGCTAAGTCTCTTATACTGCTAAAAATTCCATAGGGTCAGGGACCCAGGGAGACCAAGTCAAATAATACAGATCCTTACCATCTATCCTCTGCTCCCAAACAACCCCTCTTGTTTTTTTCTGCCGTATGCTGTCTGTATTTTAATCCCTTCCTGACATATTATGTAGTATTGAGTCATGTTTAAATGGCACTTCCAGCAATGGGGTCAATTTAGGGTTTTGACCCCAATGTGTTAATTCTTGGGAAGCGCCTAAATGGTTAGAAAGTTACTGAAAGTGGTTTTGCATATGTATAAGGGTGCAGCTGTAATATAAGTTGTTGTTTGGGGGGGGGGGGGGGTTCTGACATTTAGCCCTCTTAGAATCATTCATACTAACATAACCCCATATCTTACTGTGGTAGGAAGGGGTTATAAGAGTCAGTGTGGCTGTATGGGCACCTAGCCGTAAAAGCAGTCTTAGCAGAATTTAATTTTGTATTTTGAGCATTTATGTATCTACAGCTGATACAGAGTCACTGGACGGTAATTCATATTTACGAAATACTTCTTACGCACTTCAGTTGTGAGCACTGAAGAAAATGGCCACAAGGTCAAAATCTTGGGAGAAAAACACCTGAAACATCCTTATGAAGCTGAGGTTGTTGGATCACTGCAGATTCTAGCTTCATGGCTTCTGAGATGATTAGAGAAGATGCAGTACATATTTTCTTATCTAAATTGGACTTTTGTTGAAGGGTTAGAGAATATGCTGGAGAATGCCCCCGCCCTGCCAGCTCACACATAGGTCATGTGAACAAGAATCCCCGTGTCTGTATAAAACTATTTCAAATTGGCCCATTTTTGACTGATAACAGGGTTCTGTTACATTTTGGTCCCATTACTCGGAAATCTCCCCGAGTTAGAGAACACTCATACTATGTACCCAATGTACTTTGGCATTAAACACCCAACGTATTTCTGAACAGATTTAACATCTATGGAGCAGCTCAGACATAAGCAACTTCTAAAAACAAAATTGTACATCATGAACTTTACAGTAAAAATAACAAATGTGCCTGAGGTTATTTCAACCATATACTGTAAATCTAGTTATCCAATAACAATGGCCCATTATGCACTGCTCTTCCTGGTCCATCGCTCATTTAAGCGCCTTCTTGGTATCCACATGTGTTTTAGCAAAACAAATCACAATAAGTCTCAGCCAAGATGCTGGATGATTTGCCGCTTGGTGAACTTTGGCAGATTATTTAATAGCCCCTGACAAACACTTTGGTGTTAGAACTGTTATGTAAAGGCAGTTGTAAATCTATTATATTGTAGATTGCATTGTTGCATTTGCCTCTTCGTCATCCTTCTGCCTGAAATCTCATAGTTATTGTCTTTCCTGGATGCATTAAGGGTTCACCCTTTCCTCAGAAGGCTCGGAGTGCTGTAGACTCTGGGCTCCTCCAGGCCCATCACGTATTTCCGTTACAGAGTTAAGGTGCCTTGCTCTATGCTGGTGCACGACGAAGGCTACATTTCAGGCAGATCAGACATGTTTCTGGACTGACTTTGCTGTTGAGGATGAAGAAAATAGCCCATTGGATTCTGCTGAGGAATGTGTGGCTGCTGGTAGATCCGCTGAGATTGGCCTGCTTGCATTGAATCTGCAGTCTGCATCTGAAACAGCAAATTGTCCATATGGTTTGTTATGGTATGTTTATAATAGAGAAGGTCAGGGTTAAAGTAAATCTATATTCAATTGCCTATTGGGCTGTTCTCTCCCCAACCCCTAGGCATCCTGGTTTAGGATCTGCTGTCAGGTCCCAGCAAGTGCTAAAAAACTGGGCATTATACTCACCCTTCTAGGCTTCTGGTGGCCTGGCAGCCATATCCAGCGCCCCATGTGTTGAGCAATCAATGGGGTTTACCAGACTGGCAATCATGCCACCACACACTCCTGCCTGGCAAGCACTGGCCATTGGCGGTTATGTGGAAGAGGCGGTGGGTAGTAATGGGGGCACTAACAACAGATGGACATCCAAAATTGGGATGTTCCTGGTGGGGAGATGGAGCAATGCCAAAGACTCGCCAGCTGTTTGGCTAGGTAAGCACCAAACATTAAATGCACGAATATGTGGTGGTCAAGCCCCTAGCCATGTAGTCTGCCTATAAAAACATTCAAATATGGATTTGCCAATTAAAAGAGCTCATGGAATTCCAGGTTGGTACAGTAATAGAATGCATTCATTCCAGCAATTCAGTTAATTTCTTACCTCCTTGAATATTCACCATCAACTGGGATTGGCATTACCAAAAAGTGGAATAATTTAGTAACCACAAAAACCATGAGGAAATATAAAGGTGGTGACTCTGAGCGCTGAGGCTCTGCAGAGTTGCAATCCTGGCATTAACATCAGCCCAAAATCTATGCACCTGAAGCTTCATGGCATGGGGTTCCATGGCTAAACAGCTGCACGCAAGTCTTACAACCTTAAACACAATGGAAGGCATCACATAATTGCTACATACTTACTAAAACACTGCGTTGTGCACGTGTCTGACATTGCCCACAGGTGGAGGAAGTAGATGCTCTTTAACAGTGTCTGCATAGGTAATAGTGGTGTAGAGCAGGAATCCCCAACCCTCCTCCTCAAGGCCCACCAACAAGCCATGTCTTACAGATCTCCACAGGGACGCACATGTGGGGGTCCACAAAACATGACCTGTTGGCGGACCTTGAGGAGAGGGTTGGGGGACCCCTGGTGTAGAGATATTCACTTTTAGACAAACGGCCGCCTTTCCCAGCTGAAATGGTCCAACCATTTGGCATCTCTGCTCTCACTGCTGTAAGCATCATACAACCTGGTTAATTCACTAATACTTTACCTGAAGGTAAAGATGCTGGGGCTGGACGTGTTGTGGCTGGCAATGGTGTAGATGAACTGATGGGTGGGTCTGTTGCGTGGTAAACCTGGAGCGAGGGATCATCACTGAGGGGGTATACACTGGGGCAGGGGGTGTTGCAATCACTGAAGTGCATGTGACTGGCTGCATCTGTAACGACTGAGGCCTCAGTTGTGGATCAAACCTATAAGAAAACCAAGGAATATAAAAACAAAAACATTGAAAGTGGTCCTCGAAAATATATAGACAGAACAAAGCCAAATGTAAATTATAAGGCCTTCCCACCAAATAAGGCCTTCCCACCAAATATGGTTTGGGATTGGTGCTGGTAACTAGAAGCAAACAACAATATCCTATGCTCTATTTTTTTAATTTACTGACCTAAATAAAGAAGTGGATGGATTCTAGTAAATTAACAGTTACCATGTTAAGGTGTTAAAAGCCCCCCATTTATTGACATACAGGGCTTTCTGGTATCAGGAAATATATCTAAAACGAAGTGGAGCTTAAAAGGACTGTCGAAATCTGGGATGACATCCAGAAGTGTAGTTTAAAATATTAGAATTTGCTACAGGATTTACTACTGTTAGATTCACAGATAATCTCTTTCCCCTTACCTTGAACTGCTGCCTCTCTTTTTTGCAGTATACTATGTAACAAGCAGAATCTTGCTGTTACATTGTAAAAAGCCAGCCAGTTCCCTGCTGTGTTACATTGTAACCGCGCGGCAGGTGTCTGCAGCTACATTGTAATCAGCTCACAGATTGCTTTGTGAGTGATCTCTTCATCACATCTGTATAAAGTGTATTTGTATGTCTCTTATTAAAACTGTACACAACCCTTTCAAACCTCACTTCTGGTGGGGGAGGGGGCTCCCATGAAACTAGACGTCATGACATACCTTGAAAGCAAAGACTAGGGCAAGCTTCTCTGTATATTATATTTTACCACTATTACTTCTCAAAAGGCTAAAACTAATAGCCTCCACCACATGAATACTGTAAAGAAGCCAATCCCAATGAAATGTTTACTGCTGTTCCCTTTGCCTTATTCACTGGTTCATATCCAGTGGTACTAGCACCACTGGTGGTAATCAAGCTCCTCTATAGTGGTACTCATGGAAGTGGGGGAACATTGAGCACTGCTGAGTAGCTACGTCTCCAATAGGATGTGAACATGTTGCAGGAAGGCAGGAGCCTCTGGGAATGACATTGCTGAAGAACTTGCATTGTTGGGTCAGTATAGGCTTTCTGTCCTGAGTAAATCTGTGTTAGTGGTCTCAGGGGTGGTACCTGAGATATTTGCAGAATGATGGCCTAGATGATGATGATTCCAGTTTGGTAGTACAAATATGTGAATGACATGTAAATGTACACACTTCAAAGATAATATGCATTAAGCCCCTCTGCCATTAGAAAATAACCAATTATACCTTAGGTGTCTTTCCTGGTTATAATCAGGAGGCTGTGGTCTGTCAGCAGCTTCATCAGGGAGGCGTGAGCGGGCAACAGGAGGGGGAGCTGGTGAAAACATGTTACTGTTGTACAGCGGCATAACAATGTTTCCATGAGTCTGTAAAGACACGGCAGGCTGCTGTGTCTGATTTCCCCCCATTAACCGCTGATGCCGTAATTGCTGTTGTTTTTGCAGTTGTTGCTGTTTGTGCAGCTGCTGTTTTTGTAGCTGTTGTTGACGTTGCTGCTGCTGCTGAAGTTGTTGCATTTGCTGCTGGTGCTGTAGCTGCTGCTGTGCTTGCTGCTGGTGCTGCTGTGCTTGCTGGTGTTGTTGAGCTTGCTGTTGTACTGGTTGATGCTGGTGTTGCTGAGGTTGCTGCTGGTGCGTTGTGTTCTTTAATTTCATGCAAAGTTACATAAAAGATGTCAATGTTTATATGTTAATGACATTAGTTAAATACTCATTAATGTAGACAGCCCAGTGTTGCAGATTATCTGACAGCATACATTACAAGATGGCTTCTCTTAACCCTTTCCTATCACATGACGTACTATTGCTTAATGTTCAGTGGAACTTCCTGCAATTCCTGTGAAGCAACTAAAGGGTTTGTACATTTCCCCAAAGCGGTTCTGCATGCTTTGAAAGGTGTCATTTTAAAATAGGGTCTTGTTTGGGGGTTTTCTGACTTATCGCCCCCTTAGAATCATTCAAGCTAACATAATCCCAAATCTTATTGTGGCAGTTAAAATCATTTTCAACCAAAGCAACTCTTTATCTTAGTAAAATACTAATACTGTCCTTCTGCTGCTTTCATTCATCACAGTCCCAACGTCCTGTGTCAGGGTTTCGGCTCCCGGGGCAGCATCAGTTCAGTAAAGATGGTGCACCAACGCATATAAATGGATGGAGGCAGTGGTAGGTCAGGTTAAACCCAATACACCTCCTATATTTACAGGGTAAACAGTGTTTTCCTAAAGCGGAAGTCCAGTCTCCCTTTAGGCCCTTATAAAACTAGCCATCTGCGTCACGTCACAAACGGCCAAAAAATGCAGCCCATTAAAATAAATTGGTCCTTTCATATCAGTCCGCTACAGTTTGCCACACAACCGCAACACGCCCCCCATAGAAGTCTGTGGGCAACGCAGTGGTGCGTTGTGCTGAGAGGGCCATACTCACCACCATCTGCCGAGCCATTACCTCTGGTCCCCCGCCGCTGTCTTGGTTTCTGTTCTCGGGTCTGGAAATACTGCAGCAAGCTCCTGAGGTTCTTCCATCCTCTGCTCCAGCAATGACGCAGGGCGGTGCAGGGCATCATGCACAAGCTGGCGCTGCACCACATCGGAAGCACAGCGAAACACACAATTGTCTGCTGTGCTGCGTGTCTACACTGCAAGAGATGCACAGTGTGAAATGAGCCTTAAAGTGGACCAACACCCAGGATTTTGACTATCCTGGGTCTTGGTCCACTTCGGTGGGGCACCCCCGCTCGGGGTGCCCCGCTGTGTGAAACCCCCCCCCGATCACCCGAAAAACTCACCTCTCCCCGCTCCCAGCGCTGACGGACAAGCGGTTTGACAGCCGCGGACAAGCGGCTCCTCCGCCGTCGCCTCCCGCGCGTCACTCTTGACGCGCCGCGCGCCCGCGCCGGCCATTCACAGACGGCCAGCGCGGGCGCGCGCACATCTAGAGGGGCGCGAGGGAGGCCGAAGACAAGGTAAGGGGGTTTGGGGGGGTTGCCTGCCACACTGTGTGCCTGCCACACTGCAGGAGGCCAGAAGAAGATGGAGGAGTGGCAGGCTCTGTCCCATAGGCTGAGCCGCGAAGGCTGCTTGGCCTGGGTGCTTGTCTGAGACGGTGATAGCAGCGGTGGGGACGGAGACAGCTGCCTCAGACAAGCACCCAGGCCAAGCAGCCTTCGCGGCGCAGCCTATGGGAATGGGATGGGGGGAATGCCACACTGCCTATGGGAAGAGGGAATATCACACTTCCTATGGAGAATGGGATGGGGGGAATGCCACACTGCCTATGGGAATGGGATGGGGGGAATGCCACACTGCCTATGGGAATGGGATGGGGGGAATGCCACACTGCCTATGGGAATGGGATGGGGGGAATGCCACACAACCTATGGGAATGGGAGGGGGGGAATACCACGCTGCCTATTGGGAATAAGAGGGGGGTTCCACTCTGCCTGTAATTGGAGGATTCTGCACCTTGCCTATTGGTTTCATAATATTATTTTTCTTATTTTCCTCCTCCAAATCCTAGGTGCGTCTTATACTGTGAAAAAATACTGTGCTTTTTATTTAAGAATTAAAAAAAAAAATAGATCTTCACTGTAAACACTAAATTTTCAAATGCAAATGATTAACCAAATAACAGAAGACAGTAGCACCTTTTAAAATAGAAAGTGTTATAGGTGGATAATTACCTGATTGTTTGTCACAAACTGGTGACTTGTGGGTAACTGAGATGCACAAAAACGTTTGGAACTCTTTCCAAGGCCTGGAATGGGAACCATGCTCTGTTGACAGGGAACACTTCTTGGGTCCACCTGCTGGATATTGTTAAATCCCATAGGGATTGGCGGCTGCATCAACATCTTTAGAAAACACATTACAAAAACATGTAAGGGCTACTGGACCACATTTCTGGGGCATATGTAAAGTAACTATAAAGTTTTTTGCTTGGCTTTGACGTAGGCTATTATTTCATTAAAGTCTGGAAATAACAGCACCCTATGGGCTATGCTAAAGAATTTGGAAACATTTTCTGCATAGCCCCTAGGGAGCTATTGTTTCCAAAAAAAAAAAAAAAAATATATATATATATATATATATATATATATATATACTGTGTATATATACCGTATATATTGCAACTGTTTGTGTTTTCTGTAGCACACATTTAAATGTCTATTTGCGATACCTGTAGATTAGAATCTTGCACTAGTTGTAGCTGTTCCTTGATTACATGCAGTTCCTCCTGTTGGGTTTTGATATCTGCTTGTAATACCCGTGTTCTTTCCTCTAGCTGCTCCTTCAGCTGGGTCATCATTCCCAGTTGGGCTGGGAAGTGATACACTGGCTGTAAAGCAAACAAGGAATCAGTGAAGATGCCACTTACATTGCTTGTGATTAATGTCTAAAACATCTAAGAAATCACTTTCACATTCTGCTCTCTTCACTATTTCACACTACTAAACAAAAACAAAGTGGACATCTATGTTTTTCCATTTTGGTCCTAAGCTAAGTAGCTCAGGGGATCCCAACCCTCCTCCTCAAGGGCCACCAACAGGTCATGTTTTGTGGATTTACATATAGCAGGCACTATAGCTCTGCCTGAACACAATTACTCATTATAAAGTTGATCAAAAAAACTGGATTTTGACTATACCGGGTTTTGGTCCTTGCCCCTGGGGCACCCTGACCCGGGATCGCCCAGTCTAACTCACCGGTTCTACAGCACATGCGCGGCCTCTCATCCAATCAGTACACTTGGAATCCGCTCACAGAAACTCGTTTAGGCACGTCTAAGACTCGGCTCCAGGTGAGTCTACATGAGCAGACCCGAGCACGCCACCACCTCCCCGCTTTTTTTTTTCATTAAAGCTGAGTGTCTTCATAACCCCATCCTTACATGGGTGGCTGGGGAAGGGGGCGGTTATGAAGACACTGGACATTCTATATAAATTAATAGTCCAGTTAAGTAACATGACAATATAAAAATATGTCACATATTTTCACACCCACTCCATTCACTTTGAGGGGGCATGTCGGGACTTTGCATGTATGTAGAAACAGGTTATCCACTCCCTCACTTCACACACTGCGCAAAAACCATGATCCTCCCCTGTAAAGCTGCAAAGCCAATCATTGCTCCTTGCTGCAATCACTCTAATGATCACAACAGTGTGCTATTAGACCAATGCACACACATGTCAGTAACCAACACCTCTAAGAAACAAGACACAAGCCAATTTCTAGAGTGTATAAGCTGTGCTCCTGTTTAAAACCACTCTACCTAGTGTGTGTGGACCCCACCCACCAAAAAAAGATGCCTTCATGTATCTCCTAGGTAGGTAGTTTATGTTAGGAAGGTAGGTTGGTGAGCAGTCATGCATAAAAATGAATAGGAAGGTAGATAAGTGGGCAGTTAGGTGGGTAGACAGGCAGAAAGATGGGTAAGTAGGTGGGGTAGTCAGGTAATAGGTTGGCAGGCAGGTAGATGGGTAGGTACTCAGATGAACCTCGCCCAAGGTTGTACACTTCTGAGCACCAGATCTATGGACCTAGGGGGGGCTTATGACGCACTGGACAAGTCATTGGAAAGGGAAGAACCTCAGGTATACACCACTGCAAGGCCATGTGGATTAGGGCTGACCAAACCAATCAGATACCACAAAATCCTGGTAATGTTGCTTGTGGGCACCGAGGTGGTACATTTTCGAGTGCCAGATCTCTGGATCTAGGGGGGCTTACGACCCACTGGAGGTGTTGTTGAAAAGGGGAGACCCTCAGGCATATACTATTACCAGAGCATGTGGAGCCGGGTCTACTGGACCAGGTGGCGGTACCACAAATTCCCGGTACCGTTGCTCGTGGGTGCCAAGGTGGGACACCTCCATGTGTTGGACCTGGGGGGGGGGCTAATGACCTACTGGAGTTGTTGGAAAGGGGAGAACCTTGGGTATCTACCCCTGGAAGGGCATGTGGATTAGCTCTGACTCAACCAGTCCGTGGTACCGTAAAATCCTGGTACTGTTGCTCACAGGCACCGAGGTGGTACACTTCCGAGTGCCAGATCTGTGGACCTAGGGGGGTTAAAAAACCACTGGAGGTTTCCTTGAAAGGGGAGAACCTCAGGCATACACTCCTACAAGGGCATGTGGATCGTTGCTCGCCGATACCAAGGTGGTACGGATCTCCTGCCCTAGGGGGCTAATGGCCCACTGGAGATATCTTTGGAAAGGGTAGAACCTCAAGTATACACCCCTACAAGGACACGTGTATCGAGCTGACAAGACCAAGCAGCAGCACCACAAATTCCCTGTACCGTTGCTTGCGGGCGAACTTAAGGGGGCTAACGACCCACTGGAGGTATTGTTGGAAAGAAGGAGAGCCTCAGGTAAAAAATCCTTACAAGGGTATGTGCATCAGGGCTGAACAGACTAAGTAGCAGCACTGTAAAGTCCTGGTACCCCGAAAATAGCCCCAACATTGGTGGAGGCCCTATTGCAGGGCAAATGGTGGAGGCACGTGCCTTACCTCATCCTCTGTGTCAGCACTCCACACTCCGAGTGTCTGGAGCAGCCACTAATAACAGGGACACATTTCTGAATATTTGGAAGTTTTTTTAATTTAATTAAAGAGTAGTGTTTCCCTAATCTGCAGGCTTGCACTTGCTATGGGAGTGATCAAAAGACGGATTATGAAAGTGCAAGTCATTATTTTGTAATAAAACTTACCATAATAGCTTGCTGTGGAGTTGACGGAACAATGTGATGTTGCACTAGATGTTCAGGTTGAGCTTGAGGAGGTACCACAGTCTACAAACAATATATATATATTATAGATAAATATTTTAGAGTATATATATATATATATATATATATATTAGATTAATTAAATTGGCACACCTATGTATCATCCTTGTTATGAACCTGTTAAAGAAACACTATCACAAAAAATGGCCCAGTGATAAAAATCCATATAAAGCCAGATAAATATACACCCGGCATCAGGAAATATCTAGCCAGGCTTGTTTTTATTTCTTTTAATCTAAGGAACAGGAAATTAGGGATGACAGGTTCTGTCAACCCTGATAACACGAAACCACCCCTGGATTTTATTCCTACCATGAGAGAATAAATCACAAGCTTGGTGGGAGTTTTATTCAGTTCAAGTGTATAACTGACCCCTCCTCTCATTAGCCGACCTATTTATATGGATTTTTAATGGTACACAATGGTACTTTTGCAGTAGTTCTCCTTTAAGTAGTATTTGCTCAGCACTTAAATGTTAGATTCTTCACAGATATTGTTTGCTTTGTTATTGTTTTCCAGCAGCAGCACTTTAAAGTGGATCAAAAGTCAAAATAGACTTTCCTTTTAAATTTATATTAAAACAAGCTTAGATTGCCTGTTCAGCAGAGTAATATATTGAAAGAAGGATCGTCCTTTTACTACAGTAAAATATATATATATATATATATATATATATATATATATATATAGAGAGAGAGAGAAAGAGTGTCCCCTTTAGCCATGCAATGCACTTTTAGATAGAAGAAGCCCACTTAAGCTCCACTAATTGCATTTAGTCAAGTAAAATGTATTTTAAAGTCACTGTCCTGGTTAAAAATTGCAGATAATCGCTCCCAGTCTGCTGCTGGGGCCTTATCTTACGCTGGCAGGAGTCATAGGTCATGGCCACCCAGAAGCCGGAACTGTCTCGCTTTGAACTTGTGGCGGCTACGGAGGGGGCGGGCAGATGCAGGATCGGCGGCTACGGGCAGCAGCGATGACTAAGATGGAGGGTGTCGGTAATGTATATGTGTATGTGTGTGTGTCTGTCTCTCTGTTTAAGTCGGCGGGAGACGCTGAATGGGAGTAGGGAAATGTACGTTTTTTTTTTCCCCCACTTTGGGGGAAAAATAAATGCGTCATATAGGGCAACAGATTTACTAATTACACCATTATGTTGGGCTACATTTCGCACTGTCCTAAACTGTTTTATGTTTTTAAATTGAAGAAAAACTGGCTGAGATATCGAGGTTTACATTTTCACCTCATGATTTCTCTTCTGAAAAAAGTGGCCATGGCCATTGGATCTGTGATGCTGCATAATAATCAGCTCTCTGCGCGCTGTCAGCAATGTTATGAATCCCAAGGAGGAGACAGAGGAGGAGGTGGAGGGAGAGATGGGAGGAGGCACCAGAAATCCTGTCCCGCTCTGCTGAGCTGATTGGGGACGAGGTGAAAAAGAGAATGTCATTGGCTGAACCTGCAAACCTCGATATTTCGGCAATTTCAATTTAAAACTGGAAAACAGATTAAGAAAGCGGCAAATGTAGCCCGACACAATGGTGTAAGAATTACCTTTGCCTACTGTAGCACTTTAATCTTCTTAAGTTTGGTGGCCTTCTAATTTAATGGCATTTGCCTTAGTTCTCTTCCAGCAGCCTCTCGCCAATAGGCCTGAATGCTACTTGGGCCCTTATTTATCAAGGGATAGCGCCAGGTAGTGTCTCACTAGCGCCAGCTATCGGCGGCTACCGACTCCAGAACGCCAGGCGGCGGACACAATCACGCATTTATCACGCTAAATGAGGCTAGCGCCGGCGAGAGCGTCAGCTAGCGCGGGATTCATCATGTAGCGGACTGCAACGAACAGCGCCGCTGCTAATCCCATCACAGCGCCAGGTATGACCTCTCGCTACCTGGCGCTCTCCAATGCATTTCAATGGAGAAATCTTTAAATATTCATAATTCATTGATATGAATGTTTTTTTTTATTTTTTTAAATGTCAAAAATTCTGTGACCACTTCGGCAATGTTAGATTTTTTTTTTAAGGTTAAAAAAAAAAAAAAAATTTGTGCAGAATTGATATTACAGGTCTGATATTAATGTATTCATATTACAAAATGTTTAGAAAAACTTGTTTAATTTTATAATCAAAAAATATGGTTGTTTGGGGGTTAAAAACTACTTTTAAGCCATCGCCGCCAGCGCTCTGGGGTTTAAACAAGCATTTCACAGCGCGAGAATTGCTGGGAGCCGTTCGCTCTGGCCATTCGCTGTCAGGCGCACCCATACAGCGCGGAACCTGTGAAACAGCGACTCCTAGCCCCGTATTCAACATTACCGCACACCGACTGAGTCGCTGTCAACAAGCGAACAACGGCCAAGCACAGCGAATACTAGCGGGCGCTGTGAAAATCACGCTACTGGCGCTCATCTGTCGCTACCTGGCGCTATTAATGAATCGGCCTCTTGGTTACTGATAATGATGTACCAGTTTATTCCAAAAACATCTGTCTGCACAGCATCAAAGCAAATCAGAGACATATTCCAGCAACAGGAGTGATGACTGTCCTATATATACATATATATCCATACACGTACCTGGGCTGCACTAGGTGCCAGTCTCATCTGTGGTTTATCCTGTTGACTCATGGAGTGTCTGGAGGGTGTGCTGGCCTCTGTAGGCCTCATAGATGAGGTTGCTGTAATATAATGAAAAATAAATACATCACAAAACAAAGACATTCTCTTGATTTAAGCTCTGTTCACAGCTATGGGCTTTTTCTGCATTGTGCAGCACAGACACAACACAGGGGAACATTCTGACCATTGTTTTCAATGGCCCACTTCACATGTATATACTGCTTGCACTTCAGGAAAATGGTGCATATGGCATTTTTAATGCAGCACTAGCACAGGCCAGTAGACATCTACAGCACCGCAAGCCAGAGGCAGGTATAATGCATTGTGTGGTGCTTTACACAGATCTACAATGAGCACAGAAATGTATCATGTTAAGGTTATGAAGGGTTTTTGGAGAAAACATTATTTTAGCCAAGCGTTCACTATACATACATGCCGAGTCTGACAGCGCAGTATGGGACGATCTTCGGGAGCTATGTGACGACACAGACAATCCGTCTCTGCTTGGCTCCGGGTTGATGGTGCACTGTGTGATGCCTAAATAGGTGTTCTGCCCCTGCAACCAGAACGACAGCAATTGTCATTTAACAAATAAAAAAACAAATGAACATATTGATGAGCCATGCTAAATTCCATCTTCACTGAAAAGGCTAAATTACCATGAACATTGATTTTAATGACATTACTAAAACTTGATTGTATACTAATATCAAAATGTATAATTAGAAGCCGGTGGGCCGAGTTACACATTACACTTGTAAAAGGTATATAAAACAGTTCCACAGTTTTCGGTCATTTTTTCCCACTAGGAGGAAACAAAAAATCAATCTACCTTCGTTCTTTGTTCTCTATTGCTGTTGTCAATACTTCCCCCCACCCTCCTGAAACCCTCCTGCTTTAGCCCTCAACCTTTCTTTCCTAACCCCCCCCCCCCCTCCATCTACACATTTTCATTTCTATCGCTGTCCCTCTGCTCGCAGTAGACACCCCCCCAGCCTGCCTTTGAAAATCCAAAGACATTTTCCATTGTGTTGTCTAAAATCTTGTCCGTTTCCAAAAGAACATGCTGCTACATAAGGCAAGCAGACAATGGTGAGGGGTGGTCAGTGGAGCCCCAGAAATGTTATATGATGGGGGTCAGTTAAGAGGTGGGGCACAGCTGGGGTGTGGCTCTTGCATTCCCCTGCTGCCAAATTGGTGAATGTTTTATATGATTGGCAATTTGGATGTCACTGCTTCCGACACATTGATGGCTATTTTGCATGACTCTGGGTGCTTCTGCTCTTGAGCTGCAGCTGACCCGTTTGTAGCCGGACACCCACTCCTCTACCTCCTGAATCAACACAGCCAACTTCTCCACCTTCTGAGATGTAACCTGAGCTCCACGAACTTGCAACTTCTGTGCACCCTCTCCTACCTCCTGTTGTCGTTTTGCTGCTGCTACTACTTCTACTAGTCATTTCCTGGCTACTGATCACTAATCATCCCCTAATGCTGTGCTCATGAGAGCTACAAAAGACCCCTGGAACGCCCTCTTGGGTCCTCCCCTAAAAGATGCTTTTCAAAAAGTTGATTTTGCTATAGAGTAATATTATTTTCCCATTGAAGTGATATTAGAATTTAAAGGGATACAGGAGGCAAATGCAATTGTTACACCATTGTGTTGGGCTATGTTTGGCACTGTCCTAAACGGTTTTCAAATATCAGAGCTATCAAGGTTTACAGTTTCATCTTATGATTTAGCTTTTTTAAAATATTTGGGTGTGGCCCTTGGCTCTGTGATGCCACATAATAATCAGCATTATGGGCAGGGGCTGTAAGACAGACATTCTCATCACCCTGGCTGTTCTCCCACTCTCCCAGTGTCCACAGTCTGATGATGTGGAGCTTCAGTCCACCAGCTTAGCCCTATTATTGGTGGTCTATGGCAAAGGAATTCAGGGGGTGTGCCACTACTCTTTGCCTTGTTTCTACTTTTAAGAGCAGCTGTGTTCTGACAGGAAGGGAGAGCACAGCCATGATGATGTGAGCTGCTGAATGACTGCTTATGCACTTTGGCTTCTGGGGCCCTTTAATACTGGGTTTAACAGTGTCTGTTAAGAGGGCTACATTTTACAATACATAAATAAGGGACAATGACGTGGTTTACCTTTAATGGTGTCTCTGCCAGTTCTAAAGCCGACTCTTCCAGTCCAAGGGCTCTTCTCCTTTCAGCTCGAACTTCAGCGTAACTGTAAATGGACAAAAAATAATCATAGGAAATGCACAAAAATGTATTAAATACATCTCTCCGCGGCCCTGAATAGACATATAGATTGAATTAAAAAGTCAATATTGAAGTAAAAAGACTTCCTTTTTCTTCAGGCTAAGGGTTAAGGTCTGCTTAAAGGGTTACTAAACCCCCCCAAAAAAACAAACAGGCACTCACCATCTCTCCCGCGTAGCAGCCGCAGCCCTGCCCTCCACTTGGAAACCTCACAGTTTTTGAGAACAAGGACTGGGGGCAGGATCGTGCTGGTCACACGGTACCATCCATTGACTATAATGGAGGGGGGGGGGGGGGACTCTTGGTTATAAACTCCAAGTCGGTTTTTCATCTAATGACACCAACACCCCCCCCCCCCACACACCCAAATTTTCTCCTTTTTCTCTTTTTACTTCCTTAAGCCAAATCAAAGTTGTTTAAATACTCAAGTGCCTGAGAGACATGAATCATGAATCATAACCATCCTCTGTCAAAATGACAATGACAATGGTGTCATACCACACAGGATGAACTCTGTAGAGAGAATGCTGCTCACAATGCAGCATTTTGTGACTGTAAGTTATTTTTGAATTAACAAACAATATAGCAGGAAGGTACAAGAAATGTGATTGCTCCGAGCAGTTAAAGTCACAGGTGTAGGCTAAATAATACAATTCTGTGATTACTAACCTGTAGAATTGGTATTATACGTATACAGCACGTCCTGTCTTAGAAGATATTCCTTACTCTTGGATTATACATCCAGTAGATGGCGCTGGACTGCAGAGACAGAAAAGTGTCTCCTCCTGGCCCCATATATACCAGGGACCTCCCACAAAATCCCCAGTATTGAAAAGCAGTTAAAATGAGACCGGGAGAACTACAACCAATATATATAAATTGGAACAAAAGAACAATCACCATAAAGAGGTAACTAAAGATAATGATAACAAGGGTGGGGTGGAACAGGACGTGCTGTATACGTATAATACCAATTCTACAGGTGAGTAATCACAGAACTGTATTATTCTAAGTATACAGCACGTCCTGCTCCAGAAGATATTCCTTACTCTTGGGACATCCAATAGCAGTGTCCGTAAGGTAGGTTGGGATCCCCAAAAGTAACAGCAGACAGTTTAAACCACTGCCGCCTGCAGAACTTTGCGACCAAAAGCAGCATCAGCTGAGGCCTTAACATCAACCTTGTAAAACTTAGAAAAAGTATGAACAGAAGACCAAGTGGCGGCCTTACAAACTTGTTCAACAGAAGCTTGGTGCTGAAAGGCCCAAGAGGCACCAATAGCACGAGTAGAATGAGCAGTAAGGCGGAAGGGAGGCTCCTTCCCCTTAGCAGAGTAGGCCTGTATCACAGCCTGACAGATCCACTTGCTGATAGTGGACTTAGCTGGAGCCAAACCCTTCTTAGGTCCAGACGGGAGCACAAAAAGAACATCAGTCTTCCTGAAGGGCTCAGTATCCACCAGATAGAACTTCAGAGTCCTAACCACATCCAGAGAGTGTAAAACCCTCTCCCTAGAGTTACTAGGATTAGGACACAGAGAAGGCAAAACAATGTCCTGATTGAGATGAAAAGCAGAAACAACCTTAGGCAGAAAATCTGGCTCAAAACGAAACACCACCTTCTCCTGGTGTCTCTCAAAATAAGGAGGTTTGATGGAAAGCGCCGCCAACTCAGAAACACACCTAACAGAAGTGATAGCCACCAAAAAGACTACCTTAAGCGTAAGAATGGACAAGGGGGCCCCCTGCAAGGGCTCGAAGGGAGACCCCTGCAGGGCAGATAAGACCAAGTTCGAGTCCCAGACTGGTAACATAGGCTTACGTGGGGGACGCACGTGAGTAACCCCCTGGAAGAAGGTCTTGACCAGGGGATGCTGAGCAAAGGATCTTTGGAAAAAAATGGCCAAGGCAGGAACATGACCTTTCAGAGTACTGAGTTGAAGACCCAGATCCAAACCATGTTGCAGAAACTCCAGAATCCTAGGAATAGAAAACACACGACGGGGAAGCGAGTTAGACTCACACCAGTCAATGTAAGTACGCCAAACCCTATAGTAGATAGAAGAAGAGGACCTTTTCTCTAGCCCTGATCATGGTATCAACCACAGAGGCAGGCAGCCCCTTTTCCATCAAGATGGAGGTTTCAGCAGCCAGGCCGTCAAAGCCAGCGTTTGCAAATTGAGGTGGCGTAGGTGCCCCTGAGTGAGCAGATCTGGAACACGGGGCTGATCTACTGCCAGCTGCACGATGTCTGCGAACCACACTCTTCTTGTCCAACAGGGGGCCACCAGAATGGCTGGCACCCGTTCCTGAGCTATCTTGCGCAGCACCCTGCCCAGCAGGGGAAAGGGTGGAAACACATACAGGAGCTGAAAACACGTCCAAGACATTGCCAAGGCATCCATGGCCAAGGCCAGAGGATCCTGGGACAGAGAGACAAAGACTGGAAGCTTGTGATTGTGACGGGACACAAACAGATCCACATCCGGCTGACCCCAGCGGTGGCACAGGGAGCGAAACACCCTGCTGCTGAGGGACCATTCTCCGAGACGAGAGGTCTCATGTGGAACTGAGCATATGGAACCGCCTTGAAGCAGGACACCATCAGGCCCACCAGCTGCATTCCATGCCTGATGGATGGATGAGGACAAGACAGAAGGAGCTGAGCTTTCTCTTGAAGACTCCACCTTCTGCTGAGGAAGAAAGATCTTGACCTGAGATGAATCCAGAATCATGCCCAGAAAGGACTTCACCATGGAAGGAGACAGGGAAGATTTGGGGTGGTTGATCACCCAGCCGAATTACTCCAGTGTGGACACCACCCGCTGAGTGTCCAGCTCTGCCTGATGGAAGGACTGAGAAGCGATAACCATGTCGTCTAAGTAAAGAAGGATGCGAATGCCCTGAGATCTCAGCAGAGCCAGTACGCCCGCCACTACCTTGGTGAATACCCTGGGGGCCGAGGTGATACAAATTGATGGCGCTGATCCTCCAGAGTGAACCTGAGGAATCTCTGATGACCTGGAAAGATAGGTACGTGAAGGTAAGCATCCTTGATGTCTACAGAGGTCATGAAGTCCCCTGGGCGTAGGAAAGTCACAGCTGAGTGCAGAGTCTTCATGCCAAAGTGTCTGAATCTGACAAATTTGTTGAGGTGCTTCAAATCCAGGATGGGTCTGATGGACCCATCTTTTTTGGGAACAATGAAAAGATTGGATTCATAGCCTTTGCCCCTTTCCCTCAAGGGCACCCGGCAGATGACACCCAGTTCCAGAAGGCCTTGGACAGCCAGGGACAGACCCTGAGCTGACAGGGGGTTTTGAGCTAACCGGGATTTGATGAATCTTGGGGGCGGCCAGGCTGCAAACTCTATCTTGTAACCGGAGGACACTACCTCCTGAATCCACCGGTCTGAGACATGACGCCTCCAGACATGAGCCAAGAGCCGAAGCCGTCCCCCCACCCAGATGGGTGAGGGCGTCCCTTCATGCATGAGGGGGCTTGGGGGAGGACTTAGGCTTGGGACCCCAGGAGGAGCCAGAGGGGCCACGTCCTCTGCCCCTGCCCCAAAAATCTCCACGGGCTCCAGCAAAGGAAGCTCCCCGTCCAATTCTGGAGCCCCTGGAAGGAAGGAGAAAAAGCACCTGAACCCCGAAAGGACCGGGGCTGCCTTCTACGCTGAGGTAACTTGCCTCCCTTAGCAAACAAGTCCAGACGTTCCCCAAAGAGACGCAGCCCCTTGAAGGGAAACCCAGTGAGAGCTTTCTTAGCAGCGTTGTCTGCTGCCCACTGGCGCAGCCAGACCGAGCGGTGTATCGCCACCAACAAGGCAGATGCCCTGCCACACATTC
Source organism: Gastrophryne carolinensis (assembly GCA_027917425.1). NCBI lineage: Eukaryota > Metazoa > Chordata > Amphibia > Anura > Microhylidae > Gastrophryne > Gastrophryne carolinensis. The sequence goes on along the minus strand of CM051235.1, from coordinate 100,127,921 downwards.
TAATGGTATCATTCAAGGCAGAGAGAACATATGCAACAAATTCCTCACAACGCAGAAGAGCTCTATACTCTTCACTACCTGCATCACAAGGGCCCCATCTAAGAGACCCCTGAGCAGGCTTTTAATAGCAACAGTCGTAATAGCAGAGGCACAGACCGGACGCAGCGCAGTCCCCACACAGGTGAAGGCATGACAAGCCAGCTGATCTATGTGCCTGTCCTCCCCATCCCTCAGTGTAGTAGAGTCAGGAGAATGCATGACGGATGCGTTGGACAACCCCAGAACTGGAGCATCCACCTCGAAAGGACATGACTACTGTTTAACCATTTCAGCAGGAAAGGGATTACCGCTTATCCCAACTCTTTGGCACCCCGCGGAGCCACGGCAGGAGGAGAGATACAGAGTACATCAAAAATGTGAGCTAAAAGCCTGTCAGTATCATCTAAAGCCCATGGGTCAGACCCAGAATCGGCACCATACACCCTAGATTGTTCCTCAGATGATTCTGAATCAGAAAATAATTCCCCCTCTTCCAGGGGGGTATAACAGGTAACATAAAAAAATTCCTCAGCCTCCATAGGAAAGAGGGAAACACCAGGTAATAAATGCCGCTTCTTAGCAGAAGCCTTACGCGGGCCAGACCCAGCAATATGTCTCTCAATGCTGGCCACCCGTGCAGCCAAATCAGTTTGAGACTCCCCACTGGTATGCACCTCACTAGGAGTCAGATGTAAGCGTGGGGGGGTAGGCGAAGCCAGAGGGAGAGCAGGCCAGCTGCCGGTAACCCAGACTGCAGCGCAAGCGTCTGCTGGGCGCAGGGTACACACACCCTGACATCATCACTTATAGGGGATACCCCACATGCCATACACAGCCGGGCTTGTCCCGAAGGAACCCCAAGCACATTATCCGGAGAAGCCTCCATATGGTGATTATTGTGGCACAATAGGCCAATTGGGATTGACGCCAATAAGCCTATCCGGGATGCCCCTTTAGCCCGCTAGGGAAGTGGGAGATATACAATACAATAGCCCTCCAATAAGTAGTTAACGCTAAATAGAGGGGATAGGACCTGGAGAAACCATAAAAAAGTTTGACCCGCGTGTAAGACATAAAGCATAATACAAGGAAAAGTAAAGAAAAGCCAGCCCGCAGGGGCACTTACGGACCGCGATAGGGGAACGCCAGGCACGCAGCACAGGAGCTCCAAAATGGCGCCAGCATATACCTTGAGGGGCGGGCCGCGGAGAAGTGATGCGGAAAACGTCATCCGCAAGGCTCGCCCCCCCCCCCCCCCCGAAGAGCACGAAAATGCGCCCCCGTGACAAGGCCAGCCAATGACGGCGATGTCGCCGCCATCCGCGGAGTGGAGTACAAGCGTGTGGCGGCGGCAAAAGCAACCAGTGCAACCAATACAAAAGTCTTAGCAAAAAGAAACACATAGTAATATATACCCCCCCCCCCCCCCGGAGATCTACCCAGGGGGAGCGAAGGGGAAGCAGCGGACCTAAGAGGAACCTGAGGGGACAGGGGGCGAGGGCCGGCCGCGGGAGGGGCATCCCATAAGGCTCACCATGGGCCTGTACCGCCTACCCTTTAGTGGGGGACTGCGGTAGGAGCGCTCCTTAGCACCTAGCAGCAGTGCTGCCTACCATCACCCGACCAGTGCAGCCAAAGCTGGGAGGCAGTGAAAAGGAACGGGTGGGAATTGTCCTACATGGCCACAGGCTAATAAGCCCTGCTCACCTGCGAATAGAAAGAGCCATCTTCTAGTCATCGCAGCCCAGACTGCAGAGTGATGAACTGGGGATTTTGTGGGAGGTCCCTGGTATATATGGGGCCGGGAACAGACACTTTTCTGTCTCTGCAGTCCAGCGCCATCTACTGGATGTATAACCCAAGAGTAAGGAATATCTTCTGGAACAGGACGTGCTGTATACTTAGAATATATTCTTACCCTCCTCCAATATTGTTCCGCCTTCCACAGCCAGATCCTAGAAACAAGGCCACCACTGACAGGCCTGACAGGCAAGTTTCAGGTGGTGGAGCTACACTTGAGTGTGACAGCCAGAGGGACCTTCCCTAAGTATTGAGCTAACAGTATTTAGTGTTAAAGTATTTATCTTAATACATATACAGTAGAAGCAGTATGTATGGTCCCTAAACCAAAATCAAACCCTTAAAAAGTCCCCCAGGGGTGCTCTGGTTTAAGGTGCTCCACTGTGTGAAACGCCACCGTTCGCCCAATAAACGTAACTGTCCTCGGTCCAATGGCCTCTATTCCAAACAGCTCAATAGAATTCACAGCCGCACACTTGCATCCTGGGGCTGTGCACTTGCATCCTCGGGCTGGAGAAATGAAATGATAACTTTGGAGGCTTGCTACGGTTTGTACCCAGTGCTACAGGAAATGGAGGAGAGGCACCAGAGGGGCTACTTGCTGCCTTATTATAGTTTTGGGTTTACAATCCATTTAAATGGTCCAATAATGAAAATCTAAATAAATATGTAAAACAGAAAAAGAGTAGGGGTTACTATGCACCCTCCACCCCCCCAAAAAGAATCCAATCAAGCTTGGTGGGAGCAAAACCCAAGAACTTGACTTTCCCGGGTTTTGTTTGTGCCCCAAATTGGGTTGCCCCACTGTGTGAAACCCCCCAGAAAGCCCACTAAAACTCACCTTTCCTTGCTCCAACGATGCATGCGTGGGCTCTCTTCCAATCAGAGGCATTTGCTGTGTTTACTTCCTTACGGAAAAGGGCTCTGATTGATACGAATAGGGAGCCTATCTGAATGGCTGTAGGGGGAGCACGTGCCCGCTGCCAGGGGATCAGGGTATGCGGCAGCGTGCACTCCCCATATTAAACAATGAGAGCCGTCTGCTGAATGATGTAGTCACGGCAGGCGGCTCCCATTGGACGAGAGCCCTGGGAGGGTTTTAATTCTGGATGCCCCAGGGAAAAGCCAGCGCCCGGGACTGGAGTCTGATGGGTTTTGTTCCACTTTAATGGAAGGAAGAGGATAAGGTAATTGTTTTGCTAAGAAAATAATCTAGAGGGATATTAAATGTCCTTAAAAGAATGGCGTAAAATTATTTAGTAAGTAAAATCTGTTATAAAGGTACTACCTAAACAAATGCTGCAATATTTAGGGCTAGACAAGAAATGGCTTAGAACAGTGGTTCTCAACCTTTTTACACCAAGTACCCAGGGCCGCATTAAGTGTGGTAGAGGCCCCTGGGCACAAAATCTGGTGGAGGACCCAGATACAGTATTTCCTTTAAAATAATAGTCCAGCCAAGTAACTGATTGTGTGTGGTTGTCTGGCACCTGCCTACTTACTGTATTGTCAGATCGAGTCCCTTGTGCGGGTGCGTGCTGCTCGGGAACTCCCGCTTTGCCATTCTGGGCAGGGGGTAGTGTAGACGCCCAGCTGGTCCAGTAAAAAACAGTTCCCTGCATTGAGCTGCCAGCAGCTGTGCTTGGTGGCTTATGTGCAGTGAGCGGCCCCTGACTGACAGCTCTGCACGCACCCGTTGTTGCTGGCACCCCGGCCTGTGAGACTGAAAAGCCTCCTGGACCAGACAATAACCCAAAGGTTGGTGGGGACCCCCTTTGCAGGGCAATTGGTGGAGGCCCCTGTTTTTGATAACAATGAGCAATGAATTTTTGAAGAACGGCTGCGAGCACAGATGATGGGGGTCTCTTAGTCTTCCTGCTGAATTGTGTATAGAGTAGTGTTAGGTTGTGTATATATAGGATTTTAAATAAAATTATGAGTATGATATATTATATGCTGAATTGTTAAGCCTGTTTCTTTTTGTTTAGTTGTTATTTATTTAATTTAATTTATTTATTTGTTATAACTTTGTACATATTGTATGTGATTGATTGATTTTACTCAATAAAAAAGGTACAACCAAGTACCCTGAAATAAGAAATCAAATACTAATATTACCATGTGCCTTGTAGAACATTTTAAAGAATGAAAGAGTAATGCTTTTCTGTTAAAATAATATACCAGACCTGTCAGACCCTCCTGTAGGTATGCTCAAATACACTGTCTAGTACCCCCTGGGGTATATGTACTGCAGGTCGAGAGCCTTATAGAGCAAGCTGTGACCAGATCGACATTTTCCAAAGCTAATGTTTACTTCCTGCCACAAGAGGGTGCTCTTTACTGATTTTCAATAATTTGGCAGTCTAATAGTTTTCTACCGATTCATTTTAATACTGGATTCTCAACTACAAACAATACTTTATAATGCAAGTAGCTACTAAATCTTTTTAATGAGTTTTTCTCTGTCTTTAATCGGCTTTATGTAATTGATTTCAATGATGAACTTTTCAAGGGCATGGGGCCAATAACATTGAATAACATCACAGTCTTGTCATAATAAAATGTTAATCGCGGGCCTCTAAAGAATAACAGTAAAACTGGGCTCAATAAATAAGGGAAGAACGGGGCCAAACAGCTGTGGGATTTTGGCCTCCCCCTGTATTTAGCACAGGCTCGCCAATAAGTTGCTAAACGAAATGCTTTAAACTCACCCAAAATGTTGCATTTACATAGAACATGGTGATTTCTGCTTACCTAACAACAGTGTGTGTGCAAACGATAAACTCCGGCTTGGAGTTCCACTGGTGGTAAGTGATGTAGTAATGCGTCTGCAGCCAGATCCACTGTTGGCCTTTGGTGAGAAACCTGTAGTAACAGGACTTTCCTTTTCCATACTGCATCACTGAAATCCAATATAACACAACAACAACAAATAGGGTCAGACATACAGTAGGACATTACAGAGGTCAAGAAACTGCTAAACATTAAAGCTGACCCAAGGTATGATTTCCCCTCCACCCAGCGGACGTGTTTCCCCCTCTGATGGACATTTCGATTTGGTCTTTACCTTTTTAAAGCGAAGTAGATATTACGCTAATTATGATTTATGATTTATTATGGTTTATTTTGATTGGGGACCTGTTTGATATTGATACTGAACATGTACTTTTAGATGGTAATGAATTAGGGTATTATGGGGTTATCGAGTGGATATTGTAGGTATTTAAAGGCACGTATTTATTTATTCAGATTGTTTGTTAAACTTCTGCTTTAATGTTTATACTTAAAGTGGACCAATCACCAGGATTTTGACTATCCTGGTGATTGGTCCTTGCCCTGCTGTGTGAAGTCCCACAGTTCACCCAGGACCAGGGAAAGGTAAGTGGGCTTGCAGGCAATCTGGGGGGATTGTGTTCAGAAATTCACCTGAATCTGGGTTAGTGAACAATTCTCCATTACCCAGATAATCCATCCACTTCACAAGTGTGCCATATGATTCTGACTAGACAGCATGATTATTGCACAGGTGTGCTATAGGCTGGCCATGCTAAAATGCTTAAATCACACAGCACAATGCCACACAATGCTAGTAGATCACAGACTAAATAACAGCATGCAATGCATTAAAAGAGGCATGGAATCACGGGATAGAGATGTAATTTTGCCTCTTTACAAGGCACTGGTGCGCCCTCACCTGGAGTATGCCGTCCAGTTCTGGGCGCCCGTTCATAGAAAGGACGCCCTGACTCTGGAAAGGGTGCAAAGGAGAGCCACCAAACTAATAAAGGGAATGAAAGATCTTAGTTATGAGGAAAGATTACGAGAATTAAATCTGTTTAGTCTTGAGAGGAGGCGATTGAGGGGGGACATGATTAACTTGTATAAATATATAAATGGACCATACAAAAAATATGGGGGAACACTATTTCACGTAAAATCCTCTCTAAGGACAAGGGGGCACTGCCTTCGATTGGAAAAAAAGAAATGTAGTCTCCGGAGGCGACAATCGTTTTTTACCATAAGAACTATAAATCTATGGAATAGCCTCCCACAGAAGCTTGTTACAGCATCAACCGCTGACAGCTTCAAAAAAGGATTAGATGCTTATTTTGAAGAAAATAACATTAACAGTTACTACTAGTGGTTATCAGTAAAAAATAAAAATAAAATAAAGACAAAAAATAAAATAAATAGCTTCCCCTATGAAATAAAAGATAACTTCCCCCTACCCCAACACCCTCGGTTGAACTTGATGGACATATGTCTTTTTTCAACCGTATTAACTATGGAACTATGTAACAGATGTCACATGTTTTGAAGGAGCGTGCAATTGGCACGCTGACTGCAGCAATGTCCACCAGAGCTGTTGCCCTAGTAGGACTTTTTTATGTTCCCTCTTTGACAAGTGAAATTATTTATGTTGAATGGCATGTGTCTGGTGGTAAGATTGGAAAGATTTAGAAGGCATTTTTGATTCTAAATTGGAGCTGCAGCATTTGAATCAAAATCATTGTTAACAGAATTTAATGTTTTGTTTTTCATAGGCCCCGCTCACTGCTTTTTTTGTTGGTAATGTCCTGGAAAAAGACTTAAAAAATATTAATATGTAACATGCAGTGATGCATGAATCTATCGTTTGTAATAGTGATTAATCACCAAATAAAAAAACTAAAGGGTAATCATCAATTAGTCTTAGTGCTCCAATTAGCAACTCACCTGATCACTTGGTCCTAACTCGCGATGCAGCCCACTTCCTGTCTGAGCTCCATTATCCGGAGCTTCCATGTTCAGGTCGCACCTCCCACCATCAGCCACAGGGTATGGCCACGCTCTCTTCATTCAATACAATGGTGGGATTGAGTCAGCTCTCGCCCCTCCGTGGCAATGAATGGAAAGGGCATGGTCGCGAGCCCAATACGCCATCAATCCCGACCCCTATTGGTGGGCTGTGGCTAATCGACAGATCCGGACTGATCAGTTATGGTGGAACAAAAGGTCAAAAGTTTTTTTATTGGGTGGTCAATCACTTTGTTTTCAGAATGTATAGTATGGAAGAAAATATACTGCAGTGGCATAAAAAGGAATTCTCCCTCTTTATGGATCTATGCCAATGTGTGTTGCACGTTATGTTTCAGTATATGAAATGTATTGTGACTAATGAAACCTCTCAAGCCAAATAAACCTGAATTGTTTTAGGTGCTTTTAGGTAACTGGAACTATGGCCCTTATTTAACAAGGGATAGCGCCAGGTAGCGAATGGTGAGCGAACGGTAATGACGCTCACCGCCACGAGAACGCCGGCTCCCCTCCGCAATCACACATTTATCAAGCCGATCCTGCTTAGCGACTGACAGAGCGCCAGATAGCGAATCATTCATCATTATTCCAGCCTCACCCCACAGCGCCAGCGAGCGACCTTGAACAGCGACAGGTATGACCTCTCGCTACCTGGCGCTCTCCAATGCATTTCAATGGAGCAATCTTTAAATATTCTTAATTAATTGCTATTAATTTTTTTTTTTTTTTTTAAATGGCAAAAATTCTGTGACCACTTCTGCAATGTTAGATATTTTTTTAAGGTAAAAAAATAAAATAAAAAAATTTGTGCAGAATTGATATTACAGGTCTGATATTAATGTATTCATATTACTAAATGTTTGTAAAAACATGTTTTTTTTTTCCAAAAATATGGTTGTTTGGGGGTTATAAAACTACTTTTAACACATCGCCGCCAGCGCTCAGGGGTTTAAGCATTTCACAGCGCGAGAATTTTTTGAGCGTGATTTGTTAATGAATATGCTGGAAGCCGTTCGCTATGGCCATTCGCTGTCATGCGCTCCCATACAGCGCGGAACCTGTCAAACAGCGACTCCTAACCCCGTATTCAACATTACCGCACACCGACGGGGTCGCTGTCAACAGCCGAACAACGGCCAAGCACAGCGAATACTAGCGGGCGCTGTGAAAATAACGCTACTGTCGCTCATCTGTCGCTACCTGGCGCTATTAATGAATCGGCCTCTATGTCTTATTGGAATGGCAACAATGTGGCTATTTATATACATCCACATACCTGCTTTCCTTTAGGGTATTTAGAGACTGCTGAAAAGATGAATCAGTTTTTTTCTATATTTGTTTTATTATCTGATGTTTGAGATAAGATATTTAATGTCAAGGATCAGATGAATGAAAATATTATGCTAAATAAATGTTCTCTGACATCAGTCTTTCCTCCTGCTTCAATTATTTGTTTAGAATCTTGAATTCAGCACTGTAATCACTATTTTCCTTATTAGAGCAGATCCACACCCAAGTTATGGCTTTGGGACATGTGCACCCTCGGCACTCTACACCAGGGCAGTTTCTGGGCAAAATAGCTCTTAGTGCAGGAAGGAAAAATGTCTGCCCCTACTCATCCATCCTATGGTGATGCTGCAGTCCCATACAGGTATGTGCCATTCCGTGCCTTACTTAGCAGCAGACAGTGCCCCCTTCCAATGACTGAGCCCAAAAGGAGGGGATGAGGGGCCTGTCTTGGCCCTGCACCACCAACAGTGGCTCTGACTCAGAAAACAGGATTGCTGGGATAAAGGCGTCCCCAATGGCCTTGGCGCCAATGGTGACTGCCCTGCTCACCCTCCCCTAGAAATAGCCCTGCCCTCAACTCCCCTTCTTCTGCACATTTCTCTGAGCTGGGGACCAGCATCCGCTGCACACTGTATAATTACACTTATGGCTATGGATGGCCAGGAAGTGGAATGAGGAACAGGCTTGCAGGGGGATTATGTGCAGGGGCGGTTGGGATGTCCCCCACTGCAATCAACAGACATTTTGTATAAAATCGAACTTTATTTACATCCCATGTGTAGAAGGGAAACACTGCAGGGTCTAAAGTTTAGTGCACACATTAAAATGTATATCAATGCTATTACAATAAAAATGGAAGATGAACTCACAGTGAACATGGCACCTAGCTAGCAGCTCCAGGTCATCTGCGTGATAGTAATCATACCCTGATGTTCCCAGCACTTCAAAGGGTAAGTAGCCAATAATTGGTGGGGCCCTGAAAGCAAAAATAAACGCAGTGTTCAGAGTACTATAAATGCTGCCATTTCTACAGCTTAACGCATTTCAAACACAATGCCTTAATGCAGGCCAGTGATCTGCCGCAGAATGAAAGAACAAGCTGCAGTGAATGCTGTACAAATGCAATGACTCTTAAACAAAATCTATATAATGTTCCATCCTGGAAAGTGACGGCACCTTTTATACTGAGCACAGGAAGTGGTTTGTAATGTGCATTTTTCAAAAACCCAAAGATGCACAAAAGTTTAAAAAAAAACTTGAATTCATATGATAAGGATATAATAAAAATCTATCCGTTAAAGAAAAGCATGTAAACCTGAAGGTTCAAACTTTTAACAGACCTGGCAATGCTCGCTCTCACTATAGAACTGATCAGGGCCAAACTTACCATAGAGGCAGTGCAAGCACGTGCCCCTGGGCCCGGCGAACGCTGCCTCCACCACCCACCACTGCATACTTACCTTGCCATGCCGACTCCTTCCCTCTGGCTTCTCCATTGCCACACATGCACCTCTCCTCCCTGTCGCCACCATGTGTGCCCTATAATCGGCGTCCGCTGTCAGGTGCGCCTCCTGCGCCCTGTCACCTCCACGTGCGTGCTTTTCCGCCACGCACTTGAGAACGATGCAGACCCAGCTGGTGAGTGTCAGGGGGTGTGGGGGTGGTATTGCTGGTGAGTGTCCGCTCACTGTGTTAAGTTTAGTGGAGTAACTGTAGATCAATTGCTGCCCTTGTTAACAAGTGATGGAGGCCCCAGGACATCCTGGCACTGGATAGAGGGGTGGCCGTACCTCCTTCCAGGATAAAGCGATTAATAGCTGGACATGAGTTGAGAAAGTCTTGGAGAGGGAACAAGCCCACTCCCAAGGTTTATTATTGTTTATTGCGATATGCTGTGATTTGTTTATGATGCTAATATTAAATACATTTTAAATATTTTATACTGACATAATAGTACAACTGGTTTTCAATAACCACTTTTATCTCTCTTAATCCTTTGGCTATATTCACATATCCCCCATATATATATATATATACACCATAGGAATTAGCACAGGGTCAGCATTATAGATTTTTTGGTATGGGCAAGCTAGTATTTTTTTAGGTGGCTGCCGGCTGTCATGTGGGACAAGCAGGTAACAGTGGAGCAACGACCAGCGAAATATTATACCCAGTTCCCAAGCAACTCATTTGGCCTTGTGCAGATGTGCATCCCAAATTAAAATGTTTGGGGATAAAGAATCCCTGCAGAGTCTGCCGTATAGTGGACCATTCGCCAGGATTTTGACTATCCTGGTGATTGGTCCCTGCCCCTGTAGGCTCATCCAATCAGTGCTTTATGCAGCACATACTAATGTGCAGCATAAATCTGCTGATTTGAACTTAGCGCCGGCATAGGTGTCGCCAAAAGCCGCATCCCAGTCCTCCCGGTGGAGTGCCAGAATCGGAGGGTTACTGGCACCCTTGGGGGTTTCAGACAGCGGGGCATTCGGTATAGGGTAAGCGGGGCATTCGGTATACTTGAGTAAGGGCTCATTTGAAGCCTGAAACGTGTTACATGTGGTGGAGGGTGTCTAAGGGGTTTTTGCCTACAGCACGTGCTTGGATGTATTTGGACGTATTTTAACTTATCAAGTAAAAGTTATATTTTATTTCCGGCTGGAGTTATCTTCGTTTGCTTCACATTCGGTATAGGGTGCCTCGGGGCAAGCTAGCGGCCAGCCCTGACCACAGGGGGGTGATTGGTCCACTTAAAGCAGGATTATTAAACCAATCATATTCACATACTGCTAGCCTCAGTTGTTTCGTAAAAAGGTTGTCCATAAAACATAATACAATAGTCACCTGTGGTCTAGGAAGAGGAATTTCCACTCTAGACTATGTCGTGATGTAAATTCTTCACAAGGCTCTTCAACATTGCACAGTTCCTGCAGAAATAAATAGGAGAATTAAAAATGTATAGAGCAGCCGTACTCAACTGGCGAACCAGGGTCCGAATGCGGATTTTCTGACCCCTGACCTGACAGCCCTGCACTCAGTTGCTTCTGTGTTGCCATGGTATATAGCTTCATGGCAAAAGAGATTTTTTTTTCATTTCCAAGCCAACAGTACTATCCATCAGTAACACCAAACAGTACTGATATCTAGAATCGGGATGCCCCGCTGTGTAAAAGCCCCAGGTCGCCCAGAATCCAGCAATGGGGTTGAGTTGCTGATTGCCAGATTAGGACCGATCAGTACCCTCTTGTTTTTTTCATTTTTGTTGTCAATCCCTTTAAAAATCGGACCTATCTCCACCCTTCCTGCATCAGATTATGTGAGACACACATCTCCTAAATAAATCCCTTTTCTATGCTTGGAGTAATGTAAATTGTTGTGCAGTAGTTTTAATTACACAGTCAGGAAGAGGTCTTCCCCTTTCTCTACAGACACTTAGAGCAATCCCATCGTGATTTTCACATAGAAAGAAATGTGCAGGATAGCAGCAGATAATAAATAATCCCAACTACTCTTTTTTGAGCAATCAGACAAAAGCGGGACGTAAAACACAACAACAGCTCACCCTTGAGAAATGATCCCAGGGTACTGGCAACCTCAAATCCAAGAGAAAGCTTGAGGATCCGGCTCAACACTGTAGATAATCTGAGCCTCATTTTCATTACACATTTCTATCTCAGACTTAGAGGCCGATTCATCAATAGCGCCAGGTAGCGACAGATGAGCGACTGTAGCGTGATTTTTTCAGCGCCAGCCAGTATTCGCTGTGCTTGGCCGGCGTTAGCTTGATGACAGCGACTCAGTCGGTGTGCGGTAATGTTGAATACTGGCTGGGGGGTCGCTGTTTCACAGGTCCAGCGTTGTATGTGAGCGACTGACAACGAATGGCCAGAGCGAACGGCTAGCTTCATATTCATCAAAAAATCACGCTCCGAATGTGCAGTCGCTGTCCATTCCTTGTTTAAACCCCAGAGCGCTGGCGGCGATCTGTATTAACTAGTTTTTAACCCCTAAACAACCATATTTTTTGAATGTAACATTAGACATGTTTTTAGAATCATTTTGTTATATGAATACATTAATCTCAGACCTGTTAGATCAATTCTGCACTTTTTTTTTTTTTTTTTTTTTTGACTTAAAAATAATTCCTAACATTGCAGAAGTGTTCTCCGATTTTTTGACATTAAAAAAAAAAATTAAAATATTAATACCAATTAATTATGATTAATTATAGCTTGCTCCATTGAAATGCATTGGACATCGCCAGGGAGCGACAGCTCATACCTGGCGCTGTGAGGGAATTTGCAGCGGCGCTGTTCGGTCCAGGCGGCTTCATGATGAATGCCGCGCTAGCCGTCGCTCTCGCCGGCGCTAGCCTCATTTTGCTTGATAAATGCGTCATTGTGACCGCCGCGGGCGTACTGGAGTCGGTAGTCGCCGTTAGCTGCCGCTACCTGGCGCTCGTCAGACACTACCTGGCGCTATCGCTTGATGAATAAGGGCATTATTGTAGCAGCCAGGGTCTCAGCAGAGGTCAGAACGTTTCCACAGGCATCTAATTGTTGCCTGACCCTACTAACATAAGCATGCATATGTCAACCTTAACTTAAATCTTTAATAGCATTAACCTAGAGACTTATCCTAAGCACACGGGATCACTGCAAAAGGGCCAGAGGTCAGAATGGGCTTAACATGCTTGATATAGTTCTTTTGTGCAGGGTCAAAAATTGTATGCTCAGGTATTTTCTGAGAGTTATGCAAGGAACTATTCCCCCCTCCCCCCAATGGGGTATAGGTCTGCTTTAATCTAAATGATACATGCTGGGCATAAGGAAGACAGCACAAATATACAGAGATATAAGAGTACTCTAATGTGCTTTTATCACACACCTTACCACAAAGGCTAAAAGTCTGTAGTGTGGCATTGGACATTTAATAGGATGCTTCATAGTAATAATAAAAATTTGGCTTCAATTGAAAAATAGAGGGAAAATTAAGGAAACATTTTCTTTTGGCTCATATCTTCCTTCTAGTGCTATTTTCAATAGCCATTAATTGCTCCCAGCATGAGATTGTGAGGATGGGGGACGTAACAGTTTAGAACAATGGTATCCTGTCAGAAACTAATTATATACAATGGTATAGCTGGTGAAAATGAAAATCATTATAACAGGAATACCAAGCAGCACTGAAGGCAGAAAACATCTAAACAGTAATGTACCCTATTTGCCGGCGTATAAGACGACCCCCCAACATTTCCACTCAAAATTTAGAGTTTGTTATATACTCGCCGTATAAGACTACTCCCTCTTCCGCACATCAAATAAAACGTAAAAGAACATCGGATTTTATTTCAACATGTTGATTTATATTCAAATGCTTATGACATGCAGGAAAACTGTCACAAGGCGATATGTTATCAAACCCTTGGGGGAGGGTCACACACACACTGACAGTCCCCGGCTTCCTTCTGCAGCTTCGGACCAGGCTGCGGGGGGAAGCCCAGCAGAACGGGCTGCTGATGCTCGCCGCTGGATGTCACCCGGGTGCACCCGCATACCTCCCAACTTTTGAAAGCAAGAAAGAGGGACAAATGTTGCCTTTTTGTTACCATTAAGCCACGCCCCCTATCCATGCCCATAAAGGGAAACACCATCTAGAAATTACATTATGGTGAAATTAAAACTGGCAAGCCCCCGCGCACACATGCATACAATAGTGTGATAGTGTGAGAAAAGGGAGAAAGACAAGAGAAAGGAGAAAATGGAGGAAGAAAGAGAGAGAGGGAAAAAGAAAGTAAGAGGAAAAAAAGGAGAAAGTTAGGAGGTTGGGAAGAAGAGTAAAGAAAGAAAAAGGAGAGAAAAAGAAGGTGAGAAATAGAGAGAAGGGAAAATAAAAAGAAGGAAGTGAGTGAAGCAAGGAAGAGAGGGAAAACAGAAGTGGGAGAGGTAATGAAAAAATAGAGAAAAAATGTATAGCAATAGTGAGTGAAAGAAAAGAGAAAGGGAGGAAGAGGAAGGAGGGAAAGAAAGAGAGGACGGAGAGGGGGAGAGAGAAAGAAATAAAGAGAGAGAGTAAAGAGACGGGAAGAAGACAGGATGAAAAGAGGAGAGGAGGAATGGAGTAATGGAGTAAGAAAAGAAACAGGGAGGGAACGAGAGAGATGGAAGTGAGAACTGAAGAAAGGGAGAGAGAGAAGAGCAAGGACAGCAGATAAGAAAGAGGAAGGGCAGTGAAAGAACAAAAGGAAGAAAGAAGGCGGTATGGGAGTGAGGGAGAAGGAGTGAAAGGTGGAAAGGGAAGAATGTAAGGAAGAAAGAAAAGGTGAGAAAAAGAAAGGGAAGAAGGAAGGAGTGGGAGAAGGAAAAAGAGAGGAAATGCAGAGAGGAGGGGAGAGAGGGAAGGATGAAAGGAAGGAGTGAGGGAAAGGATGAAGGAAAGAGAACAAAAGAGAAAGAGAGAAGGAAAGTTGAAAACGAGATAGAATAAAGCGTGGTGGAGAGAGAGAAAGAAAGGCAGAGAAGAAAAAAAGAGAAAAACACAGCGAGAAATGTGCAGAGGGGGAAAGATAAAGGAAGAGAAAAAGAATAAAGGAATGGACAAATAAAAGAAGCAAGATAGTTCAAAAAATTAAAGCAGGAAGAAAGAGAGAGAGATGGGGAAGGAAGGGAGAAAGAAAAAGAAGAACAGTGATAAAGCGAGAAAAGGACAGAGAATAGAAAGGAAACCCAGAATAGAAGTGAATGAGACAGACTGGCCACAACTAATACATCATTCACTTGCCTTTTCTCTACTTTACTCTTGTGTCCTGCAAGTCTGACACCTCCAGGACACTGATGATCGCAGCGCGCGGGGGGGGGGGGGGGGGGGGGGGGGATCGGCGGAACAGCCTCACTCGGCAAGCCCCCTCCCCTGTGCAGTCTTCTGGAACTGACAGTCGGGGGAGGAGGGCAGAGATCCATCACTCCGACAGCCAAACATGATTTAAAAGAAAGTCCCCGGCGGCTGGTGGGAGCGCTGCTTTTTACCTTATCTTCCCCCTCCCTCTCCAGCCATCCTATCTTCAGCACAGAGCCCGGGCACAGCGTAATGTGCCCCGCCCACTCCTCCATCATTGGCCCAGCCGCGATTGGGCCTCCACAAACCCCCTCCGCCTCTGCTGATGCCGGCGCACAGCGCGGTACTAACCGAAGCACAGAGCCCGGGCACACCGCTCCACAGCGGGGGCGGGGCGGCAGCAGGGACATTTCTTGAAGGGGCGGGACCACGGGACATGGGGGGCTTCCCGTGAAAGTCCCGGGCAAATCGGGACACTTGGGAGGCACCCGGCGTATAAGATGGCCCCCCCCACTTGGAGGCATGTTTTACAGGGGGAAAAAGTCGTCTTATACGCCGGCAAATACGGTACCTGGGGTGGGGGTGCTAAATAGATTAAGTTCTTTTCGGGGTTTTGGTTCACTTTAAAGGCTGAGAAAGTAGACTGAAACACAGTTTTTTCACCCACCTAGGTTTTGGTCCACTTATCAGAGGAATCCCAATTTGGGATGCCCTACTGTGTGTATCCTAACAAGTCACCCTTTCAGTGTTCCCTTGATACAGACCAGCAATTGCTTTGCTACATAAACTGAACGGAGTGACTAGGCCACCGGCTCCATCACTGCTCGCCTCTAGCTGGGGGGCCATTCACAAATCCCTGGTGCAGGTATGTACCTAGCTAAAGGGTTACCATGGGCAAGGCCCCTGAATGCACCATGGGATTGGAGGCTAGGGAGTTAATTTGGCAATTGCTGGGGTTTCACACAGCGGAGCATCCCAATTTGGGAACTGGTCAGCATTCAGCATTGGATCCCGGTTGAGGAAGGCATTTTTCGTTGTAAACCCCCTCCCATGCCCTGCTTCAGCTCCAGGGGAGGGTGGCAGGATGCGGTGGGGGGTTACACTTAAACTTTAAGACTGCTTTAAATGAAAGCCAACGTGTCGTGTCTCCCAGACAGCTGATTATTGCCAGTCTGATATCTCAGACCAGTATTATTGGAATGATCTCTCCTGCTCCTCAGCAATGGTTGCAGCAGCCTATGTCTGTGTAAGGAACAGACTGGGAATTTCCATTCAAGCTGGGGAGTTCCATGTCTCTGCATGTCTGTGTGTGTTTCTCACTCTCTCACCAGCATTAAAACAGGTTTATTTTTGGTTCCCACTACATTTTGTGAGCTCAGACCTCTAAAGGAGTGCAAGCAAGAACAAAAGGAGGCGGTATGTCCCACACTGAATGATGCAAGGGGTATGGGATGCTAACCACCTCTCAGTATGAAAAAAGGTGGTCATGAGCTGGATCTCATCTTCAACAACTTTATTCAGCAGCACAGCAGGATGAATCATCTGTGTGACAGGTAAGCAAACAATAATGTATTTGTACACTTAGCCTGGCCATCCCTTTACTCATTCACTAACATGCTGTTCCTGAGAAGCAAGAGAAACATAAAAAACAGAACTACGAAGCAGCAGCTCTCATAATCGTAACCTCGTAACTGTTTTTCCTACCCTCACATATCTCTCCACATGCTACTTTCGGACTATAAAGCAGTGAAAAAAGGAACATACCCCGGACCATACTTCAGCCTATCAGAAAACTTTACATGAAACGCGTCTGGCTAGCATTAAAAGCTGATCAACTATTCTCTGTATTGCCCAATGGGAACAATTCTATGCTATTGTCATTTTTATAATTATTATTTTTTAAGTGGATGTACAAAGTAATACTTA
The DNA here is from genome assembly GCA_027917425.1 of Gastrophryne carolinensis. Classification (NCBI taxonomy): domain Eukaryota; kingdom Metazoa; phylum Chordata; class Amphibia; order Anura; family Microhylidae; genus Gastrophryne; species Gastrophryne carolinensis. The sequence goes on along the minus strand of CM051235.1, from coordinate 100,111,235 downwards.
CCTTGAGAAATTGTGGCGTGACAAGCCGCACTGTGGCTACCAGACATATCTGTTCCTCGCTGGCTGACCGGAATGCCCTCGCAACAGCTGACTCAAAGCCATTATATGAAGACGTAGGCACTGGAATAACATTTGACAGGTTACCACATCAGCAGTTGTTAAGATTAGATCTTTCATACAAATCAGAAGGCAGAGGTGCTGCTGTCAGCAATTCAGGTGCACACATTAGGTGATATGATCCCATCGTGACCTAAGAACGATGTGAACAGTTCTCCAAATGAATATTAATAACCTAAAGTGATCCTGCAGCATTATTGCTCCTGACTGGGGGCGGGGGGGCTGATTGGTGATGCCCCTGTGCATTGCCCACCCACAAGCCAATGTCAAACTTCAGACTCAGATTAGTTTATTCACCACATATTCACAGAGATTATTTCTGGCATATAGATTCCTCAATACTGACAAGAATCAATTTACAGTACAGCTATAGATAATGCACACAATACTCACTATACACTGTGAAGCAGAGATTTAACATGCATGGTTAAGAACACGAGTCTACTGGGTGACATAGTTCATGGAATTGTTACATGGGGTTGTTACTAATCTTTATATTGCATATTTTGGTTTCAGGATCTTGGTGGCGAGTGGTAATAAGCTGTTTGAGTGTCTGGTAGTCTTAGTAAAAGGGATCCTTTATCTGCAGCCTGAGGGCAAAAGACTAAAGAAGTGATGAGCAGGGTGGGAGAGGTCATACGTGATGTCTGCATGCAAAGCTTGCCTCACCTAGATACTGTCAATTGCAGAACCCACATCAACACTGGCAATCAATATCCTTTCACCCAACATTGATGTGCTGTTCTGTCCAGGGATCAAGATTGACCACCAGCTAGCCAAGTCCTGGAAGAGATAGCGATGCCCCCTGTCAGAAGGCTTTTGTAGAGGGTTACAGACATCTGTCCATCAAGTGCAACCAAGATAAAGTGCAAAGAAAATGGCAAAAGTTATCCTAGTTGATCCAGAGAAAAGCAAAGGAAATAGTTAAAGAGACCACATAAACCTGGAGCCAGTCCTGAAGCCAGGGTTCCTATCCTTGTACTGATGTAGGTCAGTTGGATAAAATAGTCCAGTAAGATTAAAGCTATAGATGTGCAGTTCTTGACGCAATACTCTAAATAGAGCTTTGGGTCGCTGACAATGTTACCAGTAGGAACTGCTAGTGAAACCCAAGGACCTGTACTAATACTCAGCTTCTTCCTGGTTCTTCTGGAGATGATGTGCGGCAACATGTGCCAATCAATGCTGAAAGCTGCGGAGCAGTAACATCTTAGCTCCCGTTATCCTGCAAGCAGGGAGCATAGAAGGCAGAATTAGAACATTTTATTGCTGCATGTGAATGTAGTATATACCAAGGGGCCCAAGGTTTCACTAGCGATTCCCACTGCATGGCGTCCCAAAATGGGATGCAGCTTTGGGAAGAGTCTAATTAGAGTATTGATTAACTTTAAGGTCCAGTCAAGTCAATATATATATGTTGCAGGATTGTGGACCATTTTTGTCTTTTGCTGTGTTAACAAATGAAGTAGGGCACAATTACTGCAATGATCTAATGGTCAATTGCAATTCTAAGCAGGAATTATGGAGAAACAGAAGGTTCCAGACAACCATTTCTGGGTTTACACCAAGGACTTTTAAAAAGAGAATTCCATGGGAATAAAATGTAAAAGGTTCTTTCAAGAAAGCAGATTAAGGGGTTTATTTATGAAACGCTAAGGCCACATAGTACCAGATGAGTGTCAGGTGAAAGTCAGGTCACAGTGAAAACAGTGCATTTATCAAGTCAAAAACCCAGAGTGTCTGTGATAGTGCCAGGTAGTGTCCCATCTATCAACAGCACCGGCGATGGGATGAGTGCCGGCACTGAGCTCCCTACTGTGCCAGATAGGACCAGGCGCTCACCCTGCATTGTGTGGCCTTATCCAATACATTTCAATGGGCTTCAATGGTTACAATTATTTAGGCCACTTTTGCATTTAATTTTTGGCTAGTGCATGTGCCACAGGATAACTGAGCTGTTTGTAATTGGTTTTGTATGCATTTCATGCACTTCTGTGTAGCGCTGCAAACTTGTCATTTGGGCCGTGAAAAAAGTGTCCTGTATATTATATGTTCCCAATGCAATTCCCGGTGTTTTTTTTTTGTGTTCCCATGACAACTATGCACCTGGAATTCCCTTTAAACTGCACCAGGATAGTGTATTTTTCTATTAAATGTTGATACTTTCCTGCGCTCCCAGCCTCCCCTCCTTATACAAAGCCAGCTCTACGAGATCCACTGGCTGGGATGGAGCACAAGCTTAATGCTGGCTGCCTTCAGCCATCTCACACGAAAAATTGTTAAATTACTCTCCCAATTATGAGTTTGTCGATAGGATGTTAGACCCTATGTAATTGTTGCAGCATAACCCAAAGGATTGCTAAAATAAAACATGCCTGAAAACATAATTTTGCCAAATGTATAATGAAAAGTCTAAATGGTATTTGCAGTGAGCCAATCATGTGAAAACCAAGTCCGATCCAATGGCAGACAGGCTACCATCAATCCTATATATTAATATGGGCTCAACTACAACAAGAAAATCGCTCATAGAGTTGCTAACATTTCCGTTCTCTTAATGAGATGCTTTCCATTTTGTAAAACACAGTGGCTGAATTAGTCACAATGCCGTTGGGACTGGTGAAATTAGAGTAACAGTTTTTTCACATCTAATTAACACATTTAAGCAGTATAGATATTGTAACAGCTTTATCAATCCAAATGAGAGCTGATTGTAAGTATACAACGGCATCATCATTAGCAAAAGGTTACATAGATGCTGTCACAGACTTTGTTTAGAGCAATTATGCTTTCTACGTAGGTGGAGTTAACCAGCTCTATAGAGACTGCAGATAATTTTTTACGCAAGTGAATACTATTTAAATTTAAACCAAAGATTGACATATTGATAAGAATGTTGCCAATATAAATTGTACAGTATAAGAACTATCTTAGTGTAGAGAAAAAGCAGACTGATCCAAAATGTCTAGATCTAGTCCCTGGATGGGAACACAGAGGAGCGGCATTACAAAAGAGTATGCCTCAACCCCCCCAAATGTGTTGTGCCCTTTGTGTGGGTTATTTTTCTGCTGGGAATGAATGTTTTTAATTGAGAATTAACGTTTTATGGACTTTTTCCCTGGATGTGACAGCTGGTTCCTTTCTATAGGAACTATCTTATAGGAACTATCTTAGCCAGAGCTTGTCTGAGTTACATATAGATATAATGGTACACAAAGATATTAACACATACAGCACACAGATAATGTGGTTAGAAGCACTGATTATAAACTCAAAAATAATACAATAATGATCAAATACAAAAGGATTCAGCTTGATCTGACTAAACCTATAACCCAAAGAAGACTTATTCTCAGTGAAATCCAGCCCCTCAATTTCAGCGGCCGAAAACAATCCAGACCACATGACTGTAGGTGCCCACTTTTTGGGGCCATCTTGAAAGAGTAACTAACTCTAATCTAACATAGCTTCAAGTGATTTCAATAGTGAGCCCTTATTACAGTGAAGGATATACTAATCTAAAATGTACAACTAAAAATAGATTACTTAACATTTAGTGACATTTGGAATTCAGAGGTGAAAGGGGAAGTCTGCCAGCAGACCCCAGACCAGGAGTGCCATATCGACATGAGACAAACCCTCTTGCAGTTGCTCCCTCCATCTGGCTGAATGTGTACAGAGGAGTACAGGACTTGCCCGAGGCATCCATAGAGTATAAGGGGACACAATTTGTATTGTGCACATAACCCTTTGGAGGGCAGAACCACGGGGAGCTCACCAAGACACAGGAACCAATTATAGTGACAGGTGCCATAGGAGTGATGGCAGGTAAGAGGGTTTGTCCCATGCTGCAAATGACACTTCTGGTCTGGAGTCTGTGGGAAATGTTTGACTGATTCTGCTGTGCAGCACTTCAGTGTCCCCAGTACTAAAGTTGTATGATGATATCTATAGAGGATAACAGGAGCCAGGGACTTCAATACTGAGGACACAAATGGTGTTGGCAGGAGTAAAAGTTATTCCTGTTTTAGCTAGTGCTAAATGCAATGCAATTTTAGTTAAAACCACACACAACCTATGTTTAAGACTGCTTTAACACCGGGGAGAGGTGATAGAGAGAGCAATTTTCATAGGTGAATGCGATTTTTGTATTCAGCGGTTGCAAAGCGATCAGAAAGCTATATACCGGTGTTCGCGATGCAATTGCGATTTACTATTAGACCAACTTTATTTAATGTGCCTCAAACAAATGACAATTGACACAGAGGGGGACATCTGATTGGCTGCTGACTGCATCAGTATTACTATCACTAAAGCAATAGCAATGGAAAAGCAATTGAACAGCGATTGCCAAGCGATTCTATTGACATCTAAGGGTTCACAATCGCCCATCAACAGTCTGAAAATGTTGAATGTTGGAGTTGACAAACTGACCTGCAAACGCTCATCAATCACAATTGCTTATGTGAAAGTCACCATAGGACAACATAAGGCAGCTATTTAAGGGCCATTGGAGGGTGATTTGAGGGTGATTGCAATCACAATCCCCTCGCCCCAGAGTGAAAGCGGCCTAAGATTAACCTTTGCTATTCAGCTTTACCTGCTTCACTCATCCAAAGTATTGATTAAGTGTCTGCCATTTATATTAGACAACTGTTGTATTATATGTATCATAAAAAAGGGAAAAAAAACTCACCATGTGTGAAAAACTTAAAATCTACCACAAATTTCACATATTCATAAGTGGGAGGTTCATTGGGGTCATGGTTTCCTCTTGCTAAATGACAGCAAAACTCCACTTGTTTTTCATCTGAAAAATAAATAAGTATACAAATCATCATCTATATCACATACATGTGTAAGTGCTGGTTTAACATATCATATTGTTAGTTTCTGCTTTTTTTGTTAAGTTCAGAGCAAACTTGTCCTTGCACATCTTCACCCTGTGCTCCATTCACCTTACTCCTTCTCGGGCCTGGAGAAGAGATAGCTCTGCCCATCTTCCCCATCTATGGTCTTTGCAGCACATGCAACTAGTTATAAAACACTTTGAAAATGAAACTTTACATTCTTGCTAACATACTATTTAAAATAGAATTTATAGTCAAAGTCAAAGTTACTCATCTTTGTAATATGAGATACGCTTACTAACCTACTGACAACATGGCCTCCAGCTGTGCCTCTTGGCAGAAACAATATCCTTCTGAGAAGTCATATCATGTTGAATAGTTGTGTTAAATAGTGCATAGCTATACTCATTGTTTTGTAAATGTAGACAAAGAAGCAGTCAAGTGACTTCCTTTTCTAACAGAAAGACTATAGCTCGTAACAGAGCTCTTTGGAATAAGTAGGTATATGGAAAGCTATTGTTTACTAAGCACCTACTTGTGCATAAAATTTGTTGTATGCATTGCTTTCTCAGAAATAACAAGAATAATAACTGATATTCAAATATATAAATACAAAGGGATTTACTAAGAACTGTGCTGGCACCTTTCTTTGAAAATCAGCTTCTCCCTTTTCTCTATAGTCAGTGTCTAAGTAGTACACGCCATGCAATACAATCATCATAGTCTTAATGTTGTGACCTCATTTTGCAGCATTTATTATTGCAAGTATGTAATTACTGTGTACCCTGCTATTGCCTAGTACACAAAGCATACATTAGTACACAGTGTCTTTTTGAATGGGACATTCTATACTTGCTTGCAATGCTCAGCAGCCTATGGTCACGCTGTGTCTGCATAGACCTGATGCTAAGATTGATTTATACATTTGGCACTGCATTTTTTTAATAGGGAGGATATACTGTAAACAGGCCAATGAACCCAATAGGACACGTTTGAAAGAAGGATAAAAATAGTTGCTGCTAGAGAAGCAGGGATTGGTGACAAAAAGAAAGAAGTAAGGAGGAAAAATGTGTGTGTGTGTGTGTGTGTGTGTGTGTGTGTGTGTGTGTGTGTACAGATTTGCCAAGAGGCCTTTAACCCTTTAAGTGCCAGCCTACCTGGAGTTTTTGTCACCCTTTGTTGCCAGACCATTTTGCACTATTTTGCGCTCCCCATGTTCAAATGTGATCAGGAAAATGATATATTATGTTTTTCAGCATAGTCTGGGCTTTGACAATTTAAATTAAAAATTTAAATGTCTTGTTTGTCATTTTTTAGGTGTATTCTCAATGTTTTTGGGTGAAATATGTGAAAAAATAAAAAAATCTATTTTTTACAATTTGTAGTGTTTTTTTGTAATAAAAACTGTAAGTTTGTCAAAAAAATCTTATTGTGTGTGAAATCCCAATTTCTCCCGGATACAGCGGTACAACATATGTATAGGTAGACACCCTTTCCTGCCCAGGAGACTCCCCCAAACTGAAACAGAGCTTTAGGGGATTTTCAGATAAAATACAACAGCAAAATGCACTATGCGCACCTTGCAGTTTTTCCAGAAAAACAACACCTTACATTTGAAATACCCCCAACAAACTATATTTTCTGGAAGTACACACCTCAAGCTTTCTAGGTGCACCAGGCTTGTTCATGTGGCCACAGTTTTCTGGAAGTAATCCCTCAATGTAATCTTTGCTTGCAAAGAGTTTCCCTAAAAAAAGGATAAAAAAAGTAGAATCAAAGCCACATATACAAACAAGCAAAAACAAGTTTAATCTGAAAAAGCAAGGTCCCCCGAACAGAACGATACCCAAAATGCATAGCTACTGTCAAGGGAAGAGTTGCCAAACACCCCAAAGTAAAGCATGTGCGTAACAGCAATTTTGCTTGAAAATTTCAGCTCTGCAGACAAAGTGCGCACCTTGCGATTTTTCAACCAAAACAACCCTTTACATTTGGAAAATCCCCCATAAACCATATATTTCCTGAAAGTACACATGTTAAGCTTTCTAAGCGTACCCAGCTTGTTGTAGTGGGCTCATCTTTCTGGAATAAATCCCTCAAAGAATTCTTTGGTTGCGCAGGGTTTCCCTAAAAAATTTATAAAAAAGCTGAATAAAAAACACCTTTTCCTAAAATTTAAATATGCAAACAAGAAAAAATAAGCCAAGTCTGAAAGCGCAAGTTCCCCCGAACAGAACAATACCCAAAACGCATAGCTACTTTTAACCCTTTTAATTGCCAGCCTACTTGAGATTTTGTCACCCTCTGTTGACAGGTCATTTTTCCCCATTTTGCGCCATTTTTGCTGGAATTTTCAGGAAAATTATATATATATTTTTTTTTTGCAGCAGAGTTTAGGCTTTAACATGAAATGTCTTGTTTGTAAATTTTATTCTGTTTTTTACAATATTGTTATTAAGTAAAAAAAAAAATTTTTTCGAAAATTGTCTCCTTTTATTTTAAATAAAAAATGTATTTTATTAAAGAAAACCATATTGCATGTGAAAGCCCCATTTCTACCAATTAGAACGGTACCACATATTTATCGGTAGCCCCCCGTTCCTGCCCAGGAGACCCCCCCCAAACTGAAACAAGTACTTTATAACATTTACAAATAAAATACAACTGCCATCCACACTACAAAGGGTTAAATCGAGAAAAAAAATGAGGGGGGGGGGGGCATTTTTAAGGGTTAAAAACCCTTAAAAATAAAAATAAAAAATGACATGGGTTCCCCCTTACCCGAAGTAACCAGCCTGGGACCAACTATGCAGGGCTTGTAGGAACAAGGCGCAGGGGCCAGCTTTTGTGGCCCCTGGCCCTGCAGGCTACAAGCCCGCATAGCCCATGGCCACGGGCTCTTCTGCCCCCCCCCCCCGGGCTTTGGGGAGGTAGGCAATGGGGGTGCCGGGGGTTAATGGCAAGTCACCCGCTAGCCGCAGGTGACTTGCCAGCCCTCAGCCTTGTGAACTGGTATATAGATCTCAAGGATCCCTTACCAGTTCACAAGGGGTTAAGTGTAAAAAAAACACACCACACACACAGAGAAAAAAATATTTTATTATTTTTTTTAATACTTACCTTCCATCCATTTTGCACTGTGTCCCTTCCCAATCACTGGCTTCTGTTCACCTGGTGGCAGCCTTTTATAGCTGCTGGGTGACAGAACACCCATAGGGCGGGGTGGGGGGCATTTTTGGGGGGATTTTTAACCCGTAAAAATCCAAAAAAAAAATGACATGGGGTCCCCCTTACCCAAAGTATCCAGCCCGGGACCAGCCATGCAGGGCTTGTAGAAACAGGGCGCAGGGGCCAGCTTTTGTGGCCCCTGGCCCTGCAGGCTACAAGCCCGCATAGCCCGTGGCCACGGGCTCTTCTGCCACCCCCTGGGCTTTGGGGAGGCAGGTAATGGGGGTGCTGGAGGTTAATGGCAAGTCACCTGCGGCTAGCGGATGACTTGCCATCCCACAGCCTTGTGAACTGGTATAGGGGCACATGGACCCCTTACCAGTTCACAAGGGGTTAAATGTAAAAAAAAAAAAGACACAAAGAGAAAAAAATGACATTTATTATTTTTTTTTTTTTTACTTTACTCACCTCCGATCCTCTGTCCCCCGGCGATCTGCGATGACAGCTGACAGTCTGCTCGGGTGTTTGGAGGAGAGAGCCCGGGGAGGGGCGATCACAGCCCTCTCCCCCTCCCCACCTCTCTGCTCCAAGCACTCGAACAGACTGATTCAGAGTCTCGGGTGCCGGTATTAAGAGGCCGGCTGCTGGCGACATCACAGTGATGTGACCTGTCCCCGCCCCCAGGGGCGGGGCTAGCAGACGCAATCCAAGAAGTGGGGGGAAGGGTGATTTCTGCCCTCTCCTCGCCACGGAAGACCCTGGGGGGGCGATCGGTGGCCCCCCCAGTGAAGAGGAGACCCGTCGGGAGGCATCACGACCACAGGTAGGTAAATGTCATTTTGAATTTTTTTTTTTTTACAGTTAGCAGCTGCTGCTGCGGAAGCGGGGGGGGGGCACTATTCCGGGGGCTCTCCTGGAGCCATCCAAGCCCCCAAGGGGGATCGGATGGCACCAAATTAAAGAGGAGACCCGGCCGGATCCAACGAGGGGTCAGGTGAGTATTTTTTATTTTTTTTAACTAGCAAGTCAGATTCTACGTGCTTGGCACTTAAGTGGAGTAGAAGCGAGCACGTAGAATCTACGTGCTTGGCACTGAAAGGGTTAATATCACTGCCTGAGGGAAGAAGTGGTTAGGGTGCCTGACAAGCAGTCACTTAATGAGAGCGTAATAAGGTGTAATGCTCTGGTGAGTCAGTGGATTTATATAGTAGGACCAAGTACAGAGAAACACCACCAGCCCGCCCCTCAAGGGCAATGTTAAAATCTCATTGTTCTGTTGACTCATTGTTCTGTTAATGTGAGATGGTAGGTGGCAAAGCATTATCTAGCACACTGGAATACAGATCTTGGCTGCAGGTTGGAGATGTTTTAGAAGCAACATCTAAGAGGGTAAAGGTAAAGAGGGTTATAGGTGTAGGGGAATAGACAAAAATAGTCAAAAAGCTGGATTATCTTGAAATCAATAAATCAGTGATATCACTGTATTTTAAAAGCCCCCGAGGAGCCAAGCCAAGACAAATCTGCTGAAGTGTTTTTTTTAAATCAGTTGACCTGAAGCACGGGGGACATAAGGTGATGTTTTATTCTATTGTATGTCTAAAGATGCCCTTTAAACTAGCTAACTTGTGACTTTAGAAGGGGTTAAAAAAACTCACCTGGTCCCTTCATCAGTGCATTCCCTCTCAACACTGCTGGTCTTAGCCATAGAGGGTCTGGCATCCCCTCGCTTATAATCCCTAATTCAAGTTAATGGCCCGACGGCGGTGTGCACCCTGCAGACCTGCAGCCACCACCTGGAGCCGTGGGAGAATTCACTGGCTGCAGGGACCAGGTGACGGGCAGTCAAAAAGAGACTATAGCATCTCCTTAATGTGGCAGAAGCTTAGCACAGTGCAGATGCGGGATCTCATCTAATAAGAGCGATTTCCGTGCCTATGTCATTTGGCAAACGGGTCTGCCCTTTTGAAATGGGGAGCAAGAGCGCCAGCATCTTTCAGCTGTCAGCACGCTCCCGCTCCATTCAGGCTGGGACGGGAGATGACGCACAGCCCAAAGAAGTGGGGATACGGCCACTCTCTCCCTCACAACATAAAACTTGCATTTGTTTTCTTGATCTTACTCCCAAATTTAAAGAGGAACATCAGACCTTTTCTGTAAACATCCCTTCCTCTCTGCCTTTTGGATGTCGGCGTTATCTTAAATGCCGATATCCGACGGTATTCCTGGCCCCTTTCCACCCCACCCCCCCTTAGCTGTTGCTGAGTGACTGCAGCAGACTTACCCATCCTTACCTCTAGCCGTCCTCTCTCCAAATGTCCCTCACCGCTCTTCGGATCTCGGCTATTCTGCGGCGAGTGTCATTGCAGCCTATGCAGTGACACTGCGCATGCGTGAGATCTGAGGGGCAGCGCAGTGCATGACGGGATGGCAAGATGGCCCTGCCCGAGGGATACCAGTCCGCGATGCCACCGAGGGGGGGGGGAAGGCAGGTTTGGGTCGTTTTTATTAACTCCCCAATATCTGAAATGTTCCTCCATAAATACAATGTCAGCACTAACGGTTTATACTATATGCTACACATATTTTCTCTTCTATGTAATGATGAACGTTTTGTAAGTATAACCTTGTAACATGGCACAGAATACCACTGCAATATAAGGTTGTACACATAGTATGTGCAAAAAAAAAAAAGAACTGCAGTACTTACTGTTGAGAAATTCTTGAGTAATGGGCTCTGTCATGAGGATGTGTGGTTCCAGCAACTTGTAAACCTCACCGTGTTCTCGCTCCGGCAGAAAATTTAATATATTTTGGTCCACCAGATCTGACTGATTCAAAAGAATGCTTTGTCATGTTCAGTAAAATGGCATCTTTATCTGGTACAATGTTTTTACAGTGACATTGGCAACACATCCAGACTGATTCAGAATTAGGTGCAGTACAAACAAAGTTTTCAGTTGCACTTTATTATGTACAAAACTGCAGGACAGTGCTCTCTGGGACCCATCAAAACACTCTCGCTCTCTTTGAGCTCATCGGGTTCCTGCATCTTTGTCTTACTCAGTTTTAGGGCCAAAACCAGCGAAGGGCGAAGAAGAGCAAAATGAATGCATTTGCTAAACTTAATTTATCATTGGAATAGTGATACTTCACTGGTTGTTCCTGGCAGCTACTCAAGTGTTGTTGAGCTGGTCTTGACATATTTGCCCAAATGTGTTGGAAGTAATGCAAGAGCCGAGGAAGATGCCAGAATGCTTCATACCTAATCTTAGGTCTGGTAAAAAGGTAGTGTATGCCTGCGATCTGCAATGAGGTCAGTAAACAGTAAACTGACTGACAAAAGCTGAAATGCTGCCTCACTGATTTTCTCCTGGCAGCGGTCATTTTGAAGCACCCCCAAGACTTCCTTTCCCAGCTTCCAAGCTGCTTTGCTGCTTGAATTTAAACAACATAACCCACAATGTATAGTGTCAGGAAACTTATTAGCACTTCCTCTTTACAGGCAGCCTGCAGCTACACAGGACGCCATCTTGAGGGTAAAATTCGCCGACAGCAGGAGTTTCTAAAAGCTAAATGAATTTTTATGTGCAGCAATATGAACTGCCCCGGGGCAAGAAGCAAATGAGGACTGTTTATTGTAAGGGTGTTGGTCAGGCTTAAGGCTCTGTTCACACCTCCCTGTTGCGTTAAGAGCAAGCTTTTTGTAAAAATTCCAGAGGGGTATTATATCAAAACAAACACTGTACTTTTGATGCGTTACAAATGCGTTTGCACCACTTTTTTAAAAGATATTGGTAAAATTTATGGCTGCACAAGTGAAACGCAGGTACACTGTGTTCTACAAGCTTTCCACTTGCATTGCCAAAGACTTCTAATGACCTGCACTGTTCCTGAGTTCTAATGTTCTTTCCATAGCCATTGCTCTAACTTCATATTAAGCCTGGTCTCATTCGGATAAGAGCATAGTATGGTCTGCATCCCTCTTGACCACCCCCACCCCCGTGCACAATGTGCGCAGCTCCAATGCTGTGTTCAGGAGTCACCTGTCCCTGTGACAGTTGGGTTACCCCCATAACAGCAAAAATGTTACACTGTGTAGAAGACAGAGGAAAACGGATGTCTCTCCTTGCGCAGATATAGAGCTGCACAGAGAGCTAGAACGCAAAAAACACACTCTTCTGAGAGAGATCAGCATGGATCTACTGCCTATAAGGCAAGGTAAGTATGCTTTGATTTTACACTTAGCCTATCATTGTCCTTTAAGCAGTAACTTTATCACAATATGTCTGACCTTTTGCAACATTTACCACAAGGTCCCACTTATCTTTCTGAATTTTAAATCTAATTTATAGATCAACCAAGTATATCTTCATGTGAAAGAAGCAGAGACACTAACGAAATAAGGTTTGTAAACACTATACTCACCTTTTGTCCCGCTCAGGCTATCGCTGCTGGTCCGGAGTATACACACTTACCAGTTCACCCGATCTGAATCCTGCGCTGGTCGCCGCTTCCTCCTCCTCTGCTGACAGAGGGGGGGGGGGGGGGGGATCGACAGAGGGGACTATGGCTACATTCACCTCAATGGAGAGGGGTGTGCCATAGATCCTGTAATGAGGGTGGGGGCACCAAGAGACAAAAGGTGGTCACCTGAAGAGAATAGTTGGTTTCTGTGCCAGTAATGCCCCTTCGGCCCCCCATGACACCCATATGTTTTCCTTATAGTTTCAGATTCATGGTGAGTGGTATCCTCTATCATTGGATATATATATATATATATATATATATATATATATATATATATATATATATATATACTGTAGTCTATTCTGTCCATCTTTATATACAGGAAGTTTACATTACATAAAATCTGGGCGCCACCAGGACTTCATAGTGCTTGGTGCCAGTTTCATCCGCCCATCATTTTGTTATTCATGCATGTCTTTGGTAACTATCAACTAAAAAATGTCTGATGGCGTTGCTTTACAATAATGTGGCATTTCAGTTACAGGTAAAAAAAGTTTGTAAGCCAGATATATTAAAGGTTATAACTTACCGGTAAATGCCCAAGAAGAGATGAAACACTATCAGAAACATAAATTATCATCCCGTCCGTTTTAAGTGCAATAAGAAACCCATCAAGGGCCTAACCAAGAGAAATAAAAACATAGTTTAAATAAGTTAAGGAGCAGTATATCGTTTTGGCTGATACATTTCTTTATAGAAAATACCAACTGCAGCATTAGTTATTTTATTCATTTCACTAAAGAATCTTGGAACAATGAATAAAACGATCATAAATCAATCATTCATGTCAGTAAGAGGAACAATAGAGTAACTAAAGTCATTGTTACTTAGGAGTTATTCTTAAAAATTCTAAGAAATTCATTGTAAATTGTAAGCCTATTGTCAGTTCAGTATTATTTAAGTGTCTCTAGAACAATGTATATTACTAGCTCATTATACTTGCTGGCATTGCTATACCCCTAGACAGTATTCATTCAGGTATCTGCTTTCTATCTCTGAAAGCAAAGAGCAGGCAATTCCTATGTATTCCTAGGCAATTCCTAGGTATATTTGTGATTTGTTGTGATTACCAATAATACAATTCTGTGATTACTCACCTGTAGAATTGGTATTATGAGTATACAGTACGTCCTGCTCCAAATAGAATACTTACAAGTGGGTATTACTCCGCCAGATGGCGCTGGACTGCAGAGACATCGAAAAATTGGCTCCTCCCAGCCCCTCAAATACCCGGGGACCTCCCACAAATCCCCAGCATTGAAAAGCAGTTAACGAGAAGCCGGGAGAATTAAACAACCCAAACTATCAACTATAACAATGATAACAATCACCATACAGGGGATCCAAGATAATGCAAAAACCAAGGGTGGGTTGGAGCAGGACGTACTGTATACCAATTCTACAGGTGAGTAATCACAGAATTGTATTATTCTTAGTATACAGTACGTCCTGCTCCAAATAGAATACTTACAAGTGGGACATCCAATAGCAGTGTCCATAAAGTAGAGTGGGATCCCCAAGAAAAAAGTAGCAGCAGACAGTTTAAACCACTGCCGCCTGCAGAACCTTTCGGCCAAAAGCAGCATCAGCTGAGGCCCTAACATCAACCTTGTAAAACTTTGAAAAGGTATGAACAGAAGACCAAGTAGCGGCCTTGCAAACTTGTTCAACAGAAGCCTGGTGCTGAAAAGCCCAAGAAGCACCAATAGCACGAGTGGAATGAGCAGTAAGGCGGAAGGGAGGATTCTTCCCCTTAGCAGAATAGGCCTGAATCACAGCCTGGCGGATCCACTTGCTGATAGTAAACTTGGCAGGAGCCAAACCCTTCCTAGGCCCAGAAGGGACCACAAAAAGAGCATCAGATTTCCTGAAGGGTGCGGTAGCCACCAGATAGTACTTCAGACACCTAACCACATCCAAAGAATGCAAGACCCTTTCCTTAGTATTACTAGGATTAGGGCACAAGGAAGGGAGAACAATGTCGTGATTCAAATGAAAGGCAGACACTACCTTAGGTAGAAAGTCTGGCTTGAAACGAAACACCACCTTGTCCTGGTGTGTCTCATAGTAGGGGGGCTTGAATAGAAAGCGCTGCCAACTCAGACACACGCCTAACAGAAGTGATAGCCACCAGAAAGACAGTCTTGAGTGTAAGAATGGCCAAAGCAGCCTCCTGCACAGGTTCAAAGGGAGCACCCTGCAAGGCTGACAAAACCAAATTCAAATCCCAAACAGGCACCATAGGCTTACGTGGGGGGCGCACATGAGTTACCCCCTGGAAAAAAGTCCTGATCAGAGGGTGCTGAGCAAAGGACTTCTGGAAGAAAATAGCCAGGGCAGAAACTGCCCTTTCAGAGTACTGAGTTGGAGCCCCAGCTCCAACCCATGCTGCAGGAACTCCAGGATCCTGGGAAATGAGAACACGCGACAGGGAGGAGACCTAGACTCACACCAGTCAATGTAGGCACGCCAAACCCTATAATAAATGTAAGAAGAAGACTTCTTCCTAGCCTTTATCAAAGTATCGACAACCAAGGAAAACAGCCCCTTCTCCATCAAGATGGAGGTTTCAGCAGCCAAGCCGTCAAAGCCAGAGTTTGTAAATTGGGATGGCGTAGTGAGCCCTGAGTGAGCAGATCTGGCACCAAGGGCAGAGCGTACTGATCTACTGCCAGCTGCACCACGTCTGCGAACCACACTCTTCTTGGCCACCTGGGGGCCACCAGGATTGCTGGCACCCCTTCCAGGGCAATCTTGCGCAGAACCCTGCCCAGCAGGGGAATTGGAGGGAAGACATACAGGAACTGAAAGTCCTGCCATGACATTGCTAGAGCATCCGAGGTCAAGGCCAGAGGATTCTGGAAATGCAGTTTCAAAACTTATCCGCAGTACAGGGACTCCTAATTACCTTTTTAGGCTTTAGGCTTTTTTCTTTTTTTAATGTTGATGTCCAGTCTGTAATTTACTAACGGTTACTAACAGACTGATCAGTTTAAAGTAAAATGTAGCTGCTGAATTTAATTGACAATATGTGTTTTACTTGCAAAAGTATTTTTTTATTTTATGAGCCACATCTTCTTCACCTTGAATTTGCCAAGTTTTTGCTAAGCATGACCCCCTGTTGCAGTGAATACAGGTGTGAATTTAAATTGTTGAAAATATACCTTTTAAGGACAAATATAATGCTTTTATGTATGTAACATATGTTGCAGTTAGATTTAGTGATGCATTAACTATTTTACAGAGAAAGTAGACCAAAATTCATATTTGACTTTTGTCTGGTCACTATAATTCTTAGGGGGAATTATGCCCCATTGTAGAAAATCACAACTGATCTACCCAGCCCAAGCCCCCACACTTATCAAGCTATGATCGGGCACTGTATTCAAATGTGGCACAGGCATCCCCTGCTTCCATGCTGACTACACTGACTATGCACCGCAGAGGAGGAGGGGATGCTGCTGCATGCACTTCCTGTCTCGCATTTGAAAACAGCACTGGATTGTGGCTCGGTAACTGCTGCTTGGGCAGGGGGTTTAGCAGTGATCCTGGCCACTGCACATCCCGAATGTCCCCTAGGAATCATTGTGACAATAAATTGGAGATGCTCCAATTTAAGGCCGGTGCATCGCGAGATTGCATAATATCTATAACATCTAGGGCTCACTTATACACCGAACTAAAATTCCTGCCAAGCTTGTGTTTTTTTTTCTCGTGGTAGGAATAAAATGCAGGGGTGACAAGTTTGGTTGAGTGTATCAGGGGTGACAGAACCTGCCCCCTGATTTCCTATTCCTTCCTTTAAAAGAAACAAGCCTGGCTGTATATTTCTTGATGCTGGGTGTATAAGTGACCCCTCCTCCCGCCATTCAGCATATTTTTATAGATTTTTATCATTGGGCTAATTTTTCATGTTAGTCCTCCGTTAAGAAAATGTTTCCAAAAACTTTAAATGTAATTGGACATATACTTTTGTGTTCCGATTACATTCCCAAACCCATGTATAGAATTTGGTCACAGAAAATTAATAGGAGAAATAACGTGCTCTGCATGCCATGAGAGCAGTAATCTTTGCGCCAGCCAAAACCTGCCCAGCTTGCAACCCTGTGCCATGCTGCACCTGATGTGTCGCACTGGGATGCCTGGGATGCACCAGTAAAAGTGACTCTGGGGCCTCACCCCACATTTACATGCACGTATTACTGTCTTACATTCAGGGCCCATGCACAGAAACATTATGCCGGACTGTATTGTCTCTGTTTGTGCACTTGAGATGTCGCAAATAAGCTATACATCAGTTCAGGTTTGGTGATGAAGGCCCTCAAAGGGCATCTGGAACCAGGGGACCACCAGATTTTTTCCTGGTAACCCTGTGGGCCAGTCCGAGTCTGCCTGAACTCACTACTTCAACAGTAAATGTGTCTTTGCAAAACTTGGAGAGTGCACCATGTATAAATCGGCTCTGCAAATCTGTAATGGATCTGGCTGCACCAATGTGGCACATCCAGGTACATCGCTCGTAAATCAGCTCCACTGTGTGCTGAATTTCCTGTTGTCATCGTGTAAACAGAAATGGAAACAGTTGACTTGACAGAAATATAACTGCAGAAACAAAATTAAAAACATTTTGGCTAAGGTTTTACTTTAAATTAGGCACTGCTTGTGAGTTACCAAAGCAATACAGATTACATGAATTTTTTGAAGCCCTTCTAAGCAGTATGTAAGGCTACAACTCTGTCTGATCTGCTGGACTTGGGTTATTTTGCAAGAACCACATTGCAGACAGGGTCATACTTCATTCCTATTTTCATTTGCACGTATTAGCATTCCTTCCCATGATTCGCTCCTTCCTAGAGTGGTGCCAAGCCAGCATTACTATCCAGGCAAACAGCACCTGCGAACCAGCTTCTTTAGATGCTTACGCCATTACCATTATAATTGCAGTATAGCTGGTTCCAGCTCTGCCCACTCCCTCCTCTACAGAGAAAACAAGCATTTCACTGAAAAACCTTGCCTTCACATGCCCAAGTTGAAAACAGAAAATAATAGATTTCTACATCACACAGATTCATTGATCCTTACACAAATTCAGCTGATGACTAACAAAGCACTGGCAATTGTTTCTATGCATGCAAATTGCAGCACAGAGAAAGAAGTCAGACTCGTAAAATAGATGGGAGGGTGAGATAAGGACATTACATATTTATTTGTTGCTTTGTTTTTATAGTTAATAGACCTAATGGTATCTATGACAAGTATGGTAATTAGAAACACACTTGAGAAAAACAGCAAATTGAATCTGGGTCACGTACTGCTGAGCCAAAATTTAGACAGATAAATGCATTTACATAACCAGATATAAATATTTTACCCACTGTTTAACCACCCTCCTCAAATAACTTCTGACCACAGCAAGGCCAGTTAAGGGCTCAGTGCCACTGCCAGGCAGCTACATTTTTTTTGTAATCAATTTTCCTTTTGTTAACAAGTAATAAAAAGTCCACTGGTATTTAAGGCCTAACTGAAGACAATTTAACTTTAGTGTCAATTACTGGTGCTGTTAAAACTAATTTCAATTGTGAAAAAGGTACTGGCCCTAATGGCTTCTGACCCTACTTTTCTGACCAGTCAGACAGCATGCTCAGTTATTTTGCACAGAGGCAGGGTCATAGAATTCCCAATGCTGGCTCTGCTCTTCATGTAAAAGTAGCTTAAAGTGGACCAAAACCCAGGATTTTGACTATCCTGGATTTTGGTCCAGGTCAAAGGCCCAGGTCGCCTGAACTAACTCACCTCTTCCTAAGGAGCATGCGGGGCCGCTCGTTCAATCAGCTCGCTTGGATCTGCTCAAGCCCCTTCGTCCAGGAGCTCGTCTAATGTGAGTGAATACGAGCGTGCTGGCGGCCGCATCCCCCGCTACCCTTTAACAATACCATTCTGTGAATACTCACCTGTAGAATGGATATTATAAGTATGCATCACACACCGCTCCAGAATGATTCATTACGTCTGGGTTATAGTCCACAAGAGGGCCCTTTACTGCAGAGATGGTAAAAAAGAGGCCCCTCCCGGTCCACATATACCCGGGACCTCCCACTCATTTCCCAGTATAAGTAAGCAGTAAGGAACCAGGAGAAGCCAAAACCAAAATAACAACATTAACAAGGAAAAATTCACCATATTGAGGATCCAAGAATAAAACTCAGGGCGGGATGGAGCAGGGTGTGATGCATACTTATAATATCCATTCTACAGGTGAGTATTCACAGAATGGTATTAGTCCAAGTATGCATCACACCCTGCTCCAGAATGATTCATTACGTCTGGGACATCCAGTAGCAGTGTCCAACAACGGGTGGGGGTCCCCCCAAAAAAAGGCAACAATGCGCAGTTCAAACCACTGCAGCTTGCAGAACTTTGCGGCCAAAAACAGCATCCGCTGAGGCCCGAACATCAACCTTGTAAAACTTGGAAAAGGTATGAACAGAAGACCAAGTAGCAGCCTTACAAACTTGCTCAACAGAGGCCTGGTGCTGAAAAGCCCAAGAAGCCCCAACAGCACGAGTAGAATGAGCAGTGATCCGGAAAGGGGGATCCTTCCCCTTGACAGAATAGGCCCTAACAATGGCCTGACGAATCCATTTGCTAATGGTAGACTTGACGGGCGCCAAACCCTTCTTAGGACCAGAGGGCACAACAAACAAGGCGTCCGTCTTCCTGAAAGGCGCAGTAGCCACCAGGTAGTATTTCAAGTTTCTGACGACATCCAGAGAGTGCAGGGCCCTCTCCTTGTTGTTACTAGGATTAGGACATAAGGAAGGAAGCACAATGTCCTGATTGAGATGAAAGGCAGAGAAAACCTTAGGCAAGAAGTCTGGCTTAAAGCGAAAAACCACCTTGTCCCGGTGTCTCTCAAAGTAGGGGGCCTGAATGGACAGAGCCGCCAACTCAGAAACACGTCGGACAGAAGTGATAGCCACCAGAAAGGCATCTTTCCAGGTGAGAATAGACAGTGCAGCCTCATGCACAGGCTCAAACGGAGGGCCCTGAAGGGCCGACAACACCAAATTCAAATCCCAAACCTGTAACATGGGTTTGCGGGGAGGTCGCAAATGAGCGACCCCCTGGAAGAAGGTCTTGACCAAAGGATGAAGAGCGAAAGACCTCTTAAAGAAAACGTCCAAGGCGGAAACTTGCCCTTTTAGAGTGCTGAGCTGAAAACCCATATCAAGACCTTGTTGGAGGAACTCCAGAATCCGAGGGATAGAAAACACCCAAAAAGGGAAGGCCCTAGCCTCACACCAGTCATTGTAGGTCCGCCAGGTCCTGTAGTAGATATTAGAGGAAGATTTCTTCCTAGCCTTAACCAAAGTCTGAACAACCGCCTCAGACAGACCCTTTTCCCTTAGGATGGAGGTTTCAGCAGCCACGCCGTCAAAGCCGGCGTTTGTAAATTGGGGTAACAGAGACGTCCTTGAGTGAGAAGATCCAGAACCAGAGGCAGAGGGTACTGATCGACCGCCAACTGCACGACGTCTGCGAACCACACCTGTCTTGGCCACCTGGGGGCCACCAGAACAGCTGGCACTCCTTCGTGAACCAGCTTGCGTAAGACCTTGCCCAGAAGGGGAAACTGAGGGAAGAGGTACAGGAGACCGAACCCCCACCAGGACAGAGACATGGCATCCACTGCCAGAGCCAGAGGGTCCTTGGGCAGTGACACAAATGTTGGGAGCTTGTGATTGTGGCGAGAGGCAAACAGATCCACATCCGGCAGCCCCCACCTGCGACAGAGGGATAGGAAGACCTCGTTGCTGAGGGACCATTCCCCCCGGCGAGAAGCCCCCCTGCTCAGGGAGTCTGCTTCCAGGTTCTCCACCCCGGAATGTAAACCGCCGAAATGCACGGAACGTTGCTCTCGGCCCAAGACAGAAGCAAAGACACCTCCCGGAGGGGACTCTTGCTCCGAGTCCCTCCCTGATGATTGATGTAAGCGACCGCAGTCCTGTTGTCGGAGCGAACCTGAACTGGCAGGCCCTGAAGGTGAGGCGTCAGCTGCGCCAGCACCAACCGAACCGCCCTCAGCTTCAGAACATTGATGGGGGCGTGTGCCTCCTGAGGGCCCCACAGCCCCTGAAATTGCTGGGCTCTCCTGTAGCCCCCCAGCCTGACAGACTGGCATCCGTCGTGACCGTCTCAAAGCGGGGCGTCAGAAATTATCTGCCGCCCAAACGATTCTTCGGGTCCAGCCACCACAGAAGGGAACGCCACACCAGAAGAGACAGAACAAAGGCCTGATCCAGAGACAGAGGACACTTGTCCCAGGCCGACAGGAGATGGAGCTGAAGAGGCCTCATGTGAAATTGAGCAAAGGGCACTGCCTCGAAGCAGGCCACCATCTGTCCCACCAGTCTCATCCCTTGCCGGATGGATGGATGAGGATTGGACAGTAATAGATGAACCAGCGCTTGAAGAGCGTCCACCTTCTGCTGAGGTAAGAAAATCCTGGCCTGAATGGTATCCAGCTTCATGCCCAGGAAAGAAGTCACCTGTGACGGAGAGAGTGAGGACTTGGGGTAATTGATTACCCACCTGAACCTCTCCAGTGTCGTCACCACCGTCCGGGTGTCCAACTCCGCCTGATGGAGTGAAGGAGACGTAATGAGAAGGTCGTCCAGATAAGGAAGAATGCGAATTCCCTGGGTTCTGAGAAGGGCCATCACACCCGTCAGTACCCCTACCGCAAACCTGAGGAACCACTGGTGTCCTGGAAAGACCGGCACATGAAGGTAAGCGTCTTTGATGTCTATTGAGGTCATAAAGTCCCCCCGGTCGCAGGGAGCTGACAGCGGAGCGCAGTGTCTCCATGCGAAACCATCTGGTTCTGATGAACCGGTTGAGAATCTTCAAGTCCAGAATGGGTCTGATGGAGCCATCCTTTTTGGGCACTGTAAAGAGATTGGAATAGTAGCACTGAACTCTCTCTCTGGGGGGAACCTGGCGAACGACCCCCATTGCCCAAAGGTTTTGCACCGCCAACAACAGTCCCTGCGCTGCCCGAGGGTCCGTAGGAACCCGAGATCTGAGGAATCTGTGAGGAGGCCAGTCCGCGAACTCCAGCTTGTACCCGGAGGAGACAACCTCCAGGATCCATTTGTCTGAAACCTGTTTGGCCCAGACCCGAGCGAAGAGCCGCAGTCGTCCCCCAACCCGCAAGGGTCATTGCTGAGCAGGCTTGGCAGTGCATTTGGGTTTGGCACCCCAGGAGGATTCGGGTCGGGCACGGCCTCTGCCCTTGCCCCAGAAATCTCCCCTTTGTCCAGCAAAGGATACCCCCTTGCTTGTCCTAGGCCCACGAAAGGTGGGAGCGAAAGAGACTGAACCCCGAAAAGGTCGCGGCTGCTTTTTGCGTTGGGGCAACTTACCTCCCTTAGCAAAAAGGTCCAAACGATCTCCAAACAGGCGCAAACCCTGAAAGGGAAGCCCAGTGAGCGCCTTTTTAGCAGCATTGTCAGCTGCCCACTGGCGCAACCAGACCGAACGGCAGATAGAGACTACCAATGCCAAGGTCCTGCTACACATCCGAATTATGTCATCTAAGGCAGATAAGACGTAAGTGATGAAGAACTCACATTGCGACAGGGCTCCTAAAGCACTAGAAAGATCCTCATGGGAGCCATCAAGAATGCCCCTGATCAAGGTCCTAATAGCCACGGCTGTGATAGCAGAAGCACACACCGGGCGCAAGGCCGAACCCGTACAAGCAAAAGCATGGGAGGCCAGTTGGTCAATACGTCGGTCCTCACTATCCTTCAAGGTAGTGGAATCAGGAGAATGCACGACGGACGTATTGGACAACCCCAGGACGGGGCATCCACCTCGGGGGGAGTTGACCAACGTTTGACCGTGTCAGCGGGAAAGGGATACCTCCTATCCCACCCCTTAGGGATACCGGGAAGCCTGCTAGGCTTCTCCCATTTCTTAAGAATCAGCTTGTTAAAATGCATCTGATCTGGGAATTCCAACCGTGGCTTAACGGTACCAAACAATTCCCCCTGCTGCTTAGGCGCCGCCGCAGGGGGGGGAAATGGCAAGTACCTCAAATATTTGGGTAAGCAGCCTATGGGTGTCGTCCGCATCCCCACGCTCTGTACCGGCATCTGCGCCCAGGTACTGCTGATCATCAGAGAAATCGGAGTCCGAGAATAATTTCCCCTCCTCAAGTGGGGTATAGTCAGACAAATCAAGAAAATCATCAAAATCAGAGGCAAAGGCCGGCGCAGCGGGCGCAACGTGCCGTCTTTTAGCTGGAGCCTTCCTGGCTGCAGAACTAGCAATCATTCTCTCAATGTTGGCCAGTCTAGCGCAAACATCGGATTGCGACTCCCTGCTAGTGTTAATGTCACTAGGGGTCATAACCAGGCGTGGAGGTGTGGGGGATGAGACCAGCGGAGCTGACCCAGCCGCACAGGGCCCAGATTGCCACACAATCGCCTGTTGCGCACATGGTACACAAATCTGCACATTATCGCCCGCAAGGGATGCCCCGCACACCACACACAGCCGGGATTGCCCCGAGGGGACCCCGAGCACAGTATCCTGGGGAGCCTCCATATGGTGATTTTAGGTAGTCGCAATGACCAATGGGAATTACGCTAATCAGCTACCCGGGATGCCCCTTTAAATGTCCGTTAGTGGGAGGATTGTATAGGATAAAATTAAAGATCCCGCTTAATTTTAATTTTTTTATTTTTTTTTGGGGGGGGGGGGGGGGATGGGCCACAGGACCGGGAGAAACCTCTAATTAGGGTTGTCCCCCTGGAAGACATAATGGGAAAACTCACATGAGTAAAAAACCCCAGCGTGCATACCCATAATAGTAATTATACATCTATATATATATATATATATATATATATATATATATATATATATACACATACACTGCCTGCAGAGTCCCAATCACCTAGCAGCCACAAACATGAAATACTAAGCAATTACTGAAAAAGGGAAGCCCGCATAGGCACTCATGGAACCGATAGGTATCGCAAGATGGCGTCCGGACGGAGAGCAGGAAGAGAAGGAGGACGGGGACAAGCTAACAGGCCGCGCTCCCCAGCCAATAGGCTGGGAGCCGGCCGTGACGTCACCGTCCCGCGGGCGCGGGCCGATCAAACAGAGGGAGACGATTGAGGAGAGGAGGAGAGCGTGCTGGCAGCTGCCAGCGCGCGTATCAGTCACAAAACACTCACACACATACACACCAGTAAAAACATACATATAAATACAATAGCCGACTGAATACCCCCCCCCACTAACCGGGAACAGGGAGGCAGAGGGAAAGCCCATAGTTACATTCGGGTTATGTAATGAGGGCAGTAAAACGGACAGGGCATCCCATATGAGGATCACCAACCGGAAAACCGCCTACCCTTTGGTGGGGGATTTGCGGTGGAGTCTAGCTCCATTGTAAAGAACACCTCTAATAGGTGCTACCTACCATCACCCGGACCATGCAGCCGTAGCTGGGAGGCATTTAAAAATGGCCTGGGTGGAAATAGGACAAAAGGGGGGCCGGATGCTACCAGGCTTACCTGCAAGGAGAGAGAGAGAGCCATCATCTTGACTGTCGACGCCGACTGCAGAGACTAAACTGGGAAATGAGTGGGAGGTCCTGGGTATATGTGGACCGGGAGGGGCCTCTTTTTTGCCATCTCTGCAGTAAAGTGCCCTCTTGTGGACTATAACCCAGATGTAACGAATCATTCTGGAGCAGGGTGTGATGCATACTTGGAATAGGGAGTTCGCCCGCGCCGGCCATCCACAAATGCCTGGTGCTAAAGAGATAGCGGGGATGGGGCCGCTGCTCATGTATGTGCAGTTGGACTGGGAGCGAAGGTGAGTTTTCGCACGACACAACGGGGCACCCCGAGGGGAGCGAGTATGCCAGCCTTGGATTCTCATAGACTCCGCGGGTTTGGTCCACTTTAAACAGTTTTTACCCCACCCTCCATCCTGCCAGGGGAGGAATGGATATAGAAGGGGCAGGGAGAATTCCTGGTACACCAAACAGCTTTGGGTCCAGCGGGACACCTAGAGCCTGTGCCCAGATTTACTCATTCCTCTTACAAAAACCCCATCCACTCCCTGTGTCTCCCCCCCCATATCCAGCACCACTGTACCCCCTAGGCTAAGATACCCCATCCCTCAATCTCAGGATCAGGGGTATGTATGGCTATACCCATCTCTGCCTCAGTATCTGCCCCTACAATAGTAATGCTTTAGTGCAATTGTAACCTCATACACTCCTGCCCTTGACCTGACCCTGCAATGCTATAGCTTCAGAAGCATATTGGCGCAGTAAAATCCTGGGCTGAATTTTGGCCCAAGTCCACCGTTGCTTCAAACTGTTTGCTAGCAGCTAAAGCCACTGCAGCTAAAATCAAATAAAGCAAGATTCAAATTAAACACGTTCTTATGTTGTTTAAAATGATTTGTCCATATCTACATATTTAGCTAATATATAGAGTAATGTGGGTTGCCCCCCACCACTAGCCTAGACAGGTTCTTTAAGTTTGTTATCAAGATTTTTAATCCAGCAAGGCTGGAGCAGACGTACCTCTAACATCAACTGCGTAAACTCTTCATTACTAAGAAACGAAGGTTTCCAGTCCTGTCTGATCTCACAGGCTTCTGTCTGTGCTGTAATTTCTGCAATAAAGGCAAAGCAAAACATTTATCACAGATAAGCCGAACAGAAATGTTTTGCCGATAACAAATAGTTCCTTCTAAATCACAAGCAAGATACCTTTTTGTCTTTGCAAGAAATCAATGGTTCTTTGAAGTATAGTAGACTTATCCATCTTGAGAGGGTGTCCATGTCCTTGCAGCATTGTACACAGCTCCTTAATGAGGACATTAAACTGATCTCTTCTTTTCTTCTCAGATTTATTCCGTGATGCCCTAAAAGAAATAAAGTAAAGATTTGGGGGATTATCCAACTGATTTTTAATCTTTCTGGTGCGGCTGAGTTTTGTAAGGCAGTGGGAGGCTTTCTCACTTTGCACACAATAAAGTAACAGATTTCTTGTGTTTCAAAATCCCCTGAACCTATGATAAGGCAATTGTACAGGTAAGGGGCAAATTATTTGAATCACGTGGCTATTCATCCGATTAAAAATAGTTTGTCTCTCACTGATTGAACTGTTACATTTTAGAAGAAGGAACATTTTCATTTCACTTTTGAAAAGTGAGTGAAGACTGAGAAAACTTCTCACAGACTCTCAGAACTTAGCCTCTCCAGAAAATCCCCAAATCATTTGTATAACTGCCAATGCCTTCAAAACTTCAGCAAAAGTAATTCAGGCACTAGATCAGCAAAACATCTTTCTTACACTATACACAACAGTTTTTGATTTCATAGCAAATTTAAAATAAATTACAAATTGAAATTTAAAATAATTTTTCTGAAGGTAGGCTCTTACCAGTATTACAAGTAACTCTAGCTAAGATCCTTTTTTTAGCGTTGGAGATAAGAGAGGTTAAAACCAACGGTCGCTGGGATAAGAATATTAACGTGGTTCATAGGTGGTGTGCCCCTCCCTTTATTCAACGTGACTGAAGGCAGAAGGAAGCCCTAGATCCCCTAACCAGAAAATGTTCAATTTTACTTAACTGCTCTATTCTTCCACAATACACAAGTGGGCCAAAGTCTTTACAATGTAATCAATTTCTTAGTTGGGCCACTGTAGCATCTGTTTTGCAGTTTGTAACTCTATAGTAAAGATTTTGCTTTACAGTCTGCGGCAATGGATGTCATTGTAACCAATGTACCATATTTTGTGCTCTGGAAGATGCCCCCCCCCCCCCCCAAAAAAAAAGCAGGGGGAAAATGCCTGTGCGTCTTATGAAGTGAATGTAAAAAATGTAAAAAAAAAATGCAGGCACTCCCATGGCTTCTGCAGTAGCCCAGGCTTCCTTTCCTTCACTGGATGGGAGTGGCCTATGTGTGATTGGGTATGGCCTATGCGTGGGTGAGTGTGGTCTATGAATGGGCCGTGCCCACCTGCTGTGGCAAGGTAATCAGCCTCAGGAGCCTGTGGGTATGCCAGGGTGTGTGTCACTCATTGTGTGTGTACATGTGTCTGAGTGTATCTGTGTGTATGTGTGTGCGTGGAGCGCTGGGTATTGGCAGGCAGCAAGTGTAAGTTTATCTGCTTCCTGTCTTCCAACCCTTGTTAAGATGTGATTAAGATTCTGATAACTTGAGGCTATGCTGGGCATAGTGGCCTAGTCCAGGGACAGTTTAATTTAGACCACCCCCAAAAAAATGTTCTAAAAATAGCTTTTAAATAAAGATAAAATTGCTTGAATTCACACCAGATGGGAAACCTGCAAGTACAAATGATCTAGCAGATCAGGAAATTTTGCCCAGGTTCTGCAGGTGGGTTTTTGTGGCACATTGCTTTGTTGCCCATAAGGCATATAAAGGGTTGAAGAATGACAATTTTGGACCTGATGAGTTCAGAAGACCCAGGAGAAATGTATTATAGGGTTCCCCAATGATCTGAGGGCACCCCACAGAATTAGCTGTTCACTGCCAAATTTTGGACTATGGTCAGTGAGAAGAAACTCTTCCTGCCTCCCTGGGAGTGATCCAGCCTCTCCATTCCACATGTGGGGACCTGTATAAATAGAAGGCCAAGCTAACAGCATGGAACTCACTGACCCTCAACCCAGCCAGAACCCTCATCCAGTGATCATTCAATAAATACTCTGCTAGCTGGCAAACTATTAGCACCCCTTATCCAACTGAATTCCTCTGATCTTTAAACTGGATCTTCACCCTGAATAAGAAACTATCTTGTATGTTTCCCCTAACCTGTACATACAGATTGTCCACATTAAAAATCACCCTACCTGCATCTAATGCATTTTCTTAGCCTTTAAACACCCAAGATGTCGACCCACGGAGCCTCAGGCTGCCTGCAGGCAGGAAGTGTCTTCTGAATATACCGCTCTGCATTGTGGGATTGCTGTCCTTTTTCTGACCCCAGCTCTGCTTTGTCTGAGCAAAGCACAGCTATAACCCGTCCCCCTGCACTTCTCCACTCCTCTCCTCGGTATGTGTGATGATTCTGAGGCAAGATGGCAGCACCCTTATCCTAGAGTCCTTAACAAAGTTGCAGCCCAGTGGGGGAAAGAATAATAAGTGACAAAAAATTTTTTTAGAGATGCTGGGGAATAGTTTTTTAAGTGTTTGGGCTTCTCATTAAATGATGCTGAAGGTCTAGTTTAAGGATGTTATCACCTGCTCTTTCAGAAAATACGTCTTTACTTTTATTATTCCTATGCTTTTATTTAATTTTTTTTAGTAATTTTGCACACCAACTATTTTCTGTTGTGTAATATTTCTGTTATTTTACCCTTTATATTTATTAAATGTATTTTAAATTGCCATTAAACCTGTGTTTCTGCAATTTCTGAAGTTTGCCTTAAGTGACATATAAGTTTGAGAAGTTATCTGGTTTATTCTGGCAACTGGAGAGCAGTGACCCAGACTCACTTCCCATCATATTTGACTGCAAATTTAGCAGAATCCAGTCTGCTTGTTGGCAGCATATAGACGATGAACAATCAGATTGATTAGTGTGTTGTTATTTGTTGTATCTGATCAAGGGTCCATGACAATCATGAAAACACTCTGGGAGGCCGATTTATTAATAGCGCCAGGTAGCGACAGATGAGCGACAGTAGCGTTATTTTCACAGCGCCCGCTAGTATTCGCTGTGCTTGCCCGTTGTTCGGTTGTTGACAGCGACTCAGTCGGTGTGCGGTAATGTTGAATACGGGGTTAGGAGTCGCTGTTTGACAGGTTCCGCGCTGTATGGGAGCGCATGACAACGAATGGCCATAGCGACCTGTTCCCAGCATATTCATTAACAAATCACGCTCAAAAAATTCTCGCGCTGTAAAATGCATGTTTAAACCCCTGAGCGCTGGCGGTGATGTGTTATTTTGGAAAAAAATAATAAACAAGTTTTTATAAACATTTTGTAATATGAATACATTAATATCAGACCTGTAATATCAATTCTGCACACATTTTTTTTTTTTTTTTTACCTTAAAAAAAAGATATAACATTGCAGAAGTGGTCACCGAATTTTTGACATTTAAAAAAAAAAAAAAAAAACATTAATATCAATTAATTATGAATATTTAAAGATTGCTCCATTGAAATGCATTGGAGAGCGCCAGGTAGCGAGAGGTCATACCTGGCGCTGTGATGGGATTAGCAGCGGCGCTGTTCGCTGAAGTCTGCAACATGATGAATCCCGCGCTAGCTGACGCTCTCGCCGGCGCTAGCCTCATTTAGCGTGATAAATGCGTGATTGTGTTCGCAGCCTGGCGTTCTAGAGTCGGTAGCCTCCGATAGCTGGCGCTACCTGGCGCTAGTGAGACACTACCTGGCGCTATCCCTTGATAAATAAGGGCCATAGACTTTCAGTTACTTTCCAGATATGGACTTGATTAATTTATGAACACTTAATCCTAATGGTAACTGTTGATTAAATATGATTTCAGATTAAAATTGTAATGATTAGCTGTAAATAAAATGGAGTTTATTATAGCATGGTAACATTATTAAATATGCGTGCTCCTTAAAGTTATTTTTCGTACTGTTAAATGACTCACATAGGCTATTCTCTGCTGATCCTTACCTACAATGACCTACAATCAGGCAATATTACTAACCAGCACAACAAAGAGGAAGAGGTGACTTCAGTTTGGCCTGCTGGTGTCACTCTAGGGTCATCGTTGGATGGTTACATCAATAATATTTTCTGCACAGACTTGGCAGCATGCTTTTGAGAACGAAAGTGTTTAGTTTTGAGTCATGTGGGCTTTTGAAAGTGCCTGTGATTGGAAGCAGTGGGGTATGGTCTTGCGGGAAATGGGAAATACATGAAATGTCTTTGTGAAGGCCCACAGAGCTCCAGCTTTAGTTATTATCTTCTGCTACAATCATGTTTCCGCCTTCTATAGCAAAGCACACTGTCTGTATGAGGCAACCTTGGCACAAGCAAAATCATCTATATAGTAGGCTCCAACATAAACTATTCTTGTGACTTCCTAGAAACAACTATTTGGCAGGATATTACCGGTAAATAAACACATGCTAATGAATACATTTTTGTTATAAAAGTGGACTAAAACCCACCACAATCGGCCCAGGAATCTATAGGATTCCCAGGCAGTTTGATTCCCTCCCCCGGGGCATCCAAATATGCTGGATGGCGGGAGGAGAGGTCACTTATACACCCAACATCTCGAAATATTCAGGCTTGCTTTTTATTTTTATTAATGGAAGGAAGAGGAAATTGGGTGACAGGTTCTGTCACCCCGATACACTAAACCTGTCACCCCTGGACTTTATTCCTACAGGAGAAGAAAACCACAAGCTTGGCAGGAGTTTTACAGTTCGGGTGTATAACCCCTCCTCTCATTAGCCAACGTATTTATATGGGTTTTTAATATTACACATTTTCGTGATAGTGCTCCTTTAAGGTTTGCCTGAGCAATTACTTTATGCTTTTTAAGCCTAAACATAGCTGATGAATTAAAAACGCAGAGAGCAGGAGATATGGTATTTACTGGATCTTGTGCTCTGCCAAAGCAAAATTAAGCCACATTCGGAGATTGCACTTCCCCAAACATGTGTGAATAATAACATAGTTTTAACTAAAATGTCATCTTTGTTTCCAGCCATGAACGTTTGCCGTTTTAATGTTTTCCCCATGCTGGCTGTCACGGCTGCACCTTACATTCACCAGGACTTCACATTTTCCTGATAAACCCTTACTCCTTCCTGCTGACGCACCCATTAGATCTATTACTGGATTTACCAAAAGGTGCAGAGGAGTGGCCAATAAAAGGGTCAGCCTGACAAAGATGTGTGTACCAATTGCATTTGGCCTTACTAATATCAATAGAAAGATTGTTTGTAAACCTCCTTCACTATTTAAATGTGCTACTGTAGGCAACGGTAGTTGTTACACCATTACGGCTACATTTGGCGCTGTCCTAAACTGTTTTCTGTTTTTAAATTGAAGTAGAAATGGCTGAGATAAAGGGGTTTACAGGTTCAGCCTATTACATTCTCTATTTCATCCTGTTCCCTAATCAGCTCAGCAGAGCAGGACAGGATTGCTAGGGGCCTTATTTAACAAGGGATAGCGCCAGGTAGCGAATGGTGAGCGAACGGTACTGACGCTCACCGCCACGAGAACGCCGGCTCCCCTCCGCAATCACATATTTATCAAGCCGATCCTGCTTAGCGACTGACAGAGCGCCAGATAGCGAATCATTCATCATTATTCCAGCCTCAGCCCACAGCGCCAGCGTCTGACCTTGAACAGCGAAAGGTATGACCTCTTGCTACCTGGCGCTCTCCAATGCATTTCAATGGAACAATCTTTAAATATTCATAATTAATTGTTATTAATGTTTTTTTTTTTTTTTTTTTTTAAATGTCAAAAATTCGGTGCCCACTTCTGCAATGTTAGATATTTTTTTTAAGGTATAAAAAAAAAAAAGAATTTGTGCAGAATTGATATTACAGGTCTGATATTAATGTATTCATATTACCAAATGTTTGTAAAAACATGTTTTTTTTTATTTTTCAAAAAATATGGTTGTTTGGGGGTTAAAAAACTACTTTTAACCCATCGCCGCCAGCGTTCTGGAGTTTAAACAAGCATTTCACAGCGCGAGAATTTTTTGAGCGTGATTTGTTAATGAATATGCTGGGAGCCGTTTGCTATGGACGTTCGCTGTCATGCGCTCCCATACAGCGCGGAACCTGTCAAACAGCGACTCCTAACCCCGTATTCAACATTACCGCACACCGACGGGGTCGCTGTCAACAGCCGAACAACGGCCAAGCACAGCGAATACTAGCGGGCGCTGTGAAAATAACGCTACTGTCGCTCATCTGTCGCTACCTGGCGCTATTAATGAATCGGCCTCCTAGTCTCTCCCTGCTCCAGCCCCTCCCCCACCTCCTCCCCTCGCCTCCTCCCCCACTCCCCCTCCAAATTTACATTGCACAGACAGGGTGTCTTATGCAAGTTCTGTGAATCGTACAGACCCCGCCCATTATGCTGATTATTATGCAGCATCACAGATCCAAGGGCCACGCCCACTTTTTTCAGACAAGGAAATTATGAGGCGAACCTGTAAACCCAGATATCTAGGACATTTCTTCTTCAATTTAAAAACGAAAAAAAAAATCAGTTTATGACAGTGCCAAATGTAGCCCAACAACTTTTCCTAAAATATCCCATAAAACTTAGGACTGTATTCATGCTTTTTTTTTAAGAATAAGGCATGTGTTTAAAAAGAGGTTCCTCTTCTTCAAAAAAACTTAATCTAAACTTTTCAGGGCAACGTGGCAATGAGTTTATTTCACATTATATAATGAATACACTTTTACAGGCACTGGACCTTTTACCTGCCCAGCACTAGAGATACAATATTTATGCAACAGTCAAGCTTAGTCTATTGCACAGTGACTTTTGCTGGATTGGCTGTTGTTTACATTTATGACACTAGATGTCGCTGTTACCAATGCTTACCTGTAGTCTTTCTATGCATTTTCTGCTGTGTTGTATTTCCTGTACATTGAGCAGCTCTCTGTGACTTTTTTCCTGTCTATGGTATCCACCATGTAAGGTGACCTTCTCTTACTGCACTCATGTTCCAGTAAAGCCAGTTCCAATTACACCACAAACCTCTATCTGGATTTTACTCAGCTGCACCCAGCACACAGCTCACACTCTACAATACCCAAAGTAAACTCTTTAGATGTTAAAGTGGACCAACACCCTCCCATGATCGGCCCGGGAATCTATAAGATTCCCGGACCGATCAGCTCCCTGACTGTGTGAAACCCCCCAGAAACCCCTAAATCCCTACCTGCTTCCCGATCCAGCGGCACTCGCCGCCTCCCGCATGTCCCTCTAGCAGGACGCGCACCCGCGCCGGCCGTTTGTGAATGTCGCTGTCTCCCGCTTGTCCGCCGGCGGGGATTGGCTGCAGTGGTCACGTGGGAGCGGGGAGAGGTGAGTTTTGGGGGCTTTCGGGGGGGTTTTACACAGCGGGGCACCCCTGATCGGGGTGCCCCACCGAAGTGGACCAAAACCCAGGATAGTCAAAATCCTGGGTGTTGGTCCACTTTAATAACCAGCATTTTCAAGCTGTTCTCCCTTCTTTGATGGACACCTTATTTTAACTCATGCTTTTTGATAGAATAAAGCTTGCATATGATATCCTTATCCTTATCATGATATCCTTACCATTTCATGAGTTCATTTAAGATCATTTTTTTACTCTATCATATGTGATAATGGAGGTTTGCCATCCAAAGAATATATAAATATATACTCTAATAAAAAAAATAAGAACACTCACCTCACTCCCTCCATGATGGGATTTCTTTCGAACGTCAATCAGATCTCAAGAGCTTTGCTTTGTGGTTCATAAGGAGACATAAACTTTTAAATCTGAAAATCTATCTCGTCTACTGCCTCCAAGAATGTTCCTGGTTTCATTGGGAAATGCAAGAGGGGATTGGGCAAACATTTTAATGATATATTTGAAACTTTTTGCAGTGTAAGCTTCTAAAGTTAAGCTTCTTACCAATAACATGGGTATCAGATATTTAAAGACAGCAGTGGGCAAAGTGATTACTGATTAGCTCTAATAAGCACTTTAAAGTTCCACGTCCACCATAACTGAATGTCTGTGGATGGTCGCACACACCCGAAGGATGCAAGTGATCCTGCGCGACAATCATGTGCGCAGCAAGTTTTCCATTCAGCTTTTCCAGCTGCAAATTAGTATGCGCGTCCGGAGAAGCTGATTGGAGGAGATGCACGCCTGCACTGTGGGCTCGTAGTGATAGTAAGAAAACCAGGCAAACTGCGGGTTTCACACAGCGGGGCATCCCAAGCCAAAGTGACATTTCAATTTGATTTAAGCATCTCTTGCATCCTATTCCGGTTGTGTGTGGCCATGCCAAAGGAAACAGGTGATGCTGCACGCCGCTTGTGTGTGCTGATCAGCTGCACAGGACCATAGGTCCTTGTGTTTGCCCGTAGAGTTCCTTTAAAGTGGACCGTCACCCAGGGGTGATCTTATAGATTCCCGGGCCGATCACCTCCCTCACCGCTGGACATCCGAGATCGGGATGTCCCGCGGTGAGGGACCCCCCCAAAACCCCCCCAAAAATTACCCCATCGGCGGCGGCGGCCACCGCCGCCTCCCGCGCGCCCCTCTAGACGTGCCCGTGCGCACTGTCAGAGGGGCGCGCGGGAGGCGGCGGCGGACGCGCTGTGTTGTCCGCCGCTGTCACCCGCTTGTCCGTCGGCGGTGATTGGTCAGCGCGGCCACGTGGGAGCGTGTGGAGGTGAGTTTTGGGGGCTTTCTGGGGGGTTTCAAACAGCGGGGCACCCTTAATCGGGGTGCCCCCCTGAAGTGGACCAAAACCCAGGATAGTCAAAATCCTGGGTGTTGGTCCACTTTAATGAGAGCTTTTATTTTAATACACAAGCGGCCACTAGGGGGAGAACTAGCCAAAACAGCAAAATAAAACAGCAAAGGTTTGAAATCAAAAATACATTTTACTACTGAGCGATATGGGCTTTTTTTAATGCAGTATTTTAATTTATGCCTACAGTTATCCTTTAAGGTAGACCAAAACTCATGTTAATTAGTTGGCCCTCTTTGAGAGATTTCCCCCTGGTTTCCACATATACTCACCACGATCCTCGATCCCACTGCTGGAGCTAAGCTTAGCCTCCCGCCACAGCAAGCTGCAGAATCCCTGCTGCTTCATGCCTGTGAAGCCGTACTGCAGACATTACATTCTGGCGTGGTGTGGCAAGCATGCAGAACAGGGATGCAGCCAAAGGTTTGCCTGCACATGCACATGGGTTTTGGGATTGAGGTGTGTATACTGAACAACTAGGAGGTTTCACACTGAGGACAACCCAAACTAGGATGCTCCAGAACATGCTTAGCTGTATCTAAAGAAGAAGTAAAAAAAAAGGCTACTTCTTCCCACTCCATGCAGCATCAATTCAGGATGTCACACTTTGCATCCGCTTATGATATCAATCACTGCTCACCGCCAGTCACTTGACTGGTGGACACCAATCGAGTTTGCCAGGCAGTGGCCCATAGCAATGTGAAAGTCTGTTCATTACATGATTATCCAACTGGTTGGTTAAGGGTGAACGATATAGAGGTAGGGCGAGAGGTTAGACTTATCGGGGTCCGAGTTACCCCAACAAAGTCCACCCTAGTGCTCATATCTCATACAGAGGACTGCAGAATTAGTAATTATCAGCTGCACAGTCCACGATGCTGTGAGGGGAAGTCGTTTATTACTTTACTTCCTCTAGATAGAATTGAGTCCCAGTTAGACTCCATAAAGTGTACTTGGACAGCTTACCTTACTGTTACAGGAAAAGTGTGAAAAGGTGAGTATCGCTTACAGATAGGTGAAGCAGGTAACAAGCAAGCAGCTTAATGCACAGCAACTGATGTTCCAGCAGCATTTGACTAAATTGTCACAAAGGAAAAAGTGTGAATTGTGAAAAGTGTTGTTTGAGGGAGTATAGAGAAAGTGATCACCTCATCCAGAAGCCAGCAAGAAAAGAATAAGGAAACCTAGTTCTACATGCTATAGAGTTAGTTTAGCTTCCCGAACACTTACTACTACTCACTACTCATTCATTACTCAAATCTAACTGATAAGCTTCTACTGTTGGCAACAGTCAAAACAAGGCCCCGCTTAGCCCTTTCCTGAAGATGAACATACCCCAGGATTTTCACTCCCCCTAGTGGAACCCCCCAGGAATGCCCTCTATGTTTATTTCTCCAGCATGCTCTCCACCGCTTATGTGCGGTTTATTCTCCACCAAAATGAGCGGCTCAGAACAATTAATGAAAGGAAAGCGAATAGCCTGAGCATGCACCATGGGATAGCAGATCAATAGTGGTTCCGAGAGGTTTACACATAAGGGCGCAGCAAATCAGGATGCCCCACAAAGACAGAGACCACTGTCCCTATATTCGTATAGACCCTAGACCGGTGGTTGTTCCTCTTTAATGCTCTATCGCTCACCTTTGCCTGCACTTATACATACACATTTTCTTTCCATCTACAGACTTTTGAATAACTGTATTATTTTTTTTTTTTTACAATTTTAGAGATTAGGTTCATCCGCCATGTTTAAGAAATTATCAACATATAAAGTACTTTATAGAAGGTTAACTAATATATAAAACCAGCATCTCAGTGCCAGGTATAATCACCCAAATTACGTATGCAAGATCAGGAAAGAAGAAAAAAAAAGAGAAACGAGAGAAAAATAGGGTGGGGGGAGTTATTTTTTTATGCCCTTAAGAGGATGTAAAACATGCTTTAGGTAAACGTGATATCTGTGAATATGTATTCTCATTTTTGTATCTATTGCTTTTGTCCAAACTGTGGCATTAATGATGACAATTTAAAGGAGCACTTTCATTAAAAAGGGCCCAATGATAAAAATCCCTATAAATATGCTGGATAGTGGGAGGAGAGGTCACTTATACACCCGGCATCAAGAAATATCCAGCCAGGCTTGTTTTTTAAATTTTAATGGAAGGAAGAGGAAATCAGGCTCTGTCACCCCTGATAGTCTAAACCTGGCAACCCTGGATCTTATTCCTACCATGGGAGAATAAACCACAAGTGACCCCTCCTCTTATTATCCAGCGTGTTTATTTGGATTTTTAATATCACACTATTTTGTGAAAGTGCTCCTTTAAAACCTCAATAAAACTGTAAATGCATAGAAACCACACACAAAACAAAGATGAGCATTTCCTCTAAAGATTGAGTCATACCAATGAAGATAGACAATGTAACTTAATTAAATATGATATCATCATTAATCACGCAAAGCAGAGGAAAGATGGCAGCTTTGATGTCTGAATAATTCATAGCATTTCTGTGTTCACTATTCTGGAATGCTGATTGTTTCAAAATGCTTTGAAAATAGCTAAACATGATTTTGGAAAGAGGTCCTGACACATAAAAACCTCTTGTAACAGTGATTTTTTTTATTGTTTTAGAAATGAAGCAGTTAAGGGGGCACTCCAGCCCCTTCCTGAAAAATAGACATAACCCCCTTCCTGCCCCCTACAAATAGTGATCCTGCTAATGTAATGGGAAAAAAAGACACTCACCTTCACCCAGAATCCAGCCCCCGAACTTGGGGGAGCAAATGCGATGCAGAGAGTGCTGCTCCCAGCGTCCAGCTGGGACTTGAGAAAGATGGCGGCGGAAGTTCAATGTGGCACCACCGGGCTGGATTCGGGTGAAGGTGATTATCTTTTTTTTTCTTTTATCACATTAGCAGGTTCGCTATTTGGAGAGGGCAGGATGGGGGTGTGTATTTCATTGCTCAGGAATGTAGTTCATTTCTCAGGAAGAGGCTGGAGTGGCCCTTTAACTCACCAGAAACAACATTTTTTAGGATAATGTTGTTCTAAAGTGGAATAAAACCCACCAACAACTGGCCTGGTATCTAAAATATTCACGGGCCTACCGCTGGCTTTCCCCAGGGCACCGGTAATAGTTCACCTTTCCCTGGTCCAACGGCGCATGTGTGGGCTCTCGCCCAATGAGAGCTGTCTGCCGTGACTATGTCAAACAGTAAACAGCTCTCATTGTTCTGCATGGGGACCACGTGCTGCTGCATTTCTGGCATTTCTGTGCACGCTCCAGCCATTCATGCTGCCCGGGATTCAGGAGATGCGACAGCACACGATCCCCATTGAGGCTGAGCCCTTTGACAAGACGCATGTAAACATGGCAAAGGGCTGTGATTGGACAAGGGTCCACGCATGCGTTGTTGGAAAAAAAAAAGCATGTAGGGAGGCACTCTCAACTCATAAATTGATAAAAAAATACATTTTTATTAATTACATATTTATAATAACTACATACAATACACTCAACATATTAAAATCCCTTAAAAACACATAAATCGAACAATAACACACAGAACAAACCAACATAAAGGTGTGTAGGTGATGGGGAGAGTCTCACCACACTAATTGATATTAAATGCCTAGATATATGTGCTAAATCATTAAAAATGTTCCAACAGTGCAAATCCTGCCTATGCGCTGTTGGACTGAGAAGAGGTGAGTTTTACGGGGTGAACTGGGGGGTTTCACACCGCCGTCAGAAAGTTACCTCTTTGCTCTATCTTTCTCATCTTCATCCATCAGCTTGTTTAAGCAACACAGGATTCTAAAAAGTAAAATACAAATAAACCGAAATTGAATTGAAGTATTAAAAGCAAAAACTCTATATACATTTGCAACATTGGTGTTACCATCACTGCGACACGTCTTCCCTGCAGACAATCTTTCACTAATGACAACTTAGGGAAAGAAAAGTGACTAAGGGAGCTGTTCATTAAAAGTCTATAGCGCAGGGATGCACAACCTGCGGCCCAGGACCACATGTGGCGCACACTTCAGTCAGTTGCGCCTCCTGGCACCTCTCCCTACCCCTACCAACCTCCACTTTCACCTTCCCACCTCATCTCTTCCCAACTCTGTCCGAATACACCCTACTCATCTCACCTATTCGTGCCTCACCTCTTCCCACCTAAGCTTTTCCCTGCCTTCTTTACACCTCATCTCTTCCCTCTTCAGCCAACCTTACCAATGTCCATTTCTATCCACCCTACCTTTACCTATTCTAATCTTACCTTTTCCCGTCTTACCTCTACCACCTCTACTCACATCACCTCTATTCATTTCACCTTTTCCAACCACACCTCAGCCCACATTTACTCATCTCACCTTTTCCAACCACACCTCAGCCCGCATCTACTCATCTCATCTATTCCAACCACACCTCAGCTGACCCTTTCACACCTCACCTTGTCCTCTGCTCAGTCCACTTAAAGTTTAAAGCCTTCCTGCAGAAACTCTATGCATGTTCTCTGCTCTTTTGCAGATCCTTGAGGTAGAATAAGACAATGCGGTTGTTAGGCACTTACCTCACCGCCGTTCCGGGTCCCGCGGCGCGTTGCCGGGTGGCTCCCACCGGGCTGCTGCCCGACGGTCCCCGGGTCTGCCAGCTCCTCGGCACCGTCGCGGGGATCAGGGGCTGGCGGTGCAGGACGCCGTGGGTGGCCGCGTCGCAGCCCGCTCCGCGCGGCTGCGCGGCCCTCCCCTCTGGCTCGGCGCTTCCCCTTCCTGGCGGGGGCGCGCCCGATCCTCAACGTGCTCGCGCGCGCGAGCACGTCTGCTTTATGCCTCCCGGCGGCGCTTCCCCCAGCGCGCCCGCCGGGGGCCAGTTTGAAATGTCCAATCTGTGGCTGGTTCCTGGGATCGGACCCAGGGACTGGTCGGCCTGTCTGGCCTGGGCCGTCCAGCTCCTGGGACCGATCCCATTTCCTTGTTTGCACCAAGCACTTTCCTTCCCTCCTTTTTCCCTGTTTCCCATTGGCCAGACTTCCCTATATATTTGCACTGTTCCAGTTTCCCAGGGCCCGTTATAGCTTCTGGGTTCTGGATGTGTGCTGCTGTACTTGTGAAGATTTCGGATTTGGATTTGGACCTTGACTATTCTTGCTAGCTGCCTGCCCTGACCTCCTGCTTTGCCTGACCACTCTCTTGCCTGACCCTCCTGTACCTCGCCTGTGACCTCCTGGAATTGACCTCGGCTACCCTCGACCATTCTCTGTCATCTCCCTTGGATACCTCGCCTGTGACCTCCTGGTTTGACCTCGGCCTGATTTACGGACTTTTCGCACCCGGCATCCTCATTCGGGATTCCCTGCCTAACACCAAGCTGCACCTTAAGCTACTATCCTTTGCGCCTGTTAAGTCCTGGGGGCAACCGACTGGGAGAGGCATTGCTCGTGTCTCCCACAAGCGGGGGCTTGTCTATAGGCAGAAGTGGCGGTGGAGATTGGGGGATACTGGCTTAAGACAGACGGGTGTTTGGTACAATCCTGACATTATAACGGGCCAGAAGAAGAATGGACCAAATTCTGGAGCAGGTGCAGGCCCTGACGGCGGCGGTGGAGCACCTGGCTCATCGAGTTGCGGCCCAGGAGAACCGTCCAACTCCCATTGTCCCCACTTCTCAGGGGACTCCGGCCGCAATGACGCTGGAACCCAAGATCCCGCTCCCTGAAAAGTTTTTTGGCGATAGGGCAAAATTTGCCAATTTCCGGGACTCTTGTAAACTATACTTCCAGCTTCGCCCGGTCTCCTCGGGCTCACAGGAACAAAAAGTGGGCTTGATTATTTCCCTGTTACATGGAGACCCTCAGTCCTGGGCCTTTAGCTTATCAGCTCAGGACCCCATCCGCCAGTCGGTGGATAGTTTCTTCGCTGCAATGGAGGTCCTTTATGATGATCCTGACAAAGGGGCCTCAGCTGACGCGAAGTTACGTACCCTCCGCCAGGGACGCCGTCCAGCCGAGGACTACTGTTCCGAATTCCGGCGTTGGGCAGTTGACTCACGCTGGAACAATCCTGCCCTCTGTGGCCAATTCCGATTAGGTCTGGCTGACTCTATCAAGGACACCCTGGTGAACTACCCGGAACCCCAAACACTGGATGAGTTAATGCATTTGGCCATCCGCATTGATCGCCGACTCCGGGAAAGGCGCCTGGAGAAAGGATCACATTCTGAATCCGCTGCAAAATCTGAGGCTCCCGTCGCTCAACCTTCTGAAGAGCCTATGCAGCTAGGTGCCACCAGGCTCACCGAAGGCGAGAGACGACGACGCCTATCCGAGGGGCTCTGTCTTTACTGTGGTGGGACCGGCCATATGGTTAGACTTTGCCCAAAGAAACCGTCGGGAAACTTCAGAGCCTAGGGGGTTTCGAGGGGGCCCTCCTAGGCTGTAAGGTATCTCCTCAAGTATCGTCTCCAGTTTTTGTCCCAGTTCAGTTTATGTTTGGTGCTAAATATGTTAATCTAAAGGCTCTTCTCGATTCTGGAGCAGCTGGGAACTTCCTAGACTCTGATCTAGCACAGACTCTAGGAATTATGGCACAGACCCTGCCTACTCCTATCCGGGTGTCAGCCATTGATGGCACTCCAGTGGCCGGGGGGTTAGTTCGGTTCCAATCACCTCCCATGCAGATCAAAGTAGGAGCCAGTCATTCTGAGGTTATCAGGTTCCTGATTTTGAGCATGCCTGGTACCCCCTTGATTCTGGGGTTGCCATGGCTGCAGGAGCATAATCCTCAAATTGATTGGGTTTCGGGGCAAATTACCAAGTGGGGACACCAGTGTTTCCGGAACTGCCTAGAATTTCCCCTCAGGGTCACACGCCTACTCCGCCGAATTCCGGCGTTGGGCAGTTGACTCACGCTGGAACAATCCTGCCCTCTGTGGCCAATTCCGATTAGGTCTGGCTGACTCTATCAAGGACACCCTGGTGAACTACCCGGAACCCCAAACACTGGATGAGTTAATGCATTTGGCCATCCGCATTGATCGCCGACTCCGGGAAAGGCGCCTGGAGAAAGGATCACATTCTGAATCCGCTGCAAAATCTGAGGCTCCCGTCGCTCAACCTTCTGAAGAGCCTATGCAGCTAGGTGCCACCAGGCTCACCGAAGGCGAGAGACGACGACGCCTATCCGAGGGGCTCTGTCTTTACTGTGGTGGGACCGGCCATATGGTTAGACTTTGCCCAAAGAAACCGTCGGGAAACTTCAGAGCCTAGGGGGTTTCGAGGGGGCCCTCCTAGGCTGTAAGGTATCTCCTCAAGTATCGTCTCCAGTTTTTGTCCCAGTTCAGTTTATGTTTGGTGCTAAATATGTTAATCTAAAGGCTCTTCTCGATTCTGGAGCAGCTGGGAACTTCCTAGACTCTGATCTAGCACAGACTCTAGGAATTATGGCACAGACCCTGCCTACTCCTATCCGGGTGTCAGCCATTGATGGCACTCCAGTGGCCGGGGGGTTAGTTCGGTTCCAATCACCTCCCATGCAGATCAAAGTAGGAGCCAGTCATTCTGAGGTTATCAGGTTCCTGATTTTGAGCATGCCTGGTACCCCCTTGATTCTGGGGTTGCCATGGCTGCAGGAGCATAATCCTCAAATTGATTGGGTTTCGGGGCAAATTACCAAGTGGGGACACCAGTGTTTCCGGAACTGCCTAGAATTTCCCCTCAGGGTCACACGCCTACTCCCTATTGGGATTCCTACTCCATATTTGGAGTTTGCTGATGTTTTTTCAGAAAAGGCAGCAGACAAACTTCCTCCCCATAGACCTTGGGACTGCCCAATAGAACTGCTCCCTGGTACGATGCCTCCCAGAGGGAGAATATTTAATTTGACCCGAGCAGAAACCCTTGCCATGCGGGAATATATCGCCGAGAACTTAGAAAAAGGGTTTATTCGGCCTTCATCTTCCCCAGCAGGGGCAGGGTTTTTTTTTGTGGAGAAAAAAGATGGGGGACTTCGCCCCTGTATCGATTACCGGGGCTTAAATAACATCACGGTAAAAAATAAATATCCCCTACCGCTTATTGAGGGACTCTTTACGCAGGTCTTCTCTAAACTAGATCTCCGAGGGGCCTATAACCTCATAAGAATTAGGCAGGGGGACGAGTGGAAAACGGCCTTTAATACCCTTGAAGGGCATTATGAATATTTGGTTATGCCCTTCGGCCTGTGTAATGCCCCTGCGGTCTTTCAAAGTTTTGTCAATGAAATTTTCAGGGATTATCTTGGCCGGTTTATGGTTGTCTACCTAGATGACATTTTAATTTTTTCTTCATCCCTTGATGAGCATCGTAAACATGTGTGCCTAGTTTTGCAGAAACTTAGGGAGAATTGTTTATATGCCAAATTAAAGAAATGTCAATTTGAGGTATCTGAGGTTCCGTTCCTCGGTTATTATCTCCAAATCTGGTCTGTCTATGGACCAATCTAAGGTGAGGGCTGTTTTAGAATGGGAGCAGCCCAGAGATCTGAAGGGCCTGCAGAGGTTTTTGGGTTTTGCCAATTTTTATAGAAGGTTCATTAAGAATTTCTCTACCCTGGTTACACCACTAACTAACTTGACTAAGAAAAGCGGGTACCCCCCGGTTTGGCCGGCTCAAGCTGTCCAGGCCTTCGGGAATCTTAAGAGGGTATTTAGCGTTGCTCCCGTCCTAGTCCATCCCGATGAACAACGACCTTTCCTTGTGGAGGTGGATGCTTCAGAGATAGCGGTCGGAGCGGTCTTGTCCCAATACTACGGCTCACCTGCACGCCTCCATCCATGTGCCTTCTTTTCCAAAAAATTCTCAGCGGCCGAAAAGAATTATGATATCGGCAACAGAGAATTACTGGCCATCAAACTTGCCTTCCAGGAATGGAGACACTGGCTGGAGGGGGCTCAGTATCCAGTTACGGTCTTTACGGACCATAAAAATCTGGAATACATCCAGTCCGCCAAGAGGTTAACTCCTAGACAGGCTCGCTGGTCCTTATTCTTTTCTCGGTTTAATTTTTCTATAACGTATAAACCCGGGTCTAAGAATATAAAGGCGGACGCCCTGTCTCGGAGTTTCTCTCCCCCTGACTTACCGGAAAGGGTGGTTTCTCCCATCGTACCTCGCTCCCTAGTGGTGGCCGCCATTCAACCCCAACTTCCTGATCTTACTCAGTTCCAGGCCCAAGCTCCTCCTGGGAAACCCGCGTCAGCCCTGTTTGTGCCCTCTACTTACCGGTCTGAGTTTTTATCCCATTTTCATGATACCAAAACAACCGGTCATCCAGGGATTAAAAAAACCATAGCTTTATTGTTACGCCAAGTTTGGTGGCCTTCTCTCAGGAAGGACGTTCAAAGGTTTGTCTCCGCTTGCAAAGTCTGTGCCCAAAGTAAGTCCTTGAGGAGCTCACCGGAAGGCCCACTCCTTCCATTATCCATTCCTGCCTCCCCGTGGACACATCTGGCCATGGATTTTGTTACTGACCTTCCTCCGTCTCAGGGTCATACGGTTATTTGGGTAATTGTGGACCGCTTTAGCAAGATGGCCCATTTCGTCCCTTTAAAGAAACTCCCCTCAGCTCAAACTCTTGCTCAACTTTTCATTACTCATGTCTTTAGGATTCATGGTATTCCCATGGATGTTGTTTCAGATAGGGGGGTCCAGTTTGTCTCCCGGTTCTGGAGGGCTTTCTGTGCCAAGTTGGGGTTCACTGTCTCCCTTTCCTCGGCCTTTCATCCGCAATCGAATGGTCAAACCGAGAGAACGAACCAGTCCCTGGAACAA
The DNA here is from genome assembly GCA_027917425.1 of Gastrophryne carolinensis. Lineage (NCBI taxonomy): Eukaryota > Metazoa > Chordata > Amphibia > Anura > Microhylidae > Gastrophryne > Gastrophryne carolinensis. Next base: position 100,067,208 of record CM051235.1, on the reverse strand, counting down.
TATTTGCGCTGTTTTACGGCGGGTTCTCAGACTGATTGGGCCTTCTTCTTACCTTTTGCGGAATTTGCTTTTAACAACGCTACGCATTCATCCACAGGGGTTTCTCCTTTCCACTGTGTTTATGGCAAGGATCTGAAGTTTTCTGCTCTTTCGGACCAACCCTCTAGAGTTCCCTCCGTGGATGAATGGGTTTCCAAATGGCCAGGGGAGTGGAATAAAATCCAACAACACCTAACTAGGGCCGCTTGTCTACAGAAAAAATTTTCTGATCGCAAGCGATCGTCTAATTCTAACTTTAAAGTGGGTGACTGGGTTTGGCTTTCAACCAAGAACTTGGCGCTACGCCAACCCTCCGCTAAGTTAGGACCTAAGTTTATTGGCCCATTCCCCATAACACACAAAGTTAATCAGGTGACATACCGGTTGGCCCTCCCCTCATCCATGAAAATCTGTAAATCCTTTCATGTTTCACTTCTTAAGTCCGCAAGAAACCATGAACCTAATAGTCCTCCTAGTCCTGTGGTAGTTGATGGGCATCAGGAGTTTGAGGTTGCCCGGGTCCTTGATTCTCGTTTCTTTCGGAACTCTCTTCAATATCTTATTGACTGGAAGGGGTACGGTCCGGAAGAAAGATCTTGGGTTCCTGCCAGAGAAGTTCATGCACAGAATTTAGTAAAGAAGTTTCATAGAGAGAATCCTTTAAAACCCAGCTTGGAGGGTCCAGTGGCCCCTCCTCAGGGGGGGGGTAATGTTAGGCACTTACCTCACCGCCGTTCCGGGTCCCGCGGCGCGTTGCCGGGTGGCTCCCACCGGGCTGCTGCCCGACGGTCCCCGGGTCTGCCAGCTCCTCGGCACCGTCGCGGGGATCAGGGGCTGGCGGTGCAGGACGCCGTGGGTGGCCGCGTCGCAGCCCGCTCGGCGCGGCTGCGCGGCCCTGCGGCTCTCCCCTCTGGCTCGGCGCTTCCCCTTCCTGGCGGGGGCGCGCCCGATCCTCAACGTGCTCGCGCGCGCGCGCGAGCACGTCTGCTTTATGCCTCCCGGCGGCGCTTCCCCCAGCGCGCCCGCCGGGGGCCAGTTTGAAATGTCCAATCTGTGGCTGGTTCCTGGGATCGGACCCAGGGACTGGTCGGCCTGTCTGGCCTGGGCCGTCCAGCTCCTGGGACCGATCCCATTTCCTTGTTTGCACCAAGCACCTTCCTTCCCTCCTTTTTCCCTGTTTCCCATTGGCCAGACTTCCCTATATATTTGCACTGTTCCAGTTTCCCAGGGCCCGTTATAGCTTCTGGGTTCTGGATGTGTGCTGCTGTACTTGTGAAGATTTCGGATTTGGATTTGGACCTTGACTATTCTTGCTAGCTGCCTGCCCTGACCTCCTGCTTTGCCTGACCACTCTCTTGCCTGACCCTCCTGTACCTCGCCTGTGACCTCCTGGAATTGACCTCGGCTACCCTCGACCATTCTCTGTCATCTCCCTTGGATACCTCGCCTGTGACCTCCTGGTTTGACCTCGGCCTGATTTACGGACTTTTCGCACCCGGCATCCTCATTCGGGATTCCCTGCCTAACACCAAGCTGCACCTTAAGCTACTATCCTTTGCGCCTGTTAAGTCCTGGGGGCAACCGACTGGGAGAGGCATTGCTTGTGTCTCCCACAAGCGGGGGCTTGTCTATAGGCAGAAGTGGCGGTGGAGATTGGGGGATACTGGCTTAAGACAGACGGGTGTTTGGTACAATCCTGACAGCGGTCCTTAGACCAAATAAGGTTGTGCACCTGGACATTCCAGGCAAAGGGTTACATTATCTGCTTTCTGGTCTTCCCATGCTGGCTGTCAGGAGTTGCATCTTTCATTCCCCAGCATGTTGTATTCCCTGATACACCCTATAGAACCTGCTAACTTCTGCTGACTCATTTTATCAGGGTGCCTAAAAATTACCATTTGGGAGTACTCACCTTTAAAACGGGTATTATGAGTGTTCCATACACTTCACTTCGATCTTCATGACATCTGGGTAATCTCCAGTAGAGGGCGAACTTCTGCAGAGATGAATATGCAAAAAAGAAAGCCCCTCCCGGTCCATATATACCTGGGACCTCCCACCAATTCCCAAGTGTATAAAAGCAGTAAAGGGACCAGGAAGAACCAAATATAACCTTAACAATCAAAACCAATAGTTCACCATATAAAAGCCCCAGAATACCTGAAAAAAGGGGTGGGGCGAAGTGGCGTGTATGGCACACTCATAATACCCGTTTTAAAGGTGAGTACTCACAAAACGGTATTATTCTAAGTGTGCCATACACTCCACTTCGGTCTTCATGACATCTGGGACATCTAATAGCAGTGTCCGTCATGGGTGGGAACCAGAAACAGTAAAGAATGTACCTACTCAAACCACTGCAGCTTGCAGAACCTTGCGGCCAAAAACAGCATCCGCTGAAGCCCGCACATCAACCTTGTAAAACTTGGAAAAAGTATGAACGGAAGACCAAGTAGCAGCCTTACAAACTTGTTCAACAGAAGCCTGGTGCTGAAAAGCCCAGGACGCACCGACCGCACGAGTAGAGTGCGCAGTGACCCTAAAAGGAGGAGTCCTCCCCTTAGCAGAATAGGCCCCAACAATGGCCTGACGAATCCATTTGATAATCGTAGACTTAGCAGGTGCCAAACCTTTCCTGGGCATGCAGGGCACCAGGAAAAAAGCATCCATCCTGCGTAAGGAAGAAGTAGTCACCAAATAGTACTTCACACAGCGAACAACGTCCAAATTGTGCAGAACCCTCTCCTTGTCATTGTTAGGCTTAGGACACAAGGAAGGGAGAACAATATCCTGATTGAGGTGGAAAGCAGACACCACCTTAGGAAGGAAATCCGGCTTAAAACGAAAAACCACCATATCCTGGTGCCTCTCAAAGTAAGGGGCCTGAATCGACAGGGCCGCCAACTCAGAGACACGCCGAACAGAGGTAATAGCCACCAAGAAAGCAACCTTCTGAGTGAGAATCGAAAGAGCAATATGCTGTAGCGGCTCAAAAGGAGGACCCAGCAGAGTCGAAAGAACCAAATTCAAATCCCAAACAGGAACTACAGCCTTCCGAGGGGGCCGCACATGCGCCACCCCTTAGAAAAAGGTCTTAACCAGCGGGTGTAAAGCAAAAGACCTCTGGAAGAAAACCAACAGAGCAGAAACCTGTCCTTTCAAAGTACTAAGCTGGAACCCAAGATCCAGATTATGCTGAAGAAACTCCATCCTGGGTATAGAAAAAACCCTGTAAGGCAAGGCCCTAGCCTCACACCAATCAATATAGGACCTCCAAGTCCTATAGTAAATGCCAGAAGAGGACCGCTTCCTAGCCCTAATCAGGGTCTGAACAACAGCCTCAGACAAACCTTCCTCCTTCAAGATGAAGGTTTCCGCAGCCAAGCCGTCAAAGCCAGCGTTTGTAAATTGGGGTAAAGTAGATGACCCTGAGATAGCAGGTCCGGCAACAAGGGAAGCCGGTACTGGTCTACGGCCATCCTTACGACGTCTGTGTACCAAACCCTTCTTGGCCACCTTGGAGCCACCAGAATCGGTGGTGCCCCTTCTAGAACCAGTTTGAGAACTACCTTGCCCAGCATGGAGACGGGTGGAAACAGGTACAGAAACCCCAACTCCTTCCAAGCCAGTGACAAGGCATCCACTGCCAGAGACAGAGGATCCTGAGAAAGAGACACAAAGGCTGGAAGTTTGTGATTGTGCCTCGAGGCAAAGAGATCCACCTCTTGCGGCAAAGTTCTCCACTCCCGGAATGTAGACTGCCGAAAGGCAAGGAACATTGCTCTCCGCCCAGTGCAGGATCAGAGAGACTTTCCTGAGGGCACTCCTGCTGCAAGTCCCTCCTTGGTGATTTATGTAAGCTACTGCCGTTCGGTTGTTTGAACGAACCTGAACCGGAAGACCCCATAAATGTGGGGTCAGCCGAGCCAGAACCAGTCGAATGGCTCTGAGCTCCAAGACATTGATGGGGGTGTGAGCCTCCTGGGGACCCCACTCCCCGCTGAACTGATGACTCTTCCAATAACCTTCCCAGCCCGACAGGCTGGCATCCGTGGTAACCGTCTCCCAACAAGGGATCAGAAAGGATCTGCCCTTCACCAGATTGCTCGAGTCCAGCCACCACCGAAAGGACTGCCGAACCCTGGGAGACATCCTGAAAGGTTGATCCAATGACTGTGGGCACCTGTCCCAATACGTCAATAGGTGAAGTTGAAGAGATCACCGCCTCGAAGGAGGATACCATCAAACCCACCAGTTTCATCCCCTGTCGGAAAGAGGGACAAGGACTGTCCAGAAGAAGGCGGATCAGGCCCTGAATCCCCTGCACCTTGGTCTGGGGCAGAAACACTCTGGCCCGAATGGTATCCAGAATCATGCCCAGAAATGAAATCACACAAGACGGGGAGAGAGAAGACTTGGTGCGGTTGATCACCCACCTGAACCTTTCCAGGGTCGACACCACCTGGTGGGTGTCCAGCTCCGCCTGATGGAGGGAAGAAGCTGATATCAACAGATCGTCCAGATAAGGCACAATGCGAATGCCCTGTGATCTGAGCAGAGCCATTATGCCCGCCAAAACCTTGGTGAAGACCCTCTGCGCCAAGGTCAGACCGAAGGGAAGAGCTACAAACTGATAATGTTGATCCTCCACCGCAAACCGGAGGAATCTCTGATGTGCCTTAAAAATCAGAACATGCAGATACGCAGAGTCTCCATGCGGAACTTTTTGGCACTGATAAATCTGTTGAGAACCTTGAGATCTAGAATGGGTCTCACCGAACCCTCCTTTTTGGGAACCGTAGTAACCCCTGCCTCTCTCGACAGAGGCACTGGGCATATAACCCCCATGTCCAGAAGGTTTTTTACTGCTAAGAGGAGCCCCTGTGCAGCCTGAGGGTCAGAGGGCACCCGAGACCTTAAGAATCTTGGGGGCAGCCAGTACTCGAACTCCAATTTGTACCCAGAGGAGACCACTTCCAAGATCCAATTGTCTGTGACCTCCCGGGCCCAGACCTGGAAGAAGAGCCGCATCTGTCCCCCCACCCTTGCGGGTGAGGGCGCCCCTTCATTGCTGAGCCGGTTTAACGGCAGGCTTGGGCTTGGAACCCCAGGCAGGCGCGGGACGTGCCCGACCTCTGCCTCTGTTCCAGGACGAGCCCCTGACACCCGAGAAGGCCAAACCCCTAGTCGCTCTGGCCCCTCGAAAGGAAGGAGTGAACGAGCCCACCCCCAGAAAGGGGCGGCGCTGTTTCCTCCGCTGAGGTAAATTACCTCCTTTAGCAACAGCATCCAATTTATCTCCAAACAGCCACGAACCCAAAAAGGGAAGAGCTGTGAGCGACTTCTTGGCCCCAACATCCGCTGTCCACTGGCGGAGCCAGACCAATCTGCGCATAGCCACCAGTAAGGCTGAAGTCCTACTACACACGACAATAGAATCTTCCATCGCAGCCATGACAAAATCCATGAACAATTCACATTTCTTAAGGATAGCGAACTCAGCGCCAGCTGGATCAAACTGAGCGTTATTCAACCAGTCCCTGATAAGAGACCTGGTAGCAAGCAACACCAGGGCAGATGCACTAACAGGCCGCAGGGCCGAGCCCACGTTTGCAAATGCGTGGCACACCATCTGATCAAGGCGCTTATCCTCGCCATCCTTAAGGGAAGTGGCGTCAGGGGTGTTCAGCACAGAAGAGTTGGTCAAACCTAAAACTGGCGTGTTGACCTCGGGAGGAGAAGACCAGCGCTTAACCGCCTCCACCGGAAAAGAATATTTCTTATCCCATGCCCGAGTCACACCAGGAAGCCGACTGGGCCTCTCCCATTCTCTAAGGATCAGTGCATCAAAATGACCCTGGGTAGAGAATTCCAGACGGGGCAAAAACAGTGGCCGTATCTACGGCATCCCCCAGCGCCTGCCCGACATTGGAATTCCCAGACTCAACATAGTCAGCGTCTGTTTCCTGATACAATTCCCCCTCCTCTAACGGGGAATAATCTGACAAATCAGCGGAATCGTCATCAACATCCCACAAGGGCTGGACCGACGACAAATGTCTCTTTTTAGCCTGGGCCTTCTTGCCCACCGTGCTAGCAATAATTTTCTCGATGCTGGCCAACCTAGCCCAAACATCAGAAAGCGACTCCCCACTGGTACCAATGTCACTCGGGGTACGGATAAGGTGGGGAGGGGAAGGCGATGAAGCGGGAGGAGCCGACCCAGAAGGCTGGGTACCAGACTGCCACGTTATGGCCTTTTGTGCGCATGGTATACAGATCAGCACATTCTCCCCCGTAAGGGATACCCCACACATGGCCCGGATTGTCCCAGAGGGAGCCCGAGCCCAGTATCCTGCGGAACACACAAAACAGGCAACATAAGTGCAGTGCTGAGTAAAAATGGCCATAACCTTACTGTATAAAAGACCACAGCATTTGATCTTGCAGCCACACAATATATATACATATATATATATGTTAACTATATCCCAGCCAGACAGTGTAAATAACACACACACACACACACATGCTCTAGACCAGTGGGGGCCGCCGCTAAAGAGGAGCCCCCACACACAAGCTAAGGAAGTGGCCATCGGGCCCTTACCACACCGATCTGCTCATAGAAGATGGCCCCCACGAAGCCTCATGCATGAGGAGGGAGAGCAGGGGGAGGGCGGGCCAGCGCAGAACGCGCGTTTGCTGAGGCCACGCCCCCCTCCCAGCAACGCGGACCCCTAGAAACGAGCACAGCAATAGCGCCAACGAAGGGGGCGGGGCTACAGCGGACGCGCCGAGAGCCCGGCCCCGCCCCTTTCCCGAACACAGCCTGAGGGGGAGAAGCTCCCCCAGGCTGCCACTAGCCCTGTTATGCCAGTAAAGGCACTCTGCCACTCACACACACACACAGTAAAAACACACTAACCACACAGGGACATAAGCTGGGGAAAACGAAATATCGGCCAGGCCAGGCAACCCCCCCCCCCCCCGAAGGGGAATAAGGGACTCGTAAGGGGGGGAACCCTGCCAGAAGCCGTCCAGAAGCCTAGAGGGACGGGGCTTCCCACACCAGAATCACCAAGAAACCTGGATAACCGCCTACCCCATAGTGAGGTCTCACGGTGGAGCAGCGCTCCTGCTGCACCCATAGGGTGCTCCTACCTTCACCAGGACCCGCAGCCTAAGCTGGGAGGCTCAATATAGGGGCAATTTAGAAGGGTCCTGGCAGTAATAGGGACAATAGAAGGCCGGGCGCGAGCCCGGCTTACCTGTAAGTAAAGAAGTCTTCATCTTCTGTCTTGTCGCCTTCCCTGCAGAGAAGGAACTGGGGAATAGGTGGGAGGTCCCAGGTATATATGGACTGGGAGGGGCTTTCTTTTTTGCATATTCATCTCTGCAGAAGTTTGCCCTCTACTGGAGATTACCCAGATGTCATGAAGACCGAAGTGGAGTGTATGGCACACTTAGAATAAGAAATTACTTTTGAAGGGATCCTCACATTGAAACATCATCTGCTGCTGAGTAGGCCCTACAGAAAGTTTAGAGTTCACTGGGACACTGAGTAATATAAAGCAGGCTGAATGAATGCTGAAATTTCCCATTCACACAAAAATTTTTCACAGAGCTGGATTTCCCAGTGGTATCAAGGAGAAAGGTAAGATTTCTACCTTTTGATGCCGTAGGGGGGAATATGCAGATGGGATACCTCCTGGCAACAATTTTGTAAAAAGTAGGTGTTGTCCATTTTAAAATTGCCTGGGATAAGCAGGGCTGGAGTTGGAAAATGAAAATGGAAACATCATAGTGTTTTCCAACAGTTTAGGGCCTTATTCATGAAATACATCTATAAATGTATTTACATTCAATCATCAGCTGATATCTGGAATTGCCATCAAGAAAACTGAGGGGATGAGTTAGGGCTTGAGAACAACTTGAAAATCTTTTCTTTGACCTTGAATCACTTACACATCAGGGTTCCTTATGAGATGAGACACAGCGTATCCTTCTTCCTCTTGAACACTATAAAAAAAAAAGGTTTTTGTAATTTTAGTTTTTATTTACGACAGAATAAAAAACATCCAAAATCATAACAACTGTCATTTTATTTTGTCTGGAACAAAAAACAAATGATCTCTTGTCAGTATGACATTAGCTTAGTCCCCAAGGACAGTTAAAATATTCCACAGGAATAAAAAGTCTGCACAGGGGAAATCAAGAGCAAAGTAAATAAATATAAAACAATGTGATTCTCATAGTTTTATTCAATCTAAATGTAAATGTTTCTGGGAAAAGCGTTATAAAACAAATGCCTCAGAAACTTGATTGTGATCTTTAGACAATAAACAACCAGGTCTTTCCCACAAAGCCACCAATAATTTCTATGTACATTTATGCCATTTTCAGCCGAATCTTGCACAATTTCTTGCCTGAGGTGCTTCAGAAAATTATGTGGAGGCGCCACGTATTACCAGGTGAGCGTCTGTATAGCGGCGCTTAAAGCGACCCCTAGTAGACGCTGTAAGAGGGTGTGTTTGTTTGCAGGCCAGGAGAGGTCACACAATGTTTTGAGAAAAAAAAAATGTAATTGCCCAAAACGCTATTTAAACACAACCAAATGAAACCCCATTGAAATGTATGGCAGAGCGACACTGAGCGAAAGGTAATACATGGCGCTCCTGAACCTAGAGCGCCGGCGCTATACGCTGAGCCACCTCTAGTAATACATGTGACGCTACATGGCGCTGTTAGAGGCGCTCACCAGATTTGCTTTCTTAGATGTGGTTTCAAATACAGCGCCCAGCATTCACCAGACGCCACGTGCCGCTAGGTAGCATTACCTGCCACTAGCCCTTCTTAAATAACCCCCTTATTTAAACTGATCTAGGCCCTTATCAATATCGGGGCAAAGTCGTCCACCTACAAAATCACCCCCTCTGCATTGGTGAAGGTGCCAGCTGTCACATTGTACACTGCAACTTTGGGTTATCTTCACACAGGACTGGCAAGGGTTAGGTGAGTGTGGTTTACTGTGGGGCTGGTGGAATGGGGTGTCATTGGGGGTCATGCTAATTATTTGGTGCAGCCAGTGTGGCTTCCGTTGTGCATTGCGGAGTGGATTGCAACCTGCATCCCACTTTTTCGCAATAACACACAAAAGCTTTTTAGCGATAACACACAAAAAAAGTGCTAAACAAAGTATTTGTTCTACATTTCCCCCCAAAAAATCACCTGTACATGTCATGGAACATTTTGGCTGTACTTTTGTGGTGTTCCTTTTTGGGGTGGGTGTTGAATCTCCTCTTCGCCATTTCTTTTTCTTCTGGTATAAATAGGAATAAAGGCCTGTCAATTCAATTTCAGGATGCCCTGCTGTGGGAATATCTCCAAATTGCCTAGTATACTTACCTCCTGCCTGGACAGACCCTTTAAAGGAGGTCTAACGTGATTATGTCCTATTTAAAAAAAATGAAAAACAAAAGAGCAAAAGAGCTTCTTATATAAATATAAAAACACTATTTTCCCTGGTAATTAGAATATTTTTAAACAGTGAAGGTAGTTTCTCAGGACTTACTCACCATGATACTGTAAACACAGCCCACACAAGGCTTACACCAAGTAAACACCCAAGTTATATGGAATAACTCCCTCAAGGAAAATAAGTAATAAGCGCTCACATGTAATTTAGCAATGCTTAATGTGGAGAAGCGTGGCAGGGGATATAAGAAGCTGGCATATGACTCAACTCTCAGGTACCCACCTTCAAGTGAATTCAATCTGTAGTAAAAATGTTTCTGATTGTATAATTCTCAAAACTCCACCCAGCCATAGACCATGAAACTCAATCATGCTTAAAAACTCTGGTCCCATAACTCAGGGCAGATGACAATACATTCTCATTCAAAGTAGATAAAATCCTTGCTGGCTTCTTATGTACTGTACATATAACAAAATGTATCACAATATTTCCTAGGTTCATCTGCTGGACAGGTTTTACACTACTTTTATGATTTCTAATTTATTGATTTTGAGCAACATATAAAGAACAGCCAAAATATACCAAGGCCAATCAGTGATAGAAGTATACCCCACTCAGCAGAACACTTGTAAGGCCTTGTCTTGAATTTGGATGACTAAATACTGGTAGTATTTGCTCACTGTTCCTTGGTATCCCTCTGTGACTTTTATGTTTATGTATTTCATTGTGTTCATGGTTGGCCTGATCTTTGCTGCTTATTATATATATATATATAATATATATTGAGTCTGCACTTGCACTTTACATTTGATATATTTTGTTTTCATTAATGGGTTTAAAATGAGTTTGGAGTAAACAGAGAAAACTGATTTCCTATTTAGCACATATATATTTGGTTTTTGTCTATTTTTTTCTTTTTTAAGAAAATGATTTTGTGATATTTGACCATGAACAGGAATATTTATTGGCATTGTCTCACTTTAGGATCAGGCACAGGGACCAAATATCCATTCTTGCCTATAAAGGTCCAGTTGAGGGGGTACAACTTCACAGATTACAAGGGCAATCAATATTTTTTTTTTTTGTGCCAGCACAAATAAATATATAATTTACAGGCCCGTAGATATTCCAGATTAAGGGAACCTGGTTTATATCTAAATTTGTTGCATTTAGGAAGGTTATTGGGGTGGGAGTATCCTGGTTTTAATGTGTGTTGTGTTTATTTTGGTTTTAAATCTTGGTCATACTCTTGAATTTTTTTCATTAATAAAATTTATTTTTTGGCTGTACTTTTGTGGTGCTCCTTTTTGGAGTGGGCGTTGAGTCTCCTATTCGCCACTTCTTTTTCTGCTGGTATAAATAGGAACAAAAGCCTCTGTCAATTCAATTTCAGGATGCCCTGCTGTGGGAAATTCTCCAAATCGCCTAGTATACTTACCTCCCCTGCAATTCAGCGGCACATGGGGGCCCCATGATGGCATCCCCGGCCTTCCTACAGCTTCTTTACCCACCTGCACTGGGTATTTCTGAATGGCTGGCACAGCTGGCTCTTGATATTTGAGCAACTTGGACATCTGATTGGAGGAGAGCCCACATTGGATCGCTGGCGAATAAGCAAGGTGACCTGGATGATTTGACACAGCTGGGCTTCCCAAATCAGGATACCCCATGGATAAGGAACAAAATAGCTTTTTACTCTTTAATTGCCCCCAGAAATGCCTGAAAAGCAGTAATTCTCGCAGTACTGTTGGTGTGATGCTGTTCCCTGTCTTGTTCCCCGTCTGTCTACAGGGCAGGTGTGCATCAAACCTTGTAAACCTGCTCCATGCAAGCCACTACGGCAAGCGCCACATGCCACCTGCAGGAAGAGCAGACGGGAGAGGGCGGTTTTACTGCTCAGTTTCAAGCATATCCAAATAATGATTGCCACTGGTATAAAAATACCATTCTGTGATTACTCACCTGTAGAATGGATATTATAAGTATGCATCACACCCTGCTTCGGAATAGTAATAACATATGGGTTATAGTCCACTAGAGGGCGAACTTCTGCAGAGATGGCAAAAAAGTTGCCCCTCCCAGTCCATAAATACCTGGGACCTCCCACACATCTCCCAGAATTATGAAAGCAGTAAGGGGACCAGGAAGAGCAAATAGAAAGAACCAGAGGCAGCCTGTACTGATCGACCGCCAGCCGCACGACATCTGCGAACCACACCTGTCTTTGCCACTCTGGGGCCACCAGAATTGCTGGCACACCAGCTGCGAACCTCCTTGCCCACCATGGGAAAGGGGGGAAACGGGTACAGGAGACCGACCTCCCGCCAGGACAGAGACATGGCATCCACTGCCAGAGCCAGAAGGTCCCGGGACAGAGACACAAACGCAGGAAGCTTGGATTCCACTACCTTGAAGGATAGTGAGGACCGACGCCTCGACCTACTGGCTTCGCATGCCTTCGCTTGTGTGGGTTCGGCCTTACGCCCGGTTGTGCTTCGCTCTCACTGCCGTGGCTACTACACTGCAGAGACTAATCTGGGAGATGTGTGGGAGGTCCCAGGTATTTATGGACTGGGAGGGGCAACTTTTTTGCCATCTCTGCAGAAGTTCGCCCTCTAGTGGACTATAACCCATATGTTATTGCTATTCCGAAGCAGGGTGTGATGCATACTTGGAATATTAGGGCAGCTGTGCTTTAAATTACAGGTACCTAGGGAACCTTGGAGTTCCCAACTGCACTGTAAGATCTGTACTTTTACTCAGACCCAACAAAAGTTGGTCACCATATTTTATCATCTCAGCAATCTATATTATAGCAGGGTTGTGAGAGAGATTTTCAATCAATTTCTACATATTCAAAGCATGATTGAATGGCTTCATGATTACTGAAACGTTAACAGCTATTTTGTAGAAGACTGCAGATTTTGTCCACTTTAATGGATATAATGTGTCAAGATCGGGGCTGTTAATGGCAATGACAAACTCCAGAGACCACGTAAGGTGAAGTAGTATATGGTTTATTGCAAGCAAAGTCCAACATCAAGTCTCTTCAGTTCAGCATATAACAAAGGGTGCAGCATATACAGCAACAGATACTGTGATTTTTTTACCAGTTTTAGCAAGTCCAGTGTACGATAGTACCAGATTATAGTAAGTCCTTTGTATAACAGGTCCACTTTCAGGGGGTACGCAGGCTCAGATCTCTTACTCTCAGGCCCCACACGTGAGACTGTCCCACCACTTGGCTTCCCCAGGACTGCCTTTCCCTTACAGTCTTTTGTGGACCTGTGATAAGCCAGGCCCAGCCACCTGTGCAGCTGAGACAGACCAGCAAATTCCGGCCTGGGGGAAGGGAAACGGCAGGTCCCACTATCCACCTACCTGCACTTCCATAAAGATCATGCCCCGGAAAATTAAAAAAAAAAAACTTCAGAGTTCTAAACATACTGAAGCAAAGAGCCTCCTGAATTTCTTTACCTCACCCATGCTAACATCCTGGGCGAGATATACATCCTCTCCAGCATAAAGCCAGCTGTATGTCTACAAAGGTCCTACAACAAAAAATGTATTGATGTTGGCAGATACACGCATGGAACACAGGTAATTCTATTATATATGAAAAAGGAGATATTTTCTTTCCCAATAAAGTATCAGAGGTGTAATAAATAAATAATTTAAAAAGCAAATTAATGAATAACTTTGATTTTTAGAATTTTAGCCTATAAATCTTTGAGTTCAGGGCTCAGATGTGACTGCCCTCCCAAAGACCAAACTTTAGGTCGAGCTTGAACATGTGTCTTTTTCAACCCAAATAACTAGGTAACTGTATAATTCTCCAAATTAACGCTGTGCAGGTAAGGAAGGTCTGTGCAACAGGAGAGAAGTGCACTATAATCACTGTAGAATACAAGGTCTTTGCTTTACAGCAGATAAAAGGTAAGCTTAGAGTTTTGCTTCACAAACAAAAGCAAAATATAAAATTGCAGGAGGTCTTTGTCCAGATTTCTTTCATTTCAAGAGATGAAAAGAATATATTTTTTTGTTAAAAAAAGGACCTTCCATGGCGACAGTTTTCTTTTTGTGAGATCAGCTTTGTTATCGCTATAAATAAATCGTTATAAATACACAAACACTTAAATAGCCGGGATAATATTATAGTGGGGTACGGGGGAAGGGACTCACTTTGGCTTCCCACCTCCCTGCTAGGTACTAGATTTCATTTTCGAAAGCGTACCAAGTGCAGACATTCATCAAGAATTAGTTTTATTAGTTTTTGGAGACAATCCTATATTTCTGGATGTGGAATTTATTGGTTCTGAGAATTTGGTTAACTATACTTAATATTAGAATTAAAGAACCTATCAAGACATGGGCCTTGATTCACTAAGAGTTGAAAAAAATACTCATCACTCATCATGGTAGTAAAAAAAAAGCCTAAGAATTTCATTGTTAGTGAATCACCAAATAGGAAGACAATCAGACCTGTAGTAAAAAGTGCCATTGGCTTTCATTGTCTTCCTATCTGGTGAGTCACTAACAGTGAAATTCTCAGGTTATTTTCTCATGAATTGAATTTTTTACTACCATGAGAATTATTTTCAACTCTCTGTGAATCAAAGCATACATGTCATAACTCCCAGGTAGCAGATTTCTTCTAAGCTGCTCTATCAGGAGAGTTTTGTTTGTATATTGTTATCTGCAGTTTTAATGCTATACCTGCAATTTTCTCTCTAGCCTGTGCAACTCATTATTGAGATGTTGAATTAAACCGGACCAACACCCTTACGAGAAACAGTAGTACGCCAGCCTTAATCCGCTTTAAAAGGATGTAATATCCACGTTTATTTCATACAAAATTCTTTAAAAGCATTCCATCCACGAATACAAGTCAAGATAAAGCATTAGGGAGCAGCTTGGATGCCAACGCGTTTCGGGCACAGACTCAGCCCTTAATCATGACATGAGAAACAGTGCTGATATGAATCCCTCCCCAAGGCAATTGACCTTTTGGCAACTGCTGTTATGGTCAATTTTACATGATTGCAAGATGGCTTCCCATAGGGCTGCAGGCCGCCTGCAAGGAGGAAGTGCTGCTGGGTTTCCTGGCACTGTGCATTGTTGGGTTATGTCGGTTGAATCTGGTTGAAAATCGGTGAGGCAGCATTTCAGCTTTGAGTGGATGTAGGAGCAAATGTAAGTGCTGACAACGATTCAGTATCATGCATGCAAATGGGGCAAGGCAGATTTGGGGAGTTTTTTTTCCATCTGTGCAAGGCTGTTAGCCTGGTTTAAGTGTGTGACGAGGGGGGTAAGGCACTAAGGTAAGGCAACTTTTCCCTGTTCATTGTATAGATGCCATGTTTGCAGAAATGATTATGAAAACAAAACAAGATCCCCAGCAAAAAAACTTGGGAGCTTTCAGATACACCCAACATTAAAGCATCTCAAAAGCCGCGTAGGCCTCTAGCCTGCCCCCCGGCATCTGAAATCAGGATGCCCCACTGTGTGAAACCCCCAGGGTCAGTAGCAATCTTACCTCTCCTGGGGGCTCCTATGGCACTGTAGCCACTGGCAGCCACATCCCCAGCTTCCCTGTGGCAGTGACACCCAGCCATTCAGATAGGCTATGGGCTGGAGCAATCCCCAAGCTAGATGCCAGTGGTACTTGGGCAGATTGGGGGTGTAGGGAAGGGAAAAAGAGGCTTTGTGCTGCTTTAACAACACACCAATAGCACATATGTGTCACCCACCTGCACAGAGAAGTTCAATTTGTGCCTCAGTTCCTGCTTCAGGAATTAAAAAGCAGCTGTCAGATGCTTGCACTGCAGGTAAGGCAAGCTCAGTTCTCCAACTCCCTTGGAGGGATGGTCCCTGGCCTGGACCACAGGTTGTGCATACCTGTTTTATTGAGAAATGTTCTTGAACGCGTGATATTTTTATTTGTATTGTATTACATTTTATTTTGGTATAGTTCATACATATCATTGTACATCCTGCATACAGCACACATCGGCAATAGCTTGCTTAAATATGTTTTATAAGTTTAATGCGCATATTCAGAGCCAATTTCAAGGAAGTCTTGTGTTATCAGCAGCCTATTTGAAACGACTTTAAAGTAGGACGCACTGTCATCTGATATCTGATCACATGATTTACGTGAATGTATAAGGTCTTTAAAAATAGTTTGCCCGGAAGAAATAAGAACATATCTTTGAGAATACCATGATATACCATGCTAGTTATGTAAGTTATTTACCTTTTACTCATAACTGTCCACTATCACACCCTATCTATTCCTGACAATGACGCAAGCAGGAAGTCTGTGAAAATATACATGTATTATCATATTAATAAATATTACTACTAATAATACTAGCAAGGGCAATAATACCAGGTAGAAGGTAGTATTATTAAGATTATTATTTTTTTTTATATTTATCACATTACAAACCTGCATATATATATATATATATATTTATTTATTTATATGGTATGCTCAATGTAGGCAAATAATTACATATATTTATAGTAATTTGCTACTAATCAGTATTTATGCTCATTTGACAATGTTTTAAATAAAATAATCCTTTAGCCCCTAAAACCTTCAGCATGATTTAATGAAAAGCAAAAAACCCTTAAAAAACTATTCCTCAGCATCTAAAATGCATATATTTTAAGTTCTTAGTCACTTACTTATTATTCTTTCCCCCACTGGGCTGCAACTCTGTTCAGGATACGGGCGCCGCCATCTTGACTCAGACTTGAAGCATCACACATACTGAGGAGAGGAGAGCGGGATAAAGTACAGGGGGTAGGGTTATAGCTGTGCTTTGCACAGACAGGGCTGAGCTGGGGTCAGGGAAAGGGCAGTAATCCCAGAATGCAGAGCAACACAGTCAGAAGACACTTCCTGTTTGCAGGCTGCCTGATGCTCCATGAGCCGCCATCTTTGATGTTTAAGGGCTCATAGCATGCAGTAGATGCAGGAAGGATGATTTTTAATGTGAGCAATCTGTATGTACAAACTGTGGGAAACATATAAGACTTATTCAGGGTGAAGGTCCGCTTTAAGATAGATCTAGGCCTGAACTCCCAGACTAAATATAGCAGTTTTGTACTGGCTGTCCTGCCTGAATAATTCTGCTTCTTAAAAAAAGGGTGTTATGCCAGGTTAATTATGCATGAAAGCATGAACGTGTAAAACAATTACTGTTTTTGTCATTTTAAGCAGAACATTAACAGCTGGAGCTATCATCTATATAAAAGAAAGTCTTACGCTTTATCTATTAATAAACACAACCCAGCCT
This sequence comes from Gastrophryne carolinensis, assembly GCA_027917425.1. Taxonomy (NCBI): domain Eukaryota; kingdom Metazoa; phylum Chordata; class Amphibia; order Anura; family Microhylidae; genus Gastrophryne; species Gastrophryne carolinensis. The sequence goes on along the minus strand of CM051235.1, from coordinate 100,050,387 downwards.
CTTGCCTACTCCTAGGCATCCCAATTTGACATCCACTGCTGTTTGAAACTTTTCCCAGGGGCTCCTATGGTGCATTTTACATCCCCGCGTCCGGGTGTTCCTGCACATCCAGGCAGGACCATCTCGAATTTGTTAGATAGGCATGGCTACGGCGGTGAAAAAGACTTTTCTTTTTACCAGAGCCAACTCCTTTTCCCCAGGTACTCGGATGGGGAGAATGGGGGTGAGGGTAGTGGGTTCATGTAGGCTTTAATATTTTTAGACTTTAATATGTTTAGACGGGGAGGCTGATTCATCATTAGCGGCAGGTAGCGACAGATGAGCGTCTGTAGCAGGCATTTTCAGAGCGCCCGCTAGTAGTCGCAGTGCTCGGCCGTGGGTCGCTACTTTATAGCGACTCAGTCGCTGTTCAGTAATGTTGAATACATTTTGAGGAGTCGCTATTTGACCAGTACAGCGCTGTATGGGAGTGCATGTTAGCGACTGCTCATAGCGACCGACTCCATATTCAGCAAAAAAACAGCCTCACAAATCCCTGGCGCTGAAAAATACTTGTTTGAAGCCCAGAGCGCAGGAGGCGGTGTGTTTAAAGTGTGTTTTCAAGCATCTATCAACTAGTAACAAAGCGAAAACATATGGAATTACATTGTAACAACATTGTAACATGAACACTTTAATGCCAGACCTGTAATGTCATTTCTTAGGAAATATATAAAAAATGAAAAAATTATGAAAAAAATGCTATTTCAATACCAGAAGAGGTCACATAATTATTTGTGATTTTTTTGTAAAACAACAACAAAAAAAAACAGTTAAAAGAGAAGAAAAGGATCGTCCATTGAAATGTATGGGAGAGCGACAGGTAGCAAGAGGTCATACCTGGCGCTGTGCAAGGCTGAACGCCGGTGCTGTTCGCTGAGGCTGGGAAAATGATGAATCAGACGCTACATGGCGCTATCCCAGTCGCTAAACAGATTCTGCTTGATAAATGTGTAATTGCGTGCCGTGTCCGGCGTTCACCTGTCGCTACCTGTCATTAACCAGCCACTACCTGACGCTATCCCTTCTTAAATAAGGGCCTTTATTTAAACTGTTTTTAAAAACTATTTTTTAAATGTTTTATTAGAAAGAATATACAGCTTAACTTGAGAAAATAGTTGTAAAAGTAGCCAACAATGATACTTATATGACACAAAAGGGCCGCAACATTCACTGCTAATGTAGCAACCCTGCCTTTGTGCTCTGTTAGGTCAAAGAATGGGTGTGAATTAAAGTCTCTTTTCAGGCACATACTAAAGGGACCCACCTTTCCCCCTTGCGATCGAACAGGGTGTTACCCACAGTGGTCAGGTGGTTGCTGGTGGACGGAACCTGGAAGAAGCCCCTGGATCACGTGACAGTGGCAGTCAATCACAGTGCTCAATTTCACCAGAGGACCGAGGAGAAGGGATTCTCAGGTTTAACAGGGGTAATGCGCAGGGCAGGCATCGGCAGTCGGGATGCCCCTCGCACTAGGAACCAACACATTTTATGAAAAATGGGTGTTATTCCATTTTAAAACATGTGTAAGAGGTGCCCAATGGGCCCAGATGGATCACATGTATTGAGTTTATACATGAGCTGGACATTTTCCGTGTATATATCAAGAATGCACTTCATGAATTCCAACCAGCCTGTGAACAATAAGCAACTATTTCAAAGTTTGAGTCATCTGATACCTGATCACATGATGTATAAATATTTGTATTATTTTTTAGAAACCCTGAAGAAATAAATAAATGTTGAGGTTATGCCGCACATGCTACTATTGTAACTCTTCCATATCCATTATATATATATTGTCACAGACCGGGTGAAGCGGACTCAGGTGTGGATCCGCTTTAACCGTGGGACCGATGGCGGGTACCGTGTCAGGGGAGCGGAGACTAAGGGGCCACCGGTATTCACCAGAGCCCACCGCAAGGCAGGTTGGTCTTGTGCGGCGAGTGACCCCCAGGTCGCTACCCCCCCAACAGCGGCCCAGTCCCACAGTCAGCCGAGGTTCAGCGAGGTACACAAGTGGCAGGCAAAAGGCGTAGTAAGTACAGGCAGAGGTCAGGGCTGGCAGCACAGGTTCGCAGTAAAGGTGAGTAGCCGAGATCGGGGCAGGCAGCAAAGGTTCAGAATCGGGGACAGGCAGAGGTCGGTACACGGGTGAGCAATCCAAGAATGTCTGACTTTCAACAAGCATGGAGAGACCAAGATCCGGCACTGAAGGAAGGAAGTGCCTCTTTAAATAGGGGAAGAGGATGCAGCATTGGATGACCAAACACCAATCAGTGCTGTACAGGCCCTTTAAATCTCAGGAATCCAGTGCGCTCGCCCTCTAGTGGACGGAGACGTGCGCGCACCTGAGCATGTGAGGAGGAAGCATGGGGGGAAGGGCAGCAGCTGGATGCAGCCATGAGGGAAGTGCTGCAAGATGGATGACGGCATGCAGCCATGGAGGTAAGTGACTTGCTGTGAGACGGGCGTGCAGCGCTCACCCTAACATATATATATATATATATATAGTATCTCATAGAGAGAGCCTATGAGAGGATTCTCTCACACAGCAAACAAAAAAGTGAAAAATATATTTTCGAATTGAAAATCCCCTGCAGCTGCGATGGGGCATTTTTACAGGTGAGAAGGTTTAATGAGTTAAAATAAAGAGAAACTTCTGTTTAGTCATCTGAGACATAAAATCAAAGGGTGTCAGAGGTATATGTTGGGCATCACATATTAAGGAGTTTTTGTGGCAATGACAGCCCCTGGGGCACCTACGGCTTTTCTGTTAGACTTCATACTTCCTGTCTCTTGCTTAAAGGGACCCTAAACCCAATGGCAATAGTTAGCCAGCAAGCAGTTTAGCAGGGTTTGCCCCTTTTTTCAATTTTAATCCTCCAGGACCACACAAAAAAGTAATCACACAGCCACTTAGACCCTTGGTGTGCTTAGTGTGAGTGAGCATGAAAAGCCATTGTGGTCCCACAACTGTGTCTGACCACAGCAGAACAAGCTCAAGACTCATAAATCTGCATCATGCAGCCATGCTAAGACATGGTCCAGAAACTAAAGCAAAGTCATCAGTTTCGCCTAGAATATATGTGATATTTACATACAATCAGAGATTTTCACATGCTTTGAAATGGCTTATTTTTTACTGTTCTTAAGAAGGACAAGGTGGGAGAAAGTTGGTGTTTGCCTAGAGAGGGACTTTAAATCTAGATTATATCTATATGTGGCCAGCAATGACAGCCCCTCACAGATAGATTTTGTTCTGTTTATAACCAATTGCATGGAATTTCTGTTAAAGGGGTTCTGTAAGTGTGTAACTGAAAAAAGGTCACCACATTTACCTCTTTTAACAGTTGATTGATCTAGGCTGACTGCTATAAACCACTTTCATGGACCTCAAAGCAAATGTGTCATAAACGCATTAGGCTCACCTGTTACCTTTCACTGCCTTGGTGTGTGACACTAAACTTACCTCCCAAGCTGCTGATTAGTCTATGCTGGCTGCTTTAAAGGGAAGGTCAACTTTTATGCAGCTTGAAGGGGACATGAGGCCCCCCTGCTTGCCTTTCATCCGCCACCGCAATGGTGATCAATGTCATAAATCCTTGGTATCTGAATCTGGGTGCCGCACATTCAGCTTTTGGCTGGTGAAAATTATATGGCCTTGTACACCACACACGCCCCAACCTACAGGATGGAAGTGCAGAACCCGACTTCAGATACCAAGACAACGGGAGCATGATCAACATTGCGAGAGCAGGTGAGCGAAGTGGACTTTCCTTTTAGAACAAACCAGTAAACAAACAGCTTCATACTGTGTATGTAGTAAGTGCCAAGCTCTGTAACAGAGGGGTTTGCATCTGTTTTGAAGAACTGATCTGATGACTGATCGACTGTGGGTAAGGCAAGGTGAAAACATTTTGGTCTGGATGGGGCCTTTTTTTTAAACTGGGGGTTCTCATTTTAAAGAGACCCTATGCTCTAATTTTGCTTTTCGCCCCAGTGGCGAGAGAGGAGATGGCGGGGGGGGGGGGGGGGTAGGGGCTGTAGATTCTCTCATGGATTAGTTAAAAAGAGTCCACTTTCAATGCCGTTTAGGAAATGTTATATTATTGTATGACGTAAGGTTGCCCTCACGGTGCTGAGGTCATCTAGTAATCCTTATGGAAGCATTTTCACTACTTGAGTTGCGATTAGCAAGCATACACCAAGGTCTACGAGAAGAAGAAATGAGCTCTGTACACACAGAACACTGCTGCTATGGTCCCTGCTCAGGCCACTGATGACTGAATAGAATTCTCTCCTGAGGAAGGACAGTGTAACGCAAAACCATGGCCATGCAGTGGAGCTGAAAACTGACCTATGCTGCAAAAGCATAAAGGAGGAGCTGAAACTGAATTGGGGGAACAACATTACTAAATGTGGCTTGTCAAATACATCCAATTATAAATTAAAGGTGTCTTTTAAAAATGCTATCATGGAAAGTGAATGGAATGGACATCATGCTGATGCTAGGGCATGGCATGGCTTACACCAGATGCACTGGTGAAGATGCACTGGTGAAGTGCACTGATAAAAAATATATGCAACACAGTGGAGAAAATATACATTTTATTAGCTGTACCAATCACTACAATAACAATATAAATACTACATTATTTATTAAAATTATTATAAACATGATGGAGCATAGGAACCCTAGAATATAACAAAACATGGTGGATTTATAATGGGGTGGAGGTTTGTTGATAGTGGGCCCTTGAATTACTCACCTCTTCAGTACCGGTTATGTGCTTAAAGTGGACCAACACCCAGGATTTTCACTATCCTGGGTGTTGGTCCACTTTCGCGGGGCCCCCTAGAAAGCCCCAAAAACTCACCTGACCCCGCTCCCACGTGACTCGCTCCTCCAATCACCGCCGACGGACAAGTGAGGTCTGTCGACGGACAAGCGAGGTCCGTCGACGGACAAGGTGAGAGCGCCCGCCACCGCCTCTCGCGCGTCCCTCTCGCGCCATTCACAAGCGGCCGGCGCGGGTGCGCGCCCTGCTAGAGGGATGCACGAGAGGCGGCGGCCCGCACATGCAGCGTTAGAACGAGGAACAGGTAGGATTTGCGGGCATCCTGGGGGGGGTTTCACACAGTGGGGCACCCCCGATTGGGGTGCGGCGCAGGCAGGGAGCTGTGGGTGTTGGTCCACTTTAAGGAGATAATAGTCTCCTTCACTTTTACTTCAGCGGGCCTTGCTAAAGATATGTTAAATCAAATTTACCTTTGGGCGCACTTTTGGGTGTGAACTGAAACTTACGTCTGAGTGAGCTTTTTGACACACACAAAAAAGTGCAATATTTTTTTTTCTATTTTCTTCTCCAAAAAAAAAACCCACTAGCCCCAGGCAAGGTAAGAATTCTATTTGGAAATTTTGGAAACAACAGCACTGTATGGGGTATGCAGAAAACATTTGCAAATTCTTTGGCATACATCATAGCGCACTGTTTGTTTCTAAACTTTCCAGAACTTACCGTATCGTTAACTCATTGCAAAAATGATGGACCTCACCCATAAACATGCCCTGTTTTGGGGGAAAAATAAGCACAAATAATTGTTATCTCTCCCATTAGTTAAAGCGGTCCTTCACTCTGAATAAGAGCCTATCTTATATGTTTCCCACACCCTGTATATACAGATTGCTCACATTAAAAAATCATCCTACCTGCATCTACTGCATGTTATGAGCCTTTAAACATCCAAGATGGCGGCTCATGGAACATCAGGCAGCCTGCAAACAGGAAGTGCCTTCTGACTGTGCTGTTCTGCATTCTGGGATTGCTGACCTTTTCCTGACCCCAGCTCTGCTCTGTCTGAGCAAAGCACAGCTATAACCCGCCCCCCTGCACTTTATCCTGCTCTCCTCAGTAAGTGTGATGCTTTTCAGTTAAGATGGCGGTGCCCGTATCCTAAAGTCCTGAACAGAGTTGCAGCCCAGTGGGGGAAAAAATAATAAGTAACTAAAAACGTAAAATATATTAATTTTAGGGTTTGGGCTTTTCAATAAATGATGGTGAAGGTCCGGTTTGATGTGTGCTAGCCATAGAGTTGGGCCCATGGGTGGGTTGGCTAACCCATCCCATCTGGTCCACAGTCTTCCACATCGCCATCCCTCAGCTTTGGGTTAACAGGGGGGATAGAGGGTGACCAGGTACAGGAATGAGGAAAGAAAGGTTGGGAGGAAAGGAGGAAGGAGGGGAGAAAAAAAAAGGGGAGGAGAGACAAATTTCTCTTTGTCTTTCAGGATGCTTGTCAACTTCTCAGTAACAAAGTTTCCATTCAGCCTCTCTTTTACGGATTAAAAGGGAACGTTGACTCTTTTCCAGGAGCTTGCAATTACTAATTTTGCGGCCAGCAAGACTTGAGTTAGTAAGACGTGCTGAATTTTGGTGATGCCCTCTGGTCTCACATGTTGCAAGGCCACCCAGGGGTCTTTGCGTATGTTAACATACAAGAGAGAAGACAAAAGTCAGAAAACCCGCGACCCGCGGCATTCCCAACAAATGTGCAGGACCGTACCCTCTGCGGGGCAGTCTCTAAAGCAATTCACTGGATAGCCGGGGATCGCCTTTGCTATACGCGACGGCACCAAGTACCATCTAGTGATTTTGTATGCCGATTCTGAAGCAGTGATATTTATAGAGCACTTGTTGATTCCGGACCAAATGCCTACCCAGTCCTTCCTGTCTCTAGTTAGATTTAGATCTGCTTCCCATTTCATCATGTGATTTTGATTCAAGGGGGGAGTGCGGTGAGGTAGATTGTGGAGATGAGGTACGATGTAGGGTTCCCCCGTGTGCAGATCTTTTCAAAGGTAGTCATGTCGGCTCCAATGGTTTTATTCTTGAGTAGGGGAATGAGCCAATGACAGATCTGAAGGTATCTAAATTGCTTGGTTATAGGAGCATTTTCCTTCTCAACCAACGTGGGCCAGGAAACCACCTTGTCTCTAGCTACCAGGTGATAGAAGTTGCCGATACCCACTCACTCCCACCAGCCAAATGCTCCCATAAACTGCTAGGTTTTAAAGTGATATTCTATCAATGTCTTTAGAAACGTAATTGTTCATACTGGAGTTCCTAGTAAGTCAGGAGTCGGGAAATCGGCAGAAGTGCCCTTGAAACCACTAAATTCAGCTTTATAGTCTGAACAGAAAGCTCCAGTTCTCCATCAGCTAGAAACTAATGATTAGTCTGAAATATTTTAATATTTCAGGAATAAAAACATATTTTATATTGTTAATTTAAATGAGCTTTTTCATGATTACTTCTTTTAACCCCATAGCTGTTTTTATAAAAGGGACTATTAGGTTTGGATGAGCAGACTGCCCCCTCACTCTACACTGTGTGTCTGGAGCTGCCCTTGCGAATGGGATCACATTTTTGGATGTTTTGGATTTGTTTTCATTTCAGTATGACAGTTAGGGGGTAAATAAAAGATAAAAAATACATACATCCTGGAAGTGATTGACAAAAAAGTAGTTAAAAGAAAACAATAAATGTATAATTTAATAAATAAAATCCAAAAAACACCATACATTTTTTAAAAATCAGACGTATTTATTTAGGGACTGGTGGCTGAAGTTTCTCTACCCCCATCTATAACTCACACTAAATGGCATTTTGTGTTTATTCAAGGCAGATAAACTTCAAAATAGCAGAACAGCAGAAATATATATATATATTGTGGTAAGGTGCAAGGGGCCGTTATTGACGGCAGGTATGTAGCACCAATGTACCTGGCATTGGTGCAGTAAAGCCGTATAGCTTGTTTGTCCAGCATCAGCTGCTGGTGGCAGTTTGCTGCTGATGATTTAGAATAGCCGAAAGGCTAACCTGGGACGGCTTTACTGGGATGGAGTAGAGCAGGGTGGGACTCCATCCCACTACCCAGGTCCGGGTTTTGCGGGCTGTTTAAATAGCCTGGGGAATCAGCTGTGCTGGGTCCTTTGTCTAGAGCTCACATGGGAGTGAGACTCTGTGAGCCTGGCTGAAATCTCCTGTGGAGGCTGTTTCATGCGGACCTGAGGCCTAGTTGGACTGTAAACAGGACGTTTGCTCAAGGACTAAAAGCTGTTTGCCTGATTGAATCATTTATGCTGCTGTTTCCTGAAAAGGTGATGTAACCTGTTTGGACATATGCTTTTGTGGATTTATGTGTGAAATAAACACAGACTTTACTTTGAACTGCTTGCCTCTGCCTCTATACTGCTGACACCCGGTCGCCTACCAGAGCTAATCTCCACATTTGGTGGAGGATGCGGGCATAGCAGTGAGGCCGTTGCTAGGAGCAACCGACGAAAAAGTTTTTTGTTGTGCATGTCCTATATTAAACCTGCCAGGCTGCTACCTGGGACTGCAGACAAAATGGAGGCGGTCGTGAAAGCGCTCGCGGAGGCCAACAGGCAGCAGCATGAGACCAACCAGCTGTTTTTGCAACATATGATGGCGCAGCAAGCTGCAGGTGCGCCCAAAAGTATTCCTGATGCCCGGAAAGCTGTCCGCTCGGCGCTCACAAAAATGACCCCTTCAGATGACGTGGAGACTTACCTGGCGGTGTTTGAAAAGGTGGCTGCAAGGGAGAAGTTGCCGCATGACCAGTGGGCTGATGTCATCGCTCCATTTCTGGCGTCTGGACCCCAGCAGGTGTTGTTTGATCTCCCAGAGGACCAAGCCGCTGACTACCCGACTCTGAAGGGTGAGATACTGGCGAGACTGGGGGTGAATGTGTGGGTTCGGGCTCAGCGGGTGTATCAGTGGAGCTACCAGTCGGCAGAGCCCGCCCGACCCCAGTATTATAAACTGCTGCACCTGCTGCAAAAATGGCTGCAGCCGGAGTTGTTAAGCCCCACTGCCATTTTGGACCGCTTGCTGGCGGACATGTTTTGGAGGGCTTTACCGCACCCTCTTCAGCACTGGGTTGGCCAGGTATCCCCTGACAACGCACTAGGGATGGTGGACCTAGTGGAGCGATATGAGGCCACCAGGAACTTGCAAAGCGGCTCCATGAGGAGGGATTCGGGGAAACCCCGGAGGTCCCCGCCCCAGCTCAGGCGAGTGGTGTCCCCTAAACCCTCTCAGGACCTACCCCCCAAAGTCCCTGCCCAAGTGTTGTGTTGGGGATGTAAGGAGCCGGGACATATCAGAGCCAATTGTCCCCACCAGGGGGAGCCCATGGATGTAAACTTTGGTTACCGCCCTTCCATGTATGCCAGGAGGCTGTGTGCTGCCGGTATCCCTGAGCTTGTGGGGCAAAGTCACCTCTGTCAGGTGAAAGTGGGAGACACCCTGGCTGTGGCCCTTTTGGACTCGGGGAGTATGGTTACCCTGGCAAGACCCGCCTTAGTACTGCCCGATGAGTACACTGGGCGGAAAACCAGGGTTTTGTGCATTCATGGGGACTTGAGAGACTATGCCACAGCACAAGTGTCTCTCACCACCGTCTCCGGCAGCTGGAAACATGAAGTCGCTGTCGCCGCTAAACTCCCATATGAACTGATTATTGGGAGAGACTTTCCAGGGTTCAGGTCACTGTGGGCCAAGCTGGCAGTTCCGGAAACCCGCGAGGCGGGTGTGTCCCCAATAGACTGGCCCTACTCAGGGGAGACCCCGGTGCCCTGGGAACCGGAATCAGGAGGCACCGTGGAAGAGGTGCCCGTCCCTAAAATGGAAGAGGGGGAGTCAACCCCACTAAATGTTATGGTTGGAGATGTGGAAGAGTTGACAACAGGTCCAGAGTTGGCAGATCTCCATGTCTCCACAACTAACTTTGGTACCGCTCAACACCAGGACCCGACCCTGTCTCGGGCCTGGGAGAATGTTCTTGAGGTGGAAGGTGAACCACAACAGCCAGGGGCGGAGTTACAGTTTCCTCGCTTTGTGGTTCACCAGGAAATGTTGTACCGAGTAAACAAGGTACGTGAAGAGGTGGTGGAACAATTGGTGGTACCCAATTCATATCGCAAATTGGTGTTGGATTTGGCCCACCAACATGTTCTGGGTGGACACCTAGGCCAGCAGAAAACACTGGACCGCGTTTTACAACGATTCTACTGGCCCAGTGTGTACAAGGAGGTGGAGAGATATTGTGAGTCCTGTCCAACATGTCAGATGACCAGCCCTCAGCCTCATTACCGTGGTCCCTTAGTTCCTCTCCCAGTTATTGAGGTACCCTTTGAGCGGATTGCCATGGATCTAGTGGGTCCAGTGCCAAAATCCGCTAGAGGGCACCAACATATTCTGGTGATCTTGGACTATGCCACGCGGTACCCTGAGGCAGTGCCCCTGCGTCACACCTCTGCCAAGCTCATTGCTAAGGAGCTTATGGAAATGTTTTCCAGAGTAGGTCTGCCTAAAGAGGTCCTGACCGATCAAGGTACCCCGTTTATGTCGAAAGTAATGAAAGAGCTCTGTAAACTGCTGCAGGTGAAACAGTTGCGGACATCCGTTTACCACCCGCAAACAGACGGCCTAGTAGAACGGTTTAATCAAACTTTAAAGACCATGTTAAAAAGGGTGGTCGCCAAGGATGGGAAGAATTGGGACTTGCTGCTGCCCTATCTGATGTTCGCAGTGCGAGAGGTGCCCCAGGCCTCTACGGGGTTCTCGCCCTTCGAACTCTTATACGGTCGACATCCACGGGGCCTGTTGGATATAGCCAAGGAGGCCTGGGAACAGCAACCCACACCCCACAAAAGTGTGGTAGAGTACGTGACTCAGCTACAGGAACGGATAGCGACCGTCTTGCCGCTTGTCAGAGAACACATGGAGGCAGCGCAGCGGGCCCAAAGCAGGGTTTATAATCGGCAAGCCAGGGTACGGAACTTTAACCCCGGTGACAGAGTTGTGGTTCTGGTACCCACGGTGGACAGTAAATTTCTAGCTAGGTGGCAGGGTCCCTATGAGGTCATTGAAAAAGTTGGGGAAGTGACTTACAAGGTACATCAGCCTGGGCGGAGGAAGCCCGAGCAGGTGTACCATGTAAACCTGCTGAAACTATGGAAAGACAGGGAGACCCCTGGGGGTGACAGTCCCCGACCAGGTATGGTGGGGGTGGAGCTTCCCATTCCTCGGTCTGTTAGTAGAGAAGTAGTAGTCGAGGTGAAAACTGGCGACAACCTCTCCTCTAAACAGACTCAGGAAGCCAGGGAGTTTATTAGCAGAAACACGGACGTGTTTTCAGAACTCCCTGGGCGCACTTCGGTCATCCAACATGATGTTGTCACGGAACCTCAGGTCAAGGTCCGGTTGAGGCCTTACCGGGTACCCGAGTCCCGGCGACAAGCTATCGCGGAGGAAGTGCAGCAAATGCTCCGGTTAGACGTGATTGAAGAATCAAAGAGTGAGTGGGCCAGCCCCATAGTCTTGATTCCCAAGCCCGATGGTACGTTGCGGTTCTGTAACGATTTCCGCAAACTTAATGAAGTTTCCAAGTTTGATGCCTACCCTATGCCCCGGGTAGATGAACTCATTGAGAAGCTAGGCCAAGCCAGGTACTTTTCGGTTTTGGACCTCACAAAAGGGTACTGGCAGGTGCCCTTGACTGAGGCTGCCAAGGAGAAAACAGCCTTTATTACACCAGAGGGACTGTTCCAATACAAGGTGTTACCCTTTGGGTTACACGGCGCTCCCGCTACGTTCCAAAGGTTAATGGATATTGTCCTCAGGCCACACCGTCGGTATGCTTCGGCATATCTGGACGATATAATTATCCATAGCACGGATTGGGAAAGTCACCTACCCAAAGTCCAGGCCGTAGTGGATTCCCTCATGAAGGCTGGGTTGACGGCAAACCCGAAAAAATGTGCTTTAGGCCTAGAAGAAACAAAATACCTGGGCTATGTGATTGGACGAGGAGTGGTCAAGCCCCAGGTGAACAAACTAGAAGCCATCCGTAACTGGCCCCGGCCTAACACCACCCGCCAGGTAAAGTCATTTCTGGGGTTGGTGGGATATTATATGCGGTTCATTCCCAATTTTGCCACCCTAGCGGCACCATTGACAGACCTGTTAAAGGGACGCAAGTCTGTCATGGTGAAGTGGAATGAACAGGCCGAAAAAGCGTTCTCCGCTTTGAAGTCTGCCCTGTGTGGGTCTCCGGTGTTGGTGACACCCGACTTTAAGAGGGAGTTCATAGTGCAGACCGATGCCTCCGAGGTAGGTCTCGGTGCTGTACTGTCTCAGGAAGTCAACGGGGAGGAGCACCCCGTTGTCTACATGAGTCGCAAATTGACACCCGCGGAGACCCGGTATAGTATAGTGGAGAGGGAGTGTTTGGCCATTAAATGGGCCCTGGAGTCTCTTCGCTACTACTTGCTGGGGAGAAGGTTCCGTCTGATTACGGACCACTCTCCCCTCAAGTGGATGTGCCAGGCTAAGGACAGGAATGCCAGGGTCACCCGATGGTTCTTGTCATTACAAAACTTCAAGTTTACAGTAGAGCACAGAGCGGGACGATTGTTGGGTAACGCGGATGCCCTGTCCAGAACACATTGTTTGGCATGTGTCCACCCCCTCAGGGTTGAACAAAGGGGGGGGGTATGTGGTAAGGTGCAAGGGGCCGTTATTGACGGCAGGTATGTAGCACCAATGTACCTGGCATTGGTGCAGTAAAGCCGTATAGCTTGTTTGTCCAGCATCAGCTGCTGGTGGCAGTTTGCTGCTGATGATTTAGAATAGCCGAAAGGCTAACCTGGGACGGCTTTACTGGGATGGAGTAGAGCAGGGTGGGACTCCATCCCACTACCCAGGTCCGGGTTTTGCGGGCTGTTTAAATAGCCTGGGGAATCAGCTGTGCTGGGTCCTTTGTCTAGAGCTCACATGGGAGTGAGACTCTGTGAGCCTGGCTGAAATCTCCTGTGGAGGCTGTTTCATGCGGACCTGAGGCCTAGTTGGACTGTAAACAGGACGTTTGCTCAAGGACTAAAAGCTGTTTGCCTGATTGAATCATTTATGCTGCTGTTTCCTGAAAAGGTGATGTAACCTGTTTGGACATATGCTTTTGTGGATTTATGTGTGAAATAAACACAGACTTTACTTTGAACTGCTTGCCTCTGCCTCTATACTGCTGACACCCGGTCGCCTACCAGAGCTAATCTCCACAATATATATATATATATATATATATATATATATATATTAGAATGCCATTATCAGACATAGAAAAAAACTATTTTATTTTCAAAATATTAATAACAAATTCAGTCTGCATAAAACAAAATATTTTATAAAAGTTCCATTACATGAAGAGTAACTTGACTAGCTCTACCTTAAACAGTTAACATATGTGGCTCCCTGCATTCAGTGCTCAGTGCTGCTCCGCTGATGGTCCTGGAGAATTCTCCCTTCTGACACCTCTGTATAGCATGTAACTTTCTTTTGTAATGTGCTTGTGAGCAAAGCGCTAAGTCGTTTCTGAGACTCAGTCCTGCTGCATCATGTCTTCTCTTTACGCCAAATGTGTTAAGAGTGTCTATTGGACAGGGCTCTGATTTGGGAGGACAGAACTGATCGTAATTATACCCTGAGTCACCTCATAAAAACTCTGGAAAGAAAAGTCTAGTCACCGCAATGAAAGAATAACTAAGGATGGACTATGAATAAATCTGGATTACATCTGGCTATGAAGAGTGCATGCTATCAGATATTTGTATTCTGCTGTCATTTAGCTCTAATAAACTCTATAAAATGAAAGCACTGCACTCATAACTAGTGAACTGAGCAAGGACAAACTGGTTTGGAAGCCTGTACCCCAGACTTCGGAAGTCTGACCAGTACTCCTGAATGCCTGATACACAACATATGAACTGCTATAGGGATCCCTTGGAGCCCTTACCAGTTCACCGTCAGGCAAGGGCTCTCCCCGAGTCAGGGTCTCCTCAGAGGGGGATTCCCATGTCCCTCCCCTTTAATGACTTATTATTTACATGGGGGGGGGATACACAGAGGCTCATCCAAAAGCCTCCCTGCCCCAGCGAGCCAGGATTAGCTTGGCAGGATGCCAAGGAAAGGAGAGGGGAGACTCACTACAGATGCCGATGAACTAGCTACAATCGCAACTCCCCGGCATCAAGATGCTCGCAGCCCAGTGGACCTGCAGGAAGGCAGGTGCGCGCACGTCTAGAGTGACGAGGTAAGGGGATTTGGGGTGTTTGGGGGGGTTTCCGAGATCGGGATGTCCCGCGGGGTGAAACCCCCCCAAACACCCCAAAGGGAGGGTGATGGAGGGTGATGGTCCACTTTAAAACCAGCAACATACCATGTCCACCTGCCTCTGTCCATTTACACTGTAAGGTACAGAGTTTGCGCTTATCACTATTGCATCATATGTTTGTCTAGATACAGGAGGATTCAGTAATTATATGTTATTGGTTCTTGTTTGTGATTCATGAATACATTTATGTCAAGCATTACACCAGCTTTAACTGGTTCTAACTGTGATGTCTTGAAATCATCTTTGCTAGATATATGCAGAAAACAAACAGTACTGAGCTTAAAGTTGACCAACAGTCAAAAAGAAAAAAAGCCCAGAGGACTAACCTTTCTGACGCAGGTCCGGACTTCCCTGCAGCCACACAGCCGACTGAAGTTGGCTGTGCAGCTGCTTCTGCGACCTGCTTCCTGGTTCATGGAGTGGCGGAATCCCTGTATAAGTCACTGGTCAGACCCCATATGGAATACTGTGTACAGTTCTGGGCACCAGTGCATAAGTAAGACATATCAGAAATGGAGATTGTTCAAAGGCGGGCAAATAAATTAATAAATGGAATGAGGGAACTAGGGTACCCTGAAAGATTGTCAAGTTTGGTTTATTTAGTTTGGGAAAGAGATGCCTGAGGAGTGATCTAATCTAATATATCGGGGGCCAATACAAAGATCTGTCCCATGATCTATTTGAAGCCAGGACTGTAAGTAAAACTCAAGGGCATCCACTAAGGTTAGAGGAAAGACGCACCAACATAAAAGGGGATTGTTTACTGTAATAGCAGTGAGACTATGGAATTCTGTGCCAAAGGAAGTAGTCATGTAGAATACAAAAGTGGCCTGGATGCCTTCCTTGCATGTAATAAAATTACCAGATATGGCTACTAAACCACTATTAAAAGACTGGATGGACTAAAGATTTTTCAGCCTTATATACTAAGTTACTATGTTTTAAGACCCCCGATAGGCGTATGGCAATGTGGAATGGGGGGTGGCAAGAACACCACGTGAGCTACCCTCCCCCCCCGGCAGAGGCAGATTAGCACTGCTGACATATTGCGATGAGAGACCATCTCTCCCGCAAGCACCCCCCACGAGCACACACACCCTATCTTCCCAAGGTAGAGTAACGGGGGGAAGGAAGCAGGTTAAGGTGAGAGTCTAAACGAGGCCGCCTAGTGGCTGCTGGGGGGGAGCGGATGATAGCATTCCTCGTGGGCACACACCATCCCCTTCCTCATGCAGAGAGTAATGGTGCAGGTGGGTGACAATGAAGCACGGCCGTCTGCAAAACTAGGGGTACACACAAAAGTGTCTAAGGGTATGTGTATGCACTCCTGGGGGTGCGTGCATCCGCATCTGGGGGTGTATGTCTGGGAGTGCTAGTCTAGGAGTTCAACAGGATGAGAAGGGAGGAGCACAGCCAGAATAATGAGAGTTCCTGTGTCTGAAGCACGATTCAGGGCTCTTACAGACCCGGCTTATTATGCTGATTATTGTGTATCACAGGGCCCAGGCCACCCCCACAAGCTTCAGAACAGAAATCTTAGGGTAAAACTTTAAACCTTTATATCTTGGCCATTACTTCTTCAATTCAAGAAAGAAAAACAGTTTAGGACTGTTTCCAAATGTAGCCCAACACATAGTTCCTGTAATGATAGCTCAGGGCAGTCCATCAGGTAGTAAATGGACATGGGTGGCTAGAAGATGGTAGTGGTGGTAGTTGCGTGAGCGACTCTGGGCTGGACCAGACGATCCAGGTAAGTGTCTGAGTGCAGAACTATCAGCGAATGCCTGCGGGGGATTAAAGTGCAGCATAGCGTTTCACTGATTTGACTAGAAGCTCTGTCAATGTGGGAGCTCTACTAAAAACAGGGTTTTCAGATAGCCAGAGCCCTAACTAGTGTATCCAATTCATTCATTTTAGCTAACTTCGATTTGGAATATTAAATTAAAAAAATACTTAATGCTCTTGCTGGATCCAGTTAATACCGCTGCCAAGCCACTGGCACTAGAACCCTAGCAGGGGAAGGACTCCTTGCACTGCACTCTTAACTAAATATTTAATCTTATATTCTTGTGGGTAAGGTATTTTTTTGCAGCAAACTGGACCAACCATATACTTAAAGCGGACCTTCACTCTGAATAAGAGTCTATCTTATATGTTTCCCACACCCTGTACATACAGATTGTCCACATTAAAAATCATCCTACCTGCATCTACTGCATGTTATAAGCCTTTAAACATCCAAGATGGCGGCTTATGGAAGCCGCCATCTTATCAGGCAGCCTGCAAACAGGAAGTGCCTCCTGACTGTGCTGCTCTGCATTCTGGGACTGCTGACCTTTACCTGACCCCAGCTCTGCTCTGTCTGAGCAAAGCACAGCTATAACCCACCCCCCCTGTACCTTATCCCACTCTCCTCTCCTCAGTAAGTGTGATGCTTCTGAGTCAAGATGGCGGCGCCCGTATCCTAAAGTCCTGAACAGAGTTGCAGCCCAGTGGGGAAAGAATAATAAGTTAGTGACTAAAAACGTAAAATATATTAATTTTAGTTGCTGGGGAACCGTTTTTTAAGAGTTTGGGCTTTTCTTTAAATCACACTGAAGGTCCGGTTTAAGATCATTCTATTTTGAATAAAGAATAATCACCATAGCAGAGGTTGCTGACATTTCTCCTTCCAGCCTTAAACCTGCAATCATCAGCTTTTTACATTACACACTGTATATAGGTTAAACAGATAAGGTTGTGCCATGTAATATCTTACATGAAATAAGAACCAGGACACGTCTTACCTTTCCCACATCAAAGCCTAACCCTAGCCAAATGCCATGATTGCATTTTTGGATAGAGTGGGCCTGTTCAAAGTAAACCTGTCATGAAAGAAGCATAAAGGCGGTCAATGTAATTATGCTTTGTAGTTTAGTAGTTTATCTGTCATCCCTCTTTATTGCATAGCTAAATGTCAGAGATCCTGTTGCTGGTCAGTTGCCCGATAAACATTAATGTGGACAGTGACAATTTGGGGATGCAAATTCAGCATGTTCAAAGGAAAAGCAGACTTTCATGGCCTGCTGCCCCAGTATCTAAATCTAAAACACAATCCAGCCTGTAGGTGGTCGTGTTGTATGAGGCCAGAGTGAGGCTTGTTACTTTCTATGAGCACTTTAACCGAGCCTTGTACACTGCGGTATACTTCAGGGAAGGGTGGCACCTGGCTTTAGATACTGGGCTGCAGAACAGCGATCGCTGCTGCAGGACCGGGAGACTGTAAACAGGGGAGCCTCATGCCCCTCTGGCAGCCCTAATCTCAGGTCTGTAGAAAAACTCCACGAAATGGGCTTTACTATTAACCCTTTCACTGCCTGCCCATCTAGAGGTGTTGTCACCCTTTGTTGCCAGACATTTTGTGCTAAATAGGTTTAACAGATTTTTGCAGGAATTTCCAGGAAAATTAAATATTGTTGTTTTTTCAGCTGAGGTTGAGCTGAGCTTGTTTGTAATTTTTTTCAGTACTTTCGTACTATTTTTGGGAAAAAAATGTGAAAAAAAATTATATACGTTAAACTTTGACTCCTTTTTTAAGATAAAAAAATGTAAATGCTTTTATTCTAATTGTTAGAGGTTTAAACCCTTAAAATAAAAAAAAGGAGTGGGCTCCCCCTCTTCCTAGTTAAACCAGCCCGGGCACCAACTATGGAGACTTCCTAGTTAGGCTACAAGCGTGGATAACCCACTGGCTCTTCTGCACCCCCCCCCCCCCGGGCATTGGGGATGCAGGTAATGGGGTTGTGGGGCAAGTTACCCGCTCGCCACAGGTGACTTTCCAGCCCCTCCTACTTGGTGAACTGGCATAGGGGTCTCAGGGGCCCCTTACCAGTAAACGAAAAGTTCCATCACAGAACGCTATGTCAGGCGTTCTCTGCCCAGATGAATACCTCGGGGGAGGAGGGGCTGGAGGCCCCCCGTTGGTAGAGGAGACCTGCACCGCTGGAATCTGGACAGAGGTGCGCCGTTTCTTTATTTAGCACTTTATTGACTTTGGAAAACATGCAGACACTTTTTCCTACATTCTTTAAAAAATCTTCAAGGTTTTTAATCAGTAAAATCTTTGTTGTCAAAGGACCAGGTGGTTGCCACTAGGTCAGGGATATGAATACTGCATAACAGACCACCGGTCCTAGTGACCCCATTTCAATTGTTATTATAGGAACTTCCCGTTGTGTCACCCTAGACAGGAAAGGGGGTAAGCTTTAAGTAATGCAGCATTTTTAGAAAAAAAGAGGTCAAATGTGTCAGTTACACAGGAATAATAGTTTTTGCTGCAGCCGGGAGTAGAATTCTACCTGATTGTGGTTCTGCTTTAAAATAAACCTGACAGAAATTTTTAAGGCCCCTTTGACATAATGTGGTTACAATACAGTGCAGTAGAAATGCAACAGTCGCTCAACTTTCACAAAGGCTGTCTTGTGGCATTTCTATAGGCTGTCTGGCAGAGGCTCCACGGAAGACTCGGAAAACCAATGGCAGTACCTTGGAGACAGCAGCAGCAGAGAAAGTAGGAACAGAGGACACAGAGCCCTACATGGTGGTGGTGGAGGAAATGTAGACCCAACCAGTGGCTGCAGAGGCTAATGTGAGGACCATTAGGAGAACAGCAGCAGCACTGAAAGACACAGTAGCAATAGATCAAGCGGTGGCACTGAATACCCAACAGCAAGGTAAACACAGGCTCATAAAATTGAGCCTGTGTAGCCTAGTGTTAGAAAAGGTGGCAGTGTGACTTCAGTCATTTGCAAATAGATGTTGACTTATTTTTTTAAGGGACATTCCAGACAAGGGGTTAGTTTAGGCGGCATTCTGCTCTCCTCACGCTGGCTGTGAGAAGCTACATATGTTATACAGCCTGCTTAATATATTCTAACAAGTCCAAGTGAGCGCTCTCTCATAGGATAGGACAAGTCATCAGCTCTGCATGTATCTCTATGGGGGACTGTGAATTCAGGTCAGCACAAAGACTCAAGTTCGATAGGGTTTATCAGGGAAGGCAAAATGCTGGTGAATAAAAGGTCCACCCACTGACAACCAGCATGGTGCACGCTGTAAGCAGGGTAATTTAACTATTTCGCTGGAAGGTACCTTTGAACCAACAGCAATATGTTTTTCTGACCCGAGTAAATCTATACAAAGTAATTGTCCCATCCACATGGACCCTCTTGCTGATTTATAAACTTTAAACCTGCCTGAGTATCTAGGGTGATGCTGCTTCCTCAGCAGTGGCCCGGTTTAAGAGAAAAAACAGGGTTTTGCACCCACTTGGCACTTTTACGATTGACGATTGGCTGATCTTACTGGTGCCAGATACCATAGGCAAGCAAGCTGCTCGCATCCCCGGCTTTCTCTTTGGGTGTGCCTGCACCCAGCTATTCAGATCGCGCATGGCTACAGGGGAGCTGGGGATACAGTGGTCTGGGATCGCCGAATTGCTGGAGCCGCCAATAAAACTCATCTTTACCGGCAGCTCCCACAATGCTGCGATCAGGGGTTTTACAGTCTTTTAGATTCCAGTGACCCTCATGCTGGTCATCTTTAAAGTGAACCAAAACCCACATTTGTAAAGCGGCCTTCACCCTGAATAAAAGCATATCTTATATGTTTCCCACACCCTGTACATACAGATTGCTCACATTATAAATCATCCTACCTGCATCTACTGCATGTTATGAGCCTTTAAACATCCAAGATGGTAGCGCATGGAGCATCAGGCAGCCTGCAAATAGGAAGTGTCTTCTGGAAGTGTCGCTCTGCATTCTGTGATTGCTGTCCTTTCCCTGACCCCAACTCAGCTCTGTCTGTGCAAAGCACAGCTATAATCCCACCCCCTGTACTTTATCCTGCTCTCCTCAGTATGTAATGCGTCTGAGGCAAGATGGCGGCACCCGTATCCTAGAGTCCTGAACAGAGCTGCAGCCCGGTGGGGGCTGGGGGCAGTAGTGACTAAAACTTAACATATATTAATCTTAGATGCTGGGGAATAGTTTTTTAAGGGTTTGGACTTTTCATTAAATCATGCTGTAGGTCTGGTTTAAGTAGTATTCCCTATATTGCTCCCCCCATGAAGAGAACCTTTTGCCAATTCTCACTGCTCCTGCTTCACTCTAATTCCAGATAATGCCGCCTGTTTTAACTGTAAAGCCCCGCCACCTCCATTCATTTCCATTTCTAGTTCTAAACCCTAGGAAAGGAGTATCGGCAGGGGCTTTGGCCAAATGTATTTCAGAAGTTCAGTGGGTTTTGGCCTGCTTTAAACTGATTTAATTGACCCATGATGGTTGATTTGAGTGACTGCCTTTTGTTTTTTTTAAATTGCCAGTGCAGGTAAAGTAACGCATTACTTTAGCATTACTCTCTCTGCCCATAGACTTTGATGGGTTAAAATGTGTTTGTTTCCTTGTGGATACGTACGTGCGTTTTCACATACGTAATGCAGCTCAGAGCACAATTTTCTGTCTGATTTTGTTGGATTGAAGTATTGCTACCCCATCATAATGTAAGCGGTGTACAATGGGCCTACTTCACTAACGTAGCAGCATGTTCTAGGCCAATTCTTAAAAGGAGACTGTTTCAATAATCTTGAGTTTCAAGATACTAGACGGGCACAAAACTAAAAAAAATGGTATATTCTGAAAAATTCTAAATATATAAAGAACATCCAAAGTGATATATACATAACGATATATAGGTACATTTTGAAAACTTTCATTTGATTTGAGGTGCTTTGGTCAGTCTAGCTGGTCTCCTCTTTGTTTGTGTTCTAAACCACCATCTGTTGTTGATGAATGCAGCACCTAGCCATAATTTCCGGCATGCAATTCACTAACAGGATATTCCAAAATGCTGGTATCATAGGAACCACATGTTTTATTTCTCAGATCCAGATTATAGTGCTAGAAGCGATTGTCACATAAAACATTTTTAAATGAAACCCTTTTGCACTAATATCACAAATGTAAGATTGATTATGTTCTGGCCTGTTAAGCCTGCTCTGTTACAGCTGAGCCTCTCCTGCAGTGCTGCTGGTTACCAAAATACATATTATTCTATAATACATCTCTCCCGATAAACTAAAGGTTAAAAAATGGTTAAAAATCTATACATCATACACACAGCCGATTTGGGATTCCCTGGGAATGCCTTTTAGACTCCAGGGAAGAAAAGAGAAGCCACTGGCCATCTTTTTTGGGCATCCCGATGTGTGAAAACGGACCTTCAGCATCTAAAATCGAGTCGAGTCTAAAATTGATTTTTTTTTTATATATTTATATAATATATTTTATATATTATTATATATATATTTAAGTTTTTGTCACTTTTTATTCTTTCCCCCACTGGGCTGCAACTCTGTTCAGGACTCGAGGATACAGGCGCCACCATCTTGCTTCAGAAGCATCACACACAGGGGAGAGCAGAGGGGGCAAAAGTACAGGGGGTGGGTTATAGCTGTGCTTTGCACAGACAGAGCAGAGCTGGGGTCAGGAAAAGGAAAGCAATCCCAGAATGCAGAGCGGCACTGTCAGAGGACACTTCCTGTTTGCAGGCAGCCTGAGACTCCATGGGCCACCGTCTTGGGTGTTTAAAGGCTCAGAAAATGCAGTAGATGCAGGTAGGATGATTTTTAATGTGGGCAATCTGTATGTACAGGGTGGGGGAAACATACAAGATAGGCTCTTATTCTGGATGAAGGTTCGGTTGAAACCCCAGGGATCGCTATGCAAATCATCTTTCTGACAATGACTTGGCGCATGCACCGCCGGATGGCATCCTTTTAGCTGATGCACTTTCCCATGCCAGGCCTATGAATAAGTAGCATAGTCACAGGGAAGCAGCTGTGGGGACACCTGCCGCTCTCCTTTTATTCAGCTTTCTATGCCACTCATAAATATGCACAGCATAGAAAGCTGATTGGAGGAGGGCCGGCCATGGGACTGCTAGTGAGGTAAGAATTCTCAGCTTCCTTTTTTTAAACACTGATATAAACAGGGGAGAAGCCCTTCCACTGTGAACAGGATTCCCAGCTGCACCCCTTTGTGATAGAGGCATAAGAAGGCTTCCAATTCAGAGTACAGGTCCACTTTTAACAGTCTCTGATCTTTACATGTATCTTTAAATTGCTTGGCAGTGGTGTAAGTAAAAGTTACAAGGCACCAATGTAATAAAAGAACAATTTCAACTTTTATAATACTATTGTAAACTTCAAAGAAAAAGCCCTTAATGGGACATGGCAGTGGCAATAATAAGGCAGGAAGGTGCTCACCTGCCACCTGCCCCATGCACCTCATTCCCTGCAATGCGCTGTAGATGCTGTTCAAAGTTAGCTCCTCCTTTTAATTCTATTCTGCCACAAATGGGGTCGCACAGCTGCCCCTGTATCTTGGCACTCGTGGAGGCTGATTCACTACTAACGCCAGGTATTGCCAGATGAGTGTCTGTATAGCGGCACTTAGAGCGACCGCTAGTAGATGCTGAAAGCATCTCAGTTGCTCTAGTAACCTGGCCGGAATTGACAAATGTGATGTGTGTTGGGCACTGTAACAACTGTACAGCACTGCAGCGAGCGAGAGGTAGCGCCAGCTCAGGGTCTCCGGCACATGACGCTCCACACCATATTTAACAAAGCACTAGACACACACAGCGTGGGTACTCTAAAACTGGGCGCTGTAGCACAGAACGCCAGACACTGTGTGATTAAAGTCTGTTTTTGAACAAATATCCACCAGTAACAAAGCGAAAACACATGGAATGACATTGTTTTAACACTGGGACAATAAGACTTTAGTGCCAGACCTGTAAATGCAATTCTGCATAAAAATATTAAAAGTCAAAAAAGTTTCTAAAAGTGTTTGTTTGCAGCCAGGAGAGGTCACACAATGATTTGAGTAAAAAAAAAAAACATTTAAAATTGCCAAACACGCTATTTATACACAACTAATGAAAGCCCATTGAAATGTATGGGAGAGCGACACTGAGCGACAGGTACTACATGGAGCTCCTGAGCCAAGAGCGCTGGCGCTATACGCTGAGCCTCCTGGATTAATACATGTGACGCTACATGGAGCTGAGGTGCTCACATAATCACTCCCAGTATAAATGAGATCAAGAAATGCGACCACCATGTCCGTTTTTCCTTTTTCTCTCCCATCCAGTCTACTATCCCTGTCTGCTTTGTCCCGTCTTCTATCTAAAGGCATCGTTATATACGTCAGAATCCTTAAATATATCCCAAATTGTCCACATTTTTCTGAAGGTCTCTAATCTGTCCTGTTTTGCCAGTAAAATTTCCATTTCTCTTCCAGATAATTCATTTCCGTGTACCATTCTTTAAGTGAAGGGGTCTTTTGAGTTCTCCAACACCGAGGTATCAGGACTCTCGCTGCATTCATCAGATGGATCCCTAGAGGGCTTAAACCCCCTATACCTCTCTTATCAGCTGACCAATTCACTAGGTATCCTGCTGGTCCCCACTCCAAAGAGCATCCCAAAATGTTCCCAGTAATCTCGTGGACTTTCTCCCAAAATGTAACTATCCTCGGGCACGACCACCAGATGTGAAGAAAGGACGCTCCCTGGCCTTCACACCTCCAGCAATGATCCGGGACTCCGGGAAAGGTCCTGGGAAGTCCTTCAGGAGTTCTATACCAACGAGTAGCTATTTTATAATTAGTCTCCTGTAGGGAGCTATTGACAACACCTTTATGTAATCCCTTGTACAAAGCTTCCCAATCGTGAGTTGCAAGGTCCAGGCCTAGGTATTTTTGCCACTTGTCCTCCCAAGGTCTCTTAGTTTCCTGCCTAGCATCACTCAGTATCCCGTAGGCCCAGGATAATAAGTGGTCCCTTGGCCCCTTTCCCAAGCATGCCTTCTCCACCTCTGATGGATCCTTTGCCCCTTTTCCTTTCATCTCTTTGCACTTAGCATAATGACGCAGTTGTATGTATGAGAGAGCCTGAATTGTACCCTCCCACCTCTCTTGCAACTCCTGTCTTTCCAAGAACTGACCTCTATCATACAGATGTGTTATTCTAGGGGACTTCATTCCCCTGCACTGTGTCAAAAAGTTCTTGTCCAAACCTGGGGGGAAAGCTGGATTGTTCCTAATTGGGGTGAGTGGGCCCAGAACCGATATCAAATCTGGATGCTTCTTACCTATTAGTCTGACCTCATTTAGTGTCTCTCCAATCAGTGGATGAGCTTCAATACGGCCTGGGTGTCCTTCTTTTCCAGAAAGCAGATGCTACTCAATTTTGCCTTTCCCACCTCATCCTCGATCCTAACCCAATCTTTTTGAGATTTATTGATCTGCCAGTCTATGAATCTTCCTAGATGGATGGATGGATAGGATAAGATAAGTTTCAATACAGGGGAGGCCAGTGCCCCCTCTCTCCCTCCTGCATACCAAGATCTCTCTCCTCGTTCTCAGGGGCTTCTTTTGCCACACAAAGTCTCTGAAAGGGTAGAGAATCCTGGGTAAAATATTCATTTTCAAGACCGCTATTCTGCCAAACCAGGACAACTTCAATTTACCCCAGGCCTTTAGGTCTTTCTTCAACCTGGCCCCTAGGGGCGCAAAGTTAAGTTGAAACAACTGACTTAGGAAGTTGTATCCCCAAATAAGTGATGCTAACCTTCTCCCAAGGCAAGGGAAAAATCTCTTTCAAAGCTTCTACCTCTTGTGTTGGAAGAGAGATATTGAGGGTGCATGATTTGTTATAGTTGATTTTCAAATTTGAGATTTTACTAAATGTTTCAAATTCCTTTAGAAGTGATGGGATCGATATCCTGGGGGAATCTATAAAAAACGGCATGTCATCAACGTAAGCTGCAACTTTCCTTTCCCTGTCACCTATCATGATACCACTGACCCCATCAGATTGACCCTTCTAAGGAAGGGTTCCAAGGACAGCGCGAAAATCAAGGGGGACAGAGGATCTCAAATCTAGGAGAGGAAATGTTGTTCACCCTCACTCTTGCTACTGGATCAGAGTAGAGGGCTAGGATCCTATTCAGAGCTGCTTCTCTTAGACATATGTGATTTAGGACCGCTTTTACCCATTCCCACCTGACCCGATCGAACTCCTTTTCGGCATCCGTTGAAAGCATGATCGACTGGGATTTGTGATTTGTGGCCCACCAATGGACATCTATGGCCATAATGACGTGTCTCTCGCCTCTCTGGATGAAATAAAACCCACCTGGTCCTGCGAGATCAAGTCAGGCAAAAGCTTTGAAAGTCTCTTCGCAAGAGCCTTGGCAAAAAATTTTAGGTTGACATTCAGTAGGGCAATTGGTCTGTAGTTCTTACAGTCTGTAGCTTCCTTACCAGAATTATGAATGACAACTATTTGGGCTTCCAGAGAAGAGGATGAGAGAGTCCCGGTTTCAGCAGTGTTTTATAGTATTGGCTCGGGAAGCCATCTGGGCCGGGGGCTTTACCTGGCTTCGAACCCTTACTAGCCTCCTGCAATTCAGTGACAGTGATTGGAGCCTCCAGCTGTTCAATAACCTCCTCTGGAAGGCTGGGCATCTGGGAGTCCTTTAGATAAGACAATATCACATTCCTATAAGCTTCCTTTTGTCCCTGGTTTGGCAGATTGTAGAGTGCAGTGTAGTAGGTTCTAAATTGCTCCGCTATGTCTCTGTCCTTCTGGTGTAAGACCCTCAACCCTAGCCCTCATACCTCTAGGGTTCAATACTCTCGCTAGCAAATATCCTGGCTTGTTCCCTAACTTATAGAACAACCCACTTTTATAGGTGAAAGCTCTCCTAGTTGCTCTGTCCATTAATTCCTTAAGCTCCCTTCTCTTCTCATCCAGGTCCTTGAGATGGCTCTCCATCAGAGATTTTTTATGTTTTGCCTCCAGTAGTGTTATCTGTTTAATTGTTTCTTCCAATTTGGCCATTCTCTCTTTTTTTAGTCTAGCCCCTTCCTGAATCAAAAGGCCCCTAAGCGTACACTTATGAGCTTCCCAGATGGTCAAAGGGCTCAGTTCCTCAGATACATTTTCTCTGAAAAACTGTATAATATTCTCTTTCACTCTGTCAGCTACTATTGTGTTTCAGTAGTCCTGTATTCATTCTCCAATTCCACTCCTTGTGCTCTCTATCAGGAAACTCCAAACCAAGAATCACAGGAGTGTGATACGAGAACGAGATGCAGCCTATTTTAACTGACACTATTTTATCTAAATCTCTTTGCGATAGGAAGAGATAATCTATTTGTGAATATTTATTATAAATAGGTGAGTAAAAGGTGTAATCCTCAGTAGGGTGCAATAATCTCCAAGTATCTATAGCCTGAATCTTTGACAAAGAGTTCTTAATCTGCTTCAGTGCTCTATAAGTGATAGTTGATTTGGCATCTGACGTGTCTACAAGTGGGTTAAGGGCAGAATTCAAATCTCCCCCCAAAATCAAAATTCCCTCCTGGAATGACCTAAGCTGCCTCAGGGTTGAAGTTAAGAAACCCTGTTGGCCCCTATTAGGAGCATATACATTTGTAATCGTGATAGCAGTCCCAGAGGGCAATTTACCTTTCAGAAAAATGAATCTCCCCTCACTATCCGCGCTTTCAGCTGTTATGGTGATTGACAATGCTTTATCAAGATAAAGAAAAGGGAGCATAGCGGTGAGTGCTATAAGTCCTAATACCCAAATATGGAGTCTTATCCTTCTGAAAATGCGTCTCTTGAATCAGAGCAATATGAGCTCTCTGCCTCTTAAGTTCCCTTAATAGGGAGTGCCGTTTGGGTGGGGAATTAAGACCCCTAGCGTTAACTTACAGAACATTGATTTTAAGGTTATCCCCCATCTCTACTGATTTACAGGCCCTCCAAGGGTCTCGCAGGTAATCCCGGTGTAATCAGGCGAGTGAGCCCCACTCCCCCCCTCTTTCTAGTGAGGGTAAGGCGGGTACTGGATGGGGAGGTAGGTAGGGAAGGGGCAGAGAAGTGAGGGTGAGAGTAAGAAGGGAAAAGAATTCAGAATATCAGAAAGTAGGGAAAAGAAAAACTACGACCTACCTGTGTTCTAGAGAACCACAGAAGTTGACAAGGAACTAACCAGGAGTGGATTTCTTATATGGTCAAAGAACCACTCCAAATACCTTCCTCTGGTGGCAAAGGCTGCGTTCGCCTTCCCGCGAAAGTCAGGACCCAACTTTGTGAGATCCCAGATGTTCCTGAAATAAAAATGATGTTTGGGAGAACATGGAAGGTCGTCCTGGGCAGCAGCAAACCCTCGACCACAGCTAGAAGTCAAAATGTGACTACTCAATAAAACATTGCAGTGAGCGGTCCCGAACAAACGCAACTGAACCCTTCCCATGGGCATGCAAGAATTTTCAAAATTAAGATCGGTTGCCTCCTCAAACCCCCTAGCTGGCATAACATCAGCATGCAAACTACCAGAAGAATGCCATGCGGCAGTCCCCCCAACATATATCTTGCTAGAACAGAGGGCCAATAAAGACCCAGCCAAAGTCCCCCAGAGCGGAGGCCATAAAGGTGTGGGCGTCCCCGCCAGCTGCAATTTAGACAGAGTAGAATAGCCGCTTCCACAAGGGAGACCCCACCCCTCGCTCCACCCCCCCCCCGACAGTATGGGAGTATGGGAGCAGGCCAAGAGCCCACCCCCTCCCCCAAAGGACACCCCTCAACCCCACCAGGGTGCCCAGTGCCTCCGATGACAAGAGACAGCGTTCCCCTGTCCGCGCGCTTTGATGTCTTAGAGGAGCACAGATTCACTCCTGCAGACAAACTGACAAGGTGTGTAGGTGCCCAGAACCTCATCAGCGTCCCTCTCCCCGTTTGCAATGACTGGAAGGGAGGCACAAGTCAGGAAAAAGCTGTCCAGCATCATGTGCAGAGTGAGGGCAGCACATGCACTTCTCTACAGCTACTGTCTAAATAACCCAGCCCTCCCTCATCAACATAAACGATCACAGAGATATTAAATCATCGGTATGACCATTGCAGGAGTTTTGGGCTGTATGCAGAACCCAAAAAGGGGGAGGGGTCCTCATCCCTACATGGAGAGGCTCTATATATTACTCAGACCATAGCTTAAGTTTAAAGCCCTCTCGTGTGCAACAGCATCTCAGTAAGATCTTAATAATGCAATTCCAACTGCCCCAGGGGACAGTGTCATCAGCGCGAGGGAAGCTGACTTTCTCAGCTCATTAGTGCGTTCCAAACATGTCATCTGCCCAACTGATCAACAAAGGAAAAACTGGAGCACGACCAAGACTGGCACATAACATAACTATCCGCGGTGTTCAACATATATGAGGTAGAATTATAGTAACCGCCCCTGTCCAATGTCGTCCTCGCAGCAGGTGCAAATGGGATGCACACATTGGATGAGGGCGCCAAAATACATGTCAGACAAACTTTAATACCCCTATGCAAACAATAATTTCCTATGAGAGAATCCGTGAAAGGCCGCTCCCAGTGAGCGCGAGCTGCCCCCTCCACTCCTCCCCACCAGCAGGGGACGGGAGGGAAGGGGCCCCCGGGCCCTCCCAAGGCAGCCGATCAAACTATAGAAACTCAAGCCATATCAAAGCGAGCGGTCCCTAAGTGCGCAGCAGCATCTTATTTAAACATCCCCATCGCCATACTAATGGTCTACTAAAATCCCTGCAGTAGCTCTGGGGGGGGGGGGGGGGGGCTGTGACTCCTTACTATCTATTAAATGCAAAACTTATCACATGCTCAGCGAAAGAGGCAAAATCAAATGGGCAGCACATTACCAATAGCGACTACAATCGGTATAAAGAAGGTAGATTTGTGCTCACTGCCGGCATCTGACTGCGCCCTCGCCGCAGCCTGCGGAATGGGATATGCAGATCAGAAGCAGCCGTAAGGCACCTTACATGTAAACAATATTACCGCCAGAAAGACAGCCATTAGAGCATAAAAGAAACTACAACGGGCTTCCTTCTGTCAGTGCGGGCTGGCCGAACTCCTCATTCTCGGCCCTCTTGTCATATCCTGAGGTTGCGTTGATCTGAAGGACCTCTCGGAGACAGATCAGGGGAGATTCTTTTTGGTGAGGTGCTAGGGGATCCAGCCCTAGAAGGGAACGCCAACAGATCCGGGATTGCAAAGTCCGTGAACCAGTCCGAAACCGACACTTGAGGTAGGTGAAGCGAGTCGCAGAAGTCCGCCAGGTCTCCCGGGACACGCAGGGTGCCTATTTTCCCGTTCTTGGTAGCCGAGAGCGCGAAAGGACATCTCCAGCGGTAGGGGATGCCTCTCTCCCTCAGTAGCGATGTGAGGGGTCTTAAGGCCCTTCGGTGTTGAAGGGTGATGCCAGAGAGGTCCTGAAATAGCTGAATCTCATCGTTGTTAGACAAGATCGAGTCCCTAGTCCTGGCCTTTGAGATGATCTCCTCTTTTAGAGCAAAGCTTTGTAGACAGTATATAATGTCTCTGGGGCTGGAATCACCCATGTTTCTCGGATGAAGCGCTCTGTGAGCTCGGACCAGGTCAATTGAAGTGTCTGGTGGACACTCTAGGAGAGTGTTGAAGATAGAAAGTAAGGCACTAGCGATCTGATCCTGCGCCACCGCTTCTGGGACTCCTCTCACTCTAATGTTGCACCTTCTATTTCTATTGTCCAAATCTTCCAAGTTCCTATGCACAGTAAGCATGTAGTTGTTATGAGCATTAACGACCTCGCTCACCTCCCGCAGTCTGCGCCTTGTGATCACCTCCTCTCTCTCCACTCCTTCCATTCTCTGGACCAGAGACCACATGTCCGCCTTAAGGTCAGCTATTGCTGCGACGCCCTGCTCCTCTCTCTCAGAGGCCGCTAAGCTGGACCTGTCCGGAGAGCTCTCAGGTCAGAACGTGGCCGCCATCTTAGGTGCGTGTTGCCCTGCTTCCTCAGGCCGCTGCGACTTAAACATGTCTGGCAGGTTCCTGGTGCTCGTGCTTGGGCTCTGGGGTGCCCTCAGTGTTTTAGCAGCTGTCCCCGATCTGTTACTCTTGCCCATGGTCTACAGGGAGCGCAGAAATCAATGCTTTCGGGAAACGCCACCACGAGCTCCAGGCTCAGGCTGCCATCTTGCCCGCCGGCCAAGCCACGCCCCCAGAAGAACTTGTTTTTATGTGGGGCCTGTAAGTAAGTCCTCCTCTTCTGGTCTAGCATATACATTTTTTTATTATTGGACAATTATTTCACAACAGTGCCCGTTTATTCCACAATTAAAGCTGGGGAGAGGTGAGGTGAGCTATGACTCAATAATAACTATGACTATGCAAACTCCATTTCTATGTCCCACATCAGCTGGTACAGGATTTTCCTCCATACTGCTGGATATAAAACAGGACTAACAATAAAACATTATCTTTATTTAAAAAGAAACTGCAGGCATATAACATAAAAAAAAGCAATACTCATCTTACTGACCCCCTCACAGCTGAATGGTCCAGTAATGCAGATTTATTCACACACATTCACACACACAGAAGATCCCAGCTTTGGTCTTCAGGCAAAGTCATGGCAGTGGCACTAGAGGAAGTATACTGAAGAAGTGCCTGGAATGCCCCTGTCTACTCCCACACTGTGGTGAAAGTAGGCATTCTAATTATAGTTCAGCTGTAGCCACTCGGGGGTAGGCCTGAAGACCAGAGCCATGTCTGCTGAATGGGTATGCTTCAACATAGCCAATTCAGACATATAAGCTATATGGGGAGTATCCTTGATATTCTTTATGCCTACGTATGCCATTCATCATTTCACCTAGATTTCATGTGAAAATGGCTCTGTTTTTATTCTGTACCAAACAAGTGAGCATAAGCTATTAAAAATGATTGATTTGTGTCATGTCCCACAACCTGTTTTCCATTTTATTGCTTAATATGTCTGTTACAGGGTGTATTTACATAGACTGAGCAATGTGCTTTTTACTGCTTTTGTCCCCTCCTGAGCTCCTGTAGTCTAGCTGTGATGCAAGCAGCTCTTTCCTTTTCCCTCTCTCCCCTCAGTTAATGTGTCTCATGCACATGTGCTGCTTCATTCTGGCAACTTACAGTCTTTTTACCTCCTGTTACGAGTGTACATTACAAGACATTAAAGCTCTTCAGAAATCTTCCACATGCCTCATCAGCCTATCTTTAGGGTGTAAGAACACATCCGATACAGACACACACAGACAATGGGGGTGATGCTAAACATTTCGTGAAGCCAGTGTGACTTGCAGTGTGAATTGCAACCTGCACCCAGATGAGCTTTTTAGCTTTTAGTGTTTTTTCTAACACTTTACCCCAAAATTACCTGTACCTGTGATGGGGTATTTTTACAGGTTAGGCACATCATTGTTCTAATAAGGTAATGATATTTGTTTTAGAGTCTGGAACAAAAGAAAATATTTGGAAAACAGTGAAATCTTTAGCATAGCCAATAGGGTGCTATTATTTCCAAACTTTTAAAATATATCCTTACATCACTGGAAAATGAATGTACCTAAACTGTAAAGATTCGCCCTCACATGTACAGATGATTTGTTGGGAGGGGATGTAGGATAAAGTCTTTTTTTGCACTTTTTTGTGTGTTATCGCTTAAAAGCTCACCAGCATGCAGGTTGCAATCCACATCGCAATGCACACTGCAAGTCACTGCAAGTTGGGGGAATGGCTCTGCATTGGCTTGAGTGATAATTGTGTGACAGACCAGTACAGTCATACTGCTGCAGGGGATTGGGTGACTGACTCAATGGGGGCGGAATGGTCCAGACTGGCTCAGGCGTGGCCTGGGCTGGTTGGAGAGTAGGGAGGAGTTCCTTCCCCTCATCTTCAAGGCCCAACACAATCACTCCGGTCATTGCGCCTCAGTCATACTGGTGATGGGGCCTGCTCTTATTGTCTGTGCGCACTTTCACTACCCCGTGTCATACATGGTCAGTTTTGTCATCATTCTGCCCCCTTCGCAGATCGCAGGTGCATGGGGAGAGGGACGAGCGGATAATTTATATACAGTATCATCATTATATAAGGGAGCTGGCCAGCTAAGACTTCATTTGAGACTAAGGGGGTTTGCCCCCCAGAAATGCGTCACCATGCTATGAAATGCCATGTTTGCATCTTTTCGGATATATAGCACTGCTGACTAATATATTTATTAAATGCTATGTTGTAAGGTTTCCTTGGAGCACCAGAACCATTTTCCTTTTCATCTATTTGCTACAGAGATAGCCAGTCTAACTATAAAATTGCAGATGGCTATATTGGTCTTCATTTGCATATTCATGTAGTCATTAGTGTAAGGACATACTAATATGAAAAGGCAATGTGTATTACAACAGAGTTTTCATTTCTTTTTTTATCCAAGGAGATATAGTTAATTGTACAGAATTATAAGACCACATTTGGCCTAACTAGAGGTTCACCTTACCAGCGTTAGAGTGTGCACATCATGTATTCCACTAGAAGAAGAAGAAGCAGGGGAGTAACTATAGTGCAACCGCACAGGGGTCCAGGAGGCCCCATAAATGTTGCTCTTCCACCTTGTTTATCAGATTTGTGCTCACTTGACATCATTTAGAGAAAACAATTTGTCTCTGTTGTTTCAGGCTTTAGTTGTCTACATGCATTCAATAGTTAAAAGACGGTTCACACCAGGGCCCCATCACATTTAGTTACACCACTGAGAAGAAGGAAAGTTGCCTTTTTCCTTAACTGTCTCTAAACATTATTTTTCCCAAGTCAGACTTATTTCCTTATTGCTCAATGACCTAATCCTGTTTTCCCAGTACTAATGCCAAGCCTCTGATCCGTGGTTTGCATTTTATCCACAGCATTTATAATTACATTACAAATTAGTCTTTTGAACCCTAAATAAAGTTTTTAATCAGCAATACCCCCTTTCCTTTGTGGTGTTACTAAAGGTCAAGAAGTGATGCGAAATCTCCTCATTGGGAAATAGACCACAAAAAAGACCATCTAACCCAGGGGTGCTCAACCTTGGGTGGGCCACTTAAATGATTTGGAATCTGAGATCGCAGCCACAGTAAATAGATTGAGAATTTTTCCTTTTAGAATAGTATAATGAAGATTTTGTACAACAATCAGCATACCCACTGTCTCCACAAAATCCACTCGTATCTCTTGTATTGGCTTATCGCTCTAAATATAAGGGTTCATTATTTATACCCCTTCCCCCACGTCTTAACCATGTTCCCAATACTCAACCAATTTAGGCAAGCAATTATTATAGAAAAACTATTTTTCCAAATTATTCAGCTAAAGATTTCACCCATGGGTGGTGTCGTACAATCACTGTCACTGCATTCCTCCAAACCACCACTGTCCCCTCTATTTGCCAATGTGCCCCTACTATATCACTCTGCATGCAATCACCCATCCTTACTGTACCCCTATTTAAAATGGCAGCTAGCTTTCCCCCAGAGCATCCAAAATCAGGATGCCCCACTGTGTGAAACTGCTGATGTGAGTAAACCTTTTCTGGTGGCTCCCATGCTTTGTTTACCAGAAGCTGCATCCTCGGCTTTCCTGTAGATCTGGCGTGTTCCGGCACTAAGACGTTTAGATCTATGTAACCCTCCCACTTTCCCCACAGCAGGTCAAGGGCCACATCAGATGGCTCTGAGGGCCACATGTGGTGGCCACAGGTTGAGCATGTGTGATTTTACCCCTCCCCACATTGCCTAGAATTCCAAGCCAATAAATATTTGATTGGTACTTTGACACCATACTGTTTCTAAAGTTATTATTATCATTATTTTTATGATCTACCGTGTGTGGTTTATAAAAAAAAAACACAAACCATCCCTGCAATAATGGGGCGATGAAGTTACTCCGCTCCAACAAACCCAGCTGGGAATGAAATATGGAAGGAAATCAGAGGGGGAAAAAACAATACAATAAAATAATAAACACTGATAGTTCAGACACTGTTAGCACATAGTAAAATATGATCTAAGACACAGCTGTACAGCAAAAACATATCCATTAATTGCTAATATATGTACAGACAACCACGAATGTGGATGTGAAACAGTTCATGGTGGTGTTTGCTACCTAATGTCACAGCGCGCTTACCTCATGCCCGGTCCCGCGGTGTCCTTGGTCAATGCGGCCTTGGGCCGGGGCTCCTCCTGTGCAACAGCCGCCTTTAAGCTGGACACTGGCTCAAGCAGCATTGTCTCAAGTGGTGCCGAGCGTGCCCGGTTGGAGTTGTAGGCTCACAAAGAAGACAGGTGTCCCTGGGGTTTGACACCTACTATGTATTTAAGAATACAATAAAAAGGAACCATGCAATGACATAAAGGATCCCAGAATTGCTGCACATTGTAGTTCTGCTTTATATTTAGGTGTTATAATCTGTGGGTGTACAATTTCTCGCTCGGTCCTTTGGAGCTCTCAGCACAAGTGCTCATGACAAGCCTCAGTGATCCCACAGCTGGCTCTGACCACAGCAGAGAATGCTCATGACTCATAAAGCTGTGCCATGACATGCCCTTCCCAGCACAGCCATGCCCAGAATGAAAGCTAAGCCAGCGGCCTTCTGTAGAATACGTATGCCATTCACATATGGCTAATTTTACAATATTCCCACTGGGTATGAAAGGGGAGAAAGTTACTACGGAGTTTTAAGGAATTTTAAGTGAATGAAAGCTCTTCAAATTTCAGAACATGTTACATTACGAGAATGTGAATTGCACTGGAGTCACAATAGGAAGATCCAGATAACATTTGGCTGAATAAGAAGGTCGTCTCAATTTCTTACTGATTAAAAGGTGCTGTGGATTTTGTCCATGGTTCTGAAATTTGCATTTAATTGTCCCATTGGGGAGCATATTATATCACTTATCGGGAGGAAGGTTTACTTATATTGGGTGGTTGTCTTTCACATGTTCAACAGATTGATTAGTTATCTAGATAAATGGACTGTGCTACAGCAATTGTCACTCCTGACCGCTGCAACATGGTATCTCTTGGAGAGTAAGACCTTTGAAGTGAAAGTCTTTTTTCAAAGACCTCAGACCAGATGTACCAAAAGGCACAAGGTGATCTTACCTTCCACCCACTCCATCACCCCATATTACTCACACTACTTCGATGAGCACTTCTGTACACGAGGAACTCTACTCATTAGCTGTTAGAAGCAATGGCATTTTTAATGTAAAGATGACTCTCACCCGGCTTGGGTGAGAGTGAGCGAACTGATTGGCTCGGTGGCCCACTCGGCCAATCAGTGCGCTAGCTTTCAATCAGCTCCGATAATGGCTGAGCATGCATGCATGCTTATTAATGACTTAATCACTTTACCTGCCCACCAACTCCAGGTCATCGCGCTCCTGCGCTGCCATCTTGCCACACCTGGAAACATAGGACATCTCGCTACCCGTGCTGCCATCTTGCTACACCCGGGAGTATGTATCCCACAATCCTCCCGGGTGCAAACTTTGACCCCCTCACAGAGAGAGGCCGGCTTTTCTGACACCAAGTGAAGCGGTGGCACGTGAGAAGGTGGTGTGGGCAGTGCAACAAGTGGAGCGATGGCATTGAGCAGCGAGTTGCCGCTCGATGAGGTACGGAACTGCTGCCGTCGGTGCCAGTAGTCTGCTGCAACTTGAATTCATGGAGCACCGGATTCTGCCGCTCCATGAACCCACAAGTGGCTTGCAGAAGCAGCCGCACAGCCAACATCAGTCGGTTGTGTGGCTGCAGGGACAAGTGAGTAATTCCTCTGGACTTTTTTTTCTTTTTGACTGTTGGTCTACTTTAAGGGACAGAGTATCTGTTAGACCACTTTTTTCATGGTTCTGGAGGAATAGAAAGGAAAGGAAAGCAAACTTTGGAGCCTTGCTATTGCCTCCACCTGGCACTGCAGGAAATGGAAAGGCACATGGGACATGTATCAGGTGAGCTGCTTGCTGCCGTATTTTTGCTGTTGAATGGACTGCCCCTTTAACCCTAAAAGTGGCAAACACCTGAAATTCTCGTGGTTGCCGTCATCACACTCACTGATATAAAAGGCTCTGCCCAGCAACAGGAGTGAACAGCAGAAGTCGAAGTGATCGGCGGAAGCCACTAGTGGAGAGTCTCTGCCGTCTTGTGATTGCGCAGGACATCAGTGATCAGAAAGTAAAGCAGATAAGTAGTTAAAGAAAAAAAAATACAATTCTGTGATTACTCACCTGTAGAATTGGTATTATATGTATACAGCACGTCCTGTTCCAGAAGATATTCCTTACTCTTGGGTTATACATCCAGTAGATAGCGCTAGACTGCAGAGACAGAAAAGTGGCCCCTCCCGGCCCCATATATACCAGGGACCTCCCACAAATTCCCCAGTATTGAAAAGCAGTTAAATGAAACCGGGAGAACTATAACCATTATAAAAAATTAAACAATCACCATAAAGAGGTAACTAAGAATAATGATAACAAGGGTGGGGTGGAACAGGACGTGCTGTATACGTATAATACCAATTCTACAGGTGAGTAATCACAGAATTGTATTATTCTAAGTATACAGCATGTCCTGTTCCAGAAGATATTCCTTACTCTTGGGACATCCAATAGCAGTGTCCGTAAGGTAGGGTGGGATCCCCAAAAGTAACAGCAGACAGTTTAAACCACTGCCGCCTGCAGAACTTTGCGGCCAAAAACAGTATCAGCTGAGGCCTTAACATCAACCTTGTAGAACTCAGAAAAAGTATGAACAGAAGACCAAGTGGCGGCCTTACAAACTTGTTCAACAGAAGCTTGGTGCTGAAAAGCCCCAATGCACCAATAGCACGAGTAGAATGAGCAGTAAGGCGGAAGGGAGGCTCCTTCCCCTTAGCAGAGTAGGCCTGTATCACAGCCTGACGGATCCACTTGCTGATAGTGGACTTAGCCAGAGCCAGACCCTTCTTAGGTCCAGACGGGAGCACAAAGAGAGCGTCAGTCTTCGTGAAGGATTCAGTAGCCACCAAATAGAACTTCAGGGTCCTGACCACATCCAGAGAGTGTAAAAACCTCTCCTTAGAATTACTAGGATTAGGACACAGAGAAGTCAAAACAATATCCTAATTGAGATGAAAGGCAGAAACAACCTTAGGCAGAAAATCTGGCTTAAAACGAAACACCACCTTGTCCTGGTGTCTCTCAAAGTAAGGAGGCTTGATGAAAAGGGCCGCCGACTCAGAAGTGATGACCACTTTAAGCGTAAGAATGGACAAAGGGGCTCCTTGCAAGGGCTCGAAGGGAGACCCCTGCAGGGCAGATAAGACCAAGTTCAAGTCCCAGACTGGTAACATAGGCTTACGTGGGGAACACACGTGAGTAACCCCCTGGAAAAAGGTCTTGACCAGGGGATGTTGAGCAAAGGATCTTTGGCAAAAAATAGCCAAGGCAGAAACATGACCTTGAGCTGAAGACTCAGATCCAAACCATGTTGCAGAAACTCCAGAATCCTAGGAATGGAAAATACACGACAGGGAAGCGAGTTAGACTTGCACTAGTCAATGTAAGTACGCCAAACCCTGTAGTAGATGGAAGAAGAGGACCTTTTCCTAGCCCTGATCATGGTATTTAAAACCGAGGCAGGCAGCCCTTTTTCCATCAAGATGGAGGTTTCAACAGCCAGGCCGTCAAAGCCAGCATTTGTAAATTGGGGTGGCGTAGGTGCCCCTGAGCGAGCAGATCTGGAACCAAGGGTAGGGCGTAATGATCTATTGCCAGCTGCACAATGTCTGCGAACCACACTCTTCTTGGCCAACAGGGGGCCACCAGTATGGCTGGCACCCTTTCCTGAGCTATCTTGTGCAGCACCCTGCCCAGCAGGGGAAAAGGGGGAAACACATACAGAAGCTGAAACCCCGTCCAAGACATTGCCAGGGCATCCATGGCCAAGGCCAGAGGATCCTGGGACAGAGAGACAAAGACTGGACTGGAAGCTTGTGATTGTGACGGGACGCAAACAGATCCTCTGCTGACCCCAGCAGTGGCACAGGGAGAGAAACACCCTGCTGCTGAGGGACCATTCTCCCAGACGAGAGGTCCCCCTGCTCAGAGAGTCTGCCTCCAGATTCTCCACCCCCGGGATGTACACAGCTGAGATGCAGGGAACATTCTCCTCTGCCCAGGACAATATCAGGGACACTTCCTTGAGGGCCCTCTTGCTCCGAGTCCCTCCATGATGATTGATGTAGGCAACCGCCGTCTGGTTATCCGAGCGGACCTGAACAGTCCGACCCCGCAGGTGTGGGGTTAAGTGGGCGAGAACCAACCTGATTGCCCTCAATTCCAGAATGTTGATAGGGGCATGGGCCTCCTGAGGGCCCCAATGACCCTGAAATTTCAGGGACTTCCAAAATCCCCCCCAACCTGTCAGACTGGCATCCATGGTGACAGTCTCCCAGCAGGGGGCCAGAAGCATCTGCCCCCCAGCAGGTTCCTTGAGTCTAGCCACCACAATAGAGACCGCCTGACCAGAGGGGACAGGACAAACACCTGATCCAAGGACACAGGGCCCCGATCCCTTACTGACAAGAGGTGAAGCCGAAGAGGCCTCATGTGAAACTGAGCATATGGAACCGCCTCGAAGCAGGACACCATCAGGACCATCAGGCCCACCAGGACAAGACAGAAGGAGCTGAGCATTCTCTTGAAGACTCTCCACTTTCTGCTGAGGAAGAAAGATCTTGACCTGAGATGAATCCAGAATCATGCCCAGAAAAGACTTCACCATGGAAGGAGACAGGGAAGATTTGGTGGTTGATCACCCAGCCGAATGAATGAGTGTCCAGCTCTGCCTGATGGAAGGACTGAGAAGCGATAAGCATGTCGTCCAAGTAGGGAAGAATGCGAATGCCCTGAGATCTCAGCAGAGCCATCACACCTGCCAGCACCTTGGTGAATACCCTGGGAGCCGAGGTGAGACCGAAGGGCAAGGCCACAAATTGGTAGTGCTGATCCTCCAGAGCGAACCTGAGGAATCTCTGATGACCTGGAAAGATAGGTATGTCAAGGTAAGCATCCTTGATGTCTACAGAGGTCATGAAGTCCCCTGAGCGCAGAGTCTCCATGCGAAAGTGTCTGAATCTGACAAATTTGTTGAGGAGCTTCAAATCCAGGATGGGTCTGATGGACCCATCTTTTTTGTGAACAATGAAAAGATTGGAATAATAGCCTTTGCCCCTTTCCCTCAAGGGCACCCGGCAGATGACAACTAGTTCCAGAAGGCCTTGGACAGCCAGGGATAGACCCTGAGCTGACATGGGGTTTTGAGCTGAGATTTGATGAATCTTAGGGGCGGCCAGGCTGCAAACTCTATCTTGTAACCGGAGGATACTACCTCCTGAATCCACCGGTCTGAGACATGACGCCTCCAGACATGAGCCAAGAGCCGAAGCCGTCCCCCCACCCAGATGGGTGCCCTTTCATGCCTGAGGGGGCTTGGGAGAGGACTTAGGCTTGGGACCCCAGGAGGGGCCAGGGTGGCCACATCCTCTGCCCCTGCCCCAAAAATATCCACGGGCCCCAGCAAAGGAAGCTCCCCGTAAAATTCTGGAGGAATGAGAAAAGGCACCTGAACCCCGAAAAGACCGGGGCTGCCTTCTACGCTGAGGCAACTTGCCTCCCTTAGCAAGCAAGTCCAAACGTTCCCCAAAGAGGCACGGCCCTTCTAAGGGAAACCCAGTGAGAGCCTTCTTAGCAGCGTTGTCAGCTGCCCACTGGCGCAGCCAGACCGAGTGGCGTATCTCCACCAACAAGGTAGTTGCCCTGCCACACATTCTAATGGTATCATCCAAGGCAGAGAGAACATATGCAACAAATTCCTCACAACGCAGAGGAGCTCTATACTCTTCACTACCTGCATCATCAGGAGCCCTGTCTAAGAGACCCCTGAGCAGGCTTTTAATAGCAACAGCCGTAATGGCAGAGACACAGACCGGACGGAGCGCGGACCCCACACAGGCAAAGGCATGGCAAGCCAGCTGATCAATGTGCCTGTCCTCCCCATCCCTCAGTGTAGTAGAGTCAGGGGAATGCATGACGGATGTGTTAGACAACCCCAGAACTGGTGCATCCACCTCGGGGGGACATGACCAACGTTTAACCATCTCAGCGGGAAAGGGATACCTCTTATCCCAACTCTATGGTACCCCGGGAAGCCTGCTAGGCCATTCCCACTCTTTGAGCACCAGATTATTAAAATGAGTTTGTTCAGGAAACTCCAAGCGTGGTTTAACAGTATGAAACAGCTCTCCCTGCTGCCGCGGGGCCACAGCAGGAGGACAGTTACAGAGTACTTCAAAAATGTGAGCCAAAAGTCTATCAGTATCATCTGAAGCCCATGGGTCAGACCCAGACTCAGCATAACCCCTAGGCTGATCCTCAGATGATTCTGAATCAGAGAATAATTCCCCCTCTTCCTGGGGGGTATATCCAGTAATATCAAAAACTCCTCAGCTTCCACAGGAAAGAGAGTAACACCGGGTGCCAGATGCTGCCGCTTAGCAGGAGCCTTACGTGGGCCAGACCTGGCAATATGCCATTCAATGCTGGCTACCCGGGCAGCCAAATCAGGTTGAGACTCCCCACTGGTATGCACCTCACTGGGAGTCAGGTGTAAGCGTGGGGGGGTAGGCGAAGCCAGAGGGGGCGCAGCACTAGGCCCAGCCACAGGTAACCCAGACTGCAGCACAAGCCTCTGCTGGGCGCAGGGTACACAAACCCTGACGTCGTCACTGACAGGGGATACCCCACACGCCACACACAGCCGGGCTTGTCCCGAAGGAACCCCGAGGACATTATCCTGAGAAGCCTCCATATGGTGATTATCACGGAACAACAGGCCAATAGGGATTGACGCTAATAATAGCAACCCGGGATGCCCCAATAACCCGTTAGGAAAGTGGGAGGTAAGGGAGTACAATAGCCCTCCAATAAGAGTTAACACTAAATAGAGGGGATAGGACCGGGAGAAACCACAAAGTTTGACCCGCCTGCAAAGACAAAAAGATCCCATAAGCAATATGCTAGACAGAGAAATACAAAATAAATTAGCCCGCAGGGGCACTTACGGACCGCGATAGGGAAACGCCAGACACACACAGCAGAGAGCGCCCGCATATACCTCGAGGGGCGGGCTGCGGAGACAGTGATGCAGAAAGTGTCAGCCGCAAAGCCCTCCCCCCCCCAAAGAGTGCGAAAACGCACCCCACCTGACAAGGCCAGACAATGATGGCGCAGCAGTGCCTCAGGCGATGTCGCCGCCGACCGTGGAGCGTAGTACAAGCGTGCGGCGGCGGCAAAAGAAACCAGTGCAATCAATTCAAAAGGGATCATCACACAACTATATAGTCAAGACATGCACCCCCCCCCCCAAGATCTACCAGGGAGAGCGAAGGGGAAGCGACGGCTAGCCTAAAGGGCGCCAACTGCGGGGACAGGGGGCGAGGGGCAGAAGTCGCGGGAGGGGCATCCCATAAGGTTCACCATGGGCCTATACCACCTACCCTTTGGTGGGGGACTGCGGTTGGAGCAGCGCTCCTTATCACCTGACAGCTGTGCTGCCTACCTTCACCCAAACCAGTGCAGCCTAAGCTGGGAGGCAGTAAAAGGAAATGGGTGGGAATAGTCCTACAGGGCTGCAGGCTAATAGCCCCGCTCACCTACGAGTAGAGAGAGCCATCTTCTAGTCATTGCAGCCCAGACTGCAGAGAAGAACTGGGGAATTTGTGGGAGGTCCCTGGTATATATGGGGCCGGGAGCAGCCACTTTTCTGTCTCTGCAGTCCAGCGCCATCTACTAGATGTATAACCCAAGAGTAAGGAATATCTTCTGGAACAGGACACGCTGTATACTTAGAATATAAAGGATATTTTTCTATTGTCTGTTTTTTTTACATGTAACCCTTTGTGAACCGGTAAGAGGTCCTTGAGACCCCCTATAACAATTCACAGGGCAGGAGGGACTGGCAAGTCACCTGCCGATAAGCGGGTGACTTGCCATAACTACCATTCCCTATTACATCCCCAAAGCCCTTAATAATATGCAGCTGGGCCAAGATTTTTTACTAAAACGATTTTACCAAAATACAGACACAAAATTATTGTTTGTGGGGCTTCTTTAAACGAATATAAAATAAGATTTATGTAACTTGCAATTTTTTTAATTACTTTAGTATGATAGAGAACATTAGAATTTATTGGCAAATTTAGTCCATCATAAAACTAAAATAGAAAATATGCCGCTCAGATTGTCAACAACATTTACTGGGTTATCAGAGGACATCTAAAGTTGGCATCAACGCAGAGTTGACCCAGTAATTACAAAACAAGTCGTCATAACCTCTCACAGACTGAAGCTACTTTGTCTAG
Source organism: Gastrophryne carolinensis (assembly GCA_027917425.1). Taxonomy (NCBI): domain Eukaryota; kingdom Metazoa; phylum Chordata; class Amphibia; order Anura; family Microhylidae; genus Gastrophryne; species Gastrophryne carolinensis. The sequence goes on along the minus strand of CM051235.1, from coordinate 100,007,699 downwards.
GAGCAGCTATGTTTGGATTCTGACGGTAATCTCATACTGTAGTTCAGTAATTGCCAAGACACTAAGGATATTAGCCCAGTGCTATTTCAGTGCTCAGATTTAATTGTGGAGAGTGTTTGCAGCTTATCTAAGTCACAAACAATGAAACCACACAGAGATGTCACCTGCTGATTTCTAAAATGGCCGTCAGTGTAGTTTATTGCTTGCACTGCAAAATCAACCTTGCCTATTAAGATTTAAAGGGGTCCTTCACTCTGAATAAGAGCATATCTAATATTTTTCCCACACCCTGTACATACAGATTGCTCACATTAATAATCATCCTACCTGCATCTACTGCATGTTATGAGCCTTTAAACATCCAAGATGGCGGCTCATGGAACATCAGGCAGCCTGCAGGAAGTGTCTTCTGACTGTGTTGCTCTGCATTCTGGGATTGCTGACCTTTTCCTGAACCCAGCTCTGCTCTGTCTGAGCAAAGTACAGCTATAACCTCACCCCCTGTACTTTATCCCACTCCCCTCTCCTCAGTAAGAGTAATGCTTCTGAATCAAGATGGCGGCGCCCGTATCCTAAAGTCGTGAACAGAGTAGCAGCCCAGTGGGGGAAAGAATAATAAGTAAGTGACTAAAAACTTAAAATATATTAATTTTAGATGCTGGGGAACAGTTTTTTAAGGGTTTGGGCTTTTCAATAAATCATGGTGAAGGTCCGGTTTAAATATACATTGATGTAAATGCAGCTTTGACAGCATTCATGGATTAATATTAAACAGGACCTTCAGTGTCATTAAATGAAAAGGCCAAACCTCTAAAAAACTATTCCCCGGCATCTTAAGTTAATATATTTTACATTTTTTTCATATTATATTATTCTTTCCCCACTGGGCTGCAACTCTGTTCAGGCCTCTAGGATACGGGCATCACCATCTTGCCTCAGAAGCATCACATACTGAGGAGTGGGGGTTAAACTGCAGGGGGCCATAGCTGTGCTTGGGTCAGGAGAATGACAGCAATCCCAGAATGCAGAGCGGCACAGTCAGAAGACACTTCCTGTCTACAGGAAGCCTGAGATTCTATGGCCCGCCATCTTGGCTACGGGCACCATCATCTTGCTTCAGAAGCATCACATACTGATCAGATAAGAGGGGTAAAAGTGCAGTGGGCCATAGCTGTGCTTTGCACAGACTGAACAGGGCTGGGGTCAGGAGAAGGACAGCAATCCCAGAATGCAGAGTGACACTTCCTGTCTGCAGGAAACCTAAGACTCTATGGGCCGCCATCTTGGGTGTTTAAAGGCTCATAACATGCAGTAGATGCATGTAGGATGATTTTTAATGTGAGAAATCTGTATGTACAGGGTGGGGGGCCATATAAGATATGCTCTTATTCAGGGTGAAGGTCCAGTTTAAACATTTCAAAGGTTTGCAGAAAAAAAAAAAAAAAAGATATTTTCAATAAAGTTGGGCACAATTTTTTTTTTTATTTCAGAACCCAATCTGTCCAGTATAGCTCCAGCATTATGGCGCCCACCCCTGCTCCTATAATACTAAAGATATATAACCATTGATTTAAGAGTGGCCATATCCACCCCTGCAAATAACATTCTTATTAACCGACTGGCTGAATTTTTGCCCAAGTCTGTCAATGTGCGCAGGTTGCATCAGCAATCTGGATTCTCCTTCCCCCAGTGCTAGACCAATCAATCAGAGCATTCTGACTGGTGATGCCCCTCCTTGCATAGACCTGTAGGCCCCAAAAATACCATTTTGTGATTACTCACCTTTAAAATGGGTATTGTAGTAAGTATGTCACACACCCCGCTTCCACTATTCATGACATGTGGGTTATAGTCCAGTAGAGGGAACTTCTGCAGAGATGAAAGCAACAAAAGAAGCCCCTCCCGGTCCATAAATACCTGGGACCTCCCACACATTCCCCAGTATATGACAGCAGTAAAGGGACCAGGAAGAGCTAATAAAACATTCTTAACCATAAAAAGGTTCACCATATAAAGGATCCAGAATACAAAAAAAGGGCGGGATGAAGCGGGGTGTGTATGTCACACCCCCCGCTTCCACTATTCATGACATATGGGACATCCAATAGCAGTGTCCGTCATGGGTGGGGATCCAAATACAGCAAAAAATGCACCAATTTAAACCACTGCAGCTTGCAGAACCTTGCGGCCAAAAACAGCATCCGCTGAGGCCCACACATCAATTTTATAAAACTTTGAAAAAGTATGAACGGAAGACCAAGTAGCAGCCTTACAAACTTGTTCAACAGAAGCCTGGTGCTGAAAGGCCCAGGAAGCCCCAACAGCACGAGTAGAATGAGCAGTGATCTTAAAAGGAGGACCCCTCCCCTTAGCGGAATAGGCCTCAACAATGGCCTGACGTATCCATTTACTAATGGTAGACTTGGCGGGCGCCAAACCTTTTCTGGGCCCAGAAGGCACCACGAACAAGGCGTCCGTCTTACGAAAAGGAGAAGTAGCAACCAAATAGTACTTCACACAACGAACCACATCCAAATAGTGCAAAACCCTCTCCTTATCATTGCTAGGCTTAGGACACAAGTAAGGGAGAACTACATCCTGATTAAGATGGAAAGCAGAAACCACCTTAGGAAGGAAATCTGGTTTAAAACGAAAAACCACCTTATCCTGGTGTCTCTCAAAGTAAGGGGCCTGAATAGACAGAGCCGCCAACTCAGAGACCCGCCAAACAGAGGTAATAGCCACCAAAAAGGCAACCTTTTGAGTGAGCACAGAAAGAGCCACATCCTGCATCGGTTCAAAGGGAGGCCCCTGAAGGGCCGGCAGAACCAAATTTAGGTCCCAAACGGGAACCAAAGGCTTTCTAGGGGGCCGAACATGAGTGACCCCTTGGAGGTCTTGACCAGATGATGCAAAGCAAAAGACCTTTGAAAAAGACAGCCAGGGCAGAAACCTGACCCTTCAAAGTACTGAGCTGGAACCCCAGATCCAGACCGTGTTGAAGAAACTCCAAAATCCTAGGAATCGAAAACACCCTGCAATGTAAGGCCCTAGCCTCACACCAGTCAATATAGGACCGGCAAGTCCTATAGTAAATGGTAGAGGAAGACCTCTTCCTAGCTCTAATCAAGGTTTGAATAACCGCCTCAGATAAACCTTCTTCCCTCAGGATGAAGGTTTCAGCAGCCACCCCGCCAAAGCAAGCATTTGTAAATTGGGGTAACGTAGTTGACCCTGAGAGATCAGATCTGGAGACAGGGGCAGCCTGTACTGATCTACCACCAATCTTACGACGTCTGCGAACCAAACCTGTCTTGGCCACCTCGGGGCCACCAGAATTGCTGGTGCCCCCTCTAGTGCCAGCTTGCGCACTACCTTGCCCACCATGGAGAAGTGGGGAAACAGGTACAGAAACCCCAGATCCCTCCAGGCAAGGGACAAGGCATCCACTGCCAGGGCCAGAGGATCCTGAGACAGAGATACAAAGGTTGGAAGCTTGTGATTGTGCCGAGAGGCAAAGAGATCCACCTCCGGAGTCCCCCACTTGCGACACAGGGCCCGAAACACCTTGTGGTTGAGAGACCATTCCCCTCGGCAAGAGAATCCCCTGCTCAGGGAGTCCACCTTCTTGTTCTCCACTCCCAGAATGTATACTGCCGAGATGCAAGGAACATTGCTCTCCGCCCATGTCAGAATCAGAGAGACTTCCCTGAGGGCACTCCTGCTGCGAGTCCCTCCTTGGTGATTGATGTAAGCTACTGCAGTACGATTGTCTGATCGAACCTGAACCGGTAAACCCTGTAGGTGAAGTGTCAGACGCGACAGAACCAAGCAGATAGATCTGAGCTCCAAGACATTGATGGGGTTGTGAGCCACCTGAGGACCCCACAACCCCTGGAGCTGATGATCTTTCCAGAAACCTCCCCAGCCCGACAGGCTGGCATCCGTGGTAACCGTCTCCCAACGAGGGGCCAGGAACGATCTGCCCCTCATCAGATTGCTTGATTCCAGCCACCACTGAAGGAACTGCTGAACCCTGGGAGACATCAGAAATGACTGATCCAAGGACTGTGGACATCTGTCCCATTTCAGCAATAGATGGAGTTGTAGCGACCTCATGTGGAATTGAGCAAAGGGGACTGCCTCGAAGGAGGCCACAATCAAACCCACCAGAGTCATCCCCAGCCGAATGGAAGGGCGAGGGTTGGTCAGGAGAACACGTATTAGATCCTGAACCCTCTGCACCTTTGGCTGGGGTAGGAATACTCTGGCCTGAATGGTATCCAGATTCATGCCCAGAAGGGAGATCTCCCTTGATGGGGAGAGAGAAGACTTGGGGTGGTTGATCACCCATCCGAACCTTTCCAGCGTCGCCACCACCTTCCTGGTGTCCAACTCCGCCTGGCAGAGGGAAGAAGCTGTAATGAGTAGGTCGTCCAAATACGGCACAATGCAAATGCCCTGGGCTCTGAGCAGGGCCATTATGCCCGCCAGAACCTTGGTAAACACCCTCGGTGTCGAGGTCAGCCCGAACGGGAGGGCCACAAAATGCTGATCTCCCACCACGAACCTGAGAAATCTCTGGTGTGCTGGGAAAACTGGTACATGAAGGCAAGCATCCTTGATGTCTATGGACATCATGAAATCCCCCTGACGAAAGGGAACCGATGGCTGAACGCAGAGTCTCCATGCGAAACTTCTTGGTTCTGATGAACCTGTTGAGAAGCTTCAAATCCAGGATGGGTCTTATGGAGCCATCCTTTTTGGGAACCATGAAGAGGTTGGAATAATAGCCCCGGCCTCTCTCTGAAAGAGGCACCGGGCATATGACCACCATATCCAGAAGATTCTTTACAGCCAACAGGAGCCCCTGCGCCGCCTGAGGATCCGATGGCACCCGAGACCTTAGGAATCTGGGAGGAAGCCGGGACTCGAACTCCAGTTCGTACCCAGACAAGACCACTTCCAATATCCACTTGTCTGTGACCTCCTGGGCCCAGACCTGGAAGAAGAGCCGCAGCCGTCCCCCCACCCACAAGGGTGAGGGTGTTGAGATGGCTTGGCATTTGGCTTGGCCCTGGAACCCCAGGTAGAGGCTGTACGGGCACGTCCTCTACCTCTGTTCCAGGAATCACCTCTAAACCAGAGTAGGCAAGACCTCTGCCCCCTCAGGCACCGCAAAAGGAAGGATTAAAGGAGCTTGCCCCCCGAAAGGAGCGACGCAGCTTCTTACGCTGAGGTAGCTTCCCACCCTTCGCCACAGAATCCAATTTGTCTCCAAACAGCCGCGTTACCAAAAAGGGCAAAGCTGTAAGTGACTTCTTGGCCGCAATGTCCGCCGCCCACTGGCGCAGCCAGACCGATCGGCGCATGGCCACCAACAGGGCTGAAGTTCTACTACACATGGTAATAGTGTCGTCCATAGCCGACAAAACAAAATTCATGAACAATTCACACCTCTTAAGGGTTGTGAATTCAACGCTGTCCGGGTTGAGCTGGGACCCTTTTAACATGTCCCTGATCTCCGACCTGGTGGCCACAGCCATGAGTGCCGATGCACAGACAGGCCGCAAGGCTGAACCCACACTGGCAAAGGCATGACATGCCATCTGATCAATGCGCTTGTCCTCGCCATCCTTAAGGGTAGTGGCGTCAGGAGTATGTACAACGGAGGTGTTGGGACAATCCTAGAATGGGCGCATCAACCTCGGGAGGGGAAGACCAGCGCTTCACCGCGTCCATCGGAAATGGATACTTCCTATCCCATCCCTGAGGAACACCGTGAAGGCGACACGGCTTCTCCCATTCTCTAAGAATCATGCTGTCAAAATGATCCTGATTTGGAAACTCCAAGCGGGGCTTAGAGAACCCAAAGAATTCCCCCTTCTTCGGAGGGGCCTCCGCTGGTGGGGAAATATGCAGAACCTCTAACAGATGGGTCAGGACCCTGGGGGTATCAACAGCATCCCCCAGCACCTGCCCGGCATCAGAATCAAAGAACTGCAATTCCTCAGTCTCAGATTCCTCAAACAATTCCCCTTCCTCAAGCGGGGAATAATCGGCCCAATCAGGTGAGTCATAATCATCAAAATCAATTACCGGCGGACAGATGCCTTTTCTTAGCAGTGGCCTTTCTGCCCACTGAGCTAGAAATAATTTTCTCGAGGTTGGCCAGCCTGGCACATACCTCCGAGTGCGACTCCCCACTAATGACACTTGGGGTACGTGTCACTTGGGGTACGGATGATGCGGGGTGGGGTAGGTGAGGCGGGCGGCACTGACCCAGACGCCTGGGGTCCCGACTGCCGCGTTATGGCCTGTTGCGCACATGGTACGCAAATAAGTACATTCTCCCCGTAAGGGATACTCCACATAGCTGGGATTGTCCCAAAGGGATCCCGAGCCAAGTATCCTGCGGAGCCTCCATATGGTGATTTTAAGGTAGTCGCAATGACCCGAGGGAATTACGCTGGTAAGCAAGTGGGAGTCCCAAGTGGGAGGATTTATAAGTGCCCCAAATTTCTGCTAGGGACCCTAGGACCGGGAGAACCCCCTTTTAAGCAAGGCACAGGGAGTCCTACTGAAAGACACAAAAGAGTGGCCATAAGCACATGCACACACACATAAATAAATAAATAAATAAATAAATAAATATATATATATATATATATATATATACAAATATATAAATATAAAGATATATTGTTTATACCCTATAAATAAAGGAAAACAACGGGACAAGGACTAGCGCTGTCCCCTGACCGAAAGGGGGACATGCTGAGTAAAGTACACAAAAAGAGGGAGCCCGGGAGGGCACTCACATGTTCAGCAAGATGGCTGCCACCGCTGTCCGGCAATAGCAGAAGAGTGAGAAGAAGGGGCGGGCCAGCGCGGATCGCGCGCCGCGCCTGGGGCCCCCCCACCCTCACAACCAGCAGCGCGGTTCCCAGCCATGGGCTGGGCTCCGCAATTGGCTCCAACAGAAGGGGGGGCGGGCGCCCGGCCCCGCCCCCTTAACACCTCAGCCTGAGGGGAAGAAGCTCCCCTCAGGAGAGCAAAAAACAGCGACCAGCCGGAATGTAAAGCACAAGCCCACTACACACACATACACTCTGTAATAAAAGGAAAGGTCCGCCCCCCCCCCATGGAGGGTTAACAGAGGGACCCGGAAGGGGGATAATCCCGCACCAAGTATGGTGTAAGGGATATATATATATATATATATATATTTAGGGACAGGGCATCCCAAACCGGGATCACCAACCCGGATTCCGCCTATCCCTTTATATGGGGTCTCATGGGGGAGCATGGCTCCCTAAACACCTATAAAGGCAATTACTACCCTCACCCGGACCAGCAGCCAAGGCTGGGAGGCTAATAACAGGCTTAATGAATAAAGGTTCGGGCAGAAATAGGTAAAAAAATTGGCCGGCTTACCTGCAAGGAAGAGCAGCATACATCTTCTGACTTGCTCGCCGCCCTGCAGAGAAGGAACTGGGGAATGTGTGGGAGGTCCCAGGTATTTATGGACCGGGAGGGGCTTCTTTTTTGCCTTCATCTCTGCAGAAGTTCGCCCTCTACTGGACCATAACCCATATGTCATGAATAGTGGAAGCAGGGTGTGTGACATACTTGGAATATACATCTGCTCCTTGTTCCCCTGGTGAAATAAGGTCCTGTGATCATGTGGTCCGCAATGATTTCTGACGGCACTAGAGTCCGGACCATACGAACACCGGTGGCCAGTCTGGCACATTTCAGGAGAACTTAAAAAAATAATAAAATCTCAGGCTGACAGCGGTGTATGTGTAGGGGGGCATCGCCAATAGGGATGTTCCCAGACCAAGCTTGAGGGCGATCAAAACTCACTTTGCAGAAAATTATTGATTTAATGCACAAAATAAATATCCATGATTGCAAGGTTCCAAAATGTGTAATTCTGTGAATTTTTACATATTTGGTAGTGGTGCACGGCTGATGTTAAGCTTATCCTTTTCTTTTGTACTGTACATAAACATATAAAAAAAATCAGTCCGTCTGCGGAAAATTCATTTTTCAAGAGGAATTCATTCAACGTCTGCAAAACACATGTTTTCTTTGATATGTTCCCTAGATATTTATTACCAAAGGGACCTGGGCCAGTTGTAAGTGCCAGTTAACTGTTACAAAGTTTAAAAGCATAAGAGATAAAAGAAACAACCACATCATAAATAAAAGCTCCAATTTAAATAGCAGACAAAAAACAACAAGATGACCACAGTCTGATAATACAATTCTGTGAGTACTCACCTGTAGAATTGATTTTGTAGTATACAGCACGTCCTGTTTCACTAATATTCTTTACGCTTGGGATATCCCACCACAAGGTGCCGCAGTGGACTGCAGAAAGACTTGTGGCACCTCCCGGCCCTATAAAAGGACAGGAACCTCCCACAAATTCCCAGTGTTACAAAGTAGTTAGACAAGAAGCCGGGAGAACAAAAATGAAGGAACCCCAACCCAAAATTTGAACAAATCACCATACAGAGGTAACCAAGAAAATGATAACAAGGGAGGGGTGAAACAGGACGTGCTGTATACTTCAAAATCAATTCTACAGGTGAGTACTCACAGAATTGTATTTTTCCAAGTATACAGTACGTCCCGTTTCACTAATCTTCTTTATGCTTGGGACGTCCAAAAGCAGTGTCCGTAAAGTAGGGTGGGATCCCCAAGAACAACAGCGGGCAATTTAAACCACTGCCGCCTGAAGAACTTTGCTGCCAAAAGCAGCATCAGCTGAGGCCCTAACATCAACCTTGTAAAACTTAGAAACGTATGAACAGAAGACCGAGTTGCGGCCTTACAAACTTGTTCAACAGAAGCCTGGTGCTGAAAGGCCCAGGAGGGACCAATAGCACGAGTGGAATGAGCAGTAAGGCGGAAAGGAGGCTCCTTCCCCTTAGCAGAATAGGCTTGCACCACCGCCTGACGGATCCACTTGCTGATAGTGGAATTAGCAGGAGGCAAACCCTTCCTAGGTCCAGAAGGAAGAACAAAAAGAGCATCAGTCTTCCTGAAAGATTCAGTAGTAAAACTTCAGAACCCTGACCACATCTAAAGAATGCAGAGTCCTCTCCTTGGAATTAGCAGGATTAGGACACAAGGAAGGCAAAGCAATGTCCTGATTGAGATGAAAAGCAGACACAACCTTAGGCAAGAAATCAGGCTTAGACCGAAACACCACCTTGTCCTGGTGTTGCTCAAAATAAGGAGGTTTGATGGAAAGCGCCGCCAAATAAAAAAAGACGCCTGACAGAAGTGATAGCCACCAAAAAAGCTACCTTAAGAGTCAAAATGGGCAAAATGGCCTAACGGAGAGGCTCAAAGGGGCGACCCTGCAAAGCAGATAACACCAGATTCAAATCCCAAACTTGTAACATAGGCTTACGTGGCGGATGCACCGGAGAAACCCCCTGGAAAAAAGTCTTAACCAAACGGTGACTGGCAAAAGATTTTTGGAAACAAATTGCCAGAGCTGAAACATTACCCTTGAGGGTACTAAGCTGAAGGCCCAAATCCAAACCATGTTGCAAGAACTCCAGAATCCTGGGAATAGAAAACACCCGACAGGGAAGAGATCTGGACTCACACCAGGCAATGTAAGCATGCCAGACCCTGTAGTAGATAAAGGACAAGGACTTCTTCCTAGCCCTAATCATGGTATCAACAACAGAGGCAGGCAACCCCTTTTCCACCAAGATGGAGGTTTCAGCAGCCAAGCCGTCAAAGCCAGCGTTTGTAAATTGGGATGGCACAGCTGCCCCTGAGTGAGCAGGTGTGGATCCTTGGGCAAGACGTACTGATCTACTGCCAGCTGCACGATGTCTGCAAACCATACCCTTCTTGGCCAACAGGGGGCCACCAGAATGGCTGGCACCCCTTCCTGGGCTAACTTGCACAGCACTCTGCCCAGCAGAGGAAACGGAGGGAACATATAGAGGAGCCGAAACCCCTTCCAAGGCATTGCCAGCGCATCCGTGGCAAAGGCCAGAGGATCCTGAGACAGAGAGACAAAGAACGGAAGTTTGTGATTGTGACGTGAAGCAAACAGGTCCACATCCGGCAGACCCCAGCGGTGGCACAGCGAGTGAAACACCCTGTCACTGAGGGACCATTCCCCCAGCCGAGACATCCCCCTGCTCAGAGAGTCTGCCTCCAGGTTCTCCACTCCCGGGATGTAAACTGCCGATATGCAGGGAACATTCTCCTCCGTCCAGGATAGTATCAGAGACACTTCCTTGAGGACTCGCTTGCTCTGAGTCCCTCCCTGATGATTGATGTAGGCAACCGCCGTCTGGTTGTCCGAGCGGATCTGAACAGCCCGACCCCGAAGGTGCGGAGTCAACTGGAAAAGAACCAACCTTATTGCCCGCAGTTCCAGAATGTTGATGGGAGCATGGGCCTCCTGAACGCCCCACTGACCCTGGAACTTCAGAGATTTCCAAAAACCCCCCAACCTGTCAGACTGGCATCTGTGGTGACAGTCTCCCAGCACGGGGGCAGAAAGGTCCTGCCCAGTAGGAGATTTCTTGTGTCCAGCCACCACGAGAGGAACTGACTGACCAGAGGGGACAGAACAAATATCTGATCCAGGGACACAGAGTGCCGATCCAAACTGACAAGAGGTGCAACTGAAAAGTTCTCATGTGAAACTGAGCAAAGGGAACCGCCTCAAAGCATGACACAATCAGGCCCACCAGCTGCATCCCCTGCTGAATGGAGGGATGAGGGCAAAAAAAGTAGAGACCGTGCCAGCGTCTGCAGGGTCTCCACCTTCTGCTGAGGCAGAAAAACCTTGACCTGAGATGTATCCAGAGTCATGCCCAGAAAGGACCTCACCAAGGACAGAGACAGAGAAGACTTGGGATAGTTGATCACCCAACCGAAGGACTCGAGTGTGGAGACCACCATCTGGGTATCCAGCTCGGCTTGATGGAAGGACTGAGACGCAATCAGAATGTCGTCCAGATAAGGAAGGATGCGAATGCCTTGAGATCTCAACAGAGCCATCACCCCCGCCAGCACCTTGGTGAAGACCCGAGGAGCCGAGGTAAGACCGAACGGTAGGGCCACAAATTGGAAGTGCTGATCCTCCAGAGCGATCTCTGATGACCTGGAAAGATTGGAACATGTAGGTAAGCATCTTTGATGTCCACAGAAGTCATGAAATCGCCCGGGAGCAAGGTACTGACCGCCGAGCGCAGAGTCTCCATGCGAAAATGCTTGAACCTGACAAATTTGTTGAGGCGCTTCAAATCCAGGATGGGCCTCAGGGACCCATCCTTTTTGGGAACAGTGAACAGATTGGAATAGAAACCTCTGCCCCTTTCCTGGAAAGGGAAGAACCAGCCCCCCGAAAGGCCCGCGGCTGCCTCCTGCGTTGAGGTAGCCTACCATCCTTGGCAAACAGATCCAGACGCTCCCCAAAGAGCCATAGCCCAGTAAAGGGGAAGCCAGTAAGAGCCTTCTTAGCAGCATTATCAGCCGCCCACTGATGCAGCCAAACAGAGCGGCATATAGCCACCAAAAGGGCAGAAGTCTTACCACCCATCCTGACCACATCATCCATAGCAGAAAGAATAAATGCCACAAATTCATAGCAAAGCAGGAGGGATCTATACTCCTACCCCCAATTGGCATATCTTTAATAGCAAGAGCCATGATGGCAGAAGCGCACACAGAGCGCAGCGCAGTCCCTGCACAAGCAAATGCGTGACAGGTCAGCTGATCAACACGCCGGCCCTCACCATCCCTCAGAGTAGAAGTGTCAGGGGAATGCATGACCGAGGTATTGGACAACCCAAGCACAGGAGTATCCACCTCGGGGGGACACGACCAGCGCTTAACCACATCAGCAGGAAATGGATACCTCCTGTCCCAACTCTTAGGCACTGCAGGCAATCTGCTAGGACGTTCCCACTCCTTGAGCACCAAATTATTGAAGTGGACCTGCTCAGGGAACTCCAAGCGTTGTTTAACAGTGTGAAAAAGCTCACCCTGCTGCCTTTTAGCCGGGACAGGAGGTGTAATACACAGTACTTCAAAAATGTGAGCCAACAGCCTGTCAGTATCCTCAGGAGACCATGGGTCTTCTCCAAAAGGAGACCCAGTACCACCATAAACCTCCTGCTGCTCCTCAGAGGAATCAGAATCAGAGAAACGTTCCCCCTCTTCTAGGGAGTACAGGTCAGGGAAAGAAAACTGTCCCTCATCCTCCTCAGGAAAAAGGGAAACAGCAGGAGTTTAATGCCGCTTCTTGCCAGAAGCCTTACGGGGGACCGGCCCAGCCATGTGCCTTTCCAGGCTGGCCACCCGCAAGGCCAAGTCATAATGTGATTCCCCACTAGCATGTCCCTCACTAGGGGTCAAATGCAGGCACGGGGGGGGGGTAGGTGATGTAGAAGGGGGCGCAGAGCTGGGCAGCGTAGCAGGCAACCCAGACTGCAGCGCAAGAACCTTCTGGGTGCAGGGCACACATACCCTGACACCGTCACTCACAGGGGATACCCCACACGCGGCACACAGCTGGGCTTGTCCCAAAGGAACCCCAATAACATTATCCCTGGGAGCCTCCATATGGTGATTAGAGTGGGCACACTGGCCAGTATAGGGTTAAGGCTAACAAGAGCCACCCGGGATGCCCCAAAACCCTGCTAGGGAAGGTGGGAGAAGGAAGGGAAGAAGGCCGGGAGAAACCACAGTCAAGTTTATCCCGCCTGAAAGACATAAAAGAAAACCACACATAACATTCCCAAAATGTGGTGACAAAAGCACAATACAACCTCGAAGGGGACTCACGGACCAAGAAGCCGATCGCGCATCCAGGCAGGCCAGCAGCGCGCCGCAGTACCGCAGGTCAGGAGAAGACAAACTCCAACCCAAAAAACCGCAAGGATCTTGAGGGACGGGCCGCGGAGGTATGATGCAAAAAGCGTCATCCGCGGGACCCGCCCCCCCTGAAGAGCGCGAATCGCACTCCACATGACCCCCCAGCGCCAATGACAGTAAAAGATGAGGAGAATGTCGCCACCAGCCGCGGAGCGCCGTACAAAACGGTGCGGCTGCGAGCACGGACAATACAAGTAAAAGGCAAATAAAATTCAATGTGAAACAACACCGCCTATCCCCCCCCCCCCCCCCCCGAGAGCTCCCCAGGGAGAGAGAGAGGCGGGGAAGAGCAACGGTAGGCGCACCCAAGGCATGCTTAGCTAGGGAGGGGGGGGCAGTGGGGGGGGGGGCAGGCCCACAATAAGGCAGGAAGGGGCATCCCACAAGGCTCACCATAAGCCTGAACCGCCTACCCTTGTAGGTACAGGGATTGCGGCTCGCTCCTCCAGCACCTGACCCTGGCGCTGTCCTACCTTCACCCGAACCAGGCAGCCGAGGCTGGGAGGCAGTGGGTCCAGAACGGGTGGACATAGTCCTGCAGGGCCGCAGGCTGATAAGCCCCGCTCGTCTGCGTAATATAGAGAGCCATCTTCTATCTTCGCAGTCCAGACTGCAGAAGGAAACTGGGAATTTGTGGGAGGTTCCTGTCCTTTTATAGGGCCGGGAGGTGCCACAAGTCTCTTTTGCAGTCCACTGTGCCTCCTTGTGGTGGGATATCCGAGCGTAAAGAATATTAGTGAAACAGGATGTGCTGTATACTTGGAAAAATACAGATTTTAGTATGCCGTTCTTACCTGTAGCATCAATGTTAGGGTGCTAGTCAGCACACCAGATTGGCTATATGCAAGGGTGCTAATATGATCCGAGGTGCCTCATCACAAATCACCTCAACTATATAAACATCAAATATACCAGTGGATCGAAAGCACACCATGGACACAGATTGGTTTGATATTAAAATTATAATGAGGTATCATAAACACAATTACAGGTACCATGTATGTACAATTCAGGGAGAAAAGGATACAGTATGCTCACTTTCACACTTGGCACACTTTCACACCTCAGAAAAAAATCAATGCAAAATAATGTACCACTAGCATATACAGTATATGCTATAATAGGGTAAATAAGTATTACCATAGAGGTCTATGAGGTGGAATTATCACGTTCCTGATGAGTGGCAAGTGGGGCAGACTGTCCAGTATAATAGTAGTTAAAGAAATACAATATACATGGCAAATCAGTGCAAAGCACAAGTCACATAAATGGTAATCAATTAGCATTAATCTTGATAATATTACCAATACAATATTACCAATGTATAGGAGGTTAGTAGTGATCGCTACAAATAGCCCACGTTGCATAGCTCATGGCCCTTTTGTAAAGGCTGCACAGTTTTGACGAAGGGGCTGTGAGCTCCGCTACTACTAATATACTGGACAGTCAGCCTCACTTGCCACTCATCAGGAACGGGACAATTCCACCTCATAAACCTCTATGGTAATATTTATTTACCTTATTATTATATCCTATACTGTATATGCTAGTGGTACATTATTTTGCATTGATTTTTTTTTAGGTGTTCAACACTTGTGATGAAATCATGAGTGCCATATGTAAAAGTCAGCATAGTGAATCCTTTTCTCAATGAATTGTACATACATGGTACCTGTAATATTTGTGTTTATGATAACTCATTATAATTTTATTTGCGAACCAATCTGTGTCTATGGTGTGCTTTCGATCCACTGGTATATTTGATACCTGTGACATCACCACATGGGGTAATTGAAGTCTTCTTTGCTTTGTTTTTCTGTCCTCTCTAAACTTGTGTAGAAGTGGGTGACACTGACATCAGAAGCAATTAACAAGCTGTAACTGAATATCTAGCACTTCCACGCTCAGCCATAGGGTGATGCAGGGGGTGCTGCCACGAATCGGCAAAGCAGCTAGGCTCCCATTCAGCTTTTTTAGCCGCTCATTTATATGCACTCATGTGTAGTGTGGGGTAGTCTGTATAATGGAATAAAACACACCACACCAGATAAATAAGAACCAATTTAGAATTTAACGGTTGAATATTAGGCAAAGCATTGAACACAATAGTTGGTGTATATAGCCACTGGATTAAGGCAATAAATACTGTAGAAGAATCTAGTATAATTTCTACTTGAAGAATATGGGGGGGGATCTCAAACAAAGGATAGACTTGTGTCTAGGTCACTTTATCATATATGGCTATTTGGATAACTTTAAGACACACTGTATGCCCTGTGTAATTCAAACAATCAATACATACACAATCTATTTAAAATGTAAGATTAACTCTATATAATAAACTTTAGATAGATGATGCTCTAAATTTGTAACTATGCTGTAAATAGTGAGGAGAACTGAGAAAGGTTCACTTATCCTTAGACCAAACGATCTTGGTGGAAAATGTCCTGTTATTGCTGACTAAAATGATGCTGTTTCTTTAAATATTTTCTGGATATTTCTTTCTTCAAGCGGTCACGGCTTCAAAAACTCTCCTAAACAAAATTACCAAGGGCGTCCTCCAACCGCGCCGAGTCCCTTTCTTTGCGCTCCGCGGGAGGCTTCACACAGTGAATAACACACAAAAAAATAAGTCTTTACACCCCTCACACAGTTCAGCAGTGAGGTAAATAAGGAGAGTGTTAGTTTCACCCAAAAACTTCACTGTGGCCCTATAATTTATGTGGGCTCAGAAACACATACAGACACAGAAGTGCTCCCTTTGACCCACCTCACGGACTCTGCTCCCTCAGAGCTGTGCTGTGCCTTTTATAACCTGCTGGAATTACCTCACCAGCCTCTCTCTCATGGCTGGCCCCGCCCACCCACACACACACAGAAGGGTTTTCCAGAACCCTCCTAGCAGAGGTTTGTTATATGTCCGTTACACATGGACTGCCAAAAAAGCTGATAGGAGGAGAACCATGCCTGTGCAGTGAGGTCATCTGTTAAGTATGTGTAACTGGCAACCACAGCGGTTACGAACCAAAACCCGGGATGGTCAATATCCTAGGTTTTGGTCCACTTAAAGGTCACCATACAGTTCAGTGTCAATAGCCTATATTTAACTCATGAAACTTCCCATTAAAGTGACTTTACAGTCAAGTTGTCCTAAAAAAGAAAGATGCCCTAAAAAAAAAAACCCTTACCGGTTCCCAGCTTCAGCGCTGTCCATCGGCGCCTCTGGCAGCAGCCACAGTTAATGGGAGGGGGTTGTTAGTCTGTGAAGCCAGCAGAGGGAGAGTCTGAGAAATACGCTGGATTCCGTGACAAAGTAAAATATATTTTTTTAAAACAAACCCCTGCCTTAGGGGGAATATAAAAGAGACTGCTCTACAGAATTTTGTCATTAGGGCAAAACCTCAGTCACCCCTTTGCTATCATTCTTAGGCGAGTTGTAGATCCTAGAGGTAAAGCTAGGTACGTGTAAATGTTATACTGCTAACACAGAGCCACCCACTATATGTACCATATTTTTTCGCCATGTAAGACACACCTGCACATAAGAAGCACCTAGGATTTGGGGGAGGCATCCCCCCCATCCCATTACACATATAGCAGTGTGGAATTCCCCCCTCCTATTCCCCATAGGCAGTGTGGCATTCCCCCATCCCATTACCCATAGGCAGTGTGGCATCCCCCACTCCTATTCCCATAGGCTGTGTGGGATGTCCCCATCCCATAGGCAGTGTGGCATTCCCCCCTTCCATTCCCCATATAGGCAGTGTGGCATCCCCCTCATCCCATTCACCATATAGGCAATGTGGCATTCCCCCTCCTATTCCCATAGTCCATGTGGGATGCCCCCAACCAATAGGCAATGTGGCATTCCCACCTCCCATTCCCGAAGGCAGTGTGGCATTCCCCCCATCCCATTCCCATAGGCAGTGTGGCATTCCTCCCCCCCATTCCCATAGGCAGTGTGACATTCCTCCCCTCCCATTCCCCATACAGGCAGTGTGGCATTCCCCCCTCCCTTTCACATAGGCAGTGTAGCATTCCCCCCTTCCATTCCCATAGGCAGTGTGGCATTCCCCCCATCCCATTCCCATAGGCAGTGTGGCATTCCCCCCATCCCATTCCCATAGGCAGTGTGGCATTCCCCCCATCCCATTCCCATTGGCAGTGTGGCATTCCTCCCTCCCATTCCCATAGGCAGTGTGACATTCCCCCCAACCCCTCAGAAAAAAAAACAGTATACTTACATGAGACCGGTCCACCGCTTCCTGGGCTGGTGTGCGCTGATAGCCAGATGTCAGAGCGCACTGAACGAGATTCAATGGCGGAGTCGGAAGCCAGAGCGGGGACGCTGTTTGCCCTCGTCCTGCTCCCACCCCCTCCACCGCTCGTTCAGCCCGCTGTCACAAACAAACACTCAGCTGTCAGGGGGCTGAACGAGATGCGGTGGAGGGAGTGGGAGCCAAAGTGGCCGAATCTCACCAAGGACAGCGAATCTCGTTCAGTGCGCACCGGCCCAGGAAGCAGTGGCGGCGCAGGAAGCTAGAGCAGGGAAGCTGTCTGCCCCCGCTTTGGCTCCCACCCCCTCCACCGCATGTCGTTTAGCCCATTGACAGCCCAGTGTTTGTGTCAGTGCACTGAACGAGATGCAGTGGAGGGGGCGGGAGCCAAAGTGGGGGCAGACTTTTTTTTAACATTCGCCCAATAAGACGCACTGACATTTCCACCCGACTTTTGGGGATAAATGCGTCTGATAGGGTGAAAAATATAGTATATGTTGTTGCAAACAAGCACATAAAAAGTTTTTGGTCCTTGCCCACAGGGAACCCCAGTTCAGGATTCACTGCTGTTTGAAACCCCCCAAGTCGCCCAGTAAAACTCACCTCTCCCTGATCCAATGGCACATGTGGGGGCTCTTGTCCAATCAACACATGTGCCTGTGCCAGCCATTTATTAATACTTGCCGTGGACACATGCCCTTCTAAAGATATAGCTGACCGCGACTGCGGCTCACGTATGCACTGTTGGATTGAGAAGAGGGTCGTTTTTTTAGGGGAGTCGGGGGGTTTCACACAGCGGGGCATCCTGAATCTGTATGCACAGCGGGGAGCGAATCAGGCGGCCCTGGGTCCGGGGCCCCTTTTGCTTAAGCTTTAATGAGAAAATCAGGGGGAAAGCCGAGTCACAACGGTAGAAAGAAATTCACCGGGAGCTCTGGAGCACACAGGAACCAAGAGGAGATGATGATTCCTTTGCCAGAAGGAAGTAAACACGGCGACGGGCACCAATTGGACCAAAGCCCATGCATGTGCCGTTGGAGTTTGGAGAGGTGAGTTTTACTGTGTTTTCTAGAGGGTTTCACATCCCGAGTTGGGATGCCCCGGGGACATGGAAAAAAAAGTCAAATTCACAGGCTTTGTCCTTACAGCTCAACACACAATAAACATATTTTATAAAACGTTAACTTGGTTTGGCAACTGCACAGTTTTAAAGCGGACCTTCACCCTGAATAAGAGTCTATCTTGTATGCTCCCCCCACGCTGTACATACAGATTGTTCACATTCAAAATTATCCTACCTGCACCTACTGCATTTCTGAGCCTTTAAACATCCAAGATGGTGGCCCATGGAGTCTCTGCCTGCCTGCAGACAGGAAGTGTCTTCTGATTATGCCACCCTGCATTCTGGGATTGCTGTCCTGTTCCTGACCCCTGTGCTGCTCTGTCTGTGCTATAACCCTGCACCCTGCAGCCCAGCAGGGGGAAAGAATAATAAGTAAGTGACTGACTAAAAACTTAAAATATATTAATTATAGATGCCGGGGAACAGTTTTTTAAAGTGGACCAAAACCCGGGCCAATCGATTCCCCCCCCCCTCCGGGGCATCCAAAATCAGGATTTCCCGTTGTGTGAACCCCCCAGGTCGCCCCATTCACTTGCCTCGTTTCCTGGTCCCACAGTGCATCTAAGAGCACCGCGGGCACGCTCCCTGTTAGAGGGAAGCGGAGTATGCGGCCGTCAGGGCCGCTGGTCTTAGATGCATCATGGGACCGGGAAGAGGTGAGCTGGTCTTGCCGGGGGGGGGGGGCTGAGCCCCGGGGGAAAGGACCAAAACCCAGGATAGTAAAAATCCTGGCTTTTGGTCCACTTTAAGGGTTATGATTTTCATTAAACGATGATGAAGGTGCACTTTAAAGGTCAGGTACAGAAAATTCATAATGAGGTAGAGTTTTTTATTTAGGAATTTTGGAAAGATCCTTCAAACGCAATGTCAAGGTATTTACTTAGGGCCCAATTTATTACTAGTGCCTCGTGGCGCCACTTGAGCGTCTGCTGAGAGACGCTATTAGCACCTCATCCGCAACTCCAGCCACAGGCAGGTGTCGCTGCTGGTGTTTGGCGCTGAAGGCTATGTGGCACTGTACCTTTGATCGTTTTTCAATGGCGATAGCGACAGGTATCGCAGGTGGTGCTCCACTGCTCCATGCCGCATTTAACATGTAAAACCACAGCACCAGTGCTGGTGCTCTAAAACTTTGAAGAAAAAAACCTGACACTACGTGGCACAAGCATTTCTTAAATAATCCCCTTAATGTGTAAGTCCATTTTCAAAATAATTTTTTGAAAGTGTAGTCTTTTTTGTGTCCAATGATGTCCTCAAGGTGCTGTGCTTATTAATTTTTTTCTATGGGGGTTATTTAAGAAATGCTAGCTCCAGGTCATGCCACGTAGCAGCAGGTATCGTTGGATGAACACTGTGCGCTGTATGTGAAAACAACATTTAAGAAAGCGAATCTGGTGAGCGCCTCTAACAGTGTCATGTAGCGTCACATATATTACTAGAGGCGGCCCAGTGTATAGCGCCGGCGCTATATGTTCAGCAGCACTATGTAGTACCTGTCGCTCAGTAGCTCTCTGCAATACATTTCAATAGTGTTTAATTTGGTTGTGTTTAAATAGCCTTTTGCTATAGAAAACTAAAAATTTTGTGTCCTGCCCTGCAAACAAACACTTTTTTAGTTTTATTTATTTATGCAGAATTGTATGTTCAGGCCTGACATTGCATTAGCTTTAGAGTCCTGTTGTTAGATGTTGCGTAGCCTTGAGCGCTACAACCTCGTGACACCACCTAGCGTTTGCGATTGGCTCTGCAGTGAATCAGGGAGAGCGCTTCTACAGCACCCTGCAGCCCTCACATTTATCAATGCTGGACAGGACAGTACAGCGTCACTTGTCTGCCTACTAAACTAGGTTATAATGCCCGACACCGGCTTACAGCATCTACCAGTGGTCGCTGTAAGTGCCACTATACAGACGTTCACATGGTGATACGTGGCACTAGTATTAAATCAGCCTCCATGTTAGAAAATATGTGTATTATGGAAGCAATTTTCACTACCTGCAATCTCTTGCTATTAGCCACGAACACCAAGTCTGTACACCATGAAGAGAGATGTGAGCCCTGTACACACAAGAACACTGCTGCTATGACCGCTGCTGAGGTGAGGGAGCTCGCTCAACCTTACACACGCCCAGCAACTCTGTGTGTACAGGACTCACTTTTCTCATCTTGTAGATCTTGGTGTAAATACTTGGTGTACAGTTGGTGTATGGTTGCTAATAGCAACAGTTTGCAGGTGGTGAAAACTTAATCCATTTTTCCATTTGCTAACATAAGAAAATCAGCCGAGCACCTTGAGAACATCATTTTGGCACACAAAAAATACAATTCTGTGAAACTCACCTGTAGAATTGTTTTTGGATATATCCAGTCCAGGTCGTCCCAGAAGTAATGACAGTTGGGTAATCCACCGCTAGTTGGTGTCTGACTGCAGGATCAAAAGCTGTCTCTTCTCCCGGCCTCCTATAAAACAGGTGTCTCTCTATGATTCCCCAGTGGTTAAACAGCAGTAAGAAAAGAGACAGGCCGGGAGGCCAAGAAACCATGTTACTTCACATAGCTTCAGCATGTACTCTCTCCATCAAACTAAGGACAATGGTCCAATATAAAAATGGTAATCACCATAACAGGCAATCCAGATATAATGAATAAGGGCGGGGTGGGACGACCTGGACTGGATATATTCAAAAACAATTCTACAGGTGAGTTTCACAGAATTGTATTTTTCGCTATATCCAGTCCAGGTCGTCCCAGAAGTAATAACAGTTGGGACATCCAAAAGCAGTGTCCATTAGGGTGGGGTCCCCAGTGCGAAACGGCATGTAGTTCATTTCACTACCGCCTGAAGCACTTTTCGGCCAAAGACAGCATCAGCTGAGGCCCTAACATCAACCTTGTAAAAACTTTGTAAAGGTATGAACTGAAGACCAAGTGGCGGCCTTACAAACTTGTTCAACAGAGACCTGGTGCTAAAAAGCCCAGGAAGCACCAATAGCTCTGGTAGAATGAGCTGTAACACGAAAAAGGGGGTTCCTTCCCCTTGGCAGAATATGCTTGCACCACAGCCTGTCTGATCCACTTACTGAGAGTGGACCTGGACGGAGGCAAGCCCTTCCCAGACCCCTCGGAGAGGACAAAAAGACAATCCGACTTCCTGAAGGACTCAGTCGCAACCAGGAGTACTTAATGGCTCTGACCACATCCAGGGAATGGAGGGTCCTTTCCTTAGAGTTAGTCAGAGCTGGACACAAGGAAGGCAAGACAATTTCCTCATTAAGGTGAAAAGGAGTCACGACCTTAAGCAAAAAATCAGGTTTAAGCGAAACACCACCTTATCCCTATGCCGTCCAAAGTAAGGAGGCTTCACACCAATCGCGATCAGCTCTGATACGCGACGCATCAAGGTGATAGCTACCAAAAATACCACCTTTAGGGCAAAATAGACAATGCAGCAACACACAAGGGCTCAAAGGGGGGACCCTGGAGAGCAGAAAGCACCAGATTCAAGTCCCACACTGGTAATACTAACCTTACGCGGTGGCCGTACATGGGTAACCCCTTGGAAGAAGGTCTTGATCAGTCTATTATTGGCAATGGATCTCTGGAAGAATATGGCGAAGGCGACCTGGCCCTTGAGGGTGGTCAGCTGGAGACCCAAGTCTAAGCCGTGTTGTAAAAAACTCCAAAATCTTAGAGATAGGGAAAGTGCGACAAGGTAGGCTCTTGGATTCACACCAAGCAATGTAGGCATGCCAAACTCTGTAATATATCATGGAAGAAAACTTCTTCCACGTCTGAATCATGGTCTGAACAACCGTGGCTGACAGCCCCTTGTCCGTCAGGATTGAAGTTTCAATAGCCAGGCCGTCAAGCCAGTGTCTGTAAATTGGGGTGCCGCAGCGACCCCTGCGTAAGAAGCCCTGGATCGTCGGGCAAGAAGTAGCGAATGACTGACATCTGAATTATGTCCAACTCCGCCTCGGCTCCGGCTATCTTGCGCAGCACTCTGCACAGGAGTGGAAATGGAGGGAACGCATAAAGGAGCCTGAACTCTGTCCAAGGAACTGCCAGAGCGTCTGTGGCAAAGGCCAGAGGATCTCTCGACAGGGAGACGAATCTCGGGAGCTTGTGATTGTGTCTGGACGCAAATAGGTCCACGCCCGGCTGACCCCAGCAGAGACAAAAGCGTGAAAAATCTTGTTGCTGAGAGACCATTCCCCCAGGCGCGAGGCTCTCCTGCTCAGGGAGTCTGCCTCCTGGGTCTCTATCCCAGGAATATAAATCGCCGAGATGCAGGGAACATTCTTCTCTGCCCAAGTCAGAATCTGGGTCACCTCCTTGAGGACTCGCTTGTTTTGAGTCCCGCCTCGGTGATTTATGTAGACAACTGCCATCTGATTGTCCGAGCGATACTGAATTGCGTGACCCCTTAGATGGGGAGTCAAATGAAGAAGCACCACCGGATCACTCTCAACTCCAAGATATTTATAGGTAAGTGGGCTTCTTGTGGCCCCCACTGACCCTGGATCTTCTGAGTCAGCCAAAAGCCTCCCCAGCCGGTCAGGCTGGCGTCCGTGGTGACAATCTCCCACCGTGGAGACAGAAATGACTTGCCTACCAGCAGATTTCTGGAGTCCAGCCACCACAAAAGGGACTGCCTGGCCGGGGGAGACAGTGAAAACTCTGGTTCCAGTGACTCCTGCGTCCGATCCCAACCGGTCAACAGATTCAACTGAAGAGGTCTCAAGTGAAACTGAGCAAAGGGCACTGCCTCAAAGCATGACACCATCAGGTCCCCAGCTTCATCCCCAGACGGACAGATGGTTGCTGACAAGACAGCAAGGCCTGCACCTGCGTCTGAAGACCGACCAGCTTCTGCTGTGACAGGAATATCCTGACCAGAGAGGTGTCCAAGGTCATGCCCAGAAAAGACCCCACCATCGAGGGAGTGATTGAAGACTTGGGATAATTGACTACCCACCCGAAATCCTCAAGAGTGGACAACACGGTCCGGGTGTCGCTCTCGGCCTGAAAAAGAGACTGAGCCGCAATCAGTAAATTGTCCAGATAAGGCAGCACGCGAATGCCCTGGATACTCAGGATAGCCTGACGCCCGCCAGCACCTTGGCGAACACAAGGGGGCTGAGGATATCCCGAATGACAATGCCACAAACTGGTAGTGCTGATCCTCCAGCGCAAACCTCAGGAACTTCTGATGCCCCTGGAATATAGGGATGTGCAGATAAACAAGCATCCTTGATGTTCACCGGGGTCAAGAAGTCGCCAGGTCGAAGCGAGCTCACTGCGGACCGTAAGGTCTTCATGTGGAAATGTCTGACTCTAACAAACCTGTTGAGACTCTTCAGGTCCAGGATGGGTCTCAGCGTTCCGTCCTTTCTGGGCACCATGAACAGATTGGAGTAAAAGCCCTGACCCCGTTCCTGCCGACGCACGGGACAAATCACACCTGACAGCAGAAGGTGTTGGACGGCCAACCGCAGGCCTTGTGCCGTCAATGGGTTCTGGGAAATCCGTGACTGAAGAAATCTTGAGGGCGGCAAGACTGCCGGCTCTATTTTGTAACCGGAGGAAACCACCTCCTGAATCCACCGATCCGAGACGCCCTGTCTCCAGACGTGATCAAATAGAAGAAGCCGCCCCCCCCCCCCGGATGGGTGAGGGCGCCCCCTCATGCCAGAGGGCCTTGGTAGGGGGCTTGGGCCTGGATCCCCAGGAGGGATTGGGTCGGCTGCGGGACCTACCTCGTCACCAGGAATCTCTGCGAGCACCTGAAAATGAAGAGCCTCTTCCCCCTCGAAGGAGCAATAGGCAGATGAACCCCGAAAGGGCCGCGCAGACTTTCGTCGCTGAGGGAGTCTTCCGTTCTTCACCAGGAGGTCCAGACGCTCCCCAAACCGCCTGTGACCCACAAAGGGGATACTAATGAGTGCCTTCTTGGCCGGCAAAGTAAAGGCATAACAGACCAACTGATCCATGCGCTTGTCAGCTGGATCACGTAGGGAAGCAGTTTCAGGTGAAAGCATGACCGTAGTGTTGGACAGACCCGACACAGGGACATCCACCTCAGGAGGACGGGACCATAGCCGGACCAGCTCCTCGGGAAAGGAATACCACCTGTCCAGGCCCTTAGGCACCGACGGTAACTTGTTAGGCCTTTTCCATTCCTTGAAAATCATGTTAGAAAAAAAGGGCCTGCTCAGGAAAGACTCGTCTCTTTCTCTCAGGCCGAAACAATCCACCCTGCTTCCTCTTAGCCACTCTAGGAGGGACAATGTGCAGCGTGTCAAAGATCGCAGTCAGCAACCACTCCGTATCATCAGGGAGCCATGTATCCTCATCCGAGGAAGAACCGGGCCCACTATCAAGGCCAACACCTCCAAAGAGATCATCATCATCATCTCCATCATTATCAGAATAGACCGGCTCAATATGCTGCCTCTTACTTGTGGCCTTCTTAGGAGCCGAGCAAGAGATCTGTCTCTCAAGGCTGGCCACGCGATACGCCAAATCAGATTGGGACCCCCCTACTGGCTTCCCCCTCACTGTGGGCTGAGAGCAAGCGCGGGGGTTCTGGAGAGGCCGCAGGCAATAACGGGGTAGGGGCAGATACGCCCGCCCAATCATGCTCTGAGATAACACTTCTGGCGCAAGTGATTTCCCCAGAGGGCTAGCACCGCACATGGGGCAGAGCTTCACCCGCCCAGATGGGGTCCTAAGCTCACTATCCCCAGAAGCCTCCATAATGGTGATTTAAGTTATGTTAACAGGTACAAGGCACTAATGACCCAACCTGGTCAGCCCGCAAGAAATTATCACTCTTAAGTGATCCCTCTTCACAAGGAGAGGGTTTGGAGAGAGAGGGGGCGGGAGGGGGGGGTGGCCGGAGGCCGAGAGGAACCACAACCCTTAATATCAAGGGGCCCACCTGGAAGACACAAAGTGAACAACATATAAGCATCCCACAGCACTTGCCCAGCGCATAAAAGACAATATGTCGGGCCGCACTGCGTGACGCGAAAAGTGTCATTGTGCGCCCCCCCGATGGCGCGAAAATCTCACCCGCCCCCAAGATGGCGGATGGCCCAACATCAGGCGGCCCATGGAGGAGCCCAGCAGAATCAATAGCCCGGCGCCCTCGAGCAGCCCGCGCGCACCCGGCGGTGGGGCCCACAGCCCCAGACATGCTCCGCCCGTGCAGCGCCGATGTCCTTCCCCCCCCCCCCCCACAGCGCGGCAGCATGGAGGGGAGAGAGCGGAGCAATGAGGGAGCGAGGAGGGTGAGCATGTGAGGTAAAGACAGTAAAAAACACAGGAGGGTAAAAAACACAGGAGGGTAAATATGTGAGGTAAAAACTCAGTAAAAAACACAGGAGGGTAAATATGTGAGGTAAAAACTCAGTAAAAAACACACCAGCACGCAAGGGACAGCAAGTCCAGTCAATAAACACCAGCACAATACAACAATAAAGCTTGTGGGGCAGGGAGGGCATAAGCCCCGTGGGCATATAATGGTTCCCCCCCCCCCAAATAGGCTCCCCATCAGCCTATGGCAGGCTACCCTTTGGGCAGGGTCTGCGGCCCAGAGCCTAGCTCTGCCAACGTCTGACCCCGGCGTTCACCCTACCTTCACCGTCCCGATCAGCCGAAGCTGGGAGGCAGTAGTGGGTCCACGGGAACGGTGGCAATAAGGATGCATTGCCCGACGGGCTAGGAGGCCCCGCTCAGCTGCAGTATTCCAGGAGAGATTATCCATACGATCCTTATGCAGCAGACTGCAGGAAGAACACTGGGGAATCATAGAGAGACACCTGTTTTATAGGAGGCTGGGTGGAGCGACAGCTTTTGATCCTGCAGTCAGGCGCCACTTAGCGGTGGATTACCCAACTGTCATTACTTCTGGGACGACCTGGACTGGATATAGTGAAAATATCCACTTTCATAAATTCCAATCAACAGTGGACTTAGCCTTCATGGTTGGAAAGGCTTTAAAAATCTCTTTGGACTACTAGAGTGGTGTAAACAGAGTTTAATCCCATTTGAGGCTGTAAAGAAAGCTGACAAGGCCAAAATTATAGATCATTATAATTACTTCATGAAGAAACAACAACAACTATTGTCATATGATTTCACTGCTTGGCTTCGCGTTCCAAAAATCTAAATTTCATTTAGTTTCATACAAATTTAAAAACCATTTATGATATAATGTCCAAAAGGGGAAATCCCACAGCAGTAATTGGTATTGGTAATTAAAATAATAATGAGCATTCTCTGTAACCACAGAAAGTATTGCAAATAAATCCCTTGAATTCACTGAAAGCTCTTAGTCATAGCTGATACATAATAACACGTTTTACAGAAGTTTTCTAGCCCCGCCTTTAGGAAATTAACATCAGTTAATTTTCGTTAAATAAGTTACGCAAGAAATACAAGGTCATTATCACGTGAATAAATGATTCACATGTCAAAAAAGGTTTCTATATGAACTAGAGGTGTCTGCACACAACCTTTTCTCTTCCGAGCCTTGACACATGAAACTCACCTGTTGGCTTCAAAAACTGGGATACAATTATAACAAATACCTAATTTGTATTCTGGTCTCTTTTATCCAACTATATTAAAGCAGTATTATATTCAAGTCAGCCAACTTCCTCATTCATTGTATGTAACTGCTGGTGACGAACCCGGTGTACCAAGTGGGATTGCACATTAATCCTTAACGGTTGCCAGTGTGTCAGACTACTGGGTATGAACCCTGATTGCGGAGACTAAGAAACGGCTCACCTCTCGACTGGGAAGTCTGGAATATAGGGACCAACCTGGTGTTCACTAGAGCCTCTAAAGGTGAGAACAGGCTGGGCTGCAGGAAGACCCCAGGTCAGGCAACCTAGGAGTGGGTATTGCCAAATTCTGGGTAGAGGACAGACCAGAGCTGGACTGGAGGTGTGGGACAAGCTGAAGTCGTGGCTGAAAAAAAAGTGATGGGAGGGGTGAGGAGTGGTCGGAGATTTCAGATGTATTTTACTTTGGCTATATAGCAGGGACAATGAGGGTGCAACAAGAGATCTATTCATGTCTGGAGAGAGACAGTGGTCTATCAGGCCCTGGCGTGGTTGGCTCTTGTATGTGGAAAACCAAAGAATTGCAACAGACTACTCAAGTCCTGAAATCTAAGAGGTGTTTATTCCCCAGACCTGCCAATACCAAAGCCTACCTACCAGAGCCGTCCTACTCGAAAAACTCACTGGATGCGGAGATTGTGGATGGTGGTGGTAACGGGCCCAAACAGCCATTGTTCCGTGGCACTCACAATGACTCAAGCATGTTTGCTCCACTCACTCCAATGGAGGGAGCATGCTTAGGCCTGACGCAACCCCACCATTGCTGTGAAAGATGTAGGAATGGCTTATGCCCACTGGTGATCGGAAGATGATTGTGGATACCGGGGATTCTCGGCACATGGTGAGTTTTTTCAAACTGGAGTAGGACAGAACTGGAAAGTCATAAATAGATGAGATTGTGGGCAGGCAGAACTGAATCAAAGTCATAAACAAACCGAGGTCATGGACAGGCAGAACTGGATCGAGGTCATGAATAGGCCAAGGTCGTCAGGAGAGCAGGAGTGTAGTCAAAATCAAGCCGGGTCGGTACACAGGAATGGAAGACTGGAACTCAGGAACAGGCAGGAAAAAAGACCAACTGGCAATGCAGGTCAGGGCTCGCCAGTGTTTAAAGGCTCCAGCACATGCGCATAATAGAGTGCAGTTTAGCACCTTTGCAATGCACGCTGCACAAATGACCGCACATAATCTCGCCGCAAAAACAGATTGTGCTGCTATGTCCGACAGCACATGCGCATGCGCTTACTGGCCCTACTATGTCTAGTGCGAAAATGCGAGCGCACGGGAAACCTTGGCACCCTCTGCTAGGGAACAAGGAATAGGAATACTCCTAGTTCTAAGACACAGTGGTCACATGTTCGGCTGCCATTTGCTGCCAATCATGTGAAAAGGAAATGACGATTTGACTATAGTGTATCTTTAAGCCTAACATAAGTATCACTCTAACAAGCTTGCTTCCTCTGTAAAGAAGCTTTCGATTTGCATGTACCTCAACTTCCAGTCTTATGCTGATCAGGGTCAAAACCCGGAATACGTCTTTAGAAATGTGAGATGATGACAGTTTGCATTTTAGAGGCTGTACTCAAATATTGCTTGCCCAGCTGGTTCTTTTCTGAGCACCTGAAGTAACACAAGGGGGATTCTGCCTGTTTATAGGGTGATGGGGTGATTGCCGGGGGGGGGGGGTCTGCCACACTGCCTGCTATATGGTTGTGCGGGGGGGGGGGGTATTTTAGCACGCCAAAAATACAATTCTGTGATTACTCACCTGTAGAATTGGTATTATGAGTATACAGTACTTCCTGCTCCAAGTCTAATACTTACACGTGGGATATACTCCACCAGATGGCGCTGGACTGCAGAGACATCGAAAATAGGCTCCTCCCGGCCCCTAAAATACCTGGGGACCTCCCACAAATCCCCAGCATTGAAAAGCAGTTAAAGAGAAGCCGAGAGAATTAAACAATCCAACTATCAACTATAACAATGATAACAATCACCATACAGGGGATCCAAGATAATGCAAAACCAAGGGTGGGTTGGAGCAGGACGTACTGTATACTCATAATACCAATTCTACAGGTGAGTAATCACAGAATTGTATTATTCTTAGTATACAGTATGTCCTGCTCCAAATCTAATACTTAAACGTGGGACATCCAATAGCAGTGTCCATAAAGTAGGGTGGGATCCCCAAGAAAAAACAGCAGCAGACAGTTTAAACCACTGCCGCCTGCAGAACCTTTCGTCCAAAAGCAGCATCAGCTGAGGCCCTAACATCAACCTTGTAAAACTTTGAAAAGGTATGAACAGAAGACCAAGTAGCGGCCTTGCAAACTTGTTCAACAGAAGCCTGGTGCTGAAAAGCCCAAGAGGCACCAATAGCACAAGTGGAATGAGCAGTAAGGCGGAAGGGAGGATTCTTCCCTTAGCAGAGTAGGCCTGAATCACAGCCTGACGAATCCACTTGCTGATAGTAGACTTGGCAGGAGCCAAACCCTTCCTAGGACCAGAAGGGACCACAAAAAGAGCATCAGTTTTCCTGAAAGGTGCAGTAGCCGCCAGATAGTACTTCAGACACCTAACCACATTCAAAGAGTGCAAAACCCTCTCCTTAGCATTGCTAGGATTAGGGCACAAAGAAGGAAGAACAATATCCTGATTCAAATGAAAAGCAGACACTACCTTAGGCAGAAAATCTGGCTTGAAACGAAACACCACCTTGTCCTGGTGTCTCTCATAGTAGGGGGGCTGAATGGAAAGCGCCGCCAACTCAGACACACGCCTGACAGAGGTGATAGCCACCAGAAATACAACCTTGAGTGTAAGAATGGCCAGAGCAGCATCCTGCACAGGTTCAAAGGGAGCACCCTGCAAAGCTGACAGAACCAAGTTCAAATCCCAAACAGGCACCATAGGCTTACGTGGAGGGCGCACATGAATGACCCCCTGGAAAAAAGTCCTGATCAGAGGGTGCTGAGCAAAGGACTTCTTGAAGAAAATAGCCAGGGCAGAAACCTGACCCTTCAGAGTACTGAGCTGGAGTCCAATCTCCAACCCATGCTGCAGGAACTCCAAAATCCTGGGAATAGAGAACACCCGACAGGGAAGAGACTTAGACTCGCACCAGTCAATGTAGGCACGCCAAACCCTGTAATAAATGGAAGAGGAAGACTTCTTCCTAGCCTTTATCAAAGTATCCACCACCGAAGAAGACAGCCTCTTCTCCATCAAGATGGAGGTTTCAGCAGCCAGGCCGTCAAAGCCAGAGTTTGTAAATTGGGATGGCATAGTGAGCCCTGAGTGAGCAGATCTGGCACCAAGGGCAGAGCATACTGATCTACTGCCAGCTGCACCACGTCTGCGAACCACACTCTTCTTGGCCACCTGGGGGCCACTAGAATTGCTGGCACCCCTTCCAGAGCAATCTTGCCCAGCAGGGGAAATGGAGGGAAGAAATACAGGAACTGAAAGCCCTGACATGACATTGCTAGAGGATCCGAGGTCAAGGCCAGAGGATCCTGGGACAGAGAGACAAAAGCTGGGAGCTTGTGATTGTGGCGGGACGCAAAGAGATC
This sequence comes from Gastrophryne carolinensis, assembly GCA_027917425.1. Taxonomy (NCBI): domain Eukaryota; kingdom Metazoa; phylum Chordata; class Amphibia; order Anura; family Microhylidae; genus Gastrophryne; species Gastrophryne carolinensis. The sequence goes on along the minus strand of CM051235.1, from coordinate 99,977,155 downwards.
CACATCTGTTTGGCCCCAACGGTGACACAGGGATTGAAACACCCTGCTGCATAGGGACCATTCTCCCTGGTGAGAGGTCCCCCTGCTCAGAGAGTCCGCCAGGTGATTTTCCACCCCCAGGATGTACACAGCTGATATGCAGGGGACATTGGCCTCCGCCCAAGTCAGGATCAGAGACGCTTCCTGGAGGGCCCCCTTGCTCCGGGATGATTGATGTAGGCAACTGCCGTCTGGTTGTCCGAGCGGACCTGAACAGGCAGGCTCTGAAGGTGAGTAGTCAAGTGAGCCAGAACTAACCTGATCACCCGTAGTTCCAAGACATTGATAGGTGTGTGGGCCTCCTGAGGACCCCACTTCCCCTGGAACTGCAGGGACTTCCAGAAACCCCCCCAACCTGACAGACTGGCATCCATAGTGACCGTCTCCCAGGGAGGGGTAAGAAAGGATCTGCCCCCCAACAGATTCCTTGAGTCCATCCACCACAAGAGGGACCTCCTGACCCGAGGGGAGAGCACACAGACCAGGGACGCTGGGTAATTGTCCCATACTGACAATAGGTGGAGTTGCAGAGGTCTCAAGTGGAACTGAGCATAAGGTACCGCTTCGAAGCATGCCATCAGGCCCACCAGCTGCATCCCCTGCCTGATGGAGGGATGAGGACAAGCTAGGAGGGACTGGACCTGTGCAATCAGACTGTCCACCTTCTGCTGAGGAAGGAAGATCCTTGCCTGAACTGTATCCAGATTCATTCCTAGGAATGGAGTTACCAAGGAAGGGGACAGTGAGGACTTGGGGTGGTTGATCACCCATCCAAATGACTCCAGAGTGGACACCACCAGCTGAGTATCCAACTCTGCCTGATGTAGAGACTGGGAAGTGATGAGAATGTCGTCCAGATAGAGAAACACACGTACGCCCTGACATCTGAGCAGAGACATCATGCCAGCCAGCACCTTGGTGAACACCCTGGGGGCTGAAGTGAGGCCAAATGGCAAGGCCACAAACTGGTAGTGTTGATACATCAGAGCGAACCTGAGGAAACTTTGATGACCTGGGAACACAGGAATGTGAAGGTAAGCATCTTTGATGTCCACAGAAGTCATGAAATCCCCTTGGCGCAGGCAACTTATGGCAGAGCGCCGGGTTTCCATGCGAAAGCGCCTGCCCCTGACAAATTTGTTGAGGATCTTCAAGTCCAGGATGGGCCTGACTGACCCATCTTTTTTGGGTACTGTGAATAGATTGGAATAAAAGCCCTTGCCTTTTTCTCTTAAGGGGACCTGGCAGATGACCCCCAGCTCCAGGAGGCCTTGCACTGATTGCACTAGCTCCTGAGCGGACACAGGGTCCTGAGGAATCCAGGATCTGATGAATCTTGGAGGGGGACAGGCACCAAACTCCAACTTGTAACCGGAGGACACTACCTTCTGAATCCACCGGTCTGAGACATGAAGCTTCCAGACGTGAGCGAAGTGCTGCAGCCGTCCCCCCACCAGGATGGGTGAGGGCGCCCCATCATGCCTGAGGGGGCTTGGGAGGGGATTTTGCTTTGGGACCCCAGGAGGAGCCAGGACGTCCACGTCCTCTGCCCCTACCCCAGAAATCTCCCCGGGCCCCAGGAAAGGAAACCCCCCTTCCCTGTCTGGCACCACGGTAAGGGCAGGAGAAGGAACCCTGACCCCGAAAGGGCCGAGATTGCCGCCTGCACTGGGGTAACCTGCCTCCCTTAGCAAAAGGGTCCAGGCGGTCCCCAAACAGGCGCAGTCCTTTAAAGGGAAAACCAGTGAGGGCCTTCTTGGCAGCATTGTCAGCAGCCCACTGGCGCAGCCAAACCGAGCTGCGTATAGCCACCACGAGGACAGAAGTTCTGGCACACATTCTGATGGTGTCATCCAATGCTGAGAGTACAACATTTACAAAAACATCACAACTGGAGAGTGCATTGAACACCTCACAAGGCAAATCATCAGGGGCACTATCAAGCATATTTCTGACAAGGGTTCTAGTGGCGACAGGCAGAGGCACAGACCGGGCGCAGCGCCATCCCCGCACATGCAACGGCGTGGGATGCCAGCTGGTCAATGTGCCGGTCCTCAGCATCCCGCAGGGTAGTGGAGTCAGGGGAATGCATGACAGAGGTGTAAGATAGCCCTAGGATTGGGGCATCCACCTCGGGGGGGGTGACCAACATTTAACCACCTCAGCAGGAAAGGGATACTACCTATCCCAACTGTTTGGAACCCCGGGAAGTTTACTGGGGCGCTCCCATTCCTTGAGTACAAGGTTATGGAAATGTGCCTGCTCGGGAAATTCCAAACGTGATTTTGTTGTATGGAAAAGCTCCCCCCTTTGCCTGGGAGCCGCAACAGGGAGAGAGATGGACAGAACCTCAAAAATCTGGGTCAATAATCTGTCAGTGTCATCCGGGGCCCAGGGGTCAGAGGCAGGATCGTCATGACCCCTTGGTCTCTCATCAGATGAGCATGAATCAGAAAAGAGCTCCCCTTCGTCAGACAGCGTATAGCCACAAAGATTCCAAAACTCCTCAGTTCCCATAGGGAAAACAGTGACATTAGGCTTCTTAGCAGGGGCCTTATGCGCTAAGGACTTAGCAATCAACTGCTCAACAGTAGCCAGTCTAGAAGACACATCAGGCTGAGAATCCCCACTAGTATGCAACTCAGCAGGAGTGAGATTTAAGCTTGGAGGAGTAGGTGAAGTGAAACGAGGTGCAGCCACTGGCAGGCCAGATTGCAATGCAAGCACCTGCTCAGCACAGGGTACACAGACCCGGGCCTTGTCAACGTCAGCATGAGGCTGCCCACACGCTACACACAGCCGGTCTTGTCCCGAAGGGACCCCGGTCACATTGTCCTGGGATGCCTCCATATGGTGATTATAGCGGCGCTATACGCCGATAGGGAATAGCGCTAAATAGCAACCCCGGATGCCCCGGAAACCCGCTAGGAAAGTGGGAGTATTATTTTTACAAGGCCTACAAGTTATACACTAATACAGGGCCGGGAGAAGCCAAAAAGGATCGCCCCGCCTGAAAGACATAAGCAGACAAAACCAGTAAGCACACAGTAACAAAAGTGAAAGATATAAGCCGCCCGCGAGGGCACTTACGGACCACGGTAGGTAGGGGTCCGTCGCGCATGGGCCATCCAAGCAGGTTAAAGATGGCGTCGGTATACCTCGAGGGGCGGGCCGGTATCAGCGATGACGCGGAGCGCGCCATAGACGCCCCCCGAAGAGCGCGAAGCCAGAACGTGCAAGCAGCCAATGACGGCACCCCAGCGCCTGAGGTAATGCCGCCGCCAAGCGCGGAACTAAGTCAACGCGCGTCTTTTTAAAAAGACAGTAAAGGCAAGTCAGCGCGGCGGCTGACACAAGGCTAAACAGCATGAAAAGAGAGTGTAAAACACAGAATGCATGGCATACACATTTACACACACACCCCCCTCTTTTCCCCCAAAGGCTACAAGGAGAATGACGGAGGACAGCGGCCACTTAAACAGGGCCCACCGATGGGCAGGGGCACTAGTGCGGGAGGGGCATCCCATAGAGGCTCACCATAAGCCTGAACCGCCTACCCTTTGGTGGGGGATTGCGGAGGAGCAGCGATCCTAAGCACCTAACAGCGGTGCTGCCTACCTTCACCCGACCAGCGCAGCCAAGGCTGGGAGGCATATTACTAGTGGAACGGGTGGGAATAGTCCTACAGGGCCGCAGGCTAATAGCCCCGCTCACCTGCGAGTAGAGAGCCATTGCTCGTCCTTCGCAGCCAGATTGCAGAGAAATTCTGGGGATTTGTGGGAGGTCCCCGGGTATTTCAGGGGCCGGGAGGAGCCTATTTTCGATGTCTCTGCAGTCCAGCGCCATCTGGCGGAGTATATCCCACGTGTAAGTATTAGATTTGGAGCAGAAAGTACTGTATACTAAGAATATATTTTTTTTTACTATTTTCATCCTTTGAAGCCTAGGTGTGTCTTATGTTGCAAAAGATACGATAGGCGCAGTTGGAGCTGTCCTACATTTAAAATGTATAATGAATTCATCTGTGCAGTTTGTTTTTTGTGAATAACAGTAGCCTATGGTAAATCCTACAGTGAAAAAGGGCCTCTTCAAATCTACCCCATTAAAATGTTTTCACCTTTGTAGAACTGCCCAATTGCATGTGTGGGAGATTTTGATTTTAAAATAGATGAAAACTATTTCAATTTCATGTGTGCTGCATGAGAAAAGCAAACTCCAAACTCAACGTCTCTAGAAATATTCAAAATAACCCCCATAACCCCAATACTCCCACATACAGTAGTCCTACTAGCTAAGCTGGTCTGATTTAGGCACTATTGGCCCTGAAACTAAGGGGGGTATTTAAGACACGCTAGTGCCAGGTAGAGCCACATAGCGGCGAGTAGCATCGGGTGAACGCTGGGCGCTGTACGAGAAACCACATTTAAGAAAGAGAATCTGGTGAGCGCCTCTAACAGAGCCATGTAGCGTCACATGTATTACTAGAGGTGACTAGGTTCAGCAGTGCCATGCCATACATTTCAATGGGGTGTAATTTGGTTGTGTTTAAATAGCGTGTTGGCCAAGTAAACTGTAACATTTTTGGCTCAAATCATTCTGTGGCCTCTGCTGCCCTGCAAACAAACACTTTTATAGTTTTTTTTTTATTTTTTTGTGCAGGTCGGTCATTGTCACAGTGTTAAAACAATTATATAACAACAAACAACAAAATAAAACAATCATTCCATATGTTTTCGCTCTGGTGCTGGTGTATATGTGTTGAGAAACAGACTTTGATCACACAGCGTCTGGCGCTCAGCACTAAAGCCCCAAGTTTCCCAGTTTTAGAGCACCGACGCTGGTTGTGTGTAGTCTTTTCTTGAATACGGGCGTCAGTGTCCAGTGCCGGGCGCACTTAACTGGTGCTACCTATCACTCGCAGCAGCGTTGTCCTGTTGTTAGATGTAGCGTAGTGTTGGGCGCTATGACCTCAGGACACCACCTAGTGTTTGCGATTGGCTCTGCAGTGAATCACTGAGAGCGCTTCTACAGTGCCTTCCAGACATCACATTCATCAATGCTGGACAGGATAGTACAGCGACACTAGTCCGCCCCCTAAGCTAGGTCACAGCGCCCGACAACCGCTTTCAGTGCCTACTAGCGGTCGCTCTAAGTGCTGCTACACAGACGCTCAGCTGGCAATAAAGACAAGAAAGGTAACGTCCATTGAAATGTATGAGAGAGCGTCGGTGGTATACGGTGAGACATCTGTGATGATGAATCGATCACTACGTGTCGCTGTTAGAGTCACCAGATTCGCTTTGATAAATGTGGTATTGCGTACAGAGCCCGGCGGTCACCGTTCGCTACCTGTCATTACCTGAAGCTGCCAGTCGTTACCTGGCGCTATGGCTTGATGCATAAACCCCTTAATGAAGTAACCAAAGTGGCTCAGCCTGCAGGACTCATGGGACCAAACCTATGGGCTTTCAGGTATATTTTGTTCTTTTTAACTTGCCCAGACATAGCATTTTAATACATCATTATACAGATACTTTAGAAATACAAAACGTTTAAACCTAGAAGATAAGTTGTTGCCTTTTTAACCCAACAAAAAGAACAATCCATTATGATTGAATGTACATGAAACACAAGGCTTTAATCACAGAAACAATTCTCTAAAATTGGGATTTTTCAAAGGTCTATTTTATATGCATATTTATGCCATTATTAATTAATTATAACGTCTCCAGAGAGAATAAAAATAAAGCCAATTTGATAACTCTCCAAAAGAAATAAAGCAAAAGAGTCATAGCTCCAGAAATGCGGTAAAGTGATTTTTCATTTTGTTTTCAGCTGCTTATAAATGTCATGTTGAATTCTTCCAACACATGGTTCGAATAAAACATCAAACTATAATAAGTCTGCTAAAATCAATCAAAATAAGAAATAACATCCAAGGGTTCAAATGTTTGACCCGATAGCACATTTTTGGCCTAGAGTGGCCCTTGGTCCTAAATTGATATGGGCCTTGATTCTCTGCAACTCTTTATGAAATTCTTTTGCGACAGAAAATGGCAGAGGGAGGACCGCTAATCCTACTACACTCAAAAGTGGATTGGTTACTGGACGCCGGGACCCCAGCAATTTTTGGAGAGGATGAGTTTTGAGAGATTTTGGGAGACTCAACACAGGATAGCGTCTTCTAATTTTTGGAAACGAATCCCCCTGTACCTGCCAATAGGCAGTAATAAAGGGGGGGGGGGACAATTTTTCAATTCTATTTTATTTTTACAAATTAATAAATAACAGCCTCCTTTGGGGAATTCAAAAACATAATTTGGACATTTTCAGCAACAAAATTTCCTTTTAAAATTTCATCCTCATATGTAAAACTGCACCAAGGGATTAGGAATAAATCAAAGCAACTGGACTTCATAGGGAGGCAACCGTTTATCTCGCACTGGCCAACTGCTCTCTAGATTTATGGCAGCTCCAGCTTCTACGCACAGGCCAGATGAATGGGAACCACAGCGGGTAACTGGACCCACTGGGCGCCCCACATCGGCTCCCATTCACTGGCCTGCTGCATGAAGCCAGAGCCGGTATTACACTAGGGATATTACACTAGGGATATGGCCTCCAAAGCCAGTGCAGGAGAGGTGACAGCCTACCGGGCATTGTCCCAGTATGCCCTATGGCCAGTCCTCCTCTGACTTTGATATATTGTAAATAGGTATATGTTCTGCCTCTAAAGCACTGTGCCTCCCAAGACAATAACTTGAGGGGTCATTCAGCAGTTAATGAACTCTCTCCAGGAAGGTATACAAGCAATAGCTGTTGCAACATTTATTTGGTACCTTATATTATAGGTAATTCTTCAAAAGGTGAGGGTGCATAGAGCTGACAGGACTGATTTGCTGATGTTGGCATTCAGAGTGAAGGGAGGGGTACCACTGTAGAAGAGAGCTCTGTAAAATCCGCATCTGACCTCTGCTGGAGGGGCGGGCCTGTGTCTCCCAAGTCAAGTGTTTTTCCAGGGCCAGGGGGGTCAGGGGGCGACCATTTGGCCCTTAAACCCAAAGATACAAGCCCATGTGTCTGGTGCCTGGGATGGTTGGCTCACAGAGGTGGGGAACACACAATTTATTTAATTTTTTCATTTTAATAAATACATGTTTTTGTGGCATGGCTTTTACAATGAATAAAAGCGTGTCAGATTGTGAAGCAGTCTTTTTACTACAACAGGAGTCAAAAGTCCACAAATCTAAAAATCGAACATACCTGACCTTGAATTTTGACTTTTTCATGCCAAAAATGTTTGCATTATTAGATTTTATCCACGTGTGAAATTACTGCGTATCAAAAAATACGTCTGCTGATTTGGGAGACAGTCAAAATCGCCAAATTTCCACAAAAACTTTCTCAAATGGTGCTGAATCAACAGCATACTGAGATTACTGAAGGAAAGGTTTCATGGTAGGAGGTTATGGGGAATATGCAATGTAGATTTTCTTAATCATAAAAGCCGAATTTTCTCGCATTTTATTGACCCTCATGACTCCTGCTTATAGCTTACCAAATATTGAGCGTTCTGAAGCCAAAGTTAAATAATCAAATTAGTGTAACAGTATATCTAAGGCAAGAATCATTTCATATGAATACTTTCCCAGAGGCAGTGGTATCGGGTAGAATCCAGTGTGTGACACTGTAGACAATGGCTATTCGAGGAAAGCTTCATGAAATGTGATTTATGTGGGAACATAAATGTAATTAAACAGTTCCAAGAACATTTAGAAGATTTAGAAGAATTCATTTAGAAGAATTAGAAGACTACTTCCTGATATTTCATGAATCAATAAACATTTTAAGAATATCATCTTCAGTTAAACTGAGAAATACATTATCTATTTTTTATCCATTATACTTTTGGCATATTCTAGTGGGATTCTAAGGGCATTATATTTATGTGTAACAGCTTTTAATAAATTTCTTATTCTCAGCATTTTGACAAAAGATAAACAACAGTCCTTGTTCAATATACAATAATAATGATTTGTTTCTGGACTGGCATACAGCAAAACTTGCAAGTATTGGAACTGGTTTGGAGAATAGATGGGAATAATTCTTTAGCTTTGGACAGTTCTGACTCTCTGGGTCATAGGATTTCTCAACATTCTAAATGAGGTCATGCCAGGATTGGTGCCAGATAATAAAGATTAAAAAACATGAAATCTCATCCAGGTATGATTTGCCTCAAAGAGGGAGGATCAAAGAAAGATTTGGGTAAAGGACCCTAAAGTTCTTAAATGGTGCCGCAACTTGCATATAGAATATTTTACAGGATTGCTAAACAGGAAGGAGCTTGTGATGAATATCACAACATATATTCAACTTACCCATAGAAGAGATCTTTCCGTCAGGCACCAATGCTCCGAAGTTCCAGAAAAAGACACCACTGAATGAATGGAGTTGCATGCTCCACTGTAACACAGGCGGGAAGGTCAGGTTAGGTGTACAGTAAGATGGACAGACACTCATATCTAGAGTTAGAATGGGGTTACAGTCAGGATTACTGTATGGGAGGAAAACTGGGGGCTCTGTTTTGAGTATATGGGGCAGCCACTGTGGGCAACATATGCAAATAAAGAGTGACTGTCTGTCCTTGAGTCACAGATTCTCCTAGTGTCTATGGAGGTCTTTCCCATTTAAACTGGAATACCCATTTTTTTGAAAAATAGGTGATGTTCCACGAGCAGGGGGGGGATTCGAATTGCCGGCGCACCCTACGCATTAACGCTGGTTATCAGGAGATATCTTACCTTTCTCCATATCCCCCTGGAATTGGAATGTCTCCTGCGTTTGGAACCATTTTTCAAAAAATGGGTGTTATGCCGGTTTAAGTCAAATTTGTTGCATCTGGTTAAACCTCCAACTGCCTTATTGAAATAGAAAAAGCTTCTAAAACAACGTAAAATGTATCTCCATTACCAGTGCTATTTTCAGCCACACAGTGCACAGTTCCTAGCACACAGGGTGGGGGGAATTAAGGGTTAACAGTCTGCAAAACCAAACCTAAAAGCTCCTTTTATCAAAAGGGAAAAACATTATAGGGTTAAAGGATGTTATGGCAGTAAATTCCTTGCTAGGAGACATTTAAAAACAGAACATTTCAGAAATTTGCAATAAATTGATGGAGAACATTGTATGTCACAAGAATGCCTATTGAGGCTGCTGTGGCCTAACAGATGGCCACAAGGGCTAACCATGAGGCTGCAAAAAAAAGCAATGTGCAAACATCTTTAGATTGTTCTCAAAAAGCAGTTGCAAGTGAGGTGCACACCTGGTAGAACGTTTAATGAGTCTTAACAATAAGTGAAGGCCCTGGCTTGGCACAAAGATCTAAGTTTCCAAGACTGACTAGAAGCAGTTAAAGAAACACACCCTGATATGGCAGCGATACATATGTGTCCTTTCTGATAGTTACCGTATACTGGATTTGTGGCACTCATGGTCATCTAGTCTATTCTGGTAAAAGTCTATGGGGGGCCAGCTGATGATTGTATGATAATTGAGATTTTCAGTGAACTAGTTACCATATTGTGATACGATATTGAATGTTTATCAAGAGAAACTGGACTTTTTAACCAAACTTATCATGGGCTAAATGATTTCGCCAGCACCATGGGCTAGTAAAAATTGGCCCACAAAACATTCTTGTCCGATATCAATGTCATCTCAGATTGTCAGCTTTTGAAGAAGGCCAGATCAATACCACTCATCAAAGTGCATGTGCCAATATCAATGGTGAAAACCATGTTTTGCACTGCAGAGGTCATACAATGAAGGGGCTGTGACAGACTAGGATTGTCCTGGGAATTTGCTAGATATTGGTGAGATCCTGGCACCAATCCTTTCCAAATCCAATTTCCTATCTGCAAATCAGTTAATGTGAAGCAGGTGGAAATGCCACCAAGCTCAATATGCTGGGCAGAGAGAATGCAAGAGAATGTATCAGAATGTGATTTGTAAATCTGAAAATGATGGATTTGTCAAAACTATGATACAATGATTGATAGCAGCGGGAAGCCTGAGGATAATTTACCAGTGTGTCATTTTATTAATAGAGAGGTTGTATTAGGCAACACCCATATAACAAAGGGCTGTACTTATAGTCAAAAATGACTAAGGGCTGCTGTGAACATTTTCCTTCAGGCCATCACAACCTGGGATTGCCAAAGCAGGTAATAATTGCCCCTGTGAAATCTGACCAAACATTTAATGTTAGCAGCGGCCCTTAGTCAATTTGCCTAGGGTCCTACTGAAGTGCTAGAATAATAGAATAACACAGATTGGTTTATGTTGGTTGCACATATTTTTCAGATGATCAAAATGGTTATGATGTGTCCGAGAAAATCATTGACACTCCTCAACTAAGTGATTGTATTCTACTGTAATCTTAGGAAGGAGAATTTTAGAGAGGCAAAGGGGTTTTCCAAGACCACGGTTAAGTGAACATTTTTCTGAACATGTTTAAAAATAATGTAGTCATGAGCCTCTTGGCCAAATGTAGAGTGGTCTTCAAAGGGACCTCAGACCAGAACGTGCGTAGTAAGATAGCACCTTGAGAAAGTAGCATAACGCTACGGAACGCGTGGGTGAACTAATCGGTCCAGCAGGAGGTTTTTGCTGCACATACAGAGGTGAATGAATAATAATTTGTATTATTGATTGTATTTTGCACTGGTCACTTTAGGCATGGGCACTTTATATTAGGTAACGGTTTTTTCTTAATACGGGGAGCCTTTTGGGGAAGTTGGGATAATTTGGGGCTTACTCCTGCTGGTACTATGGTGTAGATATGTTGTGTATATATATGTGTTTTTAAATGTATGTTATGATGTTGTATGTATTTGTCATATGTTTTTTTATCTTTTGTAGATGAAATTGATTAATTAAATATGTTTATTTGGATCAGTTGGTATCATTGATTAATTTACTGTAGGGTTGGAGTGGTGCCTGCAAGCGACTGGGTCTATAGCAGGCTGGAACTATAGAAATTGTTTATGTGTGTTGTGGTAGCAGCTTTGGGTTGCTGATTTGGCACACTGCCCATCCCTGTATTGATTAACAATTAGGTGGTGCTATATAGGAAAAAAAAAAAATTTTGTTATTCTTACGTAGTAAGAAAGTTGTTAGGAGGAACCAATGTTCCTACAGACAAAAACTGTGTAACTATGCAGCAGAATTCTGGTTAAAAAAAACGGTCTGAGCTCTTCTTCACTTATTGCATTAATTATTCTTTCTAATCCTGCCTGTGATTCCAGCTCGGAATCCCAATAAAATGGATGATACTCTGCCAGTGGTTGGTGCTGTTGGATCTTCAGCCCTCATTAGTGTCCAGAGGCCATAGGACTGATGGACTGAATAGAGTGAGCTCTGTACGGGAAGGTCCTATTCTATGTATGGAGAACTTAAAGTGATATTTCAGGCATAGCAAATTGTTAGACCATTGTGTTGGTCTACATTCTGCGCTGTCCTAAACTGTTTTCCGTTTTTTATTGAAGAAGAAATGCCTGAGATATCAAGGTTAGTCTTACTTCATGATTTCTCTTCTGAAGCATGTGGGCTTGGCCCTTGGAACTGTGATGCTGCAAAATAATAAGCATAATGTGCACTGCAACAGAGATCACTTGCTAGGAGGAGGCTGGGTGGGGATAGCTAGCTCTGAAAGTGCTATTTAAGCCATCAATACAGAGGGGGTGTGGTCTGGACTAGCTCCTCCAGCTAGTATTGGTGGCCCACATTAGCAGGGTGGCGCTGGAGGGGCAGGTGAGGAAGTGTATTTCCTCATTCAGGGTTCAGAGCTGAAAGGAGGCACAGCAGTGGAGAAATGCTTGGCAAGGTACGATGCAGTTTATTTTTTTTAACCTTTTGCTTGAAAATCCCTTTAAAGACAGCAGGTCTGTGTTCATTCATGGAAGATAGGGTGTTTGATTCATAAGCCTGATCAGATCACAAGCCTAGTTTCCATTGTTAAAAATACAATTCATTCTATTTAAAAGTCATAGGTAATATGCAGACGTCTTTTTGTTTGCCCTTTACATATTTTACATAGAAAGGGCTTCTTCATTTTGGTGGTGTTGAAATTATCATGTTCAAACTGGACCTTCAGCATTATTTCATGAAAAGCCCAAACCCTTAAAAAACTATTCTCCAGTATCTAAAACTAATATATTTTAAGTTTTTAGTCGCTTACTTTTTAATTCTTTCCCCTCGCTGGGCTGCAACTCAGTTCAGGACTCTAGGATACGGGTGCCGCCATCTTGCCTCAGAAGCATCATATACTGAGGAGATGAGGGAGGCAGGGTTATAGCTGTGCTTTGCACAGGCAGAGCAAAGCCAGGGTCAGGAAAAGGACAGCAATCCCAGAATGCAGAGCAACACAGTCAGAAGACTGTTTGCAGGTAGCCTGAGACTCCATGTGCCGCCATCTTGGATGTTTAAAGGACCAGAAAATGGAATAGGTACAGGTAGGATAATTTTTAATGTGGACAATCTGTATGTAGAGGGTGGGGGAAACATATAAGATATTCTCTAATTTAGGGTGAAGGTCCGGTTTAAGTACATGGTTGTTGCACTAGCCAGCATAGGGGCTGTGATAGTTGGTCAGGTGGTTGGGTGACATGCCCTACTACAAAGAGGTGTACGCATTGGTGAAATTGTGGCCATGTATGAGCTGCTGAGCAACACTACAGGACATCCTGCAGGATAGTGCCCTTTACTGGGGCAAAATACAGTGTCTGCAATCCAATGATCCCTGCTTACCTCCCAAAAAAGCAATCTGTCAGAGCCTGAGTTGAGCAGGTGCCACTCCCAGCCCCTTACTCGCATAGAGATCAAACAGCGCCAGTCAATTTCATAAAAAAAATCTTGCCAAATAAAAAGTCTGGCACCCCTAGGATGATGGCGCCCTGTGCGGCTCTTTCATCTGAACACCCGTCTGTCCGAGGTTATTGCAGAGATTCTTGTGGCCTATTTTTAAAGCGATTGTTTACCCAGAAAGGAAGTTTATGTTGTCACCTTCTATCCCCAGCCTGTGTTTCTTTTTTTTGCTAAAGCCTTTGGCCAATATTAATAAAAACACTAACAGGAGGCAGTATGATGTCCAAATGACAGCCATATGCTAATTCCTTCCGTTACAACTAAACTATCACATAATGGCAGTTAGGTTGAAGTGCCCTCCAATGCTGAGCTGTGTGTACTGAAACAGGGAGCCTCAGCACCACTTCTTTGGCCTTAGCGGCACTCGGCGTCAGAGTTAACAACTGAAAAAACGCGCAGACGTCCCGCCAACTAGCGTCTGAAAATGATGAAGTGTTGGGTGCTCTGGTTGAAGCTGCACCAGATGAAACCAGGAGCTGTTGCTCAAGATCCCATAGAGCACAATGGTCAAAACTGGATTGAAGTTTTTAATGATGTTTTTAATTATATTAAACACATTTATTTGTACAGAACTTGCATTGGGACTTGTCAATAATTGAAACGCAGGACCTAGATGGGGCAAAATGTTTAGTTTTTTTTAATTGTTTTAAATTGCTTTTTTTGCCTAACAAAGTGTAATTGGGACACAGCCAAAGCACAGTGTAAACTTTGCCCCCTTTGTCCCCAGCAGTGATTTCTTGTAACTGTAATTAAACCGGACCTTCAGCATGATTTAATGAGAAGCCCAAACCCTTAAAAAACTATTTCCCAGCATCTAAAATTAATATATTTTAAGTTTTTAGTCACTTATTATTCTTTCCCACACCGGGCTGCAACTCTGTTCAGGACTCTAGGATACGAGGGCCGCCATCTTGAATCAGAAGCATCACACATACTGATGAGAGGAGAGCAGGATAAATTACAGGGGGTGGACTTTGCACAGACAGAGCAGAACTGGGGTCAGGGAGAGGACAGCAATCCCAGAATGCAGAGCGACACAGTTAGAAGACACTTCCTGTTTGCAGGCTGCCTGAAGCTACATGAGCCGCCATCTTGGATGTTTAAACGCTCATAACATGCAGTAGATGCAGGTAGGCGGACTTTTAATGTGGGCAATCTGTATGTAGAGGGTGTGGGAAACATATAAGATAGGCTCTTATTCAGGGTGAAGGTCCGCTTTAAAAAACAATAACCTGAAAAATACAGCTCCAAAGATTTCAAGGAAGTATAAATATGATGGAGAGAGCCCTCAGGTCCAACAGGCAGTGACATAGGGTGACCAAGACCAATAATCAAAGCCAAATTATTAGCGTTCGGTGCTGCTATGTTCAATGTAGTACACAGAACAGCGCCAGATTTGATGGGGATGCCGGTGCTGGCGCTATAGCCACAAAACAGTTGCTAACAGACGCACATCATAAATTAGACCCTGAATGTATCATTGCTAGAAAGCACCAAGGGGCGGGGCTGCTCAGTCAGGGAGCAATATGGCCGACTGCATCCAGTTTGTGCTCTTATAAATGTTGGGCAACTGTATTAGTAAAAAAAGAATCACAGGCTGTTTTGGGACACTGGGCTGGGGATAGAAGGTGATGGCATAAGAAAACGGTTTACACAATTAAAGCCTCTGATGTTACCTTGCTAAAGAAACATACACAGGATAACTACAACACTAGTTCACCCTAATGTCTCCTGTGTTTTCACAATCAACTTCAAAGTCCTCACTCAAAATCTGATGAAGCCTCTGGGGGGGGGGGGGGGGGGGTGACACGTACAAGGGGCAAACTAGGCTGTCTCCAGCTGCCTATAACTTGAACACAATGGCATTTGAACACCTGAAAACCCCATTTATGAAAACAAGGCTGTCTAAAAATGATGCTGCCACACATTTACTGTATGTAACTTGTCTGCAAAATTTACATTTAGAGTGTTGCTCTGCTTTTAATGTTTATCTTATAATTCTTACTTTTTCCACCTTACCACTTATCAGAATGATAACTATATCCCCAGCTCTCTCAACTGATGGTGCTTTCTTTTTCTTCTTTCTTCTCTTTGGTAATACATATTTAAGGCCTAGCCTCTAAGAAATGTCGCTCCATAGGAAACTTGACCTCCAACCAGGGCCCGCCTTAAAGTGGACCAAAACACAGGATAGTCAATATTTTTCATTATCCTGGGTTTTGGTCCTTTCCCCAGGGGCACCCTGATCGGGGGTGCCCCGCTGTGTGAAACCCCCCAGGACGCAGAGCCCAGCTCACCTCTTCCCGGCTCCACGGTGCGTCTAAGAGCAGCCTCTCTGACGGCCGCATCCTCCGCTTCCATGTAACAGGGAGCGTGCCCATGCCGGCCATTCACAAATACCCGACACGGGTACACTCCCTGTTAGAGGGAAGAGGTGAGCTGGGCTCGGCGCCCTGGGGGGTTTCACACAGCTGGGCACCCCTTATCGGGATGCCCCCAGGGAAAGGACCAAAATCCAGTATAGTCAAAATCCTGGATTTTGGTCCATTTTAAAGAGGAACATTGGAGACATCCAAGTTCCACTGCTGTAAATCCCTCCAGAAGCCTCTTTTTACTCACCTTCCTGCATCTCTGCACCACCACCACATCCCGGCTCACCTAAAGTCTTGGCAACTTATAACTACAAAACCGCACCAGCCTATGTTATAGGTGTGCCCTCCTGGCAACTCACATACGTTTTCTACTAGCCAGGGGCCCCACAACCCCCCAAAAAACAGGTCCCAAACGGCACCACCCAAAAATATCCTTAAGAATTGCAATATAAATTTATTGTAGCAAAACATATATAAACAAACAATTATAAAAGCATTTAAAAAAGACACACAAAACACTGGTAACCTCCGGGGAACACTGCTATCAAGCTAATCCCTATATATCAATGGCAGTGACAATTCATAAAACAGAGAACATAATCCCTCCTACCTATAAACATCCCTACTCCAATCTCATATATAAAGTGCATAAAGAAGTATACTAATGTGCAAAAATGCAATAAGTGCTATAAAGTGCTCAGGTATTAATCTACTGATAAGGACAGCCGAGTGGGAAAAAATATAATTCTGTGATTACTCACCTGTAGAATTGTTATTATGAGTATACAGTACGTCCTGCTCCAGATAAGAATCATTACACTTGGGTATTTCTCCGCCAGATGGTGCTGGACTGCAGAGACCGCGAAATTGGCTCCTCCCAGCCCCTCAAATACCCGGGACCTCCCACAAATCCCCAGCATTGAAAAGCAGTTAACGAGAAGCCGGGAGAAAGAAAACAGAACCAACTAGTAACTATAACAATGATAACAATCACCATACAGGGGATCCAGGATAATGCAAAACCAAGGGTGGGGTGGAGCAGGACGTACTCATAGTAACGATTCTACAGGTGAGTAATCACAGAATTGTATTATTCTTAGTATACAGTACGTCCTGCGCCAGATAAGAATCATTACACTTGGGACATCCAATAGCAGTGTCCATAAAGTAGGGTGGGATCCCCAAAGGTAACAGCAGACAGGTCATACCACTGCCGCCTGCTGAACCTTGCGGCCAAAAGCAGCATCAGCTGAGGCCCTAACATCAACCTTGTAAAACTTTGAAAAGGTATGAACAGAAGACCAAGTAGCGGCCTTGCAAACTTGTTCAACAGAAGCCTGGTGCTGAAAATCCCAAGAGGCACCAATAGCACGAGTGAAATGAGCAGTAAGGCGGAAGGGAGGATTCTTCCCTTTAGCAGAGTAGGCCTGAATCAAGGCCTGACGGATCCATTTGCTGATAGTAGATTTAGCAGGAGCCAAACCCTTCCTGGGACCAGAAGGGACCACAAAAAGAGCATCAGTTTTTCTGAATGGTGCAGTAGCCATCAGATAGTACTTCAGACACCTAACCACATCAAAGGAATGCAAGACCCTCTCCTTAGCGTTACTAGGATTAGGGCACAAGGAAGGAAGAACAATGTCCTGATTCAGATGAAAGGCAGACACGACCTTAGGCAGAAAATCTGGCTTGAAGCGAAACACCACCTTGTCCTGGTGTCTCTCAAAGTAGGGGGGCTGGATGGAAAGCGCCGCCAACTCAGACACACGCCTAACAGAGGTAATAGCCACCAAAAACACAACCTTGAGAGTAAGAATGGCCAGGGCAGCCTCCTGCACAGGTTCAAAGGGAGCACCCTGCAAGGCAGACAAGACCAAGTTCAAATCCCAAACAGGCAACATAGGCTTACGTGGGGGACGCACATGAGTAACCCCCTGGAAAAAAGTCCTGATCAGAGAATGCTGGGCAAAGGACCTCTGGAAGAAAACAGCCAGGGCAGAGACATGACCCTTCAGAGTACTGAGTTGGAGCCCCAGCTCCAACCCATGCTGCAGGAACTCCAGGATCCTGGGAATAGAGAATACACGACAGGGAAGAGACCTAGACTCACACCAGTCAATGTAGGCACGCCAAACCCTATAGTAAATGGAAGAAGAAGACTTTCTAGCCTTTATCATGGTATCAACAACAGAGGCAGACAGCCCCTTCTCCATCAAGATGGAGGTTTCAGCAGCCAGGCAGTCAAAGCCAGAGTTTGTAAATTGGGATGGCGTAAGTGACCCTGAGTGAGCAGGTCTGGCACCCTGGGCAGAGCATACTGATCTACTGCCAGCTGCACCACGTCTGCGAACTACACTCTTCTTGGCCACCTGGGGGCCACCAGGATTGCTGGCACCCCCTCCTGAGCTATCTTGCGCAGAACCCTGCCCAACAGGAGAAATGGAGGAAAGACATACAGGAGCTGAAAGTCCTGCCATGACACTGCTAGGGCATCCGTGGCCAAGGCCAGGGGATACTGGGACAGGGAGACAAAGGCCGAGAGCTTGTGATTGTGACGGGACGCAAACAGATCCACATCTGGTTGGCCCCAACGGTGACACAGAGATTGAAACACCCTGTCGCAGAGGGACCATTCTCCCAGGCGAGAGGCCCCCCTGCTCAGAGAGTCTGCCTGCAGATTCTCCACCCCCGGAATGTACACAGCTGATATGCAGGGAACATTGTCCTCCGCCCAGGCCAGGATCAGAGACACTTCCTTGAGGTCCGCCTTGCTCCGGGTCCCTCCCTGATGATTGATGTAGGCAACCGCGAGCGTACCTGAACAGGCCGGCCCCGAAGTTGTTGGTTCAAATGAGCCAGAACCAACCTGATCACCCTCAGTTCCAGAATGTTGATAGGTGTGTGGGCCTCCTGAGGGCCCCACCGCCCTTGGAACTGCAGGGACTTCCAGAGACCCCCCCAACCTGTCAGACTGGCATCCGTGGTGACCGTCTCCCAGCAGAGGGCCAGAAAGGATCTGCCCACCAACAGGTTCCTGGAGTCCAGCCACCACGATAGGGACCGCCTGACTAGGGGGGACAGCACAAGGACCTGGTCCAGGGACGCAGGATCCTTGTCCCATACTGACAAGAGGTGGAGTTGCAGAGGCCTCATGTGAAACTGGGCATAAGGGACCGCCTCGAAGTACGACACCATCAGGCCCACCAGCTGCATTCCCTGCCTGATGGAGGGATGAGGGCAAGATAGCAGGAACTGAACCTGCGCTAGCAGACTGTCCACCTTCTGCTGAGGAAGAAAAATCCTTGCCTGAACTGTATCCAGATTCATTCCCAGGAAGGGTGTCACCAAGGAGGGAGACAGGGAAGATTTGGGATGGTTGATCACCCAGCCAAATGACTCCAGAGTGGACACTACTAGTTGAGTATCCAGCTCTGCCTGTTGGAGGGACTGAGAAGTAATGAGAATGTCTTCCAAATAGGGCAGCACGCGAATGCCCTGAGACCTGAGCAGAGACATCACTCATGCCAGCACCTTGGTGAACACTCTGGGAGCTGAAGTGAGACCGAAGGGCAATGCCACAAATTGGTAGTGCTGATCCTCCAGAGCGAACCTGAGGAACCTTTGATGACCTGGAAAAACAGGAATATGAAGGTAAGCATCCTTGATGTCCACAGAGGTCATGAAGTCCCCTGGACACAGGGAACTGATGGCAGAGCGCAAAGTTTCCAAGTAAAAGCGCCTGCACCTGACAAATTTGTTGAGGATCTTCAAGTCCAGGATGGGCCTGACTGACCCATCTCTTTTGGGCACGGTGAAAAGTTTGGAATAGAAACCCTTGCCCCTTTGTTGTAAGGGGAACTGACAGATGACCCCCAGCTCCAGAAGACTTTGCACCGCCAGAACTAGAGCCTGAGCTGACATAGGGTCCTGAGAGATCCGGGATCTGATGAATCTTGGGGGCGGCCAGGCAGCAAACTCTATCTTGTAACCGGAGGACACTACCTCCTGAATCCACCGGTCTGAGACATGAAGCCTCCAGACGTGAGCAAAATGCTGAAGCCGTCCCCCCACCCGGATGGGTGAGGGCGCCCCTTCATGACTGAGGGGGCTTGGGAGAAGACTTAGGCTTGGAGCCCCAGGATGAGCCAGGGCGTCCACGTCCTCTGCCCCTACCCCAGAAATCTCCTTGGGCCCCGGTAAGGGAGACCCCCCTCCCCTGTCTGGCTCCATGGTAGGGGGAGGAAAAGGAGCCCTGTCCCCGACACTGCCGCCTGCGCTGGGGTAACCTGCCTCCCTTAGCAAACAGGTCCAGGCGGTCCCCAAACAGGCGTAGTCATTTGAAGGGAAACCCAGTGAGAGCTTTCTTGGCAGCGTTGTCAGCAGCCCACTGGCGCAGCCAAACCGAGCAGCGTATAGCCACCACAAGGGCAAAGGTTCTGCCACACATCCTAATGGTATCATCCAAGGCAGAGAGGACATAAGTCACATAAACCTCACAACGAGAGAGTGCATTAAACTCCTCACTAGACACATCATCAGGAGCACCATCAAGGACACTTCTAAGCAGGGTCCTAATAGCCACAGCCGTAATGGCAGAGGCACAGACCTGGCGCAGCGCCGTCCCCACACAGGCAAAGGCATGGGACGCCAGCTGATCAATACGTCGGTCCTCACCATCCCGCAGCGTAGTAGAGTCAGGGGAATGCATGACAGAGGTGTTAGATAACCCTAGGACCGGGGCATCCACCTCTGAAGGGGATGACCAACGCTTCACCACATCAGCAGGAAAGGGATATCTCTTATCCCAACTCTTAGGGACTCCGGAAAGCCTGCTTGAGCACGAGATTATTCCCTGAGCATGAGATTATTAAAATGGGCTTGCTCAGGAAACTCTAAATGTGGCTTAGCAGTATGAAACAATTCCCCCTGCTGCCTGGGGCTGCAACCAGGGGAGAGATAGACAGTACCTCAAAATTCTGAGCCAACAGCCTATCAGTATCATCTGGGGCCCAGGGGTCAGAGCCAGAATCATCATGACCCCTGGGCCTCTCATCAGATGACTCCGAGTCAGAGAATAACTCCCCTTTTTCCCAGGGCTGTATTTACCATTAGGCAACCCTAGGCACGTGCCTAGGGTGGCAACCTGGAAGGGGGGGAGGGCACTGCCCTTACTACTGTAGTAAAGAAAAGAAATTGCCTCCCAGCAAGCACCCCCAGCCACAGAAGGATGCAGAGTGTATTTGTGTGAAGAGGGGTGCAATGTGTTTAACACAGGCCTGGAAAGAGCGACAGTTTGTTTAGGTCACGCCCCCTCATTGATTGATGGATAGGAGATAGGAGACGTAACAGTTACAACAATACAAACATGAATAGGCGAATGAATCATTTATTGCTGCAGATCTGCATGTTATACACTTAAAGTGCCTAGGGCACCATGAACACCAAATACGGCCCTGCTTTTTCCAAAGGGGTATAACCAGACAGTTCCAAGAACTCATCAGCCTCCATAGGGAAAAGAGTGACATCAGGCGTCAAGTGCCGCTTCTTAGCAGAGGCCTTACGCGCCAAGGTATTAGCAAGCAACTTCTCAACACTAGCCAGTCTGGAAGACACATCAGGCTGACAATCCCCACTGGCATGCAACTCAATGGGAGTCAAATTTAAGCTTGGGGGAGTAGGTGACGCCATACGAGGCGCAGGCCCAGCTACTGGTAAACCAGGCTGCAGCACAAGCACCTGCTGGGCACAAGGTATACAGACCCGCACATTGTCAGCACTAGTAGGGGACACCCCACAACCCACACACAGCCGGGCATGTCCCGAAGGAACCCCGAGCACATTATCCTGAGACGCCTCCATATGGTGATTATAGCGGCACAATTGGGATTCAAGCTATAAAAGTAAACCGGGATGCCCCAATAGCCCGCTAGGGAAGTGGGAGTAATTTACACACTAGGCCTCACAAGTTTAATAACTAAATAGAGGGAGTAGGGCCGGGAGAAACCAATAGAGCTCGACCTGACTGAAAGACATAAGCGAAGAGAACCCCATAAGTGACATGTATAATGACATAGGGTAAATAAAGCCGAACGCGAGGGCACTCACGGACCGCGGTAGGTAGAAGCCAGCCACGCAGCAGCCGAATCCAGAGAAAAATGGCGCCGGGTATACCTCAAGGGGCGGGCCGCGGAGACAGTGACGCGGAACACGCCAGCCGCGGGCCCCCCCCGAAGAGCGCGAAGCAGCGCACGTGACAAGCAGCCAATAACAGCGCACCAGAGCCTGAAGTAATGCCGCCGCCAACCGCGGAGCACAGTGGAAGCGCGCGTGGCGGCGGCGGCATATTCAAAAACGCAACCAGTGCAACCAAGTCAGCGCAGAGACTGACACCAACCAGAAGCACATAATACAGTGAAGCACCAAGGCATATACACCCCCCCCCCCCGAGAGCTACAAGGGAGACCAAAGGAGGGCAGCGGCCACTTAACATAGGGCCCACCGATAGACAGGGGCAAGGGGCAATAGGGCGGGAGGAGCATCCCATAGAGGCTCACCATATGCCTGTACCGCCTACCCTTTGGTGGGGGCCTGCGGTGGGGCAGCGCACCTAAGCACCTGACAGCGGTGCTGCCTACCATCACCCGACCAGCGCAGCCAAGGCTGGGAGGCACATTAAATATGGAATGGGTGGGAATAGTCCTACAGGGCCGCAGGCTAATAGCCCCGCTAACCTGCGAGAAGTGAGAGCCATCTTCTTTGGATTTGTGGGAGGTCCCGGGTATTTGAGGGGCCGGGAGGAGCCAATTTCGCGGTCTCTGCAGTCCAGCGCCATCTGGGGGAGTAATACCCAAGTGTAATGATTCTTATCTGGAGCAGGACGTACTGTATACTAAGAATAAGGTAAATGTTTGATATTTGCACATGTTGTTTGATACAACATGTGCAACCTTACATGACCATAACCTAGGCTTGAAAGCAGGCGTCCGTAACCCCGGACCCCGCCAGCGCGTTTCGGAACCACCCTCCCGTAACTTCATCCGGGCAGTGTGTGGCCATCATCTCCCCCCCCCACACCTCCCTTTGTACTCACCCCCATCGCTCCCACACCAAACGCGCGCGCTGCGGCGCCGCCGAACACACCCCCAGCCGGAAGTGCGTCAGCGGCCCCAGCCAGCCCCAGGGGCTATGGCCGTCTGACGCACTCCGTCCGGAAGTGCGTCAGCGGCCCACCGTGCGCTGCATCACGCGGAAGTGCAAATGCCGCAATGAAAGGGAAGCGTCCGCCCGCATAGAGGAGCTGCACCGGCCGATCGGCGCACCAGAGGAGCACCCGGCGGCGCCACAGCCAGCAGCACGGAACGTGGAGGGTGAGTACACAGGGAGAAACAGGTGTTAAGGGAAGCTCCAACTATGACAATAATGAATCAAAAAACACACAAAGCAATTGCTACCTAGACACATATTATTCAATGGCCATACTGAATTCCATATATGAATCATTGTCAGAAGACCCATACTATTAGTAGAAGGCTCCTATGCCTATCGTAACACGCTAACCTGATCTGTACAAAAGGAGGCAATAAGAGGGGGAACAAAACACGGAAGAGTGAGTAGGGGTTCATTTCTTAAAACACCCCACAACCCTCCGCGCATACCCACAACTAAAGCCTTGCACGCACCCGCGTCTGGCCTTTCTGAACGGGGCAGGTGACAGCTAAGGGGTGAGCAGGGGATGCTGCCAGCAGCACAATCGTCTCCCTTTGGGGTCGAGTGAAAGCAGGAGCGCACTTGTACTCACCCGAGTCTGCGTCGTGGGTGCAACAAGAAGGTGAGTGAATGGATACACACAGCCATTTCGGGATGCCCCCACTGAGAGGAACAACACCCTCAAAAGTGAAAATCGGGTGTGTGGTTCCAATTTAAATGTAAAGGTGCCCTGTGCAAGACTGCAGGATTGCACCCCCCATAGGGACCTGGCCTTCCTTGTGTGCCCCCCCCCCCGTACCCAAATGAGCCATGAGCCTGACATCCAGGCAGGGGTGGCAAAATATGACAGGCAAGAACGAGCTCCGCGGGCAAAGTGTAAAAATCTAAACTTATAAAAACTAAGTGGAAGTGGTGGCGCCCCTTTCAGTAGGGTGCCCTTTGTGGGTGTACGCTTCACACAAACCCAAAGGCCTGCCTTCACCCACCCCTCCAACACAGCATAATATACAACTAGCCAGTGGTCAGTATATGACCTCAGTTACCCCAATGTTACACTGCTCAGCAGGAAGAGGACTAACACGGGACTCTGGAAATCCTCACAGTGTGTGAAATCTATACAGCTATAAAAACCTAGAACTGACTTTATATAACTAACCAAAGGTCATGTGGTATAGGCTTTAATGCAAACAGTAATGTCACACATACTCTATTCAGCACCGCAACATAAGGTCATTAATATGTGTTTAAGTGGTTGTGTAACAGGCACAAAAGCAGGTCAGGATGTCCTATACAATGTTATATAATGAACTCAACTCATTGCTTTATGAAGGGAAATTGTGTAGCGCAGTGTCAGTAGAGGCACAATTACCAGGGATCCCAAACTCATTCAGAGCAGCTCAAGACTGTGACAGCCTTTGTATGATTCTGTGTAGATAATACACTATAAAGTATATCGCGCCAACAATGAGAGCTCTCCACACATTTGTGACATTTGCTTAGTGCCCTATTTTAATGTTTAGTGCAAGTAAACCCTACTGAGCCAAACTCAACACAGAGGGTTTGGCAAAGCCTTTACTTCAGACTGCAGCCCTGACCATTTATATCCTTCTTTTCTAAGTAGCTTGTGCCACTAAATATTTGGATAATGTTAAATCTTGAGTTATTTTATATAGTACGCGTTATAATAAAAAAAGACTCAACGTATATTTGCAAGGGTGCTATTATGTTTCAAACAGCGAATTCTGCTTAAATAATAAAAATAATAATAATTAGATTTCAATGTATAAATGAACTGATGTTTATATCAGTCCACAATTGAGCTTTCTTCACGGATATTGATCAAAAACATAGCATCATGTGAAATGTAATCACTGCACAATGTTTTAGGCCTTATGCACTCTAATCTTATTCACAAACTCGTCAAAATAAATTCTTAGAATCACTACTTCTCCATTTTTCTTAAAGCGGACCTCCAGTCAAACAAACAAAGTAAATTGCTCCCCTAAAGCCCCCCTCTGGCAATCAGTGACATAAGTTTATTGGGAGGGATTAACACCATGAAGATGTTAGCAGGCAGATTCTGCACTCTTAAACCTACATGGCAGCAGCCATCTTGCCACACACATTAAGGTGCCATCTCTCATAGTTCTGTGCAATAATCTTTTATTTCTAGCTAGAAGTAGTAGGACTTCAGCTGCAATGACTCTTCATTGTTTTGCTAGCTGCTGTCATCTTCTAAATATTATATATAACATTATATATAATATTGTATCCCCTGACTGGATACTTTTTACGCCCGCTGCCGCCATAGGGTTTATTGGTTTAGTGTTTGTGTGTGTGAAAAATGACAGGCAAACTTCTCCTTGTTTCTGAGGCATATATATATCTTAGGCCCTTATTTATGAAGGAATAGCGACAGGTAGCGACGGGTGAGCGACCGGCAATGACGGGCACCGCCACGAGAACGCCGGCTCCCCACCACAATCACACATTTATCAAACCGATCCTGCTTAGCGACTGAGATAGCGCCAGATAGCCACTCATTCATCATTATTCCAGCCTCAGCCCACAGCGCCAGCGTCCGACCTTGAACAGCGACAGGTATGACCTCTCGCTACCTGGCGCTCTCCAATGCATTTCAATGGAACAATCTTTAAATATTCATAATTAATTGTTATTAATGTTTTTGTTTTTTTGTTTTTTTTTTAAATGTGAAAAATTCTGTGACCACTTCTGCCATGTTAGATAATTTTTTTAAGGTAAAAAAAAAAAAAATTGTGCAGAATTGATATTACAGGTCTGATATTATTGTATTCATATTACTAAATTCTTTACATTTTTTTTTTTTGGTTTACAAAAATATGGTGGTTTGGGGGTTAAAAAACAACTTTTAACACATCGCCGCCAGCGCTCTGGGGTTTAAACATGCATTTCACAGCGCCAGAATTTTTGGAGCGTGATTTTTTTGATGAATATGGTGGGAGCCGGTCGCTCTGACCAGTCGCTATCATGCGCACCCATTCAGCGCGGAACCTGTCAAACAGCGACTCGTCACCCCGTATTCAACATTACTGCACACCGTCGCTATCAACAACCGAACAATGGCCAAGCACAGCGACTACTAGCGGGCGCTGTGAAAATACTGCTACAGTCGCTCAACTGTCGCTACCTGCCGCTGTTAATGAATCGGCCTCCCTGTTTGCTGTGAATTGCTGCTGGCACAGCACCACCTAAATCTCATGTGTAAGCAGGACTATCAGGTGTTTGGCAGGATGGCTGAGCCCATGTAATTCAAGAGTGATTAATCTTATGTGCCATTCCACAACATCTGCATGGGGTAAAAGTTATACTAAAGACAAGCCCGATTGTTGTCCCATTTTCTTGGGCTGCACGTAGCACTGTCCCAAACTTCAATCCATTTTCAAAAAGACCCTGTAGCTCGTAGGCTATTTGTAAAGGTATTAGAGCGTTGGAGATGCAGAGAAAAAATGAGGAGAAAAAAAGTGGGTGTAGCAACAGCGATGTGATGTAAGCATGCTGTGCGCTTTACATATATCATGGTACAAAATAAGTACATTGTTGTGCCTCTAGTTATTACTGCCTGCACATAGTGTGACCAGAAAAGGGGGTGAGAGGTGCTGCTGTCTAAGAATGTCTCCAGCCTGCTAGCACATAGTGTGAGCAGAGAGGAGGCGGGGTTTCACAGCCACAGAGAGGCAGCCAATCTGGACGTCTGGGGAGGGAGTGGGGGGTGTTTCTGTTCTCGGTTCACTGAAGGTTGATTGAAGGACCAGGTCAGCGGCGTGGGGATTGAAAACTGAATGAGGAAGTGATTTCCTCACTAAGTAAACCAACATAGCAGGAAGGAGAGCGCTGAAGAGACTAAATGTAAGGCAAGCTACTGATTTTTATTTTTTTTACTTTTGACTTGCCAATCAATTTAATCCCTCTCAAACTGCTTATGTCATAAGAAGGGAAGCAATTTACTAAACTTTCCTTTTTTGACTGGAGGTCACTTTAAAGTGGAAGACCAGTCGGACTGGACCTGGCCGCCAACCCTGCTGCTGCTGTACTGATTGACTGACTAGGCTCTCAGTCATGGCCAGGGCCTCAATCTGCAGGGGAGCTGGCAGATACCGCCTGTAAGTTTAGCTATGTTTTTTATTTTCATACCCCAAAACAATGTGGAGCGCCTGCCAAAAAGGCTGGTCATACTGAACTTCTGCTTTAATGCAAAAAAAGCTACACAATATACTTGCAGGCGTTCTGTGTCACTTTCCTCTTTCAGCTGGCACCAAGAACTAGAGAACTTTAGCACCCCCGACTTGCTGCACCCAGCACAAGTGCCCCCCCTGCTGCCCCCTAGCTACACCCCTGCCAAGAACACACTCAGTATGTATATCAAATATGATCTGAGGGGGGCTCTCTCTTGCCTTAAAGTGGACCAAAACCCACATTTTTAACTAGCATCCGATGAATTGCCCCCCTATGAAGAGTACCTTTTGCCAATTTCCACTGCTCCTGCTTTACTCTAATCCCAGATAATGGCGCCTCTGTAAAGCTCCGCCTCCTCCATTCATTGCCATTGTTGTGTGTGGCAATTATGTCATTGCCCCACCTATGCAATGATTGATCACCTGTCGTCTCACACTGACGGACAGCAAATAAATCAGTGCTCCAGGACAATTCGAAAAGCAAAAATATCCATTTCTAGTTGTACACCCTAATAGGGGAGTATTGGCAGGGGCTTTGCCAAATGTATTTCACAAGTTCAGCAGGTTTTGGTCCACTTTAAAGTCTTGCAGGGGGGCCTGGGCATTTATTCATGTGTGTGGGACATTTCAAACAGCACATAGCTAGAGCGAGGATGACAGAACAAATAGAAGCACTTGCAGGTTCTGACAATCTAATATATCAAGGACATGAAATCATGAGTAGGAACTATGATAATATGGCACATAAACCAGGACCCAGTCAAGTCCGCATGAGTCCCGAAGACAGAAGAAAAAACTCAACACATCTCCCTGTCTCTTTCTTTCCTTGATCTCTTTCTTAATATTAAGCAGGCTTAACCAGGCCAAGCATATCAGCTGAAAAATACCTCAATTGGGCCTGTCCTCCGTAGAAGTAAACATGTTCCCTACGAATAGGGGCTGTTTCAGAGGACCCCCTAATACTCCATTCAATAGAAGGATGCAAAAGGAAGTTCAGGAGACCAGTTAGCAGCTCTGAAGATCTGGTCCACCAAGGCCTGATAAGGACATCCTGCCACTGTGCATTACCAGTCCACAGAAGTGATCTCCAGCCCTTTCCCCCAGTTGTGTGGGTCTCTCATTCTCTTCTGCTGCACTATTTATTCCTGTGCATCTTTGTGGATATCTGAAAACCTGTCGTGTTGATGGATCTCAAGGAAAACATTGGGGAACACTGCTCTATATACTAGATAAATAAAACTTGATGTAAGGGAGTGTTATATACTTTAACATTTAATAAAGTATCTTCCACTTCTTCAGCTGTGACATTCGACAAAACTGCCACATAATATGACATAACATACTGAGACATGCAATTTCCAACCAGAGATGAGATCATTCTGAGATGACAATGGCAGTACCAAGGCCAAGCACAAGGGTTATATCAGTTATATCAATACCTACAATATTTTCTTTAACACATAAAAAGAATTTCCAGGAGGAGGAGAAGTGAATCAAATCTCATTTCATCAACAACTGCAACTGGCAGCTCATTCTATTCAGGATTTCTTGATTTTGGGGGGTGGAGCTGGGCTAAGTGGCGGCACAATGTAAGAACCCAATCAACTTTCTGTGTCTAAGGCATAATTTTAATAAAACTGGAGAAAGTCACATTTTGAGAATGGAGGAGTTGATAGCGGAAGATAGCGGAAGCGTTGAGGCGTACTTGACGACTTGGATGAACTGGATCAGATTTAGAGAGTCAGACTAGGCAAAAGTCTTCTTGAGGGTGGATGTTGATCAGGGATGAGGGGACTCCCTTGTGAGACCAGATCTGCGGGGCTCCACCCCAATGCACCCAGAAGCTGGTTGCTGGATCTGGATCCCTCCGGTTTTCCCTCCCTCTGTCTGCCACCCCCCCCCTTCCTTCCCATTTTTTTTCTCTCTCTTCTTCTCTTTTTCTATCAGCCTAATATGTCCCGCCCCTTTTCCCCCCGTGCCTCTGTCTGCCCGCCCCTCTGCTACCCCTTCCCAGGTCTGATGGCGGTGGCCGTGACCATGCACCCCCCTCTCCGCCCCTTTCTGTGTTTCGCACTATGGATGCCCTGTCCTCCCCCACCGCCGATGCGTGGGCTGGGAATATGTGACGGGCGCTAGGTGAAGGAGATTTCCTGCGTTAACTGCTCGCTCGGGAGGCGGGGGGCGTCTGGGGTGGGAGAGGTTAGTCCGGTGCTGTGTGGTGCGGGCGCACGTGTCCACTATGCTTCCACATGTGTTCCTCAGAATATCAGGCCCGTTTACTTGCTCCCCGGAGATATGGATGCCCGCTGTTGGGGGTATGGGATGCAGACACTGCTGACTGATAAACTCGCACGCTGTAAGGCGGGGGGGGGGGGGGCGTGCAGCTTGCGGGGGTGGCATGGGAACCTGGGTCGACTGTCTGTTTTCCTGACATTACCCTTTGTATGTGTACCTATGTAGCGTGTTTTTTTTCTTTACCTGAAAATCTTAATAAGATAAGATTAAACAAGAAAACTGGAGAAAGTACTGAATTGTATATGGGTGTCGAATATACTGTATAGTCAAATGGTACTTTGTACTGTATATATATATGTAACACAGAAACATAGCATGAGAAGACTGATTTTCATACTAGGGTATAGATGATGTAGACTAAATTTAGCATGACAGGTCAAATTATTTAAAATATTTGTGCTCAAGGCACATCCTAATCATTGTTCTAATATCTGATCTTAAACCAACCAATTGCCCGAGGGGCCAAATACAGTAACACTTAACCCTGATTTCACTGTCACAAATATATTCTTAGGGCCTTATTTATCAAGGAATAGCGACAGATAGCGACAGATGCGACAGATAGCGACTGGGGAGCCGGCCAGCAAAGCCAGGTGTCACGCTCTGGTAACTCCAGCCCTCCAGATAAGACCTCAACCCACAATCTCCGCAGCCAGCTTCACCTGTAGGAGCCCCCGCTTGCCGGGACGCAGAATACGCCTGCCCGGGATCGGTTGCCCCCAGGACTTCAATGGCTCAAAGGATGAGAGCTTACTGGGTTAGAGGTCTGAAGAACCAATGGCTAAGAGCGAGTGTAGCGGAAGTCCAGAGGCAGGCCAGAGGTTAACACGGGAGGCAGAGTTTGCAGCGGTACAGAGGGGTGAGACAGCTCGAGGTCTAGGTACACGGTAGAGGTCGGCAACGGAGATCAGATCGAGATTGGTTGGTTCAGGCAGAGGTCGGCAACGGAGATCAGAATAGTCAGTTCAGGCAGAGGTCGGCAACGGAGATCAGATTGAGAATAGTCGGTTCAGGCAGGGGTCAGCAACAGGGTTTCAGATCGAGAGGCGTCAGCAAGGCAGAGGTTGGCAACTGGAAATCAATCGAGCTTCAATGCACAAGACAAGCTTGGTACTAGGCGCTATAACAGGCACTGACACACTGCAGTGGCAATCCCTTTATAGGGGTAGACCCAGCTGGATTGGACAGGGAGGCAGTGACTGTGATTGGTGCACTTTGAATCTGTGAGCTGATTTGTACATTTCGGCCCTGTGGTCTGATTGGTGCACTCAGAGAGCTCTGGGCTGATTGCTCCAGCTGAACTCCACAGGCATACTGCTCAGAGCTGCGCCTCCTAGGTTTCGCTCTTTTAAACAGCCTCCAGTGGCCATTCTGTGTATTGCACCACCGGAGGACATGAGCTGACTGGACACGCGTGCAAGCACGAGTTGAATGACAGTGGGCAAGGGAGGAGGGCTTGCTTGGAGACACATGCGCCGCTGGGGATGGCACCCGAGGCAGAAGCGGCTGCTGGGCAGGAGGATCCCCAGCCAGTTGCCTAGGGACACTACGGGCACGGGCTGAAGGCAAGTCATTCATGACACCAGGTACCTCAACTAGAACGCCGGCTCACCTCCACAATCACACATTTATCAAGCCGATACTGCTTAGCGACTGAGATAGCGCCACCTAGCAACTCATTCATCATTATCCCAGCCTCATCCCACAGCGCCAGCGAACATCCTTGAACAGCGACAGGTATGACCTCTCGCTACCTGGCGCTCTCCAATGCATTTCAATGGCAGAATGTATTTTAATTAATAAATATTTTTTAATATATTTTTTTTTTTCAAATTTCAAAAAAAAAATCCGTGAACACTTCTTCCTTTGAAAATGTATTTTTTTGGGGATTTAAAAAAAAAATTTTTTTTTTTGCAGAATTGATATTACAGGTCTGATTTTAAACTATTCAGGTTTGAATATTATTTCAAAATCATTCCATTTTTTTTTGGGTGGTTAGGGGGTTAAAAAACTACTTTTAACACATCGCCTACTGCGCTCTGGGATTTAAACATGCATTTCACAGCGCTAGGAATTTTTAAGGCTGATTTTTTAATGAATATGGTGGGTGCCGGTCGCTATGTCCAGTCGCTATCATGCGCTCCCATACAACAGCGAACCTGTCAACTCAGCATCTTGTATTCAACATTACTGCACACCGACTGAGTCGCTATCATCCACCGAACAATAGCCAAGCACAGCGACTACTAGCGGTCGCTGTCAAAATACCGCTACAGTCGCTCGACAGTCGCTATCTGTCGCTATTAATGAATCAGCCTCCCCGTCGGCACAGTCAAGAGAAATAGTATTGTTACTATTTTTAGATTTAAGGTTAAATATATTTTTTTTGCATAGTTTGGTAGGAATTCAAAAGCACCAGAGGGTTTAACTAGTCATATAAAAAACATATTTGTAAGGTCTCAAGACTCACCCACTCTCTGTGTCCAGCCTTTACATGACACTGCAGGCTGATACAGATTAATGACCTACTTTCGATTTTAGAGTCTGCACCATAGTTACAGGCTTCTAAGGTGTGGGGTGTAATGTCTATTCTTGCCCCTTCTCCCCAAGCTTTTCTCTCCTCTATTTGCCTTATCTCTGTTCCTGCCCAGTCTTCTCAGAGCAAACCTGCCCCTAATTTTGGAGCCCTTATTTAACAAGGGATAGCGCCAGGTAGCGAATGGTGAGCGAACGGTAATGACGCTCACCGCCACGAGAACGCCGGCTCCCCTCCGCAATCACACATTTATCAAGCCGATCCTGCTTAGCGACTGACAGAGCGCCAGATAGCAACTCATTCATCATTATTCCAGCCTCACCCCACAGCGCCAGCGAGCGACCTTGAACAGCGACATGTATGACCTCTCGCTACCTGCCGCTCTCCAATGCATTTCAATGGAGCAATCTTTAAATATTCTTAATTAATTGCTATTAATGTTTTTTTTTTTTTTTTTGAATGTCAAAAATTCTGTGACCACTTCTG
Organism: Gastrophryne carolinensis; assembly: GCA_027917425.1. NCBI lineage: Eukaryota > Metazoa > Chordata > Amphibia > Anura > Microhylidae > Gastrophryne > Gastrophryne carolinensis. Next base: position 99,945,083 of record CM051235.1, on the reverse strand, counting down.
CAATGTTAGATATTTTTTTTAAGGTAAAAAAAAAAAAAAAATTGTGCAGAATTGATATTACAGGTCTGATATTAATGTATTCATATTACAAAATGTTTGTAAAAACATGTTTTTTTTTTTTACCCAAAATATGGTTGTTTGGGGGTTAAAAAACTACTTTTAACCCATCGCCGCCAGCGCTCTGGGGTTTAAACAAGCATTTCACAGCGCGAGAATTTTTTGAGCGTAATTTGTTAATGAATAAGCTGGGAGCCGTTCGCTATGGCCATTCGCTGTCATGCGCTCCCATACAGCGCGGAACCTGTCAAACAGCGACTCCTAACCCCGTATTCAACATTACCGCACACCGACTGAGTCGCTGTCAACAGCCGAACAACGGCCAAGCACAGCGAATACTAGCGGGCGCTGTGAAAATAATGCTACTGTCGCTCATCTGTCGCTACCTGGCGCTATTAATAAATCGGCCTCCCCGCCTTCCAGTGTCAGGACAGCAGAGAGGAAGAGTATTAACAATGTGCAACTCACAAGCGTTGAAGCGGAACAAAACCCAGGATTTGGACTACCCGGGTCTTGTTCTGTGCCCCAAGGGCATCCAGATTACCTGCTTACCCTTTACCAGGTCCAATGGCGCATGCACAGGCTATCTTGCAAACAGAGTCATTTGCCATGCCTATGTCATTTGGCAAATGGTTGTACCCCTCTGCAATGTGAGCACGCATCAGCGCATCTTTGGGCTGTGCAGCCATTTAGACTGGCTGCACAGGGGCGCACACACTGTTAGGGATGCAGCTGCTTACGCTCCCACTGCAGATGGACAGATTTGTTTGCCAAATTACAGCAAACAGCTCTGATTGGATGAGAGCTCGGGCATGCACCTATGGACTGGGGAAAGGTAAGCGGTTAAAGGCAAACTGAGGAATTTCACACAACAGGGCAACCCAAATCATACAGGAAATCTGGTATGAAGCGCAACCTAAAACCAATACACCATGCAGGGTGTAATTCAGAACATTTTAAAACACTATACTTGTGTTTAGACCTAGTTGGGCCTTGCTTAGTAGTATTATTAGACATATAACTGAGTAAAATGGCTGCCATGTATTGTTAAAGTCTACTTTTGTGACCTCAAATCAGATACAGCCAATGGGCACATGGCTACATGACTGCCATCCTGTCCCACACTGCTCTTTCCTGAAGTGCTGGTATGAGAAACCGAACCACCGGGGTACCCAGGAACTTCTGTATATGGAGGTGTCCCTTGTTCTTAATGGTAGTCAGGTTTCTCATACTGGAGGTGCGAGAAAGCAAGTATATAATTCCCATCTTCAGTAGCCAAACAGGAAATGAGGCTAGATACGAGGGATTTAATTTAACAATGCTAAGGACAACAAATATTTCAGGCCCAATTGTCAGGAAAACCAGGAAAGCTGCAAAGAAAAACCCAAAAGCAACCTCAGCTGAAATACAAGGCCCCTGCAACAAAGTGGTGTGACTGTATCAAGATGCACAATAATCATCAAATCTGGAACTGAAACAATCACAAAACAAAGTCATTGGAAGTGATGAGACCAACACTGAACATTATAATAGCTGCGTCCCCAACCTGTAGCATGCGATCCACATGTGACCATGAACCACTGGCCGCTGTTTTATTCCTTTGACTTTTTGAAACTGGTGGATCCACTTGTGTTGGGCAAGTATTTTAAGGGGGGGGGGGGGTTGAGCTCCTCTTGTTTATTTTTGAGGTCAGTGATATTAACACAAACTTTTCTTATAATTTTTTGGAACAGCACACACAATGAGCTTTCACAAGAAAGGTAAAAAAAAATATGTGCAGAATTGATATTACAGGTCTGATATTAATGTATTCATATTACAAAATGTTTAGAAAAACTTGTATAATTTTTACATGGTTGTTTGGGGGTTAAAAACTACTTTACACACATCGCCGCCAGCGCTCTGGGGTTTAAACAAGGAATTCACAGCGCGAGAAATTTTTGAGAGTGATTTGTTAATGAATCTGCAGCAAGCCGTTCGCTCTGGCCATTCGCTGTCAGGCGCACCCATACAACGCGGAACCTGTGAAACAGCGACCCCTAACCCCGTATTCAACATTACCGCACACCGACTGAGTCGCTGTCAACAAGCAAACCCCGGCCAAGCACAGCGAATACTAGCTTGCGCTGTGAAAATCACGCTACTGGCGCTCATCTGTCGCTACCTGGCGCTATTAATGAATCGGCCTCCCCGTTTTAACACTGTGACAATGACACTGCAATGCCAGACCTGCACATACAATTCTGCATAAATAAATACATAAAAAAAAACTATAAAAGTGTTTGTTTGCTGGGCAGGAGAGGCCACACAATGATTTGAGCCAAAAATGTTAAAAGTTTACTATAGCAAAACACTATTTATACACAACTAATGAAGCCCCATTAAATGTATGGGAGAGCGCTACAGAGCGACAGGTACTACATGGCTGCTGGCGCCGACGCTATACACTGAGCCGCCTCTAGTAATACATATAACGTTACATGGTGCTGTTAGAGACGCTCACCAGATTCGCTTTCTTAAATGTGGTTTTCACATACAGCCCCCAGTGTTCACCCAACGCTATGTGGCACTACCTTAAATAACCCCCTTATATTTTCTAATACTATTAGCACTGATTGGTTACATTGTGTTCACAGTGACAGTGGATACATTCTGCAACATTGATACATTTTGCTGGAGATAAATGTGCTTGAGTGCAATCCCCTGATTGATTTTAATCTTGTATTTTGTGTATGTTCATGCTGATGATTCATTGTGTATTCATTATTCAAATACATTTATCTTTTTTTGTAGTAATCGGGAGCAATCTGTTTTGGGCTACACTTTGGAAAAGAATTAACCCAAAGTTTTTTACTTTGGGTTAAAAAAAAATTACATTTCCCCACTTCTGGGAGAGAAAAACTCTCCCAGAAGTGAAAAATCAAGTATTTCTGTTTTACCTTTCCAGTTGCTCTCTGCCACATTCAAAGCACTGACATCCTTCTTTGTAAAGGTGTCTAGTTATTGTTGGCCTGACAATAGAAATGGACTGTCAGGTAAGGAGAGCACACCTTAGGAATGGCACTGTTACACCCTGCTGTGTCATGCCATTCTATGGGCAGACAGGCTGCATACCGGAGAGAGGCATGCCCATTGCTTGCATTGCAGACTGCTATTAATGCCAGCTTCACACATCAATGACAAAAAGACCTTACAGCCAAGTGCAAGCCAGTACAAATTCCAAATCTTCAAAGACGTTACAAAAAATTTTCGCTAAACCAAAATACCAAAGAAAAGGCTACAATTAACTGACTGCCCGCAGGCTCAATCCATTGGGATCTTGTAGGGTGAATCGGACAATTTCTTGATGGCTTCTTGGCACACTTTTGTTCATCCAGCCCATTGCTGCCAATCAATGGGAAAGCCTGTTCCCCCTAACTGGAAGCAGGGGTGCACACCAAGGCTGGCCAAAAAGCCAACTGTCAGCACTGTAGAACAAGAACAAGGGCTTTTTAGCCTGCAGGACAAAGAGAGGCTTGCGAGTGGTAAGGTAAGTAATGTATTGCTTCTTAATTAATGAGTCATGCACATGTTCTGGTGTGGTCATACACATATGTGGGACCACTTTGGCTTCCTCTATTCACTTGGCTGTTAGATTACCTTTTTTGTGGTCCTAGAGGAATGAAATTGAAAGGAGGGCAAACTTTGCAGCCCTGCTATGGCTTTTACCCTGCATTGCAGATATTGGAAGGAAAGTCACATGGGACAGGCATCAGGTAAGCTGCTTGCTGACTTATTTTGATTTGGTTTACAGTAACTTTAAAGTGGACCAAAACCCACTGCCATCGGCCTAGCATAGAACTAGGGAAAGGTGAGTTCGTTCGGGTGAACTGGAGGGTTTCACACAGTGGGACATCCCCGATCGGGATGCCTGGGGGGCAAGGACCAAAACCTAGGATTTTGACTATTAAGTTCTGTGCTCACCACATGGAACAAAACAGGAATTTCAGTTCATAGAAAATAAAAAATCACTTTGTCAAGATGTCATGGTTAATTACTGCATTTGCCCCATAAGACGCACGTTTATTCCCCCAAAAGTGTGTGTGTGCTTGTAGGGGGGGGGGGGTGTGTTAGTAACAACTCACATGTGCCAGCGCTCCAGCATTGCTGGCTGGGCTGCCACACTGTGGGAGGCCAGAAGAGTGATGTCTTTGTTCCTGTCGCTGCCTATTTCGGCTGGGGCAAATGCAAACACCAGGCTTTGTGCAGAGGGTGGGCATGGCTTATATATAGAATGGCATGGGGAGATTCCACACTGCCTTTAGGAATGGGAGGGGGGAATGCCACACTGTCTATATAGGGAATGGGAGGGGGGAATGCCACACTGTTTATATAGGGAATGGGAGGGGGGAATGCCACACTGTCTATGTGGATTGGGAGGGGGGAATGCCACACTGCCTATGGGGAATGGGAGGGGAGTCACATTGCCTATGGGAAATGGGAAGGGGGAATGCCAAACTGCCTATGGGAAATGAGAAGGGGGAATGCCACACTGCCTATGGGAATGGGAGGGGGGAATGCCACACTGCCTATGGGCACTGGGAGGGGGGATGCCACTCTGCCTGTAATTGGGGGATTTTGCACCTTGCCATTATTTGGTTCACAATTGGTTCAGAATAGTATTTTTCTTATTTTTCTCCTCCAAATCCGAGGTGCGTCTTATGGACAGGTGCATCTTATAGGGCGAAAAGTACAGTCTTATTCCTTTGATCTGTCAGACAGCTTAGGAAAGCTAAAAAACTGATAATATTTTACCGGGTAGGTAATACACATCATGTGTTTCTTTTCATCTTCCTGCCAGGGAGAGCAACCAAGAAGGACAGCTTTGAATGCAAAACTGCTGAGATCATTGATGCCCCAGCCACACATGATTTATACAAAATCAGATCCATTGCTCTATTGATACTCTTGGATCCCAAACATCTAGGTATGCTTTGCTTCATTTGCTAACTTCGAGTCCACAGTTCGAAACAGAACAACAAAATTCAAACACAGGTACTACCCAGTGATTACTCAGCTAATCAACAAAGGACCTATACATTGATACCATTACCAATGACCTCACTCCTTTATCTGTAGCTAATGGACCTGTGACACTATGCTTCAGTGTATCTTGTACTATGGTCATTTATTATTCTGTCTCCTTGTACTTGTATGACACTTTGGCCCTTATTTAACAAGGGATAGCGCCAGGCAGCGAATGGTGAGCGAACGGTAATGACGCTCACCGCCACGAGAACGCCGGCTCCCCTCCGCAATCACACATTTATCAAGCCGATCCTGCTTAGCGACTGACAGAGCGCCAGATAGCGAATTATTCATCATTATTCCAGCCTCACCCCACAGCGCCAGCGAGCGACCTTGAACAGCGACAGGTATGACCTCTCGCTACCTGGCGCTCTCCAATGCATTTCAATGGAGCAATCTTTAAATATTCATAATTAATTGCTATTAATTTTTTTATTTTATTTTTAAATGTCAAAAATTCTGTGACCACTTCTGCAATGTTATTTTTTTTTTTTTAAGGTAAAAAAAAATAAATAAATAAATTTGTGCAGAATTGATATTACAGGTCTGATATTAATGTATTCATATTACAAAATGTTTGTAAAAACATGTTTTTTTTTTTTCAAAAAATATGGTTGTTTGGGGGTTAAAAAACTACTTTTAACCCATCGCCGCCAGCGCTCTGGGGTTTAAACAAGCATTTCACAGCGCGATAATTTTTTGAGCGTGATTTGTTAATGAATATGCTGTGAGCCGTTATGGCCGCTATGGCCATTCGCTGTCATGCGCTCCCATACAGTGCGGAACCTGTCAAACAGCGACTCCTAATCCCGTATTCAACATTACCGCACACCGACGGAGTCGCTGTCAACAGCTGAACAACGGCCAAGCACAGCGAATACTAGCGTGCGCTGTGAAAATAACGCTACTGGCGCTCATCTGTCGCTACCTGGCGCTATTAATGAATCGGCCTCCCCGTTTAATATGTTTTAGATGTAACTGTCTCATCCTTGTAAACACAAATTGAGACAGAGAAAATTTCTTGGCCCACTTGACAAAGTAAAAACGATTCTACTATATTTTTAAGGAATTTTTTGAGTGATAGATGAAAAAAGAGGAGGAAAAACAAAGTGGTAAAAATAAAAAAGTAGTGAGGTTCTGCAAAGCACCGGGTACACGCCAGTATTTTTCCTGCTCTAGCTTGCCACTATCAGGCTAGAGAAAAGAAAATGCTGCACATGTGTAAAAAAATAACAAAATAGCCAGTGCAACTTTAAAAATAGGTTGAAAGCGCCAAAAACTTTTAATGCCAAAAATGGCAAGCCTTTTAAAAAGTGGAGTACACTGTTAAAAATGCAGTAAAAATGTGCCGGGAGAGTCTTTATAAATAGATGAACTGGCAAAGCAGAGAGAAAAAATGGTAAGAAAAGCTGTTTAACAAATATACCCAGTGCAGTGGTCAGAGGACACTAAAGGACCTCTAAAGTGAAAAACCAAAGCAGACTTTTCTTGTACCCCGGGCAGCTGATCCTTGCTGGTTTGCTTTTTCAGATGGCATGTAGTTGCAGAGTTTGAGCCCTCAGCTTTTTCACTAGTCAGGTCACCTTCTGCTAAAAGCCTCCTCCTGTCTAATCCCAATGTGAACAGCTACTTTCTGTTGTTACACATAGAGGCCGATTCATTAATAGTGGCAGGTAGCGACAGTTGAGCGACTGTAGCAGTATTTTCACAGCGCCGGCTAGTAGTCGCTGTGCTTGGCCGTTGTTCGGTTGTTGATAGCGACTCAGTCGGTGTGCAGTAATGTTGAATACGGGGTGACGAGTCGCTATTTGACAGGTTCCGCGATGTATGGGTGCGCATGATAGCAACTGGTCAGAGCGACCGGCTCCCACCATATTCATCAAAAAATCACGCTCAAAAAATTCTCGCGCTGTGAAATGCATGTTTAAACCCCAGAGCGCTGGCGGCGATGGGTTAAAAGTTGTTTTTTAACCCCCAAACCACCATATTTTTGGAAACCAAAAAAAAAATTTTTAAAAGAATTTAGTAATATGAATACAAAAATATCAGACCTGTAATATCAATTCTGCACAAATTTTTTTTTTTACCTTAAAAAAATTATCTAACATGGCAGAAGTGGTCACAGAATTTTTCACATTTAAAAAAAAAACAAAACATTAATAACAATTAATTATGAATATTTAAAGATTTCTCCATTGAAATGCATTGGAGAGCGCCAGGTAGCGAGAGGTCATACCTGTCGCTGTTCAAGGTCGGACGCTGGCACTGTGGGCTGAGGCTGGAATAATGATGAATGAGTGGCTATATGGCGCTATATCAGTCGCTAAGCAGGATTGGCTTGATAAATGTGTGATTGTGGTGGGGAGCCGGCGTTCTCGTGGCGGTGCCCGTCATTACCGGTCGCTCACCAGTCGCTACCTGTCGCTATTCCTTCATAAATAAGGGCCATAGTTGCTACTAACAGCAAACCAAAAGCAGGAGGCTGGGGTAAACAGACGGGCAAGTTGATTCATTACTAGCGCCAGGTATCGGCAGATCAACCGCTAGTATACGCTGTGATCGGCTATCGGGCGCTGTAACAGAGCGCCTCAGTGGCTGAAGTAACCGGGCCGGTATTGATAAATGAGATGTATGTTAGGCGCTCTAACACCAGTACAGCGTTGCAGGGAGCGAAAGGTAGCGCCAGCTCATTGCGACCGACTCTCAGTGACTCACAGCATATTCACCAAAAAAACACACACACAGCGTCGGCGCTCTGGATCTGGTCGCTGTAGCATAGAGCGCCAGACACTGTGTGATTAAAGTCTGTTTTTGAACACATATCCACCTGTAACAAAGCGAAAACACATGGAATGACATTGTTGTAACATTGTAACATTAACACTTTAATGCCACTGTTTAAACAGAAGAAAAGGAACGTCCATTGAAATGTATGGGAGAGCGACAGGTCTTACCTGGCGCTCTGGAAGCCAGAGCTCCGGCGCTATATGCTGAGCCACCTGCAATGATAAATCGTACGCTACATGGCGCTGTTCCAGTCGCTCTATGGAACCGCTTTCATACATGTGGTATTGCGTACAGCGCCCAGCGTACAGCAGACGCTGCCTGACACTACTAAGCACTACCTGGCACTAGAGCTTCATGAATAAGTGATTTTTCAAACGTTGGGGCAGACTAAAGGAAAACTAGAGAAAAGACTGGGGCATGGCAAAAAAGAATGGGTCCAGAACACAGCAACTACATCGTTCTGAGAGAGCAGAAAAGCAGGCGTCAGCTGTCTGTGGGGGGGGGTATGTTTTTTTTTTTATTTTAAATTTACCCTATGGATGCTCCTTCAGACAGCATGATCCAAAGTATAGTCAAAGTATAGGGATGCAGCCCTCTGGGACCAAAAGTTTATATACGAGCAAATTTCGGGCTCTAAGATAGTCAACACACCCCAGTTGGCACTACTGTCTCTTGTCCCTGGTCCTTTGTCTGACATCAAAAAAGGTGTCCTGAGGCACGTTATTTCAGCTATAAAGGCTATTATCCCGAGGAATTGGAAGTCACAGGACATCCTCACACTAATGGGTTCAGGAACTAGAAAGGATCCACTATATGGAAGACCTAATCTCTAGAGATAGAGACCTGACAAATCAATTTTTACAAACCTGAACAGGGTGGATAGTATATCGGCATTCACGCCTCGCAGCCCTGCTTCACCCCGCGGGACAAGCTTGAAAATTATAGGATCGACCCCCTGCCTCCCTGGGACACAAATGCCTTGGGTGCCAAGGCTGTTGCTAGCTGTGGCGCCAACACAGGCGCAGCTCAAGACTACAGTAACAGTACAGGGGATTATCCTACTCCACCTCCTATACTCTCCTTCCTCACTAGTACCCTGGCTCCCTCACCCCCCATTTTCCAGCCCACTCATAGACCTATTCCCCCTCCTCCCAGCACAATATTAGACACGCCCTACTTCTTGGTATAAAGGGACAGAGGAACCAAATTGCTGCCACTCAGGCTCACCTTCAGCATACAGACACAATTAAGCATGTTGGGTGCCTTCGTAGGGGACACGGTGACCCTATTGTGGTCCTCGGAAAGAGCCTCTCAGGTTCCTCAAAGCTTCCACTCTCCGCAAGCAAGAGCAACTGTACCCATTTCCATGCACAGTTATATGCATAATACTAATGCTAATACCGAATTGGAAATGACGCAGTATACGTAATTGTTACAGGAATTCCTATGTGATGTACCCCCCCCCCTTCTCCCTATTTTTTCTTTCTGTACCCCATGCTATTCTTTTGAAAACCAATAAAACTTGATTATATTTACAAAAGTCAAAGTATGTTTTACCTACACTGTCTCCACTTGCCTAAGCTTTGTACAGTGCATACAGTAGGCTGGCTATTCACTGGGTCTGCCTGGCAGGTTACTGGACAATCCAGGCAAAACTAGTCAATTCATTGAATTCACATTATATATGGGCTCAGTCTACATAATTTTGCCTAGATTGCATACTGAATGGTCAACCTGACTGCCTTTACTGTACAAAAATATAGTAGTCTGAGCCCTGGGCAAGAAAAACATCAGTACCAGATACTGGCTCGTGGGGAGCAAGGGAGTGCTTAGGTGCACTCCTGAAAGAATACTGGGCCCATACTGGTGGGAACTTGGCCCTTCCGCACCCCCAGCGGCCCAAGAGGGAGTGCGGATAATCTGGCAGCGATACCAGCATGCCACCCACCAATCCTGGCAGGTGACATGCTGCCCCCTACCCTGTGAACTAGTATATGAGTCTCCTGGCCCCTTTACCAGTTTACCTCCAGAAGGAAATAAAAAAGCCACCGCCACAAAGTAATTTAGTATTCTAAATCTGACTACTAAACGATCCATATTACCTTTGGCTGGATGTCAAGAAAGACTGGTGCAGGCAAGGGATGGGTGTTAAGCTCAGCTGACATCATTTAAAAATAACCAGCGAGGGATAGAGGTCAGGATGAGGTAAGTATAGCTAAAATTAAGTTATTTAAATCATAAAATATTTTTGGTGTTTTTGTTTTTACTTTTCTGCACCACTTTTGAATCGGAAAGGGGGCCAAAGGACCACTAAACCAGTTCAAAGTGCAAGGTCACTGCAAGCCACCAGTCAAACACAACAGCGGGGGGCTTGCTGAGCCCCCCCCCACCTCATTACCCACAGTCCCAATGGCCAAGTAGGTGCAGAAGAGTCTGGTTGGCTAAGGGAGAGATGGAGCCATTAAAAAAAAAAGATAAATAAATATATATATATATATATATAGAGAGAGAGAGAGAGAGAGAGATGTCTTCCACAAAAAAAAGTGTAAAAATAAATTCTTAAACAGTGCTGAATCGAGCCAAAATGTATTAAAATGGCAGCATTATTGGTTAATTGTTCAACAACTTATCAGAAGCTAAGTAAGCTGGGATACAGCTGATAGGAAATGAGATAAGCTACTACACACCAGTTTATGTCAGTTTTCTTGCCAATTTAACTCCATTTATCCTCATCAGACAAAGGTTATACGGTAAACATTTGCCACACTTAATGCAAACTGCCAGCAATAGTCACAGAAAATACTATTGGTCCAGGGTGAGTGAGTTTATGTGTGGGGGGAGGGTTTTTATTGCTGATGCGTCAACCAGTGTACAGAAAGCTGGACTAGGGGCGATCGTCTACGTGGGATAAAAGGTGAGTATAGCGTTTTTTATTTTGATTCCAAGACAATGACTTTAACATTGTTCGTCCCTAGAATCTGGTCCTTGGGTCTCAACTACACATGTGACTGCTGGTGGCCAAGCATGCTTGTTGATCGGACAGTCATACAGGCATGTGCAAGCAGGTCCAGAGGTCAGGCAGTTCACATGACCAGGCTTGCAGCAAAGTAGGCTTCAGCAATTGATATACCACCCAATGCCAGACCAACAGTAGCTTTTGTGAAAATGTTGCCAACCTTCACCCTGAATAAGATCTTATATGTTTCCCACGCGCTGTGCATACAGATGTGTATGAGCCTTTAAACATTGAAGATGGCGGCTCATGGAGCATCAGGCAGCCTACAAACAGGAAGTGTCTTCTGACGCTTGATGTGTCGCTCTGCATTCTGGGATTGCTGTACTTTCCCTGACCCCAGCTCTGCTCCCTGCCCCCTGTACTTTATCCCGCTCTTCTCTCCTCAGTATGTGTGATGCTTCTGAGTCAAGATCACGGTGCCCGTATCCTAGAGTCCTGAACAGAGTTGCAGCCCAGTGGGGAAAAGAATAATAAGTAAGTGACTAAAAACGTAAAATATATTAATTTTAGATGCTGGGGAATGTTTTTTTTAAGGGTTTGGGCTTTTCATTAATGCCGGTTTAACCTCATAGGAGTGCTAGTACAGTATGCTGCTTTTAAATATTTCATTAGTAATGCTTCCATTTCAGCTACCTACCATGTGCCCCTACATGGAAAATGTCCTGTAGATGCCCTTGTTAGTCAGCCCCTGGAAGCTGGTGGAAAGACACTGGCAGCCGTACTCTTTCTGTTTTACAGTGGAGGGAGTTGTCATGTACCACATCCATTCTTTAAAGAGTACATATAGCAGCTTATGTGACTTCATGAGCAAAGGAATCACATTAGAAAACTCAAACTAAGCAGAGAACAGGGAACAGAGTCTGACTTTAGAAACCTTTGTTTCATTTGTTCTTTTTTTTATATTTAAAGCTATGAATGACATTGCAAAACATTTTAAGACGTAAAAAATAAAGCAACACAATAGCATGAGCTGAGCATCAGCAATTTTACTCCAAAGTAATTATTCTATTCTAATTTCAGAATGACTTTTCTACATAAAAGGCTTCCAATAGCAGGCAACAGGCATTATGTAACAAACAGAATTCATTATTATCTAAGAGGCCGATTCATTAATAGCGCCAGGTAGCGACAGATGAGCGACTGTAGCGTGATTTTTTCAGCGCCAGCCAGTATTCGCTGTGCTTGGCCGGCATTAGCTTGATGACAGCGACTCAGTCGGTGTGCGGTAATGTTGAATACGGGCTGGGGGGTCGCTGTTTCACTGGTCCAGTGTTGTATGTGAGCGCCTGACAACGAATGGCCAGAGCGAACGGCTAGCTTCATATTCATCAACAAATCACGCTCCGAATGTGCTGTCGCTGTCCATTCCTTGTTTAAACCCCAGAGCGCTGGCGGCGATGTGTATTAACTAGTTTTTAACCCCTAAACAACCATATTTTTTGAATGTAACATTATACATGTTTTTAGAATCATTTTGTAATATGAATACATTAATCTCAGACCTGTTAGATCAATTCTGCACATATTTATTTTATTTTTTTTTTTTACTTAAAAATAAATCCTAACATTGCAGAAGTGGTCTCCGATTTTTTGACATTAAAAAAATAAAAAAAAAATTAATACCAATTAATTAAGAATAATTATAGATTGCTCCATTGAAATGCATTGGACATCGCCAGGGAGCGACAGCTCATACCTGGCGCTGTGAGGGAATTTGCAGCGGCGCTGTTCGGTCCAGGCGGCTTCATGATGAATGCCGCGCTAGCCATCGCTCTCGCCGGCGCTAGCCTCATTTTGCTTGATAAATGCGTCATTGTGACCGCCGCCGGGCGTGCTTGAGTCGGTAGTCGCCGTTAGCTGCCGCTACCTGGCGCTCGTCAGACACTACCTGGCGCTATCGCTTGATGAATAAGGGCCTAAGTATACTAAAATCAGTATGAATTGGGCAGAATAGATAGTGCCAGACCTTGGCTTGTGCTAAATAGTCTTGTGCTTCTGATTGGGGTCAAAGGAAAATTGAACCAGTAATCTGTAAATAAGATCAGGGCAGGCGTCAGCACTGGGCATACCCGGGTGGGTGCCAGGGCCCCTGCATCTTGGGAGGACCCACCTCATTCCCTCTACCCTAGGACACAGAGTCATGCACTAACTAAGGACTAAGGACCATTGGCCATTGGGAGAGCCTTTCTTTCTGTCAGCCCTTCTATTCTTTCCTTTTTCTTTCCTTCCATCTATTCTTTGTTTCTCTCTTTCATCTGTTCTTTCAGCCATTTATTTCTATTATTGCTGCCAGTTCTCATATGTTTTGCTTATTTCGTTCTATTCTTTTCTTACTCTTTTTCCTTTTTATTCTATCTCTGTATTTGTCATTCATTCATTTTCTTTCTTTGTTTCTGTTATTGATAGGTAGAAAAAACATCCTTTAACTTTAGTAAACCTCACAATTGAAGAGGAACGGCACATAGGAATTTCAATTTCCCATTTGTTTCTGCTTGAATCGTGTGTGTGTGTTTCCACGACACAGGCTTGCCCAAAACCGAGCGTGCTGATTGGTTGAGCTGCCTGCTCAGCCAAACAGAATGTGCAATTTTACTGGACTCCCTTTGGCTTGCCGGCCGCATCACCCGCTCCACTTCTAGCTGTGGCGCAGCTGTACCTGCCATTCAGAAAGGCTTGGCGCGGATACACACACAGCTAGAGGTGAGCAGAGATGTAGCTGCGGCTCCGGGAGCAGGTGAGTGAAACTGGCAATCTCGGGGGTTTCGCACAGTTCAGGATGTCCCAGGGAGTCGAACTCGGATGGCCACCCACCCACTTCATGGACTCGAGTGTTCGTGTGGCCGAGAAGCGGCGGCATTGCCCATTGCAGGGACTCTGTCCATCCTCTTGCCCGTCCTACCTCCTGCGGCGTGCGCACACACACCTGAGGCCACGCCCACCCGCTGCACAGCTCTGAAGGTTTGTGTGGACAGGTGCGCCAGGCACAGATATGGCGCTGGCGCCCAGACAGGGACTCTCCCTGCCTGCTAATCCAGCTCCCGGCTTCAGCAGGGGAGCGGCTGTTAATGCAAGTTGATTTTTATAACATTCACCTGATAAGACGCACTGACATTTACCCCCACTTTTGGGAGGAAGTGCCTCTTACAGGGTGAAAAATATGGTAATTGGTATTTATCTGGTGGAGGGTGTCACCATAGAAAGCACTGAACTCTATGTATCAGCTGGTCACATCTGCACTGGACTTTGCTACAGATTCATGCTGGACATTATTTAGACTTTAATTCATTTGTTTGCACAGTTACTGTTGCTCTGACTTTTTTACATTTACATTTATTTATATAACGATGCTTGATTTGTTATAAGTCATTGAGCAAAATGTTTACATATTTCATCTAAGCACTACAAAGTCTATATATTTCAACAGAACCAGGATATTGCCAACATTTCCACAGAACGGAATCGATTAGGCTCATCACTAGTGCTAAATCCATTGTGGAGTAAGGTGCACAAGGGTTATTTTTTTAACAGTCTACCGCAGGATTGGAGCCAAGAATAAGCCTAGGATTTTACTGGCTCCTGGCCAGCACATGACCACCCACCGCCCAATGTGCTTTCCAGCCAATCAACGAGGGTCTGTCATTGCTGAGGCTATAGCATTGCAGGGACATATCATAGATTTAGACAATGGTACTGAAACATTAGTATTTTAAGGCTAGATCATGTGGCAGGGTTGGGTGTGGCCTCCTAGGGACATGAATCTGAGGCTATAGCACTGCAGGGGCAGAACATGTGTTGCAATGTATAGTGGGGCCAGGTACAAGAAGAGGGGCTGGGGAAAGACTAGGGGGTAAAGCAGCAAAACAAGTTGGGCACAGACTCCCAGTGAGGGATTACAACCACACCAAGCAATGGAATTCTCCCAGCTCTGCCTATGGACAGTCCACCCCTGGTCTACAGCGACCCTTTAATGTGAAATCTGAGTCAGTACCAAAATGTGTGAATGTGTGTTTAGATGTGTCCCCTCATATTTTCCTTCTTGGCTGGCTGTATCTCAAAACGTGTAGTTGGAGATTAAAGTGATCACCTTCTATCCCCAGCCCAGTGCCCCAAAACAGCCTGTGATCCTTTTTTACAAAATCCTTTGCCCAATATTCATAATAACATGAACCAGATGCAGTTGGCCATATTGCTCTCAGACCAAGCAGCCTCGTCCGTTGATCCTTCCCAGAGATGATACATTCAGTTACAGCACACACAGCTCAGGATTGGGGGTCAGCCTTATCAATTATAATAACTGCAATACATCTGAAGGCACTTACCTAACTGCAAATATGTGACAGTTTAGTTATGACTAATTAGCATATGACTGTCATTCAGACATCATACTGCTTCCTGTTAGTGTTTTATAAATATTGGGCAAAAGCTTTAGGAAAAAAAAAGAAACACAGGCTTTTTGGGCCACTGGGCTGGGGATAGATGGTAGCAACATAAACTCCCTTTTAGGTATATCTGGGTATATCACTTTAACAGCATGGTGTTCACTGCAATTTGCAATATAAGTCTAGGTGTGGCCACACCGAGTTGTTATGTAAATTGAAGTCTCTTAAAGTGGACCAACACCCAGGATTTTGACTATCCTGGGCCTTGGTCCACTTCGGCAGGGCACCCCCGATCAGGGTGCCCCGCTGTGAGAAACCCCCCCGAACAACTCACCTCTCCCCGCTCCCAGTGCCGACGGATAAGCCGCGGACAAGCGGCTCCTCCGCCGCCACCTCCCGCGCGTCCCTCTTGACGCGCGCGTGCCTGCGCCGGCCATTCACAGACGGCCGGCGCGGGCGCGCGCACGTCTAGAGGGGCGCGAGGGAGGCGGCGGAAGATAAGGTAAGGAGTTTGGGGTGTTTGGGGGGGTTTCACCCCGCGGGACATCCCGATCTCGGATGTCCCGCGGGGAGGGAGGTGATCGGCCCGGGAATCTTATAGATCACCCGTGGGTGTTGGTCCACTTTAAAGAAGAAGTCCTAGTGTTTTCTAACACTCCACCAACCCCTCCCTCATCATGTGCTAAGCACAGTTTGGCCAATTTACATAAACCTCTATGGAAGCTGAGACCTGGAGTGTGAGGTCTCACAGTTGCCATGCAGAGCCCCAGCCATCGGGAGGATTGGAGCAATCAAGTGAGTTGTTTTATTATTTTAATGCCTAAATCACGCTTAGCACAGGGAAAGAGGGGGCTGAGAGGTTACAAAAATCTTGGATTTCCTCTTTAAGGCTTTTGCTCCCATATTGCCATATTTTTCTAAACTAGATTATATATGTATATATGTGCCTATAAAAGGAGGTTTTATGCTTTAATCTTAAAGTAGACTTTCACCCTGAATAAGAGCCTTATATGTATCTTCCAGGCTGTACATACAGATTGCTCACATTAAACATCCTACCTGCATCTACTGCATTTTATGGGCCTTTAAACATCCAAGATGGCGGCCATGGGGTCTCAGGAAGTGTCTTCTGACTGTGCCGCACTGCATTCTGGGATTGCTGACCTTTTCTAGACCCCAGCTCTGTCTGTGTGAAACACAGCTATAACCCTGCCCCCTGCTCTTTTGACCCCTCTCCTCAGTATGTGATGTTACTGAGCCAAGATGGTGGCGCCCGTATCCTAGAGTTGCAGGTCAGTGGGGAAAGAATAAAAAGTGACTAAAACATAAAATATCTACATTTTAGATGCTGGGGAATAGTTTTTAAGAGTTTGGGCTTTTCATTAAATGATTAAAAGGTCCGCTTTAATGCTTTTGCTCCCATATTGTCATATTTTTCTTAAACTAGATTATATATGTGTGTTTGTATATATATATATATATATATATATATATATATATATATATTGCCAATAAAAGTGTTCACTTTTGGGAGGTTTTATGCTTTAATCTTAATGAACATTGAGGAGATTTTTACTATCTTGGTGATCGGATCTTCCCTGCTGTGTAAACCCCCCCAGTTAGTCCACACAACTCACTTTTCCACCATTCTCATGGCGCATGTGTGGGCTCTCGTCCAATCAGTGCTCATACTTAATGCAAGGCATAAATCATTGTTTTGAACTGAGCACTGCCATGAGGGGCAGGTACATGCATGGTTACCCTGCAGTGTGTGGTGCTTTCCAGCAACCAGCAGGAATGGCTGGGAGTGGGGCGCACCTTAGATGCAGGGATTACGGGGATGTGGCTGTGGCCTGAAAAGGCAAAAAAGGTGAGTGATTGTGGGCCTGCATGGGGAGTTTACACAGTAGGGCAGCCCTGGAGTCTTTCATAGCATTTAAAGGACAGCCGAGGAAAAAATTAAAAAAGGATATGCTGACCCTTAGTCCCCTGGTGTGCTTCCATCCTAGTCCATCAGTATAACACGGGGTCCCCAGATGAGTCACGCAGTGTACAGTTCAACCACAGCATACCAGCAACCTCTGTTATTGTCACGGTCACCCCTTGCAAGTCACAGTGACTTCTGCACATCCACTCTGAGGTCTGGAGGTTACCAATGAGCAAGAATGCCATTGGATCTCAGGACCCATTTTATAATATGTTTATTATAAGTTTTATAATATGTATATGTGCTTTTTTTTTAGTTTGGACCTGCATAACTGCAATAGCAATAAGCCATCACTCCAGCTTGGTGCTTAAACTTGCCTTAAAACCTCTCATGATTCAGTAAGGAAGTTGGAGCATGAACTAAAACTTTCACTGCAGTAATGTGACTTTTTGTATTTGCTTGTAAAAAAATCTTTAGTACGTTGTGCAGTCAGTGGATCCTTATACCTCCCTGGAGTGCAGGTTATAGGTGTTAATAACAGAACATGTGCCCCTTGTGCCCTCAGCAGCCGATTGCCAGCACACGCATAAACTACAGATTGAATCCCAAGGGAGTCGGAGACCAGGTGAACTTTACACAGCCGGGGTATCCCAAATCGGGGGCAAGTTGTAACCTGGACCCAGCGTATGAGAACTATATCTTCCTGCTTCTGTCTTCAATCTATGGCCCTTATTTAACAAGGGATAGCGCCAGGTAGCGAATGGTGAGCGAACGGTAATGACGCTCACCGCCACGAGAACGCCGGCTCCCCTCCGCAATCACACATTTATCAAGCCGATCCTGCTTAGCGACTGACAGAGCGTCAGATAGCGAATCATTCATCATTATTCCAGCCTCACCCCACAGCGCCAGCGAGCGACCTTGAACAGCGAAAGGTATGACCTCTCGCTACCTAGCGCTCTCCAATGCATTTCAATGGAGCAATCTTTGAATATTCTTAATTATTTGCTATTAATGTTTTTTTTTTTTTTTAAATGGCAAAAATTCCGTGACCACTTCTGCAATGTTAGATATTTTTTTTAAGGTAAAAAAAAAAAAATTGTGCAGAATTGATATTACAGGTCTGATATTAATGTATTCATATTACAAAATGTTTAACCCATCGCCGCCAGCGCTCTGGGGTTTAAACAAGCATTTCACAGCGCGAGAATTTTTTGAGCGTGATTTGTTAATGAATATGCTGGGAGCCGTTCGCTATGGCCATTCGCTGTCATGCGCTCCCATACAGCGCGGAACCTGTCAAACAGCAACTCCTAACCCCGTATTCAACATTACCGCACACCGACTGAGTCGCTGTCAACAGCCGAACAATGGCCAAGCACAGCGAATACTAGCGTGCGCTGTGAACATAACGCTACTGGCACTCATCTGTCGCTACCTGGCGCTATTAATGAATCGGCCTCCCCGTTTCATCCAAAACGGAATTGCACCCCACTACCTAGCTTTGCGTCCACCCCTGCTGCCAGCCAATAAGGAAGTGTGCTGTCAGCACCGAAGCTGACAGCACGGGAACAGGTGAGCTGCAGCCAGTGGGTCTACAATGGATCGAGGCAGAAAATCAGTTATAGACTTTAAAAAGTTTGCCTGCAGATTTCCCTTGGTCACCATATCTGACCCTCTTAAAATACAGCACCCATATAAAAATCCCAATGCACATTTAATTTTTTATTTATTATATTTTTTGTGCTTTATTCTATTCAAACAGCGCAAGATAGCCTTTTAAATGAGCATAGATGTCCCAACTTTTTCTGGAGAAGTCAGACCAGTGTATTTATTGCAATACAGACCTATCTGCTGTGTAGCCTCAAATTGCCACCCTGACCCATTCTGGTGACAGAGTCACTTTCATGTCCAGTATCAGACTACAAGAACCTGAGATTCAGTGAGATTGAGACATTCAAGATATACCAGCTGGGGTTCACACAACCGCTAAACATATTAGTGAACCAGGTTAAAAGTCTTTGTGAAACAAATGGTTGTCAACAAAACATGAGCCATGCCAAAGGCTGCAAACCTGCAGCAAACATTCACTGCATGTTGTCAGGTAAGCCTGCGGCTGTAGGTGTGTGTCCAGGAAATAAAGTGAAGGCAAATTTTTAATGATAAAAATAGCAACATTTACCCGCTGTATACAAACACATTGACATTTTAGTTTTGGACAGAGGAGAGCAGAATGCTGCACTTTTAGGGAGAATTGTCCCATTTATCAAGCGCCAAGGTCTGTACCAAAGTGCCAAAAGTTTTTGCCTCAGCATCATTCAATGCTCGATTTGTGAAGCCATAAAACACACAGCACTGATACCTGAAAGTTGTGTTTGTTTATAATGGTGCTGTGGACCACAATACAATGAGCAGAACGGTAACTGTAATGATAAAATGCTGACCAGCTCGTTACACCACCAATCTTTAAATACAGCGTGCACCGCCTATAGTTTTTGGAGCGCGCACTTGCGCTGTTACAGGTCCAACAGGTGTTGGAAGAGGCTGCCCAATTCCTACTGCGCCAATTAAAGCTGATTAATTAACATCATGCATTTGGACTAGCAGCACTATTCTGAAATAATAGCAGCGCCAAAATATAAAAGGATGTGGGCACTCCCAGATACACACACATGGCATCCAAATGGCGCCAAATGGCGCTAAAAGGCGCACTTCATAAATAAGGTTCCTTATGGGTCATTATATACTGGGAAGTTATGACTAGAGGAAAATACTTTCTGTGTTAGTCCCCTCTGAAGGTTCCCTTAAAGAGGAACAACCCACAGGATTGTCATTGATTCTGGGATTGTTCCGCTCCATTGATTTGGGATGCTCCCTGACAGTATCCCAGGCACAAACCTTCCGGTGATCCCAAGGCACATGTGCGGGTTGCCAACCAATCAGCGTATCACGCTCTATTCATTTCTGACATCAGATTGGCTAGTTAGCTGAGTGGAGTGTGCTCCACTGCCCAATTATACATGTACCGGAACCAGCCAACCACAAATGTACGTGTCTCATCCGGAGGATGCCCGGGGGTTTCACACAGTGGCACCCCAATTTGGATCAAAGAAATTGACCAAAACCATACATCGGTGCCCTACACTCTTTGACATGGCCCCCATGGGCATTCTGATTAGAGGTGACACTGTATGTGGGGGGGGGGGGTGCAGAGTGAAAGAAAAAGCTTGAATGGAGAGCTGGCCATGCCCCTGCTTCGATGCATTCCTGTGCCAGCCATTGAGAAATGCCTGGCGCAGGTACACACCTAGAGTAAACATTTAGCCCAGGACGCAGCATATAACTGGTTGAAAGGCAAGTTTTGGGGGTGATCCTGGGATCTTACACATCGGGGCATCCCAAATCAGAATGCCCCACAAAAAGTGAGACCTCCAGCCTTAGAGTCTTATAGACTCTAGGGGGATGGTTGCTCCCCTTTAAAGTGGACCAAATCCCAGGATTTTGACTGTCGGGGTTATGGTCCTTGTCCCCGGGACACCCCGATAAGGGATGCGCCGCTGTGTGAAACCCCCTAGGTTCTCCAATCCAACTTGAATTTGACTGGTCCTATGACGCATGTGCGGCCCCCGGTACAATAAGTGTGCTTGACTACACTGAAGCAAACTCGTCTAGGTTTCGTCTGAGGACTCAGCTCCAGTGAGACCAGACTACACTCTTACAGGGGGCATGCCATTCACAAATGCCTGGCGTAGGTGCGCACTCTGCTAAAGGTATAGCAGGGAGCGCCCACTGATCGTGCATACACTGTTAGATAGGATTGGAGAAGGTGAGTTTACTGGGAGACCTGGGGGGGTTTACACAGCAGGGTATCCTGAATGCTCCTGGAGCAATTTGGAGCGTCCACAGATGATGAGCATGGTGGATGCCCATATGGTGCATCCCTGCATCCTAATGTATGGAGGCAAAGGAGCCCACAGTGGGCCCCCGGGACATTCAGCCTGCAGGACTCGGAGTCTATGGGTTGTAAGGTAGTAATGCCTTTATCCACTATTGAACAACAGAAAATTATCATAAATATACACATATATACAAAGAGATGGATTGCCCAGAAAATGCATGACCAGCTAGGTATAAATAGGCCTCATTTATTTCTCCTAAGACAAAAGGACACACCCTGTCACGCAATAAATAAAATATCTGCAGTTTGCACTGTGTTTTCAGGTTATGTGATCTGACTTGTTCAGGTACAACGCCAAGTGGAACAACATTTATTTCACAATGCCAGCCAAGCTATCTCTCCACATCTCAACAGGCCGCTCAGTAATAAACTGTAACCAGCTCCACACACTAAAATAATATTCAGATCGCCAGGATCCCAGAATGAAGTCCACAAAGAGGTGTGTTCACTGAGAAATAAAACCTATGTAACATCTGAGACAGGGGCTAAACTGCTGCCAGTGGAAAATTCCCAAAAAGCCCTGAATTAACAAGGTAAGTATCGCCTTCGCCAGGTAGCCTCTGTGTACTCCTCCGTTCCAGGCATGCACATTCATTGGGGCTCACAGAGCAAGAAAGGGGGACATTCAGCCCACAAAGCTCTGAGTTAGGTGTAGCCGGGGGGTTCCCAACAGGGAGGGTCTGGTTTAACTTACCCTCCTGGGGAGTGTTCATGTAAATGTAAAGGGAGGGGGTGGAGAGAAAAGTTGTTTTTTTTATTTTATTTATCTGTGTGAAGCCCCGTCCCATTGGGTGATCTGTGGGGTTTCACACAGCGGGGCATCCCAAATTGGCATGCAATAAGCTAAACATGGGCTAGTCCGAATCACAGGTTTTGTTCCCTTTAAAAGTCCATTTCACTGCATAAAAAAGCCCAGTGATTTTCTTTACCTGGGGTTTTGTTCAATGTCCTGCAAGTGTCCCAATTTGGGATGCCCCACTATGTCAAATCCCCCAGATGGCTCATAAAAATGTACCCTTCCATAGTCGTATGGTGCACGTGTGGGCTCTCGTCCGATCAGCGCCATATGTCCTGCATATTAATGATCGGCAATGTGGCTCTGCTTGGATGCAGAGCTTGACAGGCAGCTATTTAGCTATTAGAATGGCTGGCCACAGGATGCTGGGGGAGGGGGCCGACAATGTTTACATCACCATTCGAGCCAGGGCAAAGGGGGGGTTTCACATAGCGGGGCATCCAGATTTGGGATGCCCTAGGGGAAGATCAGCTACTGTCTTTTAGACTCCAGGGCCAGTCGTTGAGGGTTTAATACAGCTTTAAGTAAACAATACTGAAATCTCCAGTGCTTTTCAATTAGTTTTTTTCTGTGCCCCTGGGCTGATTGCACTGTGTTTTGGTCCACTTTAAGTCTGCTCCATCTGTATATATGTGCATGATAAGAAACTGGGGGAGGCCTGGCATGCCCCAGCCATTGCAAAAAATGGAGTGCGTGTGCTCCAGACATTGGGCCTTATTTATCAAGGAATAGCGACAGATAGCGACTGGGGAGCCGGCCAGTAAAGCCAGGTACCGCAACTAGAACGCCGGCTCCCCTCCACAATCACACATTTATCAAGTCGATACTGCTTAGCGACTGAGATAGCGCCACCTAGCAACTCATTCATCATTATCCCAGCCTCATCCCACAGCGCCAGCGAACATCCTTGAACAGCGACAGGTATGACCTCTCGCTACCTGGCGCTCTCCAATGCATTTCAATGGCAGAATGTATTTTAATTAATAATTTAGAATATATTTTTTTTTCAAATTTCCCCAAAAAAATCTGTGAACACTTCTTCCTTTGAAAATGTATTTTTTGGGGATTTTTAAAAACATTTTTTTTTTTTTCAGAATTGATATTACAGGTCTGATTTTAAACTATTCAGGTTTGAATATTATTTCAAAATCATTCCATTTTTTTTTTGGGTGGTTAGGGGGTTAAAAAACTGCTTTTAACACATCGCCTACTGCGCTCTGGGTTTTAAACATGCATTTCACAGCGCTAGGAATTTTTAAGGCTGATTTTTTAATGAATAAGGTGGGTGCCGGTCGCTATGTCCAGTCGCTATAATGCGCTCCCATACAACAGCGAACCTGTCAAATAGCGACTCAGCATCTTGTATTCAACATTACGGCACACCGACGCTATCATCCACCGAACAATGGCCAAGCACAGCGACTACTAGCGGTCGCTGTCAAAATACCGCTACAGTCGCTCAACAGTCGCTATCTGTCGCTATCTGTCTCTATTAATGAATCAGCCTCATTGTTAGAGGTGGTGGCCTCTTGCCCCCTGTGTTGTCGTGAACAGCCACGGATGCTGCAGAAATTAATCTACAAACGTGGAATGTTTTAAATTGCCAGAACGGAATGGAACAACTGCAGGGGACAAAAGGTAAGCATGGTTTACACACATTGGCCTTGATTCATCAAGAGTTGAAAAAAAATCTCATGGTAGTAAAAAATTCACTTAATGAGAAAAAAAGCCTGAGAATGTCACTGCTGATGAATATCCTGATAAAAAGACAATGAAAGTCAACGGGACTTTTTTACGCCTGAAAAGTAGTACATTTCTTACTTATTTTTACACTGTAGTAAAAAGTGCCACCGACATTGTCTTCCTATCTGGTGATTCATCGACAGTGACATTCCCAGGCTTTTTTCTCATGAAGTGAATTTTTTACTATCATGATAAGAATTTTTTTCAACTGTTCATGAATCAAGGCCATAGTGTGTAATGCTTACCTTTTGTCACCTACAGTTATTCCATTCCGTTCCGGCAATCAAGGCCAATTGTTGCTTTAAACATTGACCTACTCACCTCCTTTCAGTTGTTGGCGGTAATGCTGGTGAAAAAAATGTCACTCTCTGGCTGATTTAACTCAAATTAAAACAATTTAAATTGAAATAAAAAGTTACAAACTAAGGTGCATATGACAGGGGCGCAGGGGTCGCGACCGAACTAAGACCCATAAGGTAAGGGAGGCCCCATCATTGTTGATCCTCCACCTTATTTATCAGATATGTGCTCTCATGGCATAATGTACAGAAGAAATAAGCGCCATTTGTTTCTGCTGTTTCTGTCTTTAGTTGTCTCATTGTATCCATTTGAGTTAAAAAAAGGGGGGTGGATAGTTAGAAATCAGCAAACTGGGGGAGAGGCTATAGATTCCCCCTAAAAAAGGCTGCTTGCCTCCCACCCCAAAAATCCTATTGGGCACACAGAACCTACAGCTCTGGCCCACGGAACTCTGCTTTAACCCCCCCCCCCCTTACATTCTGTGCAGACCGTGGACAGGGGTGGACTAGGGCCCGAAAGGTTACTGGCAATAAGGTCTGGTAACAAGAATGGATAGATAGGGCTTGGGGGGGGGGGATGAATAGGAGAGGAGCTGTAAGGAAGATGGATAGATAGACAGAACAGGAAGGGCAAGGGGGGGGGAGCTGGGAGAAGGGATGGATGGGCAGAACTAGAAAGACAGGGATGAATGAGCAGAGCTGGGGGAGGGGGTCAGGGATGCCAGGAATTGGATGGGCGAAACTGGGGCAAAAATTGGGCAGAGATGGGGCAGGATAGGATGGGGCAAAGAGACTGAGAAACAAAGTCATGACACTGGCAGGGAGATTAAGCACTACATCACATATCAAGGGGAAGCTCTGAGCACGGCAACACAGAAGCAACTGTCAGGGCAGGGGTTCGGAAGTCTGGCGCCGAGGTCTGCATTTGGACCCCCGTCCGCCAGTTGAGTATCGCTGTACTAAACTATACAAAGAGCTCATTAAACTGGACTGAAAGTCAAAATAGACTTGGTCCAAACAGTAGTTTTCCTAAGAGGCATCCTAGACATCCGCCCGAGCAGCATACTCACCTCTTCAGCATCCCCCTGTAGTAGAATGTGGCACCATGGAAGTGTCCGGTGCCATTCAGAGATGTGATCATGACCCTAAGATACAGTGCAGGAGTTTTTGGGGGTGACCTCTAGGGATTCACACATCAAGGTATTCCAAACCAGCCCAACAAAAAGGGAGACCACCAGCCTTAGAGTCTTAAGGACTCTAGGGAAGTGGTTGCTCCTCTTCAAAGGCACATGCCCCCCCCCCCCCCTATCTTGTCAGATCCAGTGATGACAAGATGTTCCTGGTGCATTTTTGAGCGACCACAGCTAAGAAGCCTAGTAGTGGGGGGCGCCCATGTAGTGCCTTCCTGCTGCCAATCAGCAAGGGAGCCTGCTTCCTAATGACTGGTACCAAGGGTGCTCATACAGTGTTCTCGGAGCTGACCTTAGGATGGAAGGCACCCTGTGCAAGGCTACAGGATGATGCCCCTCAAAACACTTTTGTGCTTCCTCACTACCGGCCTACTGCCCCACAAAGTAACATAGCTGAATAAAGATTTTAGTCCATCCAGTTCAGCCTGTTTATCTCCGTCCAGTGGTCTAGTAGCCATAGCTGGAAATTACATGCCAGGAAGGCATCCAGGCCACATTTTAAATTTTTTACTGTATCCTTCATTATTAACTCCTCTGGCAGAAAGTTCCATACTCACTGCTCTTACAGAGAAGAATCCCCTCCTATGTTGGTGGAGAAAGCACATGGTTGCCAACAGCCACTGGGGTTCGCCGGAAGCCTCGTGCACATAACCTAGCATCAAGCCTGTTGCCAGGCAGAGGTAGTAGAAGCATCCCCTTGCCATTGTCAGTTTCACTGCCCCATGTGACCACCAATGTAGGATGGTGATCTGGCAGACACTTTGGAGGCATAGCAGAAGTAGGGGAGTTCCTCCAGTATTAAAGTGGACCAACACCCAGGATTTTCCCTATCCTGGGTTTTGGTCCACTTCCGCGGGGCACCCCGATCGCCCTAAAAAACTCACCTCACCCCGCTCCTACACGAGCGCTCGTCCAATCAGAGAGCTCAGAGCCGCTGTGGTATGCACGTACAAGGGACGGACAACCACAGCGGCTTTGAGCACGCTGGAGGCCGCATCTCGCGCTTCCCTCTAACAGGGAGCACGCCCGCGTTGGCCATTCACGAACGGCTGGCGCGGGTGCGCGCCTTGCTAGAGAGAAGCACGAGATGCGGCCGCGGCTTGCGCATGCGCCGTTGAAATCTGGCGCATGCGCCATTTTGAATCTTTGCCCCGGGTTCCAGAAAGGCTAGCTACTCCTCTGGCTTGCAATGTGGGTAAGCTTGGCAATCCCAGGCGGTTTAACACAGTGGGGCATCCCACATTGGGATAGGGAATCAGCCGGTTTGGTCCACCCTAAAGGGCAGAACAGAGGTGAGCGTGTCATCCCTTCCTTCTGACCCAAGCAAGCAGCTCCAACTGACACCGAGCTGGTGAATGGGCAGATTATGGCATTGAGCAGGAGGGGGCAGCTGTATGGCACCCCTCTGACATGGCACCCGTGAGATGGCATGCCTGGTACATCCCAAAGGCCAGCCCTGAGTGTGTGAACCCAGCAGACCTGGGGTGTGCAAAGCGGAGGAAGCTGCATGATCGCCTGGAGAGAAATCTGAATACAGCGGGATCCCCGAGATTTGAGTATGATGCTTTGCTGGGGGGGGGGGGGTTATGTAGCAGATGTCCCAAATAAGGATGCCCCATGGGAGGTACCGGTATTTTGACTTTTGGTATGTTTTAAGCCTTTAAACTTTTTTACAGATTTAATATAAATATTAGCAATAGCAGTATGCATGGTACACACTATAATATTATTAGCAAAAGAAGAATTTATAATAGTAGCTATCGGCTGTGCATTATCAATACTAATATGAGTAATGCATGAGATGAAAATAATAATAATTGGAAGTAATAGTTCATAGATACACACAATAATAATATAAACAACAAAATCCAAATATTTGATATATAGTGGTTAGATATTTATTATACTATACTATATATTAGTATTAATAATATGTAATAGTAATTTAAAGTACTAGTGCATAGATTTATAAAACATAATAAAACATAGTGAAATAATGAATGTATGTAATGATTAGTAAGTAGCACACAACCTTCCTTATTCACATGTCTCCAGTAAAGCAAAGGAGCTGACCCTCTAGTTATCCTGGGCCAGCTGCGAGTTATGAGGGAGTCAGGAGACAGGGGCTGCTCTAATGAAAGTAGCAGTGGTGCTGTGATATAGAGACACGGTGCACAGCATTGGCAGCATGGCGGGCACCTACCTGGGCTTAGTAGAAGAGGGGGGTGGGCGGGTGTGCCCGGGACGCCGCTCAGCCTGATGCCCTTCCTCAGCACGATGATTAAATCCAACAAGCAGGGAGGCGGGAAGCCGCAGCTCACCATGTCATCCTCACTCGGTATCCCACAGCAAAGTATCCGGGGTAATTCCACAGCCCTGCAGGGGGCGCAGCGTCACACGTGGGGGGACAAGAAGCGGCTGCAGGCGGGTGTATGAGGTGCCCAGTGGCAGAGGGTGGCAGAGCTCTGAGTCGGCAGCCTGTGACTGACTGAGTGTGTGTGAGGAGGGCAGAGCGCGGCGCTCACTCACTGCCACAGAAACTAGGTCACCAACATCACCAGCACCCGGAGAGCCGCATCCCCGCATCCAACGCCTCACGGGAGCGCGCACCACACGTGCCCGCCGCTGCTCCTATTCCCTCAGCGCTAACCCCGGCCCCAGGAGCACTGTCACCCGCCTGACAGCAGAGAGCGTGTACCTTCCTGCTGCTGCTGCTGCTGCCGCCATATGCCCGTCACTGCCTCCTCACTGCTACACTGCCGCTCAATATTCACTATTCCACTGCCTGTTACTGTCCACTATGTCACTGCCTGTCACTATCCACTATGCCACTGCCTGTCACTATCCACTATGTCACTGCCTGTCACTATCCACTATGCCACTGCCTGTCACTATCCACTATGTCATTGCCTGTCACTATCCACTATGTCATTGCCTGTCACTATCCACTATGTCACTGCCTGTCACTATCCACTATGTCACTGCCTGTCACTATCCACTGTCACTGCCTGTCACTATCCACTATTCCACTGCCTGTCACTATCCACTATGTCACTGCCTGTCACTATCCACTATGCCACTGCCTGTCACTATCCACTATGTTACTGTCCACTATGTCACTGCCTGTCACTATCCACTATGTCACTGCCTCTCACTATCCATTATATCACTACTTGTCACTATCCACTATGTTACTATCCACTATGTCACTGCCTGTCACTATCCACTATGCCACTGCCTGTCACTATCCACTATGCCACTGCCTGTCACTATCCACTATGCCACTGCCTGTCACTATCCACTATGCCACTGCCTGTCACTATCCACTATGTCACTGCCTCTCACTATCCACTATGTTACTATCCACTATGTCTCTGCCTGTCACTATCCATTATATCACTACTTGTCACTATCCACTATGTTACTATCCACTATGTCACTGCCTGTCACTATCCACTATGCCACTGCCTGTCACTATCCACTATGTCACTGCCTGTCACTATCCACTATGCCACTGCCTGTCACTATCCACTATGTCACTGCCTGTCACTATCCACTATGCCACTGCCTGTCACTATCCACTATGCCACTGCCTGTCACTATCCACTATGTTACTATCCACTATGCCACTGCCTGTCACTATCCACTATGTTACTGTCCAGTATGTCACTGCCTGTCACTATCCACTATGTCACTGCCTGTCACTATCCACTATGTCACTGCCTCTCACTATCCACTATGTTACTATCCACTATGTCTCTGCCTGTCACTATCCACTATGTCACTATCCACTATGTCACTGCCTGTCACTATCCACTATGTCACTATCCACTATGTCACTGCCTGTCACTATCCACTATGTTACTATCCACTATGTCTCTGCCTGTCACTATCCACTATGTCACTATCCACTATGTCTCTGCCTGTCACTATCCATAATATCACTGCTTGTCACGATCCACTATGCTACTATCCACTATGTCACTGCCTGTCACTATCCACTATGCCACTGCCTGTCACTATCCACTATGTTACTGCCTGTCACTATCCACTATGCCACTGCCTGTCACTGCCCGTCACTATCCACTATGCCACTGCCTGTCACTGTCCACTATGTTACTATCCACTATGTCTCTGCCTGTCACTATCCACTATGTCACTGCCTGTCACTATCCACTATGCCACTGCCTGTCACTATCCATTATATCACTACTTGTCACTATCCACTATGTTACTATCCACTATGTCACTGCCTGTCACTATCCACTATGTCACTACCTGTCACTATCCATTATATCACTGCTTGTCACTATCCACTATGTTACTATCCACTATGTCACTGCCTGTCACTATCCATTATATCACTGCTTGTCACTGTCCACTAGGTTTCTATCCAATAAGTCATTGCCTGTCACTATCCACTATGTTACTATCCGCTATGCCACTGCCTGTCACTATTCACTGTGTCACTGCCTGTCTATCCACTATGTCACTGCCTCTCACTATCCACTATAACACTGTCACTCACTAGCATCCTCTTAATTGCTGGTCACTGTAATCCAACCCTTCACTGCCAC
The DNA here is from genome assembly GCA_027917425.1 of Gastrophryne carolinensis. NCBI lineage: Eukaryota > Metazoa > Chordata > Amphibia > Anura > Microhylidae > Gastrophryne > Gastrophryne carolinensis. The sequence continues at coordinate 99,915,287 of CM051235.1, read as the reverse complement.
TATCTACTAAATCACTACCAGTCACTAGCCACAGTCACTATAATGGACTTTTTAACTTGCCAGTCACTATTTCACTACCATTCCATATTTTACTACCATTTACTATCAACTAAATAACTTCCAGTCACTATCCCTAATTTCACTGCCAGACACTAGCATCCTCTCCATTGCCAATCCCTATAATCAGCCCCTTCACTGCCAGTCACTATTGCACTGCCAGAAACTACCAATTAAATGACTGCCAGTCACTATTCATAATTTTACTGACAGCCACTTACATCCACCCTTTTACTGCCAACATCAAATTCTCAGCAGAAATAGCCAAAAGGATTGTAGAAATATATAGTATCTTTATTAAGTACAATGAAGATTACATAAAAAACATAACATTAATATAAAATCCCTCCTTTACAGCAATATATGCCCTATATGCATGTCACCCCACCCCAGCAGTCAGTATGCATATACAGCATATACATTATAAGATGTATATATAGAGTAGAGTATATATATATTGAATGCTTCACTGCTTGTCACTATGGACTCATTGTTAATTTCACTATCAAAGTTTGATTGCTAGTCACTAAAGACCACTTCACTGCTAACTAACTATTGGCTGCTTCACTGTCAGACACAATAATCAACTACTTCACTGCCAGTCACTATCCACTATTTCACCTGTCACTTTGGACTCCTCCACTGCCAGTCACACTTCACTGCCAGTAACAATTGACAGCTTTACTTACAGTCACTATCCACTATTGCACTGCCAGTCGCTATGTACTCCTCCTCTGCCAGTCGCACTTCACTACCAGTCACTACTGACCACTTCACTGACTATTGATGACTTCACTGACAGTTACTATGCACTATCTCACTGTCAGTCACTACTGATTGGTTAACTACCAGTCATTATGGAGAATAGCTGATCATCCAGACAGCCATTATGTTATACCACATATGTTCGGTATATATAATATATATATATATATATATATATATATATATATATATATATATATTACTTATTTTGCCTAGGTCAATGTGAAATAGCCCTTGACAGGGTAATACCTGAGCAGTTATTTTTAGAAAAAACAGGTTTTTCAGGGGAATGTCCATATAGGTCCCTACCCTCCAGACACCTCACTAGTCACATGATGGGGGTCCCTTCTCCTCTGTGGTATAATCCTCCCTGCCTGGCATTAGCTTGGCGGGGCACCAAGGATGAACGGGGACCTTCACTACAGATGTGGTGGTGGGCTGCTATAGCGCCTCCCCAGCAACAGCAGCCCGGTGCCCACCAGACCAGGATGCAGCAAACCTAAAGAGAGAACACCACACAGTGCGGGACAGGTGAAGGAAGACATAGTGACAGTGAGTTCCAGTGGACCCCTATACCAGTATATCAGCAGGTGGAATGCTGGATAGTTTGACCCAGATCTTGCAGGTATCAGGGTAGGGGTACACCAGAGTAAACTGGCAAAATCCCTGTTGAATCTAGCCTCAGCCCATCACTAGACACAACTGCAGTGAAGTGCATCTTCTATTGCAAACCCTGGCACCAGCAATGCAGTCATCCCAAAACGCCCCGTCCCCTCGCCTGCAGCTTGTTAACTTGGCCACCTGGAACATTTTGTTGAAGCAGTAGCTTGTCTGCAGTGCTTCATGTCCCCCCCACATCCCCCCTAGTGGCCTTTAGTACCCCCAGAGGGGAGCTTAAAGCGGACCTTCACTCTGAATAAGAGTCTATCTTATATGTTTCCCACACCCTGTACATACAGATTGTCCACATTAAAAATCATCCTACCTGCATCTACTGCATGTTATGAGCCTTTAAACATCCAAGCGGCTTATGGAAGCCGCCATCTTATCAGGCAGCCTGCAAACAGGAAGTGCCTCCTGACTGTGCTGCTCTGCATTCTGGGACTGCTGACCTTTACCTGACCCCAGCTCTGCTCTGTCTGAGCAAAGCACAGCTATAACCCGCCCCCCTGTACCTTATCCCACTCTCCTCTCCTCATTAAGTGTGATGCTTCTGAGTCAAGATGGCGGTGCCCGTATCCTAAATTCCTGAACAGAGTTGCAGCCCAGTGGGGTAAAGAATAATAAGTTAGTGACTAAAAACGTAAAATATATTAATTTTAGATGCTGGGGAACCGTTTGGGCTTTTCATTAAATCACACTGAAGGTCCGGTTTAAGTACCTCCAGTAGTTGGAAACCAATTGCACAGAGCAGGGATCTCCCATAGTTTATACTATGAGAGACACTTTTAGCATTGGGAGATGATCGGGAGCCGCTTTTGATGTTAATAGATCATAAAGGTCATATAACTCTTATAGAACAAGAAACTATTTAAAACAATTCAAAATACATTGAAGGTGTAAAACACAATAGTTTATTAAACAATAGTCCTCTCTAGTACCCTTAGAAAACAGAGAAATTTTCTCTGTCTATAAAATGTCTACTTTAAAGTGGACCAACACCCAGGATTTTGACAATCCTGGGTTTTGGTCCACTTCGGCGGGGCACCCCGATCGGGGGTGCCCCGCTGTGTGAAACCCCCCAGAAACCCCAATAAACTCACCTCTCCCCGCTCCCACGTGACTGCCCGGTCCAATCCCCGCCAACGTCCAGGCGGGGAACAGGAACGTCCAAGCGGCTTCCGCCGCCGCCGCCTCCCTCGCGTCACTTTCGGCGTGCGCACGCCCGTGCTGGCCATTCACAGACGGCCGGCGCGGGGGCGCGAGGGAGGCGGCGGCGGCGGAAGATAAGGTAGGTGATTTGGGGTGTTTGGGGGGGTTTCACCCCGCGGGACATCCCGATCTCGGATGTCCCGCGGGGTGGGAGGTGATCGGCCCGGGAATCTTATAGATTTCCGGGCCGATCACCTCTCGGTGTTGGTCCACTTTAAAGAAAGGGATTCCCCAGCCACAGGGTGATTAAATGTCAGATATAGGCAGAAGGCATGCTTAATTTCCAGCTTCCGTCCCCCTACCAGGATGATGGGGAGTATGGCACTGGGTGCTGGGAATTAGGTAATATTAGCATACCATATTTCTCCACCTGTTGACCCCTGCATGGTACTGTGGTGCCTAACCCAGGAAATCATGTACCTCCCCAGCCTCAACAGTGTACTAGACCTCCACAAGTGTTTTGGTCCAGCATACAGTCTGCGAGCCACACAGCAAGGGTTGGAGAGCCACGTGTGGCTCCAGAGCTACAGGTTGGGGACCTGTGAGTTTTTGAGGGGAAGAGATAAATGAGCGGTCTTAGGTCAGGCTGATACAATTGTTACCCCTCCTACCCCTGGTAAAAATATTTTTCTTTTGGCAGGAAAAGTTAACTGCAACCTCTTTGCGCTTAATCAAAATCCAATGTTTGTACCAGGAGGCAGACATCATAATCTTGCCTGATGATTTCCTGAAATGATGGCTGAGAACTACACGAGTTACCCTCCTGGAATGTTTGGCCATTACATTGACTTTTAACATGATATAATTACCGGTAAGGAAATAAGCAAAGCTAATTACTTGACAGCATTGGTTCAGTTAAGGTCAGGTGCAGGTAATGCAGGTAAATCAAACAATACCTAATCTGGTGTTAGATAGCTGAGGTTAAATATGCCCAGGTCAGAGCTGGGAGGAGTGAAGGACAGGCTGGCTATCTTTAGAAATCTGCACTGTGAACGTGCCCTTAGTATAAACACTAAAGCATAGGAGACAAGGGATGCCAAAGTTCTGCTTACCCCTGGGCCAGCTAATAGTGCCAAGAGGCTGCTGCCTGGGATGTCACTTCTATGCTAGAAGAGACAGTGACTGCACAGATATATGTTTTATGCAGGGAGATTTATTACAGGGAGTCTGTGCTCTTGGTATTTGCATCCTTTAGTTACTTACACAGAGATCAGAAGATCCCAGCGAACTGATCCACTTTATTAAAGAGAGTGTCCTGGCTAAAAAAACTCTACTCACCTTTTGTACTCTGCAGCTTCTCCGTCTAGCTCTGATGTTTTAAAACTGTTAAATTGTTTAAACCGTTGAATGTTGAAAAAAAGTGCTGTATGTAGAGGCGGTGGAGATTGAGGACAACAATGCACTCATTCTTCGATATCGGTAGGTTTAGAACACCAAAACCAAACTGAAGGTCTGCAGGGAACAAAAGGTGAGTATAGTTTTTTCAACTTTTTTGCCCTGCTGGTGTCACATTGAATAGAGTGCACTACTTAATTCACTATAGAGGAGGGAGGGGGGCACTGCATCAGCCCTATCCTTCTGCATCAGATGGTGGAGCATGGGGAAATGTTGTGGGATCCAACAGAGTCACCTTTAGTGAGTTATGGACCCAATACAACCACATTCCGCCACTCCATTTTTGCTGTGACGGTACCACAGAGCAGATAGCAAATGTAATGTGATGGCTGGATCTCTAGTTTACACTGGCCCTAGGCAACCTGCTGGTACAGACATCATTTGTGCTGGGGCCCAGTTCAAACTAGGAGTCCAACCATTACATATAGGTTATGAAGAGCTGGTGCACCTCAACAGAAAGCCGGGGATGTGGCGGGAGCAGGCATGTCTGAAGTGAAAGCCAGGGATGCGGCCAGTCATATGGCAGTTTTGAGATCAGCCAATCGGTGCTCTCAAAACTTCCACTGGGCATGGCTTCAGTGTTGGAAAACCAGGCCGGGCTATAAAACAGAATATCTATGGTGCATAAAACAAGGATAACAAGGTGAGTAGCTCTCAGATATTGGTCTGCATTGCATGTCCCAACTTTGGGGACTCGGAATTAAGAGTAGGGACCACACTAAACACAGAGTGCCTTGCCGGGGCAGTGTGGCTTCCACATGTATCTGCAGATATATGCAACCAAATCTCTGTCTTTCCACATAGCTAGACATGTTTGTTGCTTGATATTTAGTTGATGAGAGGGTTAAACTGGGCGGTAAATTAGTTCCCAGGCCCTGAATAATAATAATAATAATTGTGTATAAATAATAGTGATTGAGCTGCTCCCACCCCCCTTTATTTAATTGGATCTCTACCAGGATCCTGCAAAGAATATATGAGAAAAACCTGGTCCCTACCTACTGTAGCACAGGAGTTGCCAGGGAGAATCAAGCTCCACTTGAAGGAGAGGAGCCAGGCAGTACTGAAAGGATATATGAGAAAAAAAGAAATATTTCCTAAATTTAGGGTTCGCAGGCAGCTGGAGCATGTTGGTAAGGGTCCTTTCAGACCTTAACCATACCTGGCACAGATAGTTGTGTTTCACTTGAAGGAGATAAGTCAGGCAGTGCTGGAAGGAGGTGATATCAGCAGAGATGTCCACTGTTAGGCTGTCATCCTCGTCTTTGATACAAGTTTAGAAATTGGTTTCATACCAATGCCTAGGGCAGATCTGGACTCCATATGCGACTCCCAGTCTCCAAGTCTTACAAAACAACTTGCATAGCACATTCCGAGTTAAAAGACTGATGTTGATGGCAACATTGTGGCTCAGTTCACCTTCTAATATGCATGTTTAATGTGCAGATTCTATGTATTCTGAAGCAGAATGCTGGCTAGCATCCTTTGAAGTGATGCAGTCCAGGCATTAGCAAATTAGGACCAGGTTTAAAGAAAGTTACAAATACTGATTATCTGAAGGGAAGATACTTCCTTAACTAATAAGCTATTCTAAGTTTATCGAAAAACCATCCATAGATAGCAGAACATGACAACAATGACAAAAGTGATGACTGCAGCCAGTGGTCTGCAGAGTTTTTGTAAGAACATTAACATAATACAGGATACTGTGAACTAACTTGTACAAACTAGGTCAGTGCTCTGCTGGCTAAGTAGTTTATGACCTTATTAAGGACAGGGCGGATTGGATCAGAGTGAAATACATGACAGATGAATGATTCATTTGTTTCTTGCTCTTCCAACTCTTCACAGCCACTGCAGGAATTCTTATAGGTTTCTAATGCACCACAATATTAGGAGTTGGAAGGGAAGGAGTTATATAAGGTGAAAGGCCAGAAGCAATTTCTATATTAACGAAGTTAAAGCCCAACTCTGGGCACATTTTTTTCTTTCTCGATCCTGCTTTTCTGTTATTGGGCTGGTGGCCATGAGCAGGGCTGGCGCCAACACAGGGCAAACCTGGGCAATTTCCAGGGCCCCTGGGATCTTCAGGGGCCAACTCAGGCTCACACTTGACCATGATATTATTTTACAGTGGACCTGAACCACAAATGCCAGGTCCTGTGTGCAGACCTGCTCATGGCTGGCCTCAGCAAAGGGATGATTAGCAACAGTGGAGAAGGTGGCATGGAATGGAGTGCAATTGATGGAAGCTCAAAAGGTGGTGAGAAGCCTTGGCAACTTACCAGCTCTATGCCCATCGGCACAGGTCGGAGCCCCTGAATGAACACCAGGCCCATGGCCAGTGTTCAGGAGGGGGCATGGGTAATCGTGCAGGGGGTCTAAGGCAGCCCTATACCGGAGTAAAGGGGGCCCGATAATCCACCTGCCAGCAACAGTTACCTGCCACCCAATTACCCCCACATCCTCCTGGGCACTGGGGGTGCAGAATAGGCTCCAGGGTTTTGTGGGCTCCTGAGCAACAGAGTCCCAGTGGGCCCCTTGTATCATGTCACATGCCCCACTGTGTGAAACCCCCTGGGATTAACAGAATACTCTCCTCACATATTAATACAATGCTTAGAACTCTGTCCACAGATCCTGGCATAGATAGCGGATGGCATCCTCTTTAAATAGGTTGATTAGCCCCCCCTGGGCATCCCAAATGTGTGAAAGCCTGCAGACACCTTGAAAACTTACCTTTCCACCATTCCCACGGTGATTGTAAAGGCTCTCATCCAATCAGTGCTTTAGGGGGCAGAAGAGGAGCAAGATGAGGCAGAAAAGGGCACAAGAGGGAGCAGAAGAGGGGCAAGAGAGTGCAAAACAGGGTACAAGAGAGGACAAAATGGAGCAGGCAGGCTCCTGAGTGGGAGGTGGCCCAGGAGTGGGGACAGCTTGTGTAGAAACGTAAAGGCCCAGCTTACCTCAGTGGATGAGGCTGCAGTACTGCTCTTACCAACATGGCCGACCCCACCTCTGAGGATACACTTGCCTTACTCCCACAGTGGCATCAGCTGATGGGGGGCTGGAGACCCAATGTCATAGGGGCTGGTAAATTGCCAGGACCAGGAGCCAGCTTTCTATCCCCAAATCCTGGGCTTCCAGCCCTGGTACCTGCTGCCTCAGGCAGAGTTGTGGCTACGCTTGTTTTTCGTACGGTAAACTAAAAAATATGTAACAGGACACCCATACATTATGTTTTTATTCATTTTATACAGACATGTGTTGGCATTAAATTAAAAGCTGGTATGTGGTCAAAACAATAGCGCTGTTGTTCATACACCTCCACTTTGAATTGCCCTAACAAGCACATACCAAATTAGCGTTTCACAGTTTTTTCAGCCTCTTACTGCATACAGGTATATATGAGCTTTTCAAGTTAGTTTTAACATGCATGTCTATCATGTCAATAAAAGATGTATTTGAATTTTTCAAAACTTACTTCGCCAACCCACACATATCATGCTACAGAATATTTGGCACTTCCCTAGGGTGCTTTTAGTACAATTGGACAAACCTAACAAAGCAAGGCAAAGCTATTTTTCTTTTGATTATTTTCAATATTTTTTGCATTCTTAATCACAAACAGTGGTATTTTATTCACAGAAAGCAAACAAGATATTTCAAACACAGCTTAACATTTCTTAAAGGATATCAACACCCATTTTTTAGCAAATTGGGCACTGGAACAGACACAGAGGGGAATCCCAATTGCCAGATTTGGCGGACACTCTCCAAGGAAGCTAAAGCTGGGACCTTGATTATCAAGTCAGTAACCCAATCCATCTAACACTGAGGCTGCACTGCCCTGTCACTCAAGTCCAAATGTCATTCAAGTACATGGCTGCAGCACCAAACTGTGACCCTTGCCAGCATCAGGGAAGGATCACAGCAATTAGATGAGTTGTTTTAATATTTTATTTCCTCAAATGGGCATAGCACAGAGAGAGGGGGGACTGTCTGGGGGATTACAAAAAGCTGGGACTTCCTATTTAAAAAAACGGACTTTCTGCTTTGAAGTTGATTTCAGCTATCCTTCAGCCTTTTTCCTGTCAACAAAAGCGCCTACTCCCTCATGACTGGAGGTGTTTAGAATTTGTCAGGGGAGGCCAGGAGCCAAGAGCAAAAGACCATCAGTGTTTCAACCTTACCAAATGTTATTGAAAGTTGATAACAAAAAGGTAAGGTAAGGCTTTTTAGCTGGGAGGCAACACAGGAGAGGGTTGCAATAGTCAAGTTTGGAAATGATCAATGCACGTAGTAGAATTTTAGAGGTGTCAAGTGTGAGGAAGGGATGTATGCCGGAGATATTTTTGAATTGTAGATGACAGGAGGTAGCTAGTTAATGAATGTGAGGTGTGAATCCAGTATAATGCCATGACATCATGTCTGGAGAGCAGCAGTGATTGTGAAATCATTGACAGATGTTGTTATATTGGAAACAGAATTAGATGTAGGGTAGACAAGTTCAGTTTGAGTCTTTATGGGCCTTAAAGGTTTATTTTTTATGTGATTTGCAAAGAAGTGTTATTGAAAGCCAAATAACTCTAGAAGTTGGCCAAGTCCATAGGTGTAGATTGAAAAGAGTAGGGGGTTCAATGGCAAGATAATTCAAGGATCTGGGAAAAAAAGGTTTCCATATCACCTAACATTTTTGGAGTGTAACATTTGGGAAGTGAAAGGGTACCAAGACTGTCATTCATGGGTCTCAGTTCAGTAAGAGCTGAAAAAATGTTATTGGTAGTAAATAAATTCACTTTAGGTGAAAAAAGCCGGAGGAATTCAGTGTTGCTGAATCACAATCTAGGGAGACAATGCAAGTCAATGCCTAAATGAGAGGCTATCTAATATGTTTCCCCCACCCTGCACATACAGATTGCCCACTTTCAAAATCATTCCACCTGCATCTACTGCATTTTATGAGCCTTTGATCCAAGATGGTGGCCCATCCCAGGTCTCAGGCTGCCTGCAAACAGGAAGTGTCTTCTGACTGCACTGCTCTGCATTCTGGGATTGCTGTCCTTTTCCTGATCCTAGCTCTGCTCTGTCTGTGCAAAGCACAGCTATAACCCGCCCCCTGCACTTCCCCCTCTCCTCAGTATATGATGCTTCTGAGGCAAGATGGTGGCACCTGTATACTAGAATCCTGAAGCTGAGTTACAGCCCAGTGGGGGAAAGAATAATAAGGCCCTTATTTATCAAGGGATAGCGCCAGGTAGTGTCTCACTAGCGCGAGGTAGCGCCAGCTATCGGCGGCTACCGACTCCAGAACGGCAGGCTGCGAACACAATCACGCATTTAGCACGCTAAATGAGGCTAGCGCCGGCAAGAGCGTCAGCTAGCGCGGGATTCATCATGTTGCAGACTTCTTGTTGTGATGCTAATCCCATCACAGCGCCAGGTATGACCTCTCGCTACCTGGCGCTCTCCAATGCATTTCAATGGAGCAATCTTTAAATATTCATAATTAATTGATATTAATGTTTTTTTTTTTTTTTTTTTTTTTAAATGTCTGAAATTCGGTGACCACTTCTGCAATGTTATATCTTTTTTTTAAGGTTAAAAAAAAAAAAAAAATTTGTGCAGAATTGATATTACAGGTCTGATATTAATGTATTCATATTACAAAATGTTTAAAAAAACTTGTTTATTATTTTTTTTCAAAAATAAGGTTGTTTGGGGGTTAAAAAACTACTTTTAACACATCGGCGCTAGCGCTCAGGGGTTTAAACATGCATTTTACAGCGCGAGAATTTTTTGAGCGTGATTTGTTAATGAATATGCTGGGAGCCGTTCGCTATGGCCATTCGTTGTCATGCACTCCCATACAGCGCGGAGCCTGTCAAACAGCGACTCCTAACCCCGTATTCAACATTACCACACACCGACTGAGTCGCTGTCAACAACCGAACAACGGGCAAGCACAGCGAATACTAGCGGGCGCTGTGAAAATCACGCTACTGTCGCTCATCTGTCGCTAACTGGCGCTATTAATAAATCGGCCTCTTAGTAAGCGACTAAAAACTGAAAGTGAATTAATTTTAGATGCTGGGGAATCGTTTTTTAAGGGTTTGGGCTTTTTATTAAATGATGTTGAAAGTCCGATTTAAATAATCAACTTGGTTTGGACCACTAGGTATTGACCGGCCTGTGTCAGCACCTGTTGGACCCTTATGTCAATTATAACAGCGCCAGTGAGCGCCTCTGTCTACCGCCACTTTTTAGGAGCAGAACTCCATGTTGTTTCATTTTTGGCATGCTGAAAGGTTTGGTCAATGTTTCTTCCTTACAAAAGGTTTAGGCTGTGTTTTAGTTGAGTAAGAAAAATAAACCCTCAAAAATGCTTTTACAAGAAAATAATAAAATTACATTTGGCAACACCTGAGTTTAAATTATAGGCAAGTCACCAATGCAAGTTCTGTACAAATAAATTTGTTTAACATGTTTTATAAGCAAGAACCACTTAAACCGGACCAACACCCGTTTTTTCCTTAATGGGTGTTGGGCACAGAGGACGTGACTGCGCCCACGTGACCACACGGCGGCCAATCGCGGGACTTCGTTCTCGCCACTGGCTCGTTACGAAGGTGAGTAAAACAAGCTATTTATGCATTTTGCTGCGAGGGGGGCTCCAGCATTCTGGATGCCCCTCACTTCTTACAATGACCACACAGCCAGGCCAACACCCGTTAAGGTAAAAATGGGTGTTGGTCCTGTTTAAGTACATTTCTAAACGTACAGCACTGAGGTCACCATGAACTATGGCACAGGTGATAAATTAGATACAGATTGATGAACACATTGGCACTGTCTTTTGTTCTCTTTGTGGCTCTGAATGGCATTGACTGGCACTGATGCTTGATAAATTAGGCTATAAGGGTAAAAACATTTCTACTTTTCTTAAGAGTAAAAAAGTGCCATTGGCTGTCATTGCCTTCCAAGTTGGTGATTCAGCAATAGTGAAAGTATCATGCTTTTTTTTACCTGAAGTATTGCCAAGAGAATTTCATCAACCCACTTGCCTGCTTTGTACAGCGCTACGGAAGATGATGGTGCTTTATAAATAAATAATTATAATACCTACCTCTAGGGCTTCTGGAAACCTCTACTTCAGCCATTGCAGCCAATGTCATGATTATATAAAGTCTCACATTCTAAAAGACAGAGCAGATGAGAAGCAGTGCTGGGGTTAGGAGAGCATTGCTACATCTGGCGCTGTCTGCATTTATTCAATGTTGTCAATTTCACAGCCAATAATTGAGCACGGGCTCACTGTAGATCACCTTTACAGATTACTTCTTATAAACCTAGGTTTATTGCTGTTTCTTTCCTTAGAAAGTTAGTAGTAGGAAATTGTGTTGACATAGTTCTAGTAATCTGGAAGCCAATCACAAGATGTAATACACAGATGACACAGACCTGCTTTTCAATAGCAGAAAAAAAATCATCTATTGTCCTGCTACATAAACATAAAATCTCATGTTACGGCCACTAAAATGTGTCACTGGGTTATGCCGAAGCATATGTCACCATGTGTCAGCAAGAGGTTCATCGTCCTATGAAAACAGCTTAGAATTTAGGAACTGACAGACTGAACCAGGGTTTTACATTAGCTGGATTAGTTTATTTTTACAAAGGTATCAGTATCTGTCTGTCATCAACTTCCTTACATGAAACTAATGGCCATATTTACAAAAGGCGCCATTTTGCATAATTTTGCTGGCATCTTGCTTTGGAGCTCCAGCATCTATGTACATTTTGGCGCTATTATTTTCACAGTGTGGTGCTGCAAATTACAACACCTGATATTGAAGCGGTCCTTCACTCTGAATAAGAGTCTATCTTATATGTTTCCCACACCCTGCACATACAGATTGCTCACATCCTACCTGCATCTACTGCATGTTATGAGCCTTTAAACATCCAAGATGGGGGCTTATGGAACACCAGGCAGCCTGCAAACAGGAAGTGTCTTCTGACTGTGCCGCCCTTTTCCTGACCCCAGCTCTGCTCTGTCTGAGCAAAGCACAGCTATAACCCACCCCAGTGCATTGGTATATATTGATTAGTATCTATGATTATAAAGGTTTCCAGTTTCATTTTGTCCAGTGAACTATTGTTATCTTAGATATTGAGATATGAGAGATATATAAGAGTAACTTTGGGGTGCTAAACTTATTGCATGGTGTAATGATGCCTTGAGAAGTTTTGAGATTCTGTTCCACAAGGTCTGTTTATACTTCTACCATATATGATGTACCGTAGCAGGACCGGCATCACACCATGAACATTGGAAGGTGGGACATTGTTTATTGTAGTCTGATGTCATATAGAATCTAGCTATATATTTATTATAAAAGACTTTAGGACTGTTTTTTTTTTTTTGTAAATTCTTTATTTAATTTAAGCTTATGCAGAACATACAAGTTTGAGTGCACAGTATTACAATAGTGATGCAGGCATAGAAATATCCATCAGATATGAGAAACAACAGATGGAAAAAAGAAAAAAGAAAGGGGGAAAGATCAAGTGGGGGAAGGGGGGGTACCAGGAAGGGAAAATTGAAGGGGAAAATGACCTCGAGAACGGAGGCCTATATTCCCACTATGATGAGCTTGTAATCCTCAGATTCAGTATATTGCATCCACGAGTACCAAGTCGCCATGTATTTCTCATAGCCATCCTCCCCAGGCGTCATGAGGTCTTCAAACCTCATTATTTCATAAATTTTTAAGGCCCACATTGCAAGGGTGGGGGGATCCTCCTTTTTCCACAATTGCGGAATACACATCTTGGCTGCGTTTAGGAGATGACACACCAAAGAGCCACGATAATTCCTGAGTGGGGTCTTAGTCATGTGGAGCAAGCACAGGGCAGGGTCATCCGGGATCTCCTCACTCAACAGGCTTCCTGCCACCTCTCTGACCCCATCCCAAAAAGCTTTCAGTTTAGGACATGACCAAAAGATGTGAAGCAGACTACCCTCCCCGCCTCCACAACTCCAACACTCCGCCTCCACCTCAGGACACCACTTGTTAATCGCCGCCGCCGCCGAGACCCTATACCTCCTTGTTAGAACCTTGAAATTGCACTCTTGAAACCTGGTACATATCGAGGTTTTATGGGGGTCTCCAGCAATCTGCTTATCTGTTTCGGAGTGAAGGTCCTACCCAAATGCCTCTCCCACTTCCCTACAAATGACGGTGGTACTATATCTGAGGGGTTAATCAGTATCTTGTATATACACGAGAGGTTGTGACTCACATCTTCTCTACTAGAGCACAGCTCCTCAAAGGGGGTAAGGCCTCTTTGTACCCTTTTATGCTCCCGCAGCGTGGAAAGGAAGTGCGTCAGCTGCTGTTGCTGCCATGGCGACCAATCAGGTAGCCCTCTTTCGGTAGCCAAATCTCCCATGACGCCCCACTCTCCCTCCCGAAGAAAGTGTCCCACCCTAAAGACACCCGCAGCCCTCCAAGCCAGGGGGGAACCCAGGATTGCCCAATACCGGGAGCATTGGCGAGGGTGCCAGGGAGAAGTCTGCCCGCTGAAAATACTGGCCACATATTGTTAACGTGGTCCCTACAAGGGCGTGTTTCATTGCTAGTGGTATGTCTTTCCGGTCTGCCCACGGAATACAATCGACTCTGACCCCCACAAGACTCTGTTCGATGGATACCCACTGCTTATGTCCCCGGTGTAAACACCAGTCGACCACTCTGTTAAGATGGACCGCTTATCCTCGGTCTTCCTCCTCCCCATACAAATCTCCGAAAGAGTGCGTCCACCCTTCGGAAGAAGGCCTGCGGGATAGCCACCGGGAGGGCCTGTAATAAATAAAGAAGCCGTGGGCTTTAGGACTGTTTTTACACAGCTGCAGAGTACCACTTGCCATTTTCTACTCATCTTGAGTATCACCTGTGTGGTAGATATGGGTTGTCAAAATTGAAAAAAACTCACTGCCTTACTGTTTTCCTGTAAAATATACATTTGTGTTAGGATTTTGCCACCATAGCTATGGTTTACTTATCAGCATGCTATTCCTGTGGGTCTATGTTGGTAATGTGGGCTTTGAGTAAAAAAAAATTAATTTGGCTGCTGCCTACAAATCCCAGCAGCCTTTACTGTCAAGTGTGATCTGAGCAGCAGCACCCATCGTGCCACAAATCAGAACCTGGAAAAATCAGGCAGCAGCAATGACAAGGACTGCCAATAACCCTATGGCTACTGGAACACAGGAGTGTGATCACCTCATCAGAAGAGGCTGAATTAAAGCAGGAGGTGTGTGTCGTTGCAGCTTCAGCCAGTCAGATGATTATCAAGTCCTTGATCTGTTCACCAAACACAACACTTTGATGTACGGTTGCTAACGTAAACACATTGTTGCTAGAGAGAACTGTTTCTTATATGACCACCACCCCTAGGCAGGGTCGGCGCCAGCACAGGGAAAACCTGGACAATTGCCAGGGCAGTGAAGCAAGCAGTAATGGCTGAAGGGTGCTTGGTGGCAGTAAAGAATGCCCAAGGACGAACCTGGAGCCGGCCCTGCCTTTGGGACATCGTTTTGGCTCAGAATAGTATAAAGATGAAATGGCATCAGATCAGATTGGGGTACAGATAATTCTGCAGGCTAGCTGAGTACCCCTGGGGGGTCGCACAAAGGCTATATGTGAATGTAACCTTTACACACTTTTTAGCCTGGTGCAGACCTTAAATGGGGCCCCTATCCTGGCTCATACAGTAACTCTTCTGTCATTTAAGTTAAATTGAATACATTCAAACTAATAAAGATTGAAACAGCAGAAACAATTGTTCTGTAAATGATGCCATCTGATAAATAAGGCAAAGATGCAATAGTGAAGGTGTCCCATTGCAGTCGCTATCTCTGCACCTCCTGTAGTTACTCTCTTGAGTATGGGAATATCAGCTTGTGAGCTCCTTGGAGAGCAAATGACAACTGTAAATAGATACTATAAAACAAACACTAAAATTAACAGATATTGCACTTCCTTTGTGAGCCCCATTATGCAATTAATCAGTACAAATAGCTGCCAGTATTAAGGACTTGGCTCTTTTGCTCCTAGGTAAGCTAATTAATCACTGAAGAAAAAAGGGCAACTATATTGCTTCTATGAATGTCTTACGCAAGGAAACAAAGGTCCTGTATTATAGGAAAGAATAACAAAGTTAATCATCACTGACTTGCTGCCTCCTCCTTGTGGCTGATACGAATACTGAGAGCGGCTACATATAGCAGGAAGCATTTTGTGTCATTTGTCAACAATGCCAAATTATATTCAGACACTCCCAGTGAAGCAAACACATAACACTCTATCAGTATGATTGATCTCTGGGATGGTGTAACATTCTGTAATTTTTAAGCTAGATGAGTAACATACTAATTAAGTTTTAATGTTTTTTTTTTTTTTTGCAAAAGCAGGCTCATAATACAAGTTACAAAACACATAGTATACTTGATGTTTAAGATGGCATAATATTCTCTAATATTTAAGCCGAATAAAGCTGTTTTTGAGATTTAGCCCTTATTGGCCAGCCACTGGATTTTATTTATTCGTGAGCACCTTCTTTGGCATTAATAGGTGGACCCCACTCTACCACTTTTGCATCAGACACACTAATGCTTAGTTTGTAGGTCTGCTTCTTATTAGGGAGCTTGAGGCTTTGTAGGTTGAACAAAACCAGACCTAGCATCTATGAGAACCTAGGAATTTCACACTGAGGGGCAAACTGAATCGGAATGCCCCGAGGGCAAGTTGTAACCCAATGAGGTAACATATGTTTTTATACAGTTTAAAAAGTATTCAGTCTCTCTGCTAGGGAGAGTGTCAAGTTGGCACTTAAAGATGAACAAAACTGGACCTAGCATCTACAGGAACCTAGGAATTTCACACAGAGGGACATCCTAAATCAGGATGGTTGTCCGTTTCTTCATATCATTCATCTAGGTCATGGTATATCTACAGTAAAAATACTGAATGACTAGAGAAATGCCTTCTAGAACAATACAGCAAATCTTGCAGAAAAAAATAGTTAAGGTCAAGATAGCTCCTGTAAGTGTCTGTACCGAAGGGTCTGCAGTCGAAACTAGCACTCATCCTATATATAAATTAGTGTGTAAGCAAGGAAATAAAGAACAGCAGTATAAGCCTTAGAAAATTAGAAAATAGATTTTGCTATAGAAAAGCTACAGCATGCTACCAAGTGGATTGATTAGCTGCTAATTAGTGCGACTAACAGGCTGATTCATCATTAGCGGCAGGTAGCGACAGATGAGCGTCTGTAGCAGGCATTTTCAGAGCGTCCGCTAGTAGTCGCAGTGCTCGGCCGTGAGTCACTACTTTATAGCGACTCAGTCTCTGTTCAGTAATGGAGAATACATTGTGAGGAGTCGCTATTTCACCAGTACAGCGCTGTATGGCAGCGCATGTTAGCGACTGCTCATAGCGACCGACTCACATCATATTCAGCAAAAAAACAGCTTCACAAATCTCTGGCGCTGAAAAATAGTTGTTTGAAGCCCAGAGCGCAGGAGGCTGTGTGTTTAAAGTCTGTTTTCCAGCATCTATCAACTAGTAACAAAGCGAAAACATATGGAATTACATTGTAACAACATTGTAACATGAACACTTTAATGGCAGACCTGTAATGTCATTTTTGAGAAAATATTTAAAAAATTAAAAAAATATGAAAAAACTGCTTTTTCAATGCCAGAAGAGGTCACAGAATTATTTGTGATTAAAAAAAAAACAAAAAAAAAAACTCGTTTAAAGAGAAGAAAAGGATCGTCCATTGAAATGTATGGGAGAGCGCCAGGTAGCGAGAGGTCATACCTGGCGCTGTGCAAGGCTGAATGCTGGAGCTGTTCGCTGAGGCTGTGAAAATGATGAATCAGACGCTACGTGGCGCTATCCCAGTCGCTAAACAGATTCTGCTTGATAAATGTGGAATTGCGTGCCGTGTCCGGTGTTGACCAGTCGCTATCTGTCGCTACCTCTCATTAACCAGGCCCTACCTGATGCTATCCCTTCTTAAATAAGGGCCTTAGATGGTATGCTTCAGAAAAAAGTGTTGCTTACATGACTATATTCTGCCTCCTCACTTTACAAAGCTCAGAAAATCTTTATGCCAGATACAGAGCTCTTCAGACAGTAAACAGTACGTCCTTTGTGACCTAAATATTTTCTGTGTTAATTCGTTCTAAAATTTTTTTGAGATTTATTTTCTCTTTCTGTGAGGCCGAAGGAAAGATATGTGTTAAATAATAATTATAGTCTATATTAATGAGCGTCTTCTGTTTACACTGATGATCACTGATCAAACTGGAATTACAGGAACTAAGGTTAAGCCTATTTTGTACAAGGGTGGGGCACACCGGAAGCGTCATTCATTGTAATTCGTGTGACTGCAGCTTACTAAAAGTAAATGTATAAAGTTCATGCGAGGTAACCATGTCTGGTTATTCAACAAATATTGTCACGATAAGCAGTCTCATTTAACGCCTTGACATTTTAGCGAGAAGTTTCAATTTCCGTTATGTCCTGTCAGCCATCACCAAAATCCTGTTTTAACTTTTGAAGGTTTCCATTGTCGTGTGCCAAAGTGATGTCTGCTGAACTTATATGTGAATTATTTTATTTTATATTTCTTTGCAACTGTTTTATAAAAGAAAACAATGTGTTTAACTTAGCAACGTACACCAGCTGTCGTGCCTGGTGTACACAACAGAGACTTCCTGACTTTGGCTTGCTAATCCTCTGATTTGCTGAGGCAAAGAAACACTCCACACGACTGAGATTATAATTTCACAGTCTTCCATTCCAGCAACCTAAAGGGTTACTGACAGCATTCTCGTCTTGGGAGGCCAATACTGCTGCTTGTTTTTTTTAAATCTGCTGATGAGCTTACCTGTCACAGTGGAAGGATTCTGAGATTTGTAGTCAATTGTTTTTACTCAAGGCCAGGAAAGTTGTTCCCACTTTAGCAACATAGAGCCACAGGAATATAGGAAACTTGGGAACGGCCCGTAAATCACGGGTCTGGGGGCACAATCAATGTATATTTCCCATTCCAAGAGAGGCAAACAATAAGGAAGAACACCAAAAACTTTACAAAAAGGGAGTTTTTGCATGTGTTCCATTTTCATTTCATGTCTTACCTTTTCTATCCCTAATGTGCTGTTAGATATCACAGCCAACATCATGCCAGACTATTTTCCACCAAGTATATATCTACATACATATAAGTGACTTATTTTTGCAGGAGCGTAAGGGGAGGAGATTAGGAATTAACACATCATATGTGAGAAGTTACATTTCAAGTGGATCAAAAACCCACGGCTGACAGCCCAGGAATCCATCTATACTGCCAGGCATCCAGATTTGGATCGCACCAGGGATTTGTGAATAGCAGGCGCGGGCACGCTCACTGTTAGAAGGCAGACAAAGAAAGGGGACCCCACTGTTCCCACACAATTTATCCTCAAAGACGGCACCACTACACTAGTATATAGTTAATAGTAAATTATTTTATTGATCAAAACATTTTTATATATGCAGATAAGGACAAACACATTAAAAACCTCATTAAAAAACATATACACAAAACCTAGGAGGACAAAAAAGGGACAGGAGGGGGGAAGGGGGGAAGGACACAACAAATGCCCCCCAAAAGAGGTGATGGTCTATAATACTACCATAATAAACATAATACCATGTGTTAAGGTCCAGCTGAAACAATAATTAATAGTGCTAACTAATTAATAATTTAAATACTCTGAATCTACTTGTGCCAATAAGACTATTAAAGTACTGTTAGAAGGCAGCGGGGATGCCGCCGGTGCACTCGGCTCCACTCTGCTAGATTTAGCTAGACTCGGTTGGAGCCCAGTCTTAGATGAGTCTTTGACGAGTGGACGTCAGTGGATCTGAGCACGCTGATGGACGAGAGGCTGCGCATGCGCATAGGAACAGGGAAAGGTGGGTTAGACTGGGTGACTTGGGATCAAAGACTAAGAGGCCGATTCATTAATAGCGCCAGGTAGCGACAGATGAGCGCCAGTAGCGTGATTTTCACAGCGCCAGCTAGTATTCGCTGTGCTTGGCCAGGGTTTGCTTGTTGACAGCGACTCAGTCGGTGTGCGGTAATGTTGAATACGGGGTTAGGGGTCGCTGTTTCACAGGTTCCGCTTGTATGGGTGCGCCTGACAGCGAATGGCCAGAGCGAACGGCTTGCTGCAGATTCATTAAAAAATCACGCTCAAAAATTTCTTGCGCTGTGAATTCCTTGTTTAAACCCCAGAGCGCTGGCGGCGATGTGTGTAAAGTAGTTTTTAACCCCCAAACAACCTTTTTTTTTATATGTAAACATTATACAAGTTTTTCTAAACATTTTGTAATATGAATACATGAATATCAGACCTGTAATATCAATTCTGCACATTTTTTTTTTTTTTTACTTTAAAAAAAAACCTAACATTGCAGAAGTGGTCACAGAATTTTTGACATTAAAAAAAAAAAAAAAAAAAAAACAGTAATAGCAATTAATTATGATTATTTAAAGATTGCTCCATTGAAATGCATTGGACCACGCCAGGTCATACCTGTCGCTGTGATGGGATTAGCAGCGGCGCTGTTCGTTGCAGTCGGCTACATGATGAATCCCGCGCTAGCTGACGCTCTCGCCGGCGGTAGCCTCATTTAGCGTGATAAATGCGTCATTGTGACCGCCGCCGGGCGTACTTGATTCGGTAGCCGCCGATAGCTGGCGGTACCTGGCGCTCATCAGACACTACCTGGCGCTAGCCCTTGATAAATAAGGGCCTAAACCTGGGATATTCAAAATTTAACGTTTTGATCCACTTCATAGAGGGCCGTCAGTTATAGAATCAAAGCTTAGTAAATTTTTCCCCTGAATCTCCCTCTGGCAATCAGTGCTATTTGGGAGGGCTTAACGTCCATGCAGATATTGCAGAATAGCATGCAGATGCTGCACTCCTGAACTGCATGGAAGAGGCCACCTTGCTACAGCCCTGCTTCTGAAAAAACAGATTCCACAGTCAAAAGTGCCTTGATCCCTTATCTCTAGCCAGGAGTAGAAAGTCATCAATGTTAAAGGAGCACTATCGTGGAAAATGCCCCAATGATAAAAATCCATATAAATATGCTGGATGGCGGGAGCATCACTTATACATCTGGCCTCAATACATTTCCTGCTAGGCTTGTTTTTTGTTTTTAGAAAAGAAAAAAGACATCAAGCTTGGCCAGAGTTTTATTCAGTTCGGGTGTATAAGTGACCCCTCCTCTTATTAGCCGAGGTGGGGTTTTTAATATTACACAATTTCGCGATAGTGCTCCTTTAATGACTCATCATTGTTCTGCTCAGAGGAGAGAGCTCCTAGATAAATGCTCTGTGGCTGACAAACACATAGAAATACATAGGCCCTTATTTAACAAGGGATAGAGACAGGTAGCGACTGGTGAGCGGCCGGTAATGACGGGCCCCGCCACGAGAACGCCGGCTCCCCACCACAATCACACATTTATCAAGCCAATCCTGCTTAGAGACTGAGATAGCGCCATATAGCCACTCATTCATCATTATTCCAGCCTCAGCCCACAGCGCCAGCATCCGACCTTGAACAGCGACAGGTATGACCTCTCGCTACCTGGCGCTCTCCAATGCATTTCAATGGAACAATCTTTAAATATTCATAATTAATTATGATTTTTTTTTTTTTTTTTTAAATGTGAAAAATTCTGTGACCACTTCTGCCATTTTTTTAAGGTGAAAAAAAAAAAATTGTACAGAATTGATATTACAGGTCTGATATTAATGTATTCATATTACTAAATTATTTTAAAAACTTGTTTTTTTTTCCAAAAATATGGTTGTTTGGGGGTTAAAAAACTACTTTTAACCCATCGCCGCCAGCGCTCTGGGGTTTAACATGCACGAGAATTTTTTGGGCGTGATTTTTTAATGAATATGGTGGGAGCCGGTCGCTAGGGCCAGTCGCTATCATGCGCTCCCATACAACCTGTCAAATAGCGACTCCTCACCCAATATTCAATATTACGGCAAACCGACTGAGTCGCTATCAACTACCGAACAACGGCCAAGCACAGCGACTACTAGCGGGCGCTCTGAAAATGCCGATACAGTCGCTCAACTGTCGCTACCTGCCGCTATTAATGAATCGGCCTCCCCGTTACATAACGTCCCTCACACACAGTATTCCTTTCCTACACCAGCTGTTGATTCAGTGTGTGTATGTGTACGTGTGCATGCGTGTAGCATGGGTGAAATGCTGTTTTTTTTAGACATATATCTCTCCGTATGGTGTGGGCTGTTTATAGCACAACTCTAAGCTTTGCAGAGTGTGCAGTTACAGAATCCCACAGACACACTGCAGCCCAGCTGGGAACTTTCTTTTGATCAATACAGCCAGATGGAGAAAGATCTTATCTTCTTCTGACATTGTGTGTGAAAACAGATACAATCTCTATCTAGCTGTCTATGTGCTGGCTATAACATTCCCCCTCATGCTCGTGTATAAGCAGGGCTTTAAGATGTGTGGCAAGATGGTCGCTCCCAATAAGTCCAGGCGTGCAGCATCTGCAAATATATTCCACAACAGCTGCATGGGGTTAAGCCCTCTAAAACAGCATATGCCACTGATCATTGGAATGGGAGTTTAGGGAAGCAATTAACTAAATTGATTTTTATGACTGAAGGTCAACTATAAATATAACCATATATACAAGCAGTCAATATAGAAATTATAGAAATTTACAGCACAGCCCCCAACCTGCCAGAAGGCAGCTCAAGCTATAATTAGCAACATACATGCAATCAGTACACTACAGCCAAAGTATGCAATACACAGTATAATAACGTAGACTATGAAGGTTATCCAAATGCTTTTAGAGACCCTGAAGGGACTCAATTTTGAGAATTTACCATTAAAAATGCAGTTGGACAGCTCTGTGGGGTAAATAACTTTATTTATTTTATTTCTATCAAATAAAAAAAATATTTCTTTTCAAAACTCAGCCACTCAAAAATGAATCACTTTTATGACCCTCTATATCTGTTGTATGCCGTAAACATTCTATAAAAAGGGCCTTCCAGGAAGTGGCATGCTTAATCTGGACCAACACCCTTTTTTCTTTAAAGGTGTTAGTCCCGCAGTCAGCTAATCAACACCAGCTTGGCAGGGGGGCATCCAGAATGCTGGAGCCCAGCCCCGCACAAGACCCCCCAGGACGCCCGTAATCCCCACCTTTACTACGAGCTAGCACCGGGAAACGAGTGCCGTGATTGGCCGCCAGGTGGTCAAGAGGGTTATGGTCACGTCCTTGGTGCTGGCCACCGGAATAACCTGTCCCTGTGACCGCCCACCTGCCAATCGCGGGACTCCTTTCCCGGCACTGGCTCGTAGTAAAAGGGGGGATTACGGGCGTTTTAGGGGGTTATGTGCGGGGGGGGGGGGACTCCAGCATTCTGGATGCCCCTCAAGCTTGTTTTAATTAGCTGACTGTGGGATCAACACCCGTTAAAGAAAAAAACAGGTTGGTCCGGTTTAACCACCATGCAACCCATGCAATTGCACAGGGGGCCCCCAGGTCTGCAGAACGCACATTAGAAGCGGCTGCATCTTACTGCTTATACAAAAAATGTCTGTGACTCAGGTCCCCAGACATAAGTTTGCATGGGGGCCTCAACAATGATAAGCCTGCCCCTGCTTCCAGGGACAATAGATCTGATTCATAGCCTTCTGAAAAGCATCTTGTTTTTGTCTCGAAATGTGCATTTTTCACATTTTCACATTTTACGCATGATGCAGAGCCGCCATCGGGAGCGTTCCGTTTACTTTTCGTAGCTGTGTACGCCATCGTGAATGGCTGTGTACGGCTCTCGTTGCGCACGCGAGAGGACGAGGTTTTCGTTTACGTTGCTTTGTAATCCTCGTCTGCCACCGTTTTTCAGCGTTTTTCAATGTACCAACGTAGAATTTCAGTATCCCGCGATATTCAGCGTTTCTCAAAATTTACGTAGTAACGGAATTTTGATGTAGAATCTGCTATGTCTGCAGGCATGTACACATGCGTGCAGCTTATTAACTCATTCATGTCCCCCGTTTCATCTATTCTCTCACTCACTTCTCCCATGCTTACCTTAACTCCCTTGACACTGTATGTATTCCTCTGTCCCACTCGGTTAATGCTTACCTTAACTCCCTTGTCACTGTATGTATTCCTCTGTCCCACTCTGTTAATGCTTACCTTAACTCCCTTGTCACTGTATGTATTCCTCTGTCCCAATATTTTCATGCTTACTTTAGCTCCCTTGGCACTGTATGTATTCCCCTCTCCCAATATTTGCATGCTTACCTTAACTCCCTTGTCACTGTATGTATTCCCCTGTCCCAATATTTTCATGCTTACCTTAACTCCCTTGTCACTGTATGTATTCCTCTGTCCCAATATTTTCATTCTTACCTTAACTCCCTTGACACTGTATGTATTCCTCTGTGCCAATATTTTCATGCTTACCTTAACTCCCTTGACACTGTATGTATTCCTCTCTACCACTCTATTAATGCTTACCTTAACTCCCTTGACACTGTATGTTTTCCTATGTCCCACTCTATTAATGCTTACCTTAACTCCCTTGTCACTGTATGTATTCCTCTGGCCCACTCTATTAATGCTTACCTTAACTCCCTTGTCACTGTATGTATTCCTCTGGCCCACTCTATTAATGCTTACCGTAACTCCCTTGTCACTGTATGTATTCCTCTGGCCCACTCTATTAATGCTTACCTTAACTCCCTTGACACTGTATGTATTCCCCTGTCCCAATATTTTCATGCTTACCTTAACTCCCTTGACACTGTATGTATTCCTCTGTCCCAATATTTTCATGCTTACCTTAACTCCCTTGACACTGTATGTTTTCCTATGTCCCAATTCTTTCATGCTTACCTGAATTTCCTTTAGTCTTTAGATATTTTTCAAATCCTTGTGGCTTTTCTCCTATTTATGTGCATAAGTGGATTTGTGAACTCTTTAAATGTATTTTAATTATCAATAAAAGATAGACATCATAAACTTTGTAAAGATTAACATTTTTTTAAATATTATTTGTTATGAGTTGTATAGCTGAAAAAAAATTGTATTACTTCCTAATATCTTTTTTTTTTGTTTGCTAAAATTTTTGGTTTATAAAAAACATTTTTAAAAAACTATTTTCAAAAAACATGGCAGGCGCCCAGATTTCTAGCCATCGGTGGTCCCCATTGAAGCTGCCAGCTCCTCAATTTCGCCCACCAGCCTATGAGCAGCAGCTGTGAGTTGTTGTAGCTGCTGCTGTGTGAGGCCTGTTAAAAGAAAAATAATACTATTATAATAATAATTTCTAGCCTATGCATTGTGAATACCTGTTGAGGAAAATAATATTAATTTCTAGCCTATGCATTGTTGATGAAAATAATATTAATTTCTAGCCTATGCATTGTGAATACCTGTTGAGGAAGGCATGTTAACTTAAATAAACTAGGTTGTCTTCAAACTTACTAGGCTGGTGGGCGACCTGTTTCTGTAGAGCAAGCAAAAATATTGTTAGTTATAATTTCATATTTGTTAATGACAACATTTAAATTAGAATGTGTGTGTGACCTCACCCACCTTCTCCTTGCACCTCAGGTTCTTCTCTTTGTGGGCTCTCCAGACCAGGCTCCTTGCCCGGCCCCTCGGCATCTAAAAGTATATAAGTAAGAAATGAGTTTACAGTGCATGTACCTGTGTGTGCTACTGTGTGATAATCATACCTGAGTGTTGCTGTTTCTGCTCCTCCTCCGACGATTCCCTGCCGAACAGCTGATGCCCCTCCTCTGCAGACAGGTCCAGGGGTTGTTGTTCAGGACTTGCAGAGGAGGGTGAGGACATTGGCACTGGTCTGCCACCACCTTCCCATCTCCCAGATCTATCTAGCCTTGGCTGGACTCCTCGCCTCCTGGTGGGCCTTATTCTATAGTTATATTCGCTCACTAGAAGAGATAGCATTCATAAACACAGGCCTGCCTAAGGTCAGTGTATTCCTAAGATGTAATGTTAAGTTACATACTAGGAAAATTTTGCCTGAAGAATTTCCTCACCCAGGGCCTCTTCCTGCGTTTTAGGTCCGACCAGTGCTTGATGATCTGGGTGTAGGTGAAGGTGGTGTCAGATTCCTGCTGCAGCTTTGCTACAATGTCCAGGGCCAATGTCTGTTTGGCAAAGCTGTTCTGCAGGTAATCGTAGCGATGTGTGAGCATCATCTAAAAGGTGGAAGAAAAACAGATGTCATTAAATAAAGCATCATACAGATCACATTGATTATGCAAGCAGGTTATTATTATCACTCCCCCAAACATCTTAAATCATTGTTAATGTCTGTACCTACCCTCGGATAGTACATTTTTGGGTTGCGCACATGTGCTCACAAACATTCGCTTATAGCTGCGTTTAATTCTAAATTTTTGGCCCACTTGTTTCGGCCATGATGCCTTAACGCCTATGCATGCATTTGCCGTGCAAATAACCCTTTCAGTGCCAAGCACGTAGATTCTACGTGCTTGCATCCACTCCACTTAAGTGCCAAGCACGTAGAATCTACGTGCTTGACTTTCCCCCCTGCTACAGTAAAAGTAAAAAAAAAAAAACACTCACCTGACCCCTTGTTCGATCCGGCCGGGTCTCCTCTTCATCCGGGGGGGCTTCGATCCCCCACCCAGGCCCCCCCGGGTGCAGGGGAGAGCCCGGAATAGCCACCCCCCCTTCAGCAGCCGCCGAAATACATGTTAAAAAAAAAAAATATATAAAAATGACATTTACTTACCTTAGTGATCGATTGCTCCCGCCGGGTCTCCTCTTCACCAGGGGGGCCTCCGATCGCCCCCCCCTGGCTCTCCAGCTTCAGGAGAAGGCCTGAAAGGCCCTCTCCCTGTCCTGCTCGACGGGCGCCGCCATTTTGCCGATAAGCCCCGCCCCTTTGGGGGCGGGGCTTATGATGTCACACCTCCGGGTGTCGTCCTGGCTCCGGGCTGCGATTCTCACACTTGTCATCGCTGGCCACAGGAGGAGGAAGGCAGGTGATGATCTGATCACCTGCCTCCCTCCTCCACTGGCCAGCGATGACAATAACTGTCATCAGAGCTGCGAGGGACACAGAAGCTGAGGATCAGAGGTGAGTAAAGTAAAAATCTGTGTGGTGTTTTTTTTTTTTACTGTTAACCCCTTGTGAACTGGTAAGGGGTCCATGACCCCTATACCAGTTCACAAGGCTGGGGGGATGGCAAGCCACCTGCGCTAGCGGGTGACTTGCCATTAACCCTTGGCACCCCCATTACCTGCCTCCCCAAAGGCCAGGGGGGGGCAGAAGAGCCCGGGCCCACATAGGGTATGTGGGCTCGTAGGCTGCAGGGTGGGGGGCCACAAAAGCTGGCCCCCCCACTCTGTGCCTACAAGCCCCCATAGCTGGTCCCGGGCTGGTAATGCTGGGTAAGGGGGACCCCACGTCATTTTTTTTTTTGATTTTTAAGGGTTTTTAACCCTTAAAAATAAAAAAAAAATGGGGTCCGCCCCCCCTGGGAGGGGGGACCCTATGTCGTTTTTTTTTTTTAATTAACCCCTTATGTTCTGTCACCCAGCAGCTATAAAAGGCTTCCAGCAGATGAGCAGAAGCCAGTGATTGGGAGGGGAAGATGGATGGGAGGTAAGTATTAAAAAAAAATAATAAATATTTTTTTCTGCGTCTGTGTGGTGTTTTTTTTTTACATTTAACCCCTTGTGAACTGGTAAGGGGTCCACAAGACCCCTATATCAGTTCACAAGGCTGGGGGATGGCAAGTCACCTGCACTAGCGGTTGACTTGCCATTAACCCTTGGCACCCCCATTACCTGCCTCCCCAAAGGCCAGGGGGGGGCAGAAGAGCCCGGGCCCACGGGCTATGCGGGCTTTGTAGCCTGCAGGGCCAGGGGCCACAAAAGCTGGCCCCTGTGCCCTGTTCCTACAAGCCCTGCATAGCTGGTCCCGGGCTGGTTACTTTGGGTAAGGGGGCCCCCATGTCGGTTTTTTTTTGGATTTTTAAGGGTTTTTAACCCTTAAAAATCCAAAAAAAATGGGGTCCCCCCCCCTGGGAGGGGGGACCCTATGTCATTTTTTCCCCGATTTAACCCTTTGTAGTGTGGATGGTAGTTGTATTTTATTTGTAAATGTTATAAAGTACTTGTTTCAGTTAGGGGGGTCTCCTGGGCAGGAACAGGGGGCTACCGATAAATATGTGGTACCGTTCTAATCTGTAGAAATGGGGCTTTCACATGCAATACGGTTTTCTTTAATAAAATACATTTTTTATTTAAAATAAAGGAGGCAATTTTCTAAAAAAAAATTTTATTTATTTATTTTTTACTTAATAATATTGTAAAAAAACAGAATAAAATTTACAAACAAGACATTTCATGTTAACGCCTAAACTCTGCTGCAAAAAATATATATATATAATTTTCCTGAAAATTCCAGCAAAAATGTCGCAAAACATGGCGCAAAATGGGGAAAAATGACCTGTCAACAGAGGGTGACAAAATCTCAAGTAGGCTGGCAATTAAAAGGGTTAATAGTACCTATGCATGTTGGGTATTGTTCTGTTCGGGGGACCTTGCGCTTTCAGACTTAGCTTGTTTTTTCTGGTTTGCATATTTATATTTTAGGAAAAGGTGTTTTTTATTCAGCTTTTTTATAAATTTTTTAGGGAAACCCTGCGCAACCAAAGAATCCTTTGAGGGATCAATTCCAGAAAGATGGGCCCACTACAACAAGCTGGGTACGCTTAGAAAGCTTAACATGTGTACTTTTAGGGAATATATGGTTTATGGGGGATATTCCAAATGTAAAGGGTTGTTTTGGTTGAAAAATCGCAAGGTGCGCACCTTGTCTGCAGAGCTGAAATTTTCAAGAAAAATTACCGTTATGCGCATGCTTTACTTTGGGGTGTTTGGCAACTCTTCCCTTGACAGTAGCTATGCATGTTGGGTATCGTTCTGTTCGGGGGAGGTTGCTTTTTCAGATTATACTTGTTTTTTCTTGTTTGTATATAGTTTTTTTAGCAAAATGTTGCTTTGATTCTGCTTTTTTATCCTTTTTTTAGGGAAACTCTTTGCAACCAAAGAATACATTGAGGGATTACTTCCAGAAAACTGTGGCCACATCAACAAGCCTGGTACACCTAGAAAGCTTGAGGTGTGTACTTCCAGAGAATATATAGTTTGTTGGGGGTATTTCAAATGTAAAGGGTTGTTTTTCTGGAAAAACTGCAAGGTGCGCATAGCGCATATCACAGTTGTATTTTTTTCTGAAAATCCCCTAAAGCGCTGTTTCAGTTTGGGGGAGTCTCCTGGGCAGGAAAGGGTGTCTACCTATACATATGTGGTACCGCTGTAACTGAGAGAAATTGGGGTTTCACACGCAATAAGATTTTATTGACAAACTTACATTTTTTATTACAAAAAAACACTACAAATTGCAAAAAATAGATTTTTTTTTATTTTTTTGCACATATTTCACCCAAAAGTATTGAGAATACACAAAAAAAAAGGCCAAACAAGACATCGCATGTTGAAGCCCAGACTCTGCTGAAAAAAACAATATATCATTTTCCTGGGAAATCCCTGGAAATCCCTTCAAAAATCACATTTGAACATGGGGAGCGCAAAATAGTGCAAAATGGTCTGGCACCAAGGGTGACAAAAACTCCAGGTAGGCTGGCAGCGAAAGGGATAAACGCCTGCAAATAACACTCACGAGCATAATGGTCTCCTGCAGCTGGCGGGTAAAGAGCGTGGGGGCCATCTTTGGATGTTTCTCTTTGGTTATTTGGCACACCTCAGCGGTTTCCGGCATGCGCGGCCGTACGCACTGACGTCATAGACAGTGACGACTACTTAAAGGGTAGCTGCGAACACAGCTATGTTTCTGTTAACACATCAAGATGACTGGGAAGAGACGACCCCAAAAGAGCCAAAAACAGCATGGATCACAGGATCGCAGTGGCGTACACCGGCAAGAGCCTTTGCCTTCAACTTCCAGGCAACACAGTGGGAGGCCAGCTAACAGGTCCAGCCAAGGCACTTCTAAAAATAGTGGTGGAAGAGGCCATTCTCAACCATCTCAGAATGTTCAGGCTACCAGGGCTTCTAAAAGGCAAAAAGATAATACTTTGAGGCAGACTGCAGCTCAACCAAAAATTGCGCCAACCCGGAAGCCTAAGGGATCCTCCTCCAGCCACAATGCTCCCTTACTCAAACATCTAAAGCAAGCAAATGTTGTAAGGCCAAAAATAAAAAATACTATATTGTACATTTTAGTTTCTAATTGTTAAGGGTCCTTATTAGTTAATATTGGGTGGAAAAACCTCATATATAACAGTAAAAATACAAAGTAGCTTTACATTTAGATTTAGGTCAACATTAACATATACAATGCAAGGCTACATTATGTTACATATAAGGAAGGATGGGCATTCCAGGCTACCACGTTATCAGGAAAACAAATGCATTTTTGAAACACGGTAGCCATGCCATCAAAAAACTTGTTTAAAAGAAACAAAGGAGGGGTGGCAGCCACTCAGACCATTTTATAACTAACCTGGGAGGTGCACGTTAGCAGGGCAATTAGGATACAAAAGTCTTAAAGGAGCCACAGCACTCAACCCTGTTAGCTTGCAGACCAGCCTACAGTCTGTCTCTAAACTTGGTTAAAAACAGAGGGCTCGGTCACACACATCTGCAGAAGTATGCTTAAGCTGCACCACCAGCACCAAGGTGCCTCTGTGGGGTGCAGTCCTAACTCTAATCTCTGAGAGACCCATTTGGGACATACAATGCAATAGAGAAATTGTAGGCTGGTCTGCAAGCAAAAAGGGTTGAGTACTGTGGCTCCTTTAAGAAACTTGTTTAGCATGCGGCTCAGCATAGGCTGGGACATGACCACGGAGAGGGTACCCAGCCTCTGGAATGAGCCGTTCCCTAAAAATTGAAGGCAGCCAACCAATTTGGTCATGCCTGCAATTGCATGCCCCTTCCTTGTGGTGGGGGCCAACCATGGCCGCAGGTCACTATACAGTTTCTCGAGGGAAACACGGTTCAGTCGGGTGAGCTTGAATAGCTCAACGTCATGCGTGTGAGCGATATCCAAACTCGTGCGATGCAACCTGAAATCTGACATACAGATGCATAGAATGCTACGTAGCTGCAGCTGCTCAGACTCCTCCACGTAATCCGCCTACATCACACTGCAACTCGCACAACGACAGCAAACTTTCACCAGGAAATAAACCCCGTAAGTTGGGCGGAAACACCCTCGTTTTATTGGCCATGTTCGAATCAACAATCAAGGCTCGGAATCATGTGGAAGCTCATACCAATAGGGTAACATTCCCAAGAAAGTGAGCTATTTACGCAAAAAATATGATCAGCGAATATGCTTATTCGCGTTAACGTAAGCACACATACGAATGAAAAAAGACACGAAAATCCCATTAATGGCTGCAAAAACTCACAAAAAATACACAAACACATGTGAAAGTGAAGGAAAAGGAGGCTGTGAATCAAGGCCAATATCCTGCTACCGGCTTAGTGATTCAATTGTGCTCAGTAAAGCTGTCGAATAGACACAGGAAAGAAACTGTGCTTGTATCTGTTGGTTCTTAGAGATGGAACAGATGATCATAGGGTTTTGACACATATATAGAATAGTTATACATTTGAAGTCATTTTGGTCTGTGCATTCCAACTTGCCTTATAAACTTTTTTAGATTTAAATAGCAGCTTTAATTTGACTCCTCCCAATACACAGCCTCATTTGACTCACCAGACCTTGCAATAACCACATTAATTTAAATAGACCTACACCCAGAAAACTTGCAAGGCTTTCTCAGGGCAACTTCATGCCTCATTTCTCAGGCATCCTGATTAGGCCTGTAGGGAGCATATAGGACTGTTACCTGCCATTATTTCAGGCATTTATGGGGGTTAACAATGTATGAGCATCACCAAAAGGGGGTGTCTGGAGAATTGTGTCTACTGATCCTTTTCCATTAGTTAATCTACCAGTAGGTGCAGGTGGGTTAAGCTATCACAACCAGCATGTTTTTGGAGCTGGGATATTAATTGTTATTTGTGTCTCCATACGTTTAATGGCAAGGTTGTGTTTTGCAACGTTTGGCAGGCACACTTCTAATGATTGTGATTGCACAATACTGTGTCAAATTAGGCAAGGTTATTTATTATAGTTGGAAGAGAAGCCTTGCCAATTTAATTAATTTCCTTAGTAGAGCAATATACAGGGACATTGCTATTTTTTTTTTAGCTACTTACATTTTAAGCGGGCTTGTGGTTTTGATGCTATGTATAACAGCCACAAAGCCTGTCTGTTTATGATTTTACAGGGCACTAAAGGCAGGAGTGAGGCTTGGCACAGCAGGACTAGGGTTAGATCAGGAACCCTCGGGGTCAGGCCCGGGTGCAGGCTGGAGCTCAGGGCCAGACATAGGTGCAGACTCAAGGTGGGACCCAGACAAGGTAGGTTCAAGCTGTTGCCTAGGCAAAGAAGGACCAGTTTGGGGCCCAGGCAAAGCAGTTTCAAGCTGGGGCCCAGCCAAAGCAGGTACAGTCTGGGGCCCAGCCAAAGCATGTAGCAGGCTACTGGAGACAGGCTATATTGTAATCCAATGTAAATTTATTGGCTTTGCCCCCCCCCCCCATTTGTTGTGGGTAACCATTGACGTGGAGACACTGTGGCATCCCACAATACAGGCAGTGAGTGGCATCCCACAATACAGGCAGTGAGTGGCGTCCCACAATACAGGCAGTGGTGGCATCCCACAATACAGGCAGTGAGTGGCATCCCACAATACAGGCAGTGAGTGGCATCCCACAATACAGGCAGTGAGTGGCGTCCCACAATACAGGCAGTGGTGGCATCCCACAATACAGGCAGTGAGTGGCATCCCACAATACAGGCAGTGAGTGGCATCCCACAATACAGGCAATGAGTGGCATCCCACAATACAGGCACTGAGTGGCGTCCCACAATACAGGCAGTGGTGGCATCCAACAATACAGGCAGTGAGTGGCATCCCACAATACAGGCAGTGGTGGCATCCCACAATACAGGGAGTGAGTGGCATCCCACAATACAGGCAATGAGTGGCATCCCACAATACAGGCAGTGAGTGGCGTCCCACAATACAGGCAGTGGTGGCATCCAACAATACAGGCAGTGAGTGGCATCCCACAATACAGGCAGTGAGTGGCATCCCACAATGCAGGCAATGAGTGGCATCCCACAATACAAGCAGTGGTGGCATCCCACAATACAGGGAGTGAGTGGCATCCCACAATACAGGCAGTGAGTGTCGTCCCACAATACAGGCAATGAGTGGCATCCCACAATACAGGCAGTGGTGGCATCCAACAATACAGGCAGTGAGTGGCATCCCACAATACAGGCAGTGGTGGCATCCCACAATACAGGGAGTGAGTGGCATCCCACAATACAGGCAGTGAGTGTCGTCCCACAATGCAGGCAATGAGTGGCATCCCACAATACAAGCAGTGGTGGCATCGCAACGAAACAGGCAGTGGTAGCATCCCACAATACAGGCAGTGGTGGCATCCCACAATACAGGCAATGAGTGGCATTCCACAATACATGCAGTGAGTGGCATCCCACAATACAGGTGGTAGGCAGTGAGCAGCATCCAAATCCCCCCAATCGCGCATGTGAGTAGAGAGCAGGTCCTCCAATGCATGGCCCTACAAGCTGCACACTACTATATGCACCATGCCATTTTCAAGAAAAACAACCCTTTACATTTGAAATACCACCCAAAAACTCTATATTCTCTCAAAGTACACAACTCAAGCATTCTTAGACATACCAGGCAGAATCAAAACCACATTATCCTAAAATATCAATATGCAAACAAACAAAAAAAACAATGGTGTGGGTTCCCCGTTCCCAGTAAAACTAAGCTAAGGGCGCCGAAGTATACTAGCCCCCATTGTCCATATGGGCTGTGGACTTTGGGGGGTAAAGTAATGGGACTAGGGGTTAATGACATGTCGCTCATCTTGTGAACTGGTGGGAGGTCTTAAGGACCTCTTACCAGTTTACAAAAAGCTCACAAAACAAACACACACACTGACTGACAGCTGGACTCCACACATGACTGGGCTGTTAATCTTTAAGGGTTTACCCTCTTTTGGAAAGACAGAGTAAACAGGAAAGGGGCTGTCGTGTGTGTTTAGGTAAAACAATATTTCAAAGCATATATTAATGAGGGGATATTAGCTGAGGATTCTGCAGATGTAGAATTCTTGGGTAGAAGTGGGGGACAGTGAAAACAATGTTAAAATACATCTTGTGTAATCTTTAAAACCCCCAACAACAACTGAGGAAATAGAGGTTCAACTGCATAAACAGATAGAGCGGGCAGCACAGGCAGGGACAGTGGTGATAATGGGGGACTTCAACTACCCAGGTATTGACTGAAGCCTCGGACCTGCTTCAGCTGCAAGGTGGAGAGCATTCCTGAGCGTAAGATAACAGAGCCAGTTGGTGGAGGCACCTACTAGGGGTGATGTTCTATTGGATCTAGTAATATCAAATGATGATGACCTGGTAGGTACTGTAATAATTCATGGAAATCTTGGTAACAGTGACCACAATAAAGTTGTATTCAACATAAACTGTAAAAAACATTCTCTGGCTCGGAGGGTAAAAAGTTCCCCAGGTTCGAGGCTGCACTCCAGGACATAGACTGGGAGCATGTGTTAAGGAATAAGGATACAGATGCCAAATGGGTGTGCTTTAACCCTTTAACTGCCAGCCACTTACAATTGACTTGGCTGCTTCTCCTACTGTTAAACGCCAGGCATGTAAATTTTACATGCCTGGCTCTCTCCCCCCTGCGAGCGACCCCCCCCCCCACAAAAAAAAAACACAACTCAGTCGATCTGACCAGGTCTCCTCTTCATCCATGGGGGCCTCCAATCCCCCTTGGGCTACTCCAGCTTCAGGAGAGGGCCCGGGATAGCCCCCCTGCTTCAGCCGCCGCCTGCATTTACTGTAAAAGAAAATAAAAATGACATTTACTCACTTACGATCTCTCCAGCCGGGTCTTCTCTTCACTGCCATCTCCACCATTAGTCCTTCCGCTTTAGGGGTAGGGCAGATGATGTCATCTTGCTGATGTCATCCTGCTCCCGGCCTGACAGTTGATGCCATGATCACTGGAGAGAGGGGTGGAGGGGCCGGGGAGGGCGACCCCACGCCATTTTTTTTAAATGTAACCATTTATAGTGTGGATAGTGGTTGATGTTGTTTTGTAAATTTTATTTATTTATTTTAAGTGCTCTTTTCAGTTTGGGTGGGTTTCCTGGGCAGGAATGGGGGGCTACCGATACATACGTGGTACTGTTGTAATTAGGAGAAATGGGGCTTTCATATGCAATATTGTTTTGTTTAATAAAGTATATTTTTTATTAAAAATAAACAAGACAAATTTTAAAAAACATTTTTTATTTATTTTGTAAACATAGTGAAAAATGACCAGTCAACCAGTCGAGGGACATCTCAAGTAGGCTGGCAGTTAAAAGTAGCCATGTTGGGTACTGTTCTGTCCGGAGGACATCGCGCTTTCAGATTACGCTTGTTTTTTTCTTGTTTGCATACTGATATTTTTGGAAAATGTGTTTTTTATTCTGCTTTTTTCTACATTTTTAAGGGAAACCATGTGCAATTCAAGGATTCTTAGAGGGATTACTTCCCGAAAGATGTGACCACTACAACAAGCTAGGAACGCCTACAAAGCTTAATGTGTGTACTTTCAGGGAATATAAGATTTGTTGGGGGAGGGTATTTCAAATCTAAAGGGTTGTTTTGGTTGAAAAAGCGCAAGGTATGCACTTTGTCTGCAGAGCTGAAATTTACAAGTAAAATTACCGTTATGCACATGCTTTGCTTTGGGGTGTTTGACAACCCTACCCTTGACAGGACTTATGTATGTTGGATATTGTACCGTTTAGGGGACCTTGCTTTTTTAGATTTAATTTGTTTTTTCTTGTTTGCATATTGTTTTTTTAGGAAAATGTGGCTTTGATTCTGCTTTTTTATTCTTTTTTTTAGGAAAACCGTGTGCAACCAAAGAATTCATCGATCGATTACTTCTAGAAAACTGTGCCCACATCAACAATCAGCCTGATATGCCTAGAAAGCTTGAGGTGTGCACTTTCAGAAAACATATGTTCAAATGTAAAGGGTTGTTTTTCTTTTTCTTGTTTTTCTTTTTCTTGTTTTTTACACATTTCACCCCAAAATATTGAGAATACACTAAACAAGGCCAAACAAGACATTTCATG
This sequence comes from Gastrophryne carolinensis, assembly GCA_027917425.1. NCBI lineage: Eukaryota > Metazoa > Chordata > Amphibia > Anura > Microhylidae > Gastrophryne > Gastrophryne carolinensis. Next base: position 99,879,678 of record CM051235.1, on the reverse strand, counting down.
TTAAAGCCCAGACTCTGCTGGAAAAAAACAATATATATTGTTTCTGGGAAATCCCTGTAAATCCCTTCAAAAATAACAGTTGAACACGTACAGTGTAAAATATTGAAAAATGGTCTGGAATGGTAACAGGAGGGTGACAAAATCTCCAGGTAGGCTGGCGGTTAAAGGGTTAAATCAATAGTGAGTACCAAAATTCAAAAATGTATTTCTATAGGTAACAAGTATAAGCAACTCAAACTAAATTTCTTCTGGCTGACACCTGCAGTGAAATGGGCAATAAAAAAAAAAGAAAAAGACCACTCTCAGCAGTAACCTTTGAAAAGTATAAAGCAGTAAATAAATCATGTAAACAAGTAATAAAGCTGACAAAAGCACAAAATGAAAGACATGTGGCCAAAGAAAGCAAAACCAATGCTAAACGTTTCTTTAAATATCTAAACTCAAGGTAGGTATGTTAATTAATGGTAATGGCGAGTTGGTCACTGGGGACCAAAAAAAAAGGCAGAGCTACTAAATGGGTTCTTTAGCTCCATGTACACAAATGAGAGGGTACAAATTTACACAATTTTACACATTGTCGCTGCAAACAATACCCCAAGCCTGATTCTTAACTGGACAAACATGGATATCATCCAGGAAAGACTAAATTATTTAAATGTGAATAAGACTCCAGGACCAGATGCACTTCACCCAATAATTCTTAAAGAACTCAACTCTGTTATTGATCTTTGAAGATCACTAGCAACCCTTTGAAAAGGGTTCTAGAGCTTCTCCAGGTACAGACCTGTAAGCTTACCACCCATTGTCGAAAATTGCTTGTGGGACTCCTAAGATACTACATGCAGCATTATGTAATGATGCATAATATTCTAAGTTGCAGTCAGCACCGTTTTACTAAAGGCAGAAGCTACCAGAGTAACCTGATTGGCTTCTATGAGGAGGTGAGTAGAAGCCTGGACCAAAAGGTGGCTGTAGATATAGTTATTCTGGATTTTGCAAAAGCATTTTACACTGTCCCTCATAGACGCTTATTGGGGAAATTGAGGTCTTCAGGGTTAAAAATACAGTTTGTGAGTCATGTGCAGAGAGTTGCGGTTAATGATACCTACTCTAAATGGTCCCCGGTTGTGTGGTGTACCCCAGAGTTCAGTGCTGAACCCTCTATTATTCAATTTCAATACATTATCTAGAAGATGGCATTAAATGCACTGTCTGTATTTTCGCGGATGACACCAAGAAAAGTAGCGCAGTGCAGTCTATTTAAGATGTTCATAAGCTTCAGGCTGACTTGGATACTTCTGGGAATCCACTTGGCAAATGAAGTTCAATGTGGATAAGTGTAAAGTGATGCACTTGGGGTCTAATAACCTGAAGGCCACATATGTGACATATGACAGAGATGTAATATTGCCTCTTTACAAGGCACTGGTGCGCCCTCACCTGAAATATGCCGCCAGTTCTGGGCACCCGTTTATAGAGAGGACGCTCTGATTTTGTAAAGAGTGCAAAGGAAAGCCACCAAACTAATAAGGGGAATGAAAGATCTTAAGAAAGATTATGGGAATTAAATCTGTTTAGTCGAGAGAGGAGACGTCTGAGGGGGGACATGATTAACTTTTATAAATATATAAATGGCCAATTTTATAAAGATAAGGGGGGTGCTCCCTTCGCCTGGAAAAAAAAAACTTTTTTTTTGGAGGCTACAATCATTTTCTTTACCATAAAAACTATAAACTGTGGAATAGCTGACCACAGCAGCTTGTCCCAGCATCATCAGCTTCAAAAAAGGATTATATGCTTTCCTAGCATAAAGAAACATTAACAGATACTTTTAGCAGTTATCAGATAAAAAATAAAAACATAAAAATAACTTTTCCAACCCATCCCTTAGTTGAACTTGATTGACAAATGCCTTTTTTCAGTCGAACTAACTACGTAACTTTGACTGACATCCTATATTTATTTTTCTACTTATCTCCTTCCATCTCTGATTGTTATATTCCACGTCGCTGCTGTTGCTGACAAACAGAAGTTATCAGTGTATGCCGGATGCAGGGGCATCCCTCTGCCTCCGCACCCAGCTTCTGTCGAAGACCCCTGCTTCGCTACTCACTCCCACCACTGGGAGGGGCCTTTTTAAGTAGCTGAGTGAGATTATGAGGGCGATTCATTAATAGCGCCAGGTAGCGACATGAGCGACTGTAGCGTGATTTTTACAGCGCCAGCCAGTATTCGCTGTGCTTGGCCGGCGTTTGCTTGATGACAGCGACTCAGTCGGTGTGCGGTAATGTTGAATACGGGCTTAGGGGTCGCTGTTTCACAGGTTCAGCGTTGTATGTGAGCGCCTGACAACGAATGGCCAGAGCGAACGGCTTGCTTCATATTCATTAAAAAATCACGCTCCGAATTTGCTGGCGCTGTCCATTCCTTGTTTAAACCCCAGTGCGCTGGCGGCAATGGGTGTTAACTAGTTTTTAACCCCTAAACAACCATATTTTTGGATTGTAACATTATACATGTTTTTTGAATCATTTTGTAATATGAATACATTAATATCAGACCTGTGAGATCAATTCTGCACAAATTTTTTTTTTAATTTTTTTTTACTTTAAAAAAAAAACGAACATTGCAGAAGTGGTCTCAGAAAAAATAAATAAATAAATAAATAATACCAATTAATTATGATTAATTAAACATTGCTCCATTGAAATGCATTGGACAATGCCAGGGAGCGACAGGTCATACCTGGCGCTGTGAAGGAATTTGCAGCGGCGCTGTTCGTTCCAGGCGGCTTCATGATGAATCCCGCGCTAGCCGTCGCTCTCGCGGCGCTAGCCTCATTTAGCTTGATAAATGCGTCATTGTGACCGCCGCCGGGCGTACTTGAGTCGGTAGCCGCTGATAGCTGGCGGTACCTGGCGCTAGTCAGACACTACCTGGCGCTAGCCCGTGATAAATAAGGCCCTATGTCATCTCACTTGCCATATAAAAGGCCTGTTCCTGCAGAGGCTGGCTAGCTGTCAGAGACTGCTACGTGGGGCAGGGAACAGCCGTGCTCTGCCCTGCTGAAGACCTTGGGGGGGGGGGTTCGGAGACTGTCCAGAGGAAGGAGAGCCCCCCGGCACCGGATCTTGGATGGGGTGAGTGGATTTTTTCTTGTCCATAAACCCGAGGAAGTGCCAGGCATGTAGATTCTAAGTTCTTGCTAGTTAACAGTAGGAAAAGCAAGTGCGTAGAATCTACGTGTTTGCCGTTTAAAGGGCTAATGCAAGGCCTAAAATGGTAAGGCCCTACTGGTGATTTGTACAAAGGTCTTTTTTTACTATACCTTCATCACAGGTTCAAATACACAAATGTTATATGTGCTGTAACTTTGCTTTTGCAGCTTCTACTCAAGCCCACCTAACTATCCATTAGTACATACAGGTCCTTGTGAAAGTCAACAAAGTATAAAACCAACTCCATAGACACCCCAATAACTGTGGTTATAACAACAATAACAATAAAAGTGTATCCGTCAGTATCCCATCAGTATCCCTAATTACACTTAGAACCACAGAACTTACTACTGTGAAGTCAAACAAGACAGAAACAAACTGGTTTAAATAGTGGCCAGGGGGATAAATATATTGAATACAATACAAATCTACAAGACTCCAGGACAGGCCACTAGCCTGGCCTCTGAGCATCTTATAGCAGGATGCTCCACTGTATGAAACCCCCAGACTGGAGGCTCCCACGATGCTGTGATCCCTGGCCGTTGCAACCCCTCGGTATCCTTGTTATCTGTGCACACTCATTTGCCCAGCCTATGGAGTGCGCATGCTCAAGAAAAAAACCTGGGATACGGCCAGCCGGCTAGCCTGTGCCATCAGGCAATCTTAAGATCAGCCAGTTGGTGATCTCAAAATTGCCAGGGGACATGGCCTCAACGGTGGAAAAACACACTTTTAAACCGGGTCGCTGCCGACTCAGTAGCATCGTCTGAGGTCCTGGGGCGTAGAGGGTGGGTGGGGAGAAAAACGGGTTTTGATTGCTTTAAGCAACACCAAAATACATAAGCCACTTTAAATGATAATAACATATATGACTAAATAAAACCTCTCCAGCCCCTGTTGAGGTATCTCCACAAACAAACACAACTTCTAATGCACAATGCCGGCATTGAAGTAAATCCAGGAGACAGACCTATGAGCAGTCAAATCCAACTGGTTGTCAGCAGGTCAGACTGCTATATCTGACACCAGACTATGAGGGCATCCAGTGATGCAATTTCAGTGAAGATGAAGGATGCAGAAGGGTCTGACTACAACTGAGATAGATAACTGACACCCCTGCCTGGCCAACTGTAGATCTACAGTGACACACTTGGCTTCTGGGTGGTGTGCATTGAGCATCTTTCAAGTATTTTCTCTCTGTCACTGTCCTGTATAGGCATTCACACCTGTGTCTGTAGCCAGGCCTCCAGAGGGGTGGAGTTTTCACTTTGTACCTGACCTCAGGAACTTCGTTAGGATCATCCTGTGACCAAAGTCATAACTAGGAAGTCAGTCCACCTAGAGTCACAATAGAATGATAATCGTAGTAGTCTGATTCAGGTAAAAGGTTCTAAAAACTACACAACAGCACACCCTAGTGACAGAACACTCTCACAGGCGCATGTAAAGCGTGGACTAAAACAAAAAAGATATATATATATATTCACATATATATATATATATATATATATATATATATATATATATATTCACCTTTTAACGAGTGCAACCCAGACTCACTGGTGTACAATTCACCAGGAGATTAGAACAATAGCCCCATTGGTCTTATCCAGTCCAAGATGGCGGCAGCGGTTGAGTTTAGTTTAGAGTCCACAGCACGCCCCCTCTATTCTTTGCAATGTAGGAGGCGTGCTGAAGGGGACCCTCATGGCACCATCCCCTTCATTACAATGAATGGAGTGGGTGTGCTGCAAGGTAGAAACTAGACTCAACCACGGCCATCATTATGGACCATGGGAGATTGATGGAGCACTGGTTCTCTACTTACGGTAAGTCCGGGGCCGAGCGGTGGTGCGGGACAAAAGGTGAGTATAGCTGTTTTCTTTTGTTTAGCCTGGACAATCCCTTTAAAGCTCAACACAGTTCCCTGTTCCCTAACGTGTCTGTCACTGCAGGAATGCAAATGGGAGCTTGATTTTTCACTTATGTGATCATGGACATCCCTACCATACCAAATTGATAGATAGTAGGCTGCAGGCACAGTGGTGCAGCCGGGTGGTGTAGGGGATTTAAATGTACTGAAGCAAAGGTGAGTATTACACAGCCCTGGCATTTAGGAAAGCGAAGATAGTCACAATAAGATTATTAAGTCTGACTACCAACCTAGCATTGGTATTCTTTGGTAACAATGCTCCCTTTTTTATGTGTGTGTTACCTATCCTGTCCCTGGACTTTGTCTGGCCTCTGCTTTTCATCAGTCTTTATGGTTTCCAATATCACTCTTCGCACATTTAAGTTCCGGAGAAAAGCATGTGGTGAAACAGCATTGAGGCCCTCCAGAGACTAATAGGGGCTCAGCTATCAGTCAAGCATGTGTATCTAGATGGGGGTTGACCTGATCAAAGGCTGGTGAATGGTCAATCAAGTAACACACATTTTAATATTTTGATCACCACAGATTCTGCCCCTCTTTATGCCACCTATATTATGTCCCCCACTCTATTGACCACTAGTTCTTGGCCACCATCAAAACCCAACACCAGCCTAGTTTAAAATCTCCTTCAAATGTCTACATTTTTTAAAGTAACAGCACAGCTGCACCCTTTCCACTTTGAAGCAGACCACCCCTTGAGATAGAACTTATAGCCAACTGTGAGGTCAGCCCAGTTCTCTCTGCACCAATTAGACATTTATTTAAATTGTCTGTCCACGCCCACTCCATTCGCCCACTCTATTGTGACTGACAATGGGGGGGGGGGGGGGGGGGCAGAACCCTACATCCTAGAGGTCACTGGTGACCATAGTCTCGCTGGACTTGACCTTGGGATCCGGTAAGTTTTATCCTACTGGACTGAGCCAGAACCGCTTCAAGAAACTAATGTTATATGTTGTTTTTTTAATTGCCCAGAAAGAACCTTGACCTCTCTAAGATAACACTGTCTCTTTACTGCAGCACATTGCACTGGTGTCTGTGAGCACAAAACACAAAAAGGCAGAACATTAGCAGTTCAGTAAGGAGAATGTGGGGGCTAGAACATTTCTGGATGGTTTATAAAGAAATGTATAGAACATTACAAAACATGTTTTTGAATTGAGGCAGCTCAGCAAGGGGTTAAATCCTAGGTTTACAAGTAATGAAACTGTCATATGTACATAAGCCTTTTAACTGGATCCATTTCAGTTTTGTCATTTGATAGACAAATGGGATGTTCATTGTGTTTACTCATTACACACTCAATAATTACCCTGACTAGGTAGCAAATGGTGGTGCCAAACCCAGATTATCGGGTACACAGATAAAATGCTGTTTGTAACTTTAGCACAAAGGGTCCACTTTTAAAACAAGTAATAAGATACATATTTAAAAAAAAACATTGTGAATGACAAATAAATGATTTAGGAAGGAGGCGCCAGGGATTATCTTTTGTTAAACTTGATTCAGCAGTGACACCCACGTTGTCAGCAGTCATCTTCATTGACAGCAGCACCCATGTGCAAGCTCACTGCCAAATCAGCAGACTGGCCGAGGTGCACCAGGATGCTGCTGGATTCAGGTAAGCAATGTTAGGGCGAGCGCTGCACGCCCATCTAGCAGCACTTCACTTACCTCCATGGCTGCATCCAGCCGTCATCCATTTTGCAGCACTTCCCTCATGGCTGTTCCCAGCTGTCTCCCTTCCCCCCATGCTTCCTTCTCGCATGCTCAGGTGCGCGCATGTCTCCGTCCACTAGAGGGCGAGCGCACTGGATTCCTGAGATTTAAAGGGCCTGTACAGCACTGATTGGTGCTTGGTCATCCAAGCCTGCATCCACTTCTCCTATTTAAAGAGGCACTTCCTTCCTTCAGTGCCGGATATTGGTCTCTCCATGCTTGTTGAAAGTCAGACATTCTTGGATTGCTCACCCGTGTACCGACCTCTGCCTGTCCCCGACTCTGAACCTTTGCTGCCTGCCCCGACCTCGGCTACTCACCTTTACCGCGAACCTGTGCTGCCAGCCCCGATCTCTGCCTGTATTTACTACGCCTTTTGCCTGCCACTTGTGTACCTCGCTGAACCTGGGCTGACTGTGGGACTGGGCCGCTGTTGGGGGGTAGCGACCTGGGGGTCACTCGCCGCACAAGACCAACCTGCCTTGCGGTGGGCTCTGGTGAATACCGGTGGCCTCTTAGACTCCGCTCCCCTGACACGGTACCCGCCATCGGTCCCACAGTTAAAGCGGATCCACACCCGAGTCCGCTCCACCCGGTCCGTGACAAGCAACTTTAAGGGACCTGTTTTATAAGTCACCGCCCAGATTGCCTGCCTTTGAAATTGCTTAGGCAGGACCATATTTGGAGTTTAAGCAGGAACTAGTAGTAATACAAGTAGTCTGCACAGATCCCTTTTTAGCACCCCAAATGTATAATGCAGAGTGAATGCCAAACCCCCTTTACTCAAAATTTCATATGAATATTTCATAGGCGCATGGTCATATATATGATGTTGCTAGGTTTATGCATTGTCAACATTTTCAAAATATTCTGAGATGGAAAGAAGGGGACCCTTGATCTAAAGTGCACTTTGGATAAAAAATAGAACTTAAGAGAAAGATGAAATAGAAGGGCTCTTTTTACACCTGGAGCAGAATAGAATTACATTTTTTGGTTGAAAAAAAGCGATGATCAAGTATCAGTTACAAAAATTTCACCAAGATGTTTCCTTTTCATTGTCTACCTAGTGTTCAGTTCAGCACCAGGTGTAGTCCACTAGAACACAAAGAATTGCCCTGTAGAATACAGTGATGTTTTCTAGTGATTACATAAATGGTAAGCATATAAAAAGCATTCAAAGCAGTATTTGCCAAACTCTATCACATCCACCTGCATGCCCAGCATGCCCAGGATCTATTAAAACAGCTCCCTTATTGAGTCGACTTCAAACTTTTCAAAACATGCCACAACCATAAAATCAAGTTCGGTATGACCATGTTTTGAAGTTTTAAAATGGACTCAATAAAGGACCTACTTTTATGGATCCTGGCCGTACTGGAACCTATGTGGATTTAACAGTTTTGCAAATACTGCTTTGAATGGTTTGGGTGCATTTACCATTTTTATAATCAGGCAGAGAACATGAGAAATATATCTAGAGTGTTTTTTTATTTGGGAAATTGTAGCAAATTACCTGAAAGTGTTCTTGAAAGATATGCCGCAGGGACCTGGGTGATGTTCCAGATAATAAAAATAGGGTATCATATATCAAAACTAATTCTAGGCTTTTTAATCCCAATCCCAGTCCACTTGTAGGGATGAGAAAAGTATACAGAAAGCTAACGGATGAGTCCATATCACTATGCTCTTACCTATATTCAGAACACTGTCTATTACTAAACAGTAGTTTATTGTTTATAACAGACTTGGGATTTAGCCGATGCGGCCTGAGGTGAACAGCTACCATGCTCCTCTCTGCACCCCTTTCTTCTCTGCCCTGCTCTCCAATGCACACCCTTCTTCTCTCTTCTGCTGCCTGAGGATCCCCAACCTTAGCTCAGGAGCCACTTGTGTCTCAAAGACACCTGCTTTGTGGCTTACCTGCTGTCTGCTAACCCAAAATACATATGGAGCACACTGTTGAGGCTGGGAAGAACACATGGCAGTCAGACACCAGACTACTGGGATACCTGTCTCTGCAGTGTTCAGCTTCCCACTAGGTTTCTAAGCCTCATTGTGCCATGCTTGGGTTTCAATTCTGCCCTTATTTGGGATGCTAGATCCACTCATGTTTATCAAGTATTTATTTGGACCTGGGGGCTCTGCATACACCCAGCATATTGCGTTTTTGAGGCAGGGATGGATCTACATGGCACGTCATTGCATTGTTATTTAGAACTATTGTTATTCAGTTGTTTCCTGCTCTATAGGGGTTATGTGGCTTCTATTTTTTTATTCACGTTGATTCTGGCTCCAGACCATCACTGGGTACTGAATGTGGCTCTCATATTAAGAAAGGTTAGGGACCCCTGCTGTAGATCATTAGCTCTTCCAGTAGGGGTGAATTGTTGAATGAAGTATATATTTGCAAAAAGCTCTTTACAAAGAAAACTTCTAAAAGCGTAGTTATATGAAAAATACAATGTGAAATAAGCAAGGCTCAGAGTTGTAGCTGCCTTCAGTCAATCCTCTGGCACAGAAAACCATGACTATCCATTTGTTGTGAATATTATTTTTCAGGCAAACCTTGAATAAGACACATAATGGATGCAGCAGCTATTACGTGTAGAGAGTCATTCTGAATTCTCTATGGGCTAATAACATACATGGAGATCTTTCACACCCACGGCTGATCAGTGAAAACACAAAAGCACACTCTTGTTTGATGCCTATGACTAACCAATTTGACAAGATTAAAAAAAAAAATGTAGGTCAGGAAGACAATCTTGTTCTCAGTTCTGACCTGTAACACATTTTCTTTCTTGCTGATCTGAATACAACCCCCTGATATAAAACACTTCATCCCCACAGCCACTTTGTTTTTGGTGATGTGGTTAACAAACCAGCTAGAAACAGAATGACCTGCATTAACAAAATTCAGGTATTTTCTAGTAAATTCTTTTATAAAAGCAGTAAGCATCCGTTTGTACACAGAAAAAAAAAAAACAATTGCGAATGTTACAATGAAGCAGCAATAGCTCTTGCTTACAAGGCTGATGGTTCAGATTTAGCAGAGGACAGCAGTGCTATGTGAACGTGCCACTAACAGCTCACTCCCACCAGGGTCCTAAATTCAAAATGCCCACTGTCGCTTACTCATTTCCATTTAGGTAAAACAGTTAAATATAAGCTGGAGATGGGCTTACCTACCTTACTTCTGGGTCCAGCACTGCAGTTAACTTGCAATCCAATGTTATTACGGTCATGACAATTAAAGCTTTGTCTGCAATGTGTTGTCATTATCCGCTTCAGAGTCTCTTATGGAAACTGATCATTTTCGGTGGACAGCTTAAAGTAGATTGTCTGGCAAATATAAAAAAAAAGCTATACTCAACTTTTCTCCCACGCAGACCATGACTGCTGCCCTGGACTGCCCCCGGGGCACCCCGTTTGGGGGTGCCCCACTGTTTGAACCCCCCCAGGTCGCCAGAACAAACTTACATCTTCCCAGTCCTACGACGCATATGCGGCCACTTGCCCAATCAGCGTGCTTGGATCTGCTCCAGCCCCTTCGTCCAGGAGCTCGTCTAATACGAGCAGATTCAAGCATGTTGATGGCTGCATCTCCCACTTTCTTCTAACAGGGAGCATGCCCGCACCGGCATTCACAAATGCCTGGCGCGGGCACATGCCCTGCTAGAGCGATAGCGGGAATGCGGGCGCTGCTCACACATGCGCCATTGGATGCCCCGGGGGGAGGAAATCAATCAGCCCAGGAATCTTATAGATTTCCTGGCCGATCTCTGTGGGTTTTGGTCCACTATAAGCCATTTAGGTGATGCGCATGGTGGGGTATGTGGTTTAGTGGTGTGACTTATTTGCTGTTTTTTGAGGAAAAGATATCCACAGCAGTCTCAGCTATACATGAATGTAATTAGGTGTTGCCCTGCCCACAAAAAATGTGGCCAATCCATGCATTCCACTTCTGCCATTCAGCCAAAGTGGCAGAGCAGTTGTAAGCCAGCCGGACATGCTGTATTCTGCTTTCAGTGATACAGTCTTTTCCCATAATGTCAGCAAAGTGGGAAAGTTAGTTGTCCCTAGAGTTTTCAGGGGGGCAGTAGGACAACATACCTCAAAGTGAGACAGTCCCACCGAAAATAGAACATCTATTCAGTTTATTTATATGCAGTAGGGTTTAATGAATTGTTGTTTTAGACTGGCACTTCACATATGGGGCTTGGCATCACTTGAATTTGATAGCAGTGCTTCGTGAGATGTTCAGTGTGGGCTATTTTTTTCTTTATAACCTAAGCCAGCAATACACTTGACCACAATTTTATCCCTGAGCTGTCTGGTGTGCGCCTTGGTTTTCATGATGCTGTTTGCTCACTAATGTTTTCTAACAAACCTCCGAGGCCTTCAGAGACACAGCTGTAGTTATACTAAGAATAAAATACATACAAGTGATCTCTGTTTACTGATTAGGTGACTTCTGAAGGCAAACGGTCACATTATTTTATTTAGGAGCAATATAGAACAGAAAGCTGACACGCCACACTTTTTAATTTTTTTTATTTTTAAAAAAATTGGAAAAGCATGTATCATTGTCTTTACACTTCATAAAATACAACTTTGTGTTGCTTTATCACATACAATCTCAATAAAATACGTGTGTTGCTCTAAAATTTTTAAATGTGTAAAGTTTCAAGGGGTGTGAATACTTTTTCAAGGCACCGTAGTCCCAGCATAGAAACATAGAAGGTTGACGGCAGAAGGAGACCATACGGTCCATCTAGTCTGCCCTTATGTGAATACTGTATGTACTCTTTATCTTAGGATAGATGTGTGCTTATCCCAGGCATGTTTAAATTCAGTGACTGTTGATTTTTCAACTACCTCTGCTGGAAGTTTGTTCCAAGCATCTACTACTCTTTCTGTAAAATAATATTTTCTAACATTGCTCCTGATCTTCCCCCCGACTAGCTTTAGGTTGTGCCCCCTTGTTCTATCATTAAGCTTCTTCTTAAAAACACTTCCCTCCTGAACCTTATTCAATCCTTTCACATATTTAAAGGTCTCAATCATGTCCCCCCTCTCCCTTCTTTCTCCCTTCCAGACTGTACAAATTAAGTTCTTTAAGTCTCTCCTGATAAGTTTTAAGTTTAAGTCCTTCCACCATTTTTGTTGCCCGCCTTTGGACCCGTTCTATTTGAATAATGTCTTTTTGCAGGTAAGGTCTCCAGAACTGCACACAGTATTCTAGCTTTGGCCTCACCAGGGCTCTATACAGCGGCATCACAACCTCCCTCTTCCTACTGGTGATGCCTCGAGCTATGCAGCCGAGCATCCTGCTTGCTTTTCCCACTGCCTGGCTACACTGTCCACTCATCTTGCAGCTATCAGTAATCAGTACCCCTAAATCTCTCTCCTCCGAGGTCCTGGCTAACACAGTACTGCCCATACGGTACTCAGAACAGGGATTCCTTCTACCCAAGTGCATGATAGAGGAGTGCAGAGGAAGTGACTACTGGGCAAACCAAGGGAGGGGGGGGGTCTCACACATCAGGGAAAACTGTAATCTTTTAGACTTCAGAGCCAGGTTATATGTTTTTTTCTGATTTAAATTGAGTACACGTATCCCTGCCATTCCTTTGGTGAGTTCCTAACTGCGGTAAATATAGACTCTTTGGCCAGATCTTTACTTTTGCCAACTATTCAGTTCCTTCTACTAATGCCAGTGGAGGCTCAGCCTAAGCGAATGAACTACTGATTTCAATAATAATCCGCCTAGCGATTCACCTAGTTAGAACATTGTGTCTCTATCTGATGTACTCAGTACTGAGGAACTTTGCACTTTGCAAAAAAGAAAGGAATATACAATTCCTACTGTAATTTATTATAATGGATAATTACGGCTAACAAATATAGAGCATTTTGTCTACAATTCCCAAGGCAATAGTAAAATAAATGAAGATCACACAGATGTATGTAATATTATCTAAGCTATTCATAGGAACCATAAGCAGGAAAAATAGTATAGAGTTCAACATGTCTTTTCCTAGATAAACACTGAGAGGATATTAACACAATTATGCCATTAACTTCACTTTTGTAGATTAAATTGAAATCCACAGTTTTCTCAGTCTTGAAAAATGGACAATATGATTATGCTAGAAATAAAATGCTGATATGCTGTTCCCAGAAAAAATGCTTTAAAGAGGAATATCTTTTAGACTCCAGGGCCATCCGAGTTTCAGTCCTTGGCAGATCCTGAACTGGGATGCCCCGCTGTGTAAACCCCCCTCCCCCCCAGAAGCCCCGTTCCACTCATTCTGTTCTGGAGCCCCTGCCGTGTTCCTGTGTTGCAGCTGCATCCCAGCTTACTTCTAGTCGTGTGCGCACCCACGCCCGGCCTTTCTGAATGGGCGGTGCAGGCACTCAATGGCTAGGAGGTGAGTGGGGGGGGATGCGGCCGGTGGGTCACTCAGCTCCCTTCGGTGCTGCTCGGCTGCTTAGCTGTCCAGGCGGCTTAGTCATCAGTGGAGCCGAAGAGAGATGAGTGAAAGCAAGCACGCTGATTGGTTGAACCGGCCTGCTCAGCCAATCAGTGCACTCATTTACGTTGTGGGAGTGACAGGAAAGTGAGTGACCTAGGGGCATACACACAGCAGGGCATGCCAATTGTTTTTTTACCCTGGATAGGGCCAAATATCAGGTACCAGTTTGATGCCTTTCCCATTCAAGGTGGATGACAGTCTTCCTAGTTCATATCTGACTATTGATTGGCTATCCAGTGAAAGTCAGATTCCAATGCGTATAAGTAACATAGGTTCTAATGTAACCAAACCGGATTAATGATATAACGTTGAATTTAACCATGAGCCAAATTCAAACCACAATATTATTAATATGCCTAGGCATTGTGTAGTTAAATTCAGTCATAGTCTAGTATATGTGGACTTTTCCAGCATCTATTTTCTTCTCTGTGAGAGCCAGCCAGCCATGTATTAGCTTATCTCCCTTATTTAGCAGCTTACCTTGATCTACAGATTATTTCTGATGTCACAAGGTATACACAAAGATATCAATTAAGGAAAGCTCATAGAAAGCTAGCTCTCCATCTGTCTATGGTAGAACAGCTAGTCTGCTGGAGGCAAAGCTGGCTATGCAGAGGGCAACATCATTTGATAAGGCCAAAAGCGAATTCACCTTTATAAAAAAAAAGTGGGGAGCTGAGATGGCAGTTGAGAAAAGTCAAAATAAATGATTTTAATGTTGTACATATAAATTGGTGGGTAATAACTTCTCTCAAGTATAAATAAGGTGAAACATGAAGATCTACAGTCAAAAAGACATGCTTTACATAACTTGCGGGTTTTTAGAGTCTGCTTTTATTGACCCTAAGTATCTAGATGAGAAAAGTATATTGAACTTTTTACGGATTAATAATAGGTTCTAAAATACATTTGAATGGCTGTTTAGAGATGTATGTTTTCCAATATGGAATTAAATGACCAACACATTGAAATGCCACAAAAAGTTTTAAAAAGCTACTCTTCTGCATGCATTATTGTTTAAACAAAACAGGCAACACTGGACTATGCTCCATAGACTCAGACCAACCTAAGACAGCAGATTAAATAAAGCAGTCTGTTGTATTATGCTACTGAAGCTCTTCACAAATCTTACCTTTTTCTCTGATTTTTATAGCTAGTTACTGTTACTCAATAGTGCAATTGAATAGTTCAAGAGTGGTTTTAGCCAATGAAAGCCAATGAAATCTCACATCTGAGGCAGGGCTTTTTCTTCTTCACTCTCAGTAAAGAATCCCATGGTGCAGACCAGTAGTCCTCAAACTTCCTCCTCAAGGGCCGAGACAGGCCAGGTTTTGCAGCTCTCTATGCTGATGCACAGATGTAATAATTAGGGCTATAGCTCTGTCTGAGCACCAGTTAATTCACCTGAGAGCTGCAAAACCTGGCCTGTCTCGCCCCTTGAGGAGGAAGTTTGAGGACTACTGGTGTAGACGTAGCTACATCAGAAAACCTCTCTGCCAGATCCTTGAACAGAGATCCGTTGCACCATTTTTAATGTCCAATTTCTCCATACCCTCAGGATTGTCCAACTGGTTTACCGTTTCTGAGCTTAGGAGGATGGAAGGACTGAGAACTGAGTGCAAGAACAAGTTGACCGCTGTCTCCTTCAAGTAGAGCAATGAGACAATCAATTCATCCAATTGAAAGGTCAATGTTAGGTACAAAAAGGACACCTGCATAGGCGAGATGTTCATATCATTGTCACTCACCCCCTCCACAGTTGCCTCCATACGCAGAAAGTAGTTGGCTGTTTTGATGACCAGATGATGTGGTATATTCGTATATAAACTTTCCACATCACAGGTCTCCAAAACTGATCCCGGTGGTAAATGTACGGACTCTAAGTTACACAATAGATCCATTGAATCTCTTGTGTGAGGCCAAACTTGTCACATGCAGTTGTAACTAGGCATCAATGAATTCACAAATAGGTTTAGTGAACCAGATTCCAGATTATGCCACATTGATGGAAATGAAAGTGGTGCAAAATAACATTTGCTGTGCAGCACCATTCTGAAAAACCCTAAAATACTATTAAGAACAAGTGCTGAGAAGAGAGGGCCTTATTTATGAAGTGCGCCATTTAGCATCTTTCTGGTGGCTATAGCGCCAGTTTTGGAGCACATTTTTTGGCGCTGCAATTTTGACTACAGTGACGCTAGAAGTCGCATCTCCGAAGCTAATTTACTTTGATTGTTGCATTAGGTATTGGTCAGCGGCTGTTGGACCTGATTGCCAATTTTACCAGCGCAGTGAGCACCACTTTGTCCCACCGTCTTTTCGACGCTGCAGAACATATTTATTTTGATGAAAAACGATTTTACCCGAAAAAAAAAAATGACACCTGGTGACATCTAGGCCCTGCATTTACATTGACAAATCACAATGCAAGTACGGCACGAATGCGTGTAATATTAATTATAAGCATAGTGCTCTATGGGATCTTGACCTACAGTGCCACTATAATCTGGCGCAGCTCTGCAACCTTTTTGGTGCTAGTGTTAAATTAGAGGCAGGTTGATGGCCGTATCGGCACAGCCTGTTTTGGGTTTCTTAAAGCGGACCTTCAGCATCATTTAATGAAAAGCCCAAACTCCTTAAAATGATTCCCCAGCATCTAAAATTAATATATTTAATGTTTTTAGTCACATACTTTTTATTCTTTCCCCCACTGGCCTGCAACTCTGCTCAGAACTTTAGGATACGGGTGCAGCCATCTTGGCTCCGTAGCATCACATACTGAGATGAGGAGAGGGGTCAAAAGTGCAGGGGGGCGGGGTTATAGCTGTGCTTTGCACAAACAGAGCAGAGCTGGGGTCAGGAAAAGGTCAGCAATCCCACAATGCAGAGTGGCACAGTTAGAAGACACTTCCTGTTTGCAGGCAGCCTGCATCTCCATGGGCCGCCATCTTGGATGTTTAAAGTCTCAGAAAATACAATATATACAGGTAGTATGATTCTGAATGTGGGCAATCTGTATGTACAGGGTGTGGGAAACATATACGATAGGCTCTTATTCAGGGTCAAGGTCCGCTTTAAATCGCAAACTGAGTGCAAAAAAAAGTGGCTCTAAGTGGTATTAGCAGGCGCTGACGCTTCATAAATCAGGCTCCCCATGTTACAGAGGTCACTATTGGCCTTTAGACTTTTCAGAAGTATACTGTAGAGTGGCTGGAAGCACTACAAAGCAAAGATTGTGCATTCTGCCAAGCAAACAAGAAGATGTGTCTTGCTCTCTCACTCACTGACCTTCATCAGAATGAATTAAAAACAGTAAAAGCCAAGAGTTTAACCCACCCATCATTGATACCACTGAAAAGAAAAAACTCTGATCATTGCTGCCGCTACCATATGCCCCTATTCTGCCATTTTATCATTCTTGCATTCAAGTCAGGGCTGTATTTAGACCTTGGGTGGCTATGGCTAGGGATGAGCGAATCGATCCGGACGAACCCGGATTCGATCCGAATTTCAGGAAAAATTCGTTTCGGATCGAATCCGAATTTCCCCGCGATTCGATCGCTCGAAGTTTTCCTTTAACATCCATTCATTTACATTTACAGGCATTCTAAGATGGCGGACGGGACATGTCTGGACATCTATCCTGCGCCAGTGCAAGCTGGGGCAGTCACATGCAGCCTATCAGCAGCCAGCAAGCCCGGTGACGTCACAGCGCTATTTAAGTCGGCCATCTTGCTTTTCCTTCCTCATTTCTCTATTGCATTCGTGAGAGACAGAACGCTGTGTAGCTGAGGGAGAGACAGTTAGACAGGCAGGGACAGACAGGGACAGGCTGGAGACAGGCAGGAGACAGACAGGAGACAGACAGAAAGCCAGCGAAAAACAGGGAAAGGAAGGGAAAATCGGAGGCTGTCACAGGGAGTTTTTTTTTTTTTTCATCCAGCCTGACAGGCTTTGTTAGCATTTTCAGGCTGCTTATACTAACTAACTGTGCATATATACTGAACTGATCTTAAGTCTGCTGTGAGGCATCCCATTCTGTGACTACAGCAGCCTCTGTTTAAGACCATATAACCATTTGCACTTATTATAATTGAAATTAGCCCTGATAAAGACACTTTTGCTGGGCATAGCACTACTGGATCTTTTTTTGGGGCATCCCATTCTGTGACTACAGCAGCCTCTGTTTAAGACCATATAACCATTTGCACTTATTATAATTGAAATGAGGCCTGATAAAGACACTTTTGCTGGGCATAGCACTACTGGATCTTTTTTGGGGGCATCCCATTCTGTGACTACAGCAGCCTCTGTTTAAGACCATATAACCATTTGCACTTATTATAATTGAAATTAGCCCTGATAAAGACACTTTTGCTGGGCATAGCACTACTGGATTATTTTTTGGGGCATCCCATTCTGTGACTACAGCAGCCTCTGTTTAAGACCATATAACCATTTGCACTTATTATAATTGAAATTAGCCCTGATAAAGACACTTTTGCTGGGCATAGCACTACTGGATCTTTTTTTGGGGCATCCCATTCTGTGACTACAGCAGCCTCTGTTTAAGACCATATAACCATTTGCACTTATTATAATTGAAATTAGGCCTGATAAAGACACTTTTGCTGGGCATAGCACTACTGGATCTTTTTTGGGGGCATCCCATTCTGTGACTACAGCAGCCTCTGTTTAAGACCATATAACCATTTGCACTTATTATAATTGAAATTAGGCCTGATAAAGACACTTTTGCTGGGCATAGCACTACTGGATCTTTTTTGGGGGCATCCCATTCTGTGACTACAGCAGCCTGTTTAAGACCATATAACCATTTGCACTTATTATAATTGAAATTAGGCCTGATAAAGACACTTTTGCTGGGCATAGCACTACTGGATCTTTTTTTGGGGCATCCCATTCTGTGACTACAGCAGCCTCTGTTTAAGACCATATAACCATTTGCACTTATTATAATTGAAATTAGGCCTGATAAAGACACTTTTGCTGGGCATAGCACTACTGGATCTTTTTGGGGGGCATCCCATTCTGTGACTACAGCAGCCTCTGTTTAAGACCATATAACCATTTGCACTTATTATAATTGAAATTAGCCCTGATAAAGACACTTTTGCTGGGCATAGCACTACTGGATCTTTTTTTGGGGCATCCCATTCTGTGACTACAGCAGCCTCTGTTTAAGACCATATAACCATTTGCACTTATTATAATTGAAATTAGGCCTGATAAAGACACTTTTGCTGGGCATAGCACTACTGGATCTTTTTTTGGGGCATCCCATTCTGTGACTACAGCAGCCTCTGTTTAAGACCATATAACCATTTGCACTTATTATAATTGAAATTAGCCCTGATAAAGACACTTTTGCTGGGCATAGCACTACTGGATCTTTTTTTGGGGCATCCCATTCTGTGACTACAGCAGCCTCTGTTTAAGACCATATAACCATTTGCACTTATTATAATTGAAATTAGCCCTGATAAAGACACTTTTGCTGGGCATAGCACTACTGGATCTTTTTTGGGGGCATCCCATTCTGTGACTACAGCAGCCTCTGTTTAAGACCATATAACCATTTGCACTTATTATAATTGAAATTAGGCCTGATAAAGACACTTTTGCTGGGCATAGCACTACTGGATCTTTTTTGGGGGCATCCCATTCTGTGACTACAGCAGCCTCTGTTTAAGACCATATAACCATTTGCACTTATTATAATTGAAATTAGCCCTGATAAAGACACTTTGCTGGGCATAGCACTACTGGATCTTTTTTTGGGGCATCCCATTCTGTGACTACAGCAGCCTCTGTTTAAGACCATATAACCATTTGCACTTATTATAATTGAAATTAGCCCTGATAAAGACACTTTTGCTGGGCATAGCACTACTGGATCTTTTTTTGGGGCATCCCATTCTGTGACTACAGCAGCCTCTGTTTAAGATCATATAACCATTTGCACTTATTATAATTGAAATTAGCCCTGATAAAGACACTTTTGCTGGGCATAGACTTACTGCTGCCTGCCAGGTGCACTTTTGTTGGGGCATCCCATTCTGTAACATAGCATACCCCTCTTTATTTACACTAAGCAGCTCTCTTATTTACACTAAGCAGGCCTGTTGGAGGCTGAGTGTTACTGCTCACTTTTGGTGTGCATTATATTCTGTTTCATATAGACCCACCGCTGCCCGGGGGATCTTAAAATATCACCTACTACCACGCCAGTTAGACTATGTCGGGCAGACAAGTGCCTGGAAGTGAAAAGAGGAGTGGCAGAGGCCAAGATTCCGCAGGCAGAGCTCGCATCAGACTGGGGGCCAGTAGCAGCAGGAGTCACGCTGAGAGACCTAATCTGCCAGTATCTGCTAGCGGTCGGGTCTCCACCAGTAACGCATCTGCCGTGGTAGATTGGTTGACGCGCTCATCAACAACATCATCACAACTTACGTCTGAGACCCCCAGTCTAGGGTCGGTAGGTTCCTCTGACACAACCCTGAGTTGGCATGCCCCGAGAGCAGTCCCTGTCCTCCCATTGCCTCTGTCCTACGCCGTTCCCTCCCCCAGCGACGTATCCTATGCTTTGGGTTCAGCTCCACTCTTTAGTGAGGAGGACGATCAGATACAGGAGGACAGTCAGCAGCTACTGCCCAGCCAAGAAATGGAGGTGGCTTCTTTAGCTAGGCAGACAAATAGTGATGTGGACAGTGTCGTGGGTGCTGCGAGCGTTTCAGCTCCTGCGCCAGACACTGTTGACGAATCCACGAACATCAGTGACGTACAGCCACAACTCGGTGATGATGATGATGACGATGAAGCCGATCGCACTTGGGAGCCGGGTGATGAAGGGGCTTCATCGTCATCATCAGGAGAAGAGGGGCGCAGGTTGCCCCAGAGTCAGCAGCTGAGGCAGCAAGGTGGTAGCAGTCAGCATGGGGGCACAATTCCAAAGGCTGGAGCCGGCCGGGGCCGGGGTAGAGCACCTGCTGTGCGGCAGTCTACCTTATCGGGAGGTAGTGGAGCAGGGGTTCCTGGAGTTGGCAACAGCAGCAGTGAATCAGTGAGGCCAGGGGGTGGGAAAAGTAGCTACTCGGCAGTGTGGCAGTTTTTCCTGAGGCATCCACAGGAGGGCAACATGGCCACATGCAAGATATGTAGGCAAAAGGTGAAGCGTGGCCAGGGTCCAAATGTTGGCACCACGGCCCTGCGTCAACATATGATGCGTCACCATAAAGCGACCTGGGAGAACCGAGGCTCCCAAGGGGTGGTCCAGTCTGCTTCCTCACCAAGTGAGCTCCCAATTTCTGACAGCCAAGGCTCCAGCACCTCAGCCGAAGGCAGCTGTGCGTCATACCCATCCTCTGTCGCTCCTGCTCCTCCTCCTCCTCCTCCAAGTCATGCATCCCGCCAGCAATCCATCAGCGAAGCCATGTCCAAGAGACAGCAGTATGCGCCCACTCATCCTACGGCGCAGAAGCTGAATGTGCTCCTGTCCAAGTTGCTGGTGCTGCAGTCGCTCCCTTTTCAGGTGGTGGAATCTGCACCTTTCAGAGAACTGATGGCTTGTGCCGAGCCGAGGTGGAGAGTCCCAAGCCGTCATTTCTTTGCCAAGAAGGCAGTACCAGCGCTGCACACTTTTGTTGAACAGAAGGTGGGCCAGTCCTTGAGCCTGTCGGTGTGTAGCAAAGTGCATGGCAGCGCCGACATCTGGAGCTGTAACTACGGTCAGGGACAGTACATGTCGTTTACGGCCCACTGGGTGAATGTGGTCCCTTTGCAGCAGCAGCAGCAACTTGGACAGGTCACGCCGCTTCGGCCTCCGCGCTCCCTGCCCGTTGGGCCTGTGACACCGTGCGACTCGGCCTCCTCATCCTCCGCCATCTCCTCACCCTCCACTGTAGGCTCAAGTCTCAGTGCCCCTCCAGTCTACCATGTGTGCAGGGCACGGAGGTGTCACGCAGTGCTTCACATGGTTTGTCTTGGCGAACGGAGTCACACAGGGGAGGAACTGCTTAAATGTATTCATCAGGAAATCCAAACATGGCTTACTCCAAGAAAACTTAAAATGGGAATCATGGTTACCGACAATGGGAAGAACATTTTGTCTGCGCTGCGCCAAGGAAGCCTGACCCATGCCCCCTGCATGGCTCACGTCTTCAATCTGGTTGTCAAGCGGTTTCTGAAGTGTTCCCCCCATCTGCAAGACATCCTAACAACTTCAAGGAAACTTTGCATGCACTTCAGCCACTCCTACACCGCCAAACACACCCTTCTTGAGCTACAGCGTCAGAATGGTATCCCCCAACATAGTCTGATTTGCGATGTTTCCACCCGTT
The DNA here is from genome assembly GCA_027917425.1 of Gastrophryne carolinensis. NCBI lineage: Eukaryota > Metazoa > Chordata > Amphibia > Anura > Microhylidae > Gastrophryne > Gastrophryne carolinensis. The sequence goes on along the minus strand of CM051235.1, from coordinate 99,857,909 downwards.
GGAATTCCACCCTTCACATGTTGGACCGATTATATGAACAGAGAAAAGCCATCACGGATTTCCTGATGATCCAAGCAGATAGGGGGACTCCCCTGTGTAACTTCAATGTCAACCAGTGGCAGCTCATACGTGACACCTGCCGTTTGCTCAGGCCCTTTGAGGATGCCACTTTATTTGTCAGTCGGCAGGATTACGGGATGAACGACGTGATTCCACTGCTTCATGTACTACAGCACATGTTGGAAACCATGGCTGGTCAGGGCACTGGAGACATGGCGTTTACATCTTACGGCCACATGAACCCCGTTGGAGCTGAACTGGAGGAGGAGGAGGAAGAGGAGGAGGAGGAGTTGCCCAGCGAAACACAGTTTAGGCTTGGCGAAATGGCTGGTTTATCTAGTCAGCGGACAGGAGAGGAGGAGCAGGAGCAGCCAGAGGAGCTAGAGGTTTTTGATGAAGGCGAGACAGAGGACCCGGGCACACCGTGGCAGTATGCAGTGGAGATGGAGACAGGTAGTCCATCCGAGTCACTTGCGCAAATGGCACGAAGCATGCTCACGTGCTTGCGTAGTGACCCCAGAATTGTTTCCATCTGTCGGCGGGATGACTTCTGGCTGTCCACCTTATTGGACCCTCGCTTCCGGCACAAAATGGGGGCATTTTTTAAACCCACCGAGAGGGAAGACAAACTCAACTACTACAAAGACATTCTACGTAGGCAGTTGGCCGATGCCTATCTGCGCCATGGTCCATACTCTCGCAGGTCTGACTCGAGGGGACCTCTGCGCTCACCTTCCACTGCCATGGCCGCTGGGGGGGTTGGCAGGAGCAGCAGCAGCAGCTCCATCAGCAGCAGCAGCCTCAGTCTTCAGTCGCTAATGAGTAGCTTTCTACACCCGCATAGTGAGGCTACTCATGAGCAGCAGGAAGACCTGGAGCAGGACCTGAACCAGCAGGTCATGTCATACTTTGACATGACCATGCCAACACACCTTGAGGATCCGCTGGACTTCTGGGCAGCCAAACTTGATTTGTGGCCGCAACTAGCAGAGTTTGCCCTGGAAAAGCTGTCCTGCCCGGCAAGTAGCGTGCCATCTGAGCGGGTGTTTAGTGCGGCGGGGGCCATAGTTACGGCGAGGAGAACTCGTCTGTCAACTAAAAATGTGGAGAGACTCACCTTTGTCAAAATGAATCAGGGATGGATCAGCCAGGATTTCCACCCACCAATGCCTGATGCATGCGACTAGATTCAGCATGGTGCCACGTTTTACACTTTCCAAATGGTGCAAAACATATTTATGTCTTGAGGCCATTTTTTGGGCTCCTGCTGCTGCCAACTTCTGCCAACTCCAGGGTGTGATTCATCCAATTTTTGGGCTCCTGAAGCCAACTCCAGTGTATATTTGGGCTCCTGCTGCTGCTGCTGCTGCCAACTCCAGGGTGTGAATCATCCAATTTTTGGGCTCCTGAAGCCAACCCCAGTGTCTCTTTAAAGTAATATTTGGGCTCCTGCTGCTGCTGCTGCCAACTCCAGGGTGTGAATCATCCAATTTTTGGGCTCCTGAAGCCAACCCCAGGGTCTCTTTAAAGTAATATTTGGGCTCCTGCTGCTGCCAACTCCAGGGTGTGAATCATCCAATTTTTGGGCTCCTGAAGCCAACCCCAGGGTCTCTTTAAAGTAATATTTGGGCTCCTGCTGCTGCTGCTGCCAACTCCAGGGTGTGAATCATCCAATTTTTGGGCTCCTGAAGCCAACCCCAGGGTCTCTTTAAAGTAATGTTTGGGCTCCTGCTGCTGCTGCTGCCAACTTCTGCCAACTCCAGGGTGTGATTTATCCAATTTTTGGGCTCCTGAAGCCAACCCCAGGGTCTCTTTAAAGTAATATTTGGGCTCCTGCTGCTGCCAACTCCAGGGTGTGATTCATCCAATTTTTGGGCTCCTGAAGCCAACCCCAGGGTCTCTTTAAAGTAATATTTGGGCTCCTGCTGCTGCCAACTCCAGGGTGTGAATCATCCAATTCTTGGGCTCCTGAAGCCAACCCCAGTGTCTCTTTAAAGTAATGTTTGGGCTCCTGCTGCTGCCAACTCCAGGGTGTGATTCATCCAATTTTTGGGCTCCTGAAGCCAACTCCAGTGTATATTTGGGCTCCTGCTGCTGCTGCTGCCAACTCCAGGGTGTGAATCATCCAATTTTTGGGCTCCTGAAGCCAACCCCAGTGTCTCTTTAAAGTAATATTTGGGCTCCTGCTGCTGCTGCTGCCAACTCCAGGGTGTGATTCATCCAATTTTTGGGCTCCTGAAGCCAACCCCAGGGTCTCTTTAAAGTAATGTTTGGGCTCCTGCTGCTGCTGCTGCTGCCAACTTCTGCCAACTCCAGGGTGTGATTCATCCAATTTTTTGGCTCCTGAAGCCAACCCCAGTGTCTCTTTAAAGTAATATTTGGGCTCCTGCTGCTGCTGCTGCCAACTCCAGGGTGTGATTCATCCAATTTTTGGGCTCCTGAAGCCAACCCCAGGGTCTCTTTGAAGTAATGTTTGGGCTCCTGCTGCTGCTGCTGCTGCCAACTTCTGCCAACTCCAGGGTGTGATTCATCCAATTTTTGGGCTCCTGAAGCCAACCCCAGGGTCTCTTTAAAGTAATATTTGGGCTCCTGCTGCTGCCAACTCCAGGGTGTGATTCATCCAATTTTTGGGCTCCTGAAGCCAACCCCAGGGTCTCTTTAAAGTAATATTTGGGCTCCTGCTGCTGCTGCTGCCAACTCCAGGGTGTGATTCATCCAATTTTTGGGCTCCTGGAGCCAACCCCAGTGTCTCTTTAAAGTAATGTTTGGGCTCCTGCTGCTGCTGCTGCCAACTCCAGGGTGTGAATCATCCAATTTTTGGGCTCCTGAAGCCAACCCCAGTGTCTCTTTAAAGTAATATTTGGGCTGCTGCTGCTGCTGCTGCCAACTCCAGGGTGTGATTCATCCAATTTTTGGGCTCCTGAAGCCAACCCCAGGGTCTCTTTAAAGTAATATTTGGGCTCCTGCTGCTGCCAACTCCAGGGTGTGATTCATCCAATTTTTGGGCTCCTGAAGCCAACCCCAGGGTCTCTTTGAAGTAATGTTTGGGCTCCTGCTGCTGCTGCTGCCAACTCCAGGGTGTGATTCATCCAATTTTTGGGCTCCTGAAGCCAACTCCAGTGTATATTTGGGCTCCTGCTGCTGCTGCTGCCAACTCCAGGGTGTGAATCATCCAATTTTTGGGCTCCTGAAGCCAACCCCAGTGTCTCTTTAAAGTAATATTTGGGCTCCTGCTGCTGCTGCTGCCAACTCCAGGGTGTGATTCATCCAATTTTTGGGCTCCTGAAGCCAACCCCAGGGTCTCTTTAAAGTAATGTTTGGGCTCCTGCTGCTGCTGCCAACTTCTGCCAACTCCAGGGTGTGATTCATCCAATTTTTGGGCTCCTGAAGCCAACCCCAGGGTCTCTTTAAAGTAATATTTGGGCTCCTGCTGCTGCCAACTCCAGGGTGTGATTCATCCAATTTTTGGGCTCCTGAAGCCAACCCCAGTGTCTCTTTGAAGTAATGTTTGGGCTCCTGCTGCTGCTGCTGCCAACTCCAGGGTGTGATTCATCCAATTTTTGGGCTCCTGAAGCCAACCCCAGGGTCTCTTTAAAGTAATATTTGGGCTCCTGCTGCTGCCAACTCCAGGGTGTGATTCATCCAATTTTTGGGCTCCTGAAGCCAACCCCAGGGTCTCTTTAAAGTAATATTTGGGCTCCTGCTGCTGCTGCTGCCAACTCCAGGGTGTGATTCATCCAATTTTTGGGCTCCTGAAGCCAACCCCAGGGTCTCTTTAAAGTAATGTTTGGGCTCCTGCTGCTGCTGCCAACTCCAGGGTGTGATTCATCCAATTTTTGGGCTCCTGCTGCTGCCAACTCCAGTGTCTCTTTAAAGCAATGTTTGGGCTCCTGCCCCTCATAGTGATGCCACTTCAACTCTCTTGAATTCAATTGTGCCGCTCTGCGATTCTATTAGCGATGCCTCTGATCTGCATGTGATATTTATTCAAAGTATTATTTAACTAACCCAGCACGCATCCTGTGCGTGTTACAGCAAGGCAGAATGGTTTACAACCCTATTGAGGCTCTAGGAGGCTCAGAAATAGCCGTTTTTAATAGCGATTCGTCGCGAATTTATTCGGGTCGAAGCGATTTTTGTCGGAAAATTCGGCGAATCAGTCGAATCGAATTTTTCAAAAGTTCGCTCATCTCTAGCTATGGCACTTTCCCTTCTACACAGAAATGAAAACAAATGGCAAATCAACTGACAAGTTACACATACCTAAAAAGGTCAAGAGTTATATCTGGAGAATTGGACTGATGAGTGATGGGAAATAGGACAACACTACAACCTATTGATCTGTTCACATAAGTGTATAACACACGATTTAGAGGATGGTTAAGCTGGATAAAGCAACCTGGACACTACATTTCCTTATCTATTTTTCTGTACTGTGTATTCAACCTCAATGAATTTATTTACTAACTGGCTATGATACATTTTAAAAAATAGGACATTTATTTCTCTTATATTTTACCATTTCTTTTTCTATTGCTATTTGGTTATTTAAATGATGTATCTATTGTTTTCTGTAATTGTTATTTTTTGATTGCATTGCACCATTTTTCAATTTTTTTTTTTAATAAAACAAAAATGGGAAACAGCATTTTTATGTGCCAAACCATTGTTCAAATATCATGGTGCTGGGTCCTCTATCATTATATACACGGCATTCCAAATTATTATGCAAATTGCAACGGTCATATAGATGTGATTTTTTGCTTTCCAATTAAACTCACGGATGGCATTGTGTCTTAGGGGTTTTATTTAGAAGCGTTCGTGCCAGGTAGTGCTAGATGAACATCAGGTGAATGTCAGGTCCCAGTGCAAAAGGTGTATGTATGAAAGTCAATAGCCATAACGCCTCTGATAGTGCCAGGTAGTGTCCCATTTATCATCAGTGCCGGCGAGTATATGAGTGCCGGGGCTGTGTTCCCTACATTGCCAGATAAGACCAGGCGCTCCCCAAGCACTCTGTGGCCTATTGATTTCAATGAGCTGGATTGGTTTTCATTTTTTGGGCCACTTCTTTTTGCCTTGGCCAAAGTATGAGAACATGAAAAGTGTAACCATCGTTCTGTGAAAAGTTTTGAGACTGATTCAGAACACAGATAGGTTTGTGCAGATAAAGGTATACTGAGGAAGGCCTCTGCCAGACAAATTCATCAGATTAAGAAAGCAGATGCATGAATGCCATTACAGAGCAGCAATTGTGTACTGTATTTGAAGCTGCTTGTGCCTCTGGAGGTTTGCAGTTTGTACTATTCGGGCCCCCCTAATTGGTTCTCACAAGCAGAAAAAGTTGCAGGGGGCCCAGACATACATGAAGATTCACTGATTCTTGTTTATGCATGCAACCCTTGCAGATAGATGTAGCAGTGGATGGTTGGTAGATGGCCACCATGTCCCAGCAAGGCTGCAATGTCTGAGGTGATGGTGGAGTCATGTTTTTGCCTGGAATCATAGATCCCTAAATGACCTAGGCAAAGTATATAGAGTTTCTGACTGACTGTAGCAAAATCATCTTCATGCATGAAAATTCACTGACTCATGCTGTATTAGTGGCTATGGGCATAAAAGGAGAGAAACTCAAAGTATTAAAAATTTATTAAAATTCTGTTGTGCATAATAATTTAGATTTGCATTCTGCGTATTTTAGTTTGTGAGGTTTGATCAATAAAATTTGATTTATACTCAACGGTTAACTTAATGGCCGATCACTTGCCTTGATCATTAAGGAAAATCAGAGAAAATATATTTTACATAATAATTTGGAACACTGTGTATGAATAGAATGCAATAAAATGGGGTTTACAATATTTCAGGATTAAGGAAAAGAGCTACTTGCTTTTTTTACTCTCAGGGATTGAATTTTGCATGACTGGTTGGTTTTGGTCCACTTTAACATGATCCAAAACCTGGAATGTTCACTATCCCTGGTTTTGGTCCATCCCCCTAGCCCCCTACCTGGTCTGGGGTGCCCTGCTGTGTGAAACCCTGTGGTTTGGCCAGTAAATTCACCGCTCCTCGGCCCAACGGCACATATGTGGCCTCTCATCCAATCAGTCTCTCTGGTCGTGCATATTAATGTAGCTAGGGAAGCTGATTGGAATCCCAGCAACACACATCAGCAACGCGCATCCTTCGCCTGTGCGGGGCCACGCACCACCATTCAGTTGCGATGGAAGTGCCTGCGCACAACCGAAAGAGGATGTAGGTGATGATACTGCCGTCTGCGAATGCGCCGTGGGCTTCATGAATATGTAAGGATATCAGGCTCGAGTCTCAGAGACTCCAGTGCAATTTTGGTCCACTTTAAGGAGGAAAACTATTCGTTTATTTGCTCTTGGCGGCTAAGCAAACCATTGCCAGGGCCTGGAAGAAACAGATTGTTCCGCTGTCGGTGGTGTCTAGGATGAACGGGTTTTTGGTCAATGAAAGGCTCTCAAGCATCCTAGCCGACACCCAAGATAAGTTCCTCTCCATTTGGGGGCCCTGGATACAATTTGCCTGGCCTAATGCGCCATTGGGAATGTTGAATTAGGCGACTGGCGTGGGCTAGGTTGCGAGAACCCCTCCCCCCCTATCTCGTCCCCCCTCCTTCCCTCCCCCATTCCTTTTTACTTTCTATTCTGGGTCTATCCCCCCACCCTTTGTGTCTTCTTCCGTGTTTGTTCCTTTTCTTTTTGTCTCCGACTTCTTGTTCTGCGGCCCACCGCTCGCCGGTCTCCTGGGCCATGGGCCTCGGACGCGGGTGCGCTTTGTGGCAGCCGGCGTGCCCTGGCTTGGTGTGGTTCGGGTTGAGTGGTGGGGGGTGTGCTGTGACGAGATGCTCATAAGGTCTACTTGAAATTACTATTTTCCAACGTGGGAGGCAGTATAATGGAATGACACAATACCGACAGAACTCAGTGTACCAATTGTTTATGCATGTCTGTGTTGTAGTTGTACTGCCATCTGCTTCCTAGACGATCTGATTTGCTGTGATCTGTTCTCTTGTCAGAATATGGTAATTTGTTGTAATCATTGTAATGTTTGCCTCCCCTGCGCGGGATGAATTTTGCTTGGCCGATCACCTGTACCTGTACCGCCTTCTTTTTCCTAAAATAAATAAAAATATTGAAAGAAAAAAAATTTCTTAACACTAGTCAGAAGCAATAACTACAGTTTAATAAAACAAATATTCTAATTATTCCCCCCCAACCAATAATGTATATTGGAATAATTGCAATCTGCATTTTTGGACGAGCCGCTCAGATATGGCTTTGGGGAGCTGCCATTTCTCTTGACTGCAGAAATTATCGCAATTCATAAAAATCATGGCTCTGCCTTGAAGGCAAATTTCAAACAGTGTTATTGTGACAGAAACAATACTTACATGTTAAAGTGGCACTTTACAATCAAGAAGCTCTCACTAGAGGGGTCTCTAATTATCTGCAGGCCAGTGTTTTTTAATTAAATTAGTTTAATGCAGCTTCCAGTAAGGTTCATCGGTCTAGAGGCAGTAATGATGGAATACAAATTAAGTTAAACACTCCATTCAAATGCAAAACAGGGATTTACTTGGAGGGGGGCATTGAAAGCATAACTCCTCTGGGTTCTATTAACATTTCAATGTAGGCTTTTGATTTCTAGCTGAAGTTACTTTTCAAAGCTTAAAGTCCCTATCCAGACATAAAACAAAAAAAAAAGAAAAAAAAGCCTATACTCACCTGTTTCCCCCCGCAGCACCTCTATGTGGGTCTGGTGTGCCCACACAGTTCTCCATCCCTTGTGGCCGTCTGTATACCTACAGAGGGAGGAGATCTAGTAATTCCATCTCTGCGGCAGCTTGGTAGGCCATGACACTGCATGTACTACAGCACTACTTGTTTCCTGTTCCTCCCAGGATTAGAGGCAGTGGCGTGAGGACCAGGAGAAGATTGTCAGCAGCAGCAGCAGCAGGAGGCGGCACAGGGAGCAGCAGACACAGGCACCTGAAGATGGCCATCAGCGTTGGCGGCAGCAGCAGGAGGATGGGGAGCCCGGAATCATTCTCCTGCTTGGAGGCCATACTGTAGCCACCTTACTGGGGTCCTTTAGTCTTCTTCTCCAGCAGGAAGAATGAAGGACCCAAAGAATGTGGCTGTGTATTCTGCTGTGTAGTCTGTAACTTATTGTAGAGAATAGGGTACCATGACTTCCCAGAGAAAGCTGATCAGTAGCTTGCTTCATTGACATATTCGCAGCACTGTGGGATCTCTTACCACTGATCATTAAAATAGCTAATATGGGTCGTGCTTACAGCAGACCAAGAATTTCACTCACCTGGGTTTTGGTCTGCTTTACAGGGCCATCATGATTCTGGGATTTACAATTCGCTCTGTAGCTCATCTTAATCATTTTTCCCACAGCGCTTGAGCAGGCTCTAATCAGAACTCAATGCCATGAATATTCATTCCCTGCAATAAGTTATTGGAACTATTTGTAGGCATCTTCCCCTCCCCACCCCCCTCTGCTCAGGTGCGCACATCAGGAAGAGAAGGCCTGGGGATATTGTCAGAGGCTTGTGCATGTGCTGCGGGATTGATTCCTATTGTGAGTATATGAGCGATCCAGGGGGTTTTACATAGTGGAGCATCAAGTTATCCAAGGGTTTTGGTCAGATGCTTAAATGACTCCAATGTTGCAGCACAACTGGGATTAAAACAGACCAATAAATGTAAATGATATCCTTCAGCACTACAAAAAACATTAGGTAGGTAGGTAGGTAGGCCATCTTGCTGACAAATCTGCTTCTGAAAATCCCAATCCCGCATTGGAAATTGCCTTAAATCTCTGTGCAATCATCCCTTATCACTATCCAGAAGTAGAAAGCCGTCAGTCTGAATAATTGTTGTTATATTGTTTGTTTGTTATGTATAAAGCCCCATCATAGTCCGTGGCAACTCTTCATTGCTCTCCTTAGAGTAGAAAGCTCCTAGATACATTGTTTCATCTGTTTAAATGCTCTGTGGCTGCCGTCCCATAGAGATACATAAAGATGCATAGTTACATAGCTTACCGTGTGTGTGTGTGTGTGTCCAGTTGGAAACCTGCCTTCAAGTCAGATCACAACCCCCAATCTCCGCTGCAACTTCTGCCTATAGACAAGCCTCGTTGGGATGCTGGAAATGCCTCACTGGACATGGTTGCCCCAGGACTTAATAAGCACAAAGGATGTAATCTAACAGATTGAAGGCAGGTGAACCCCCACAGCACTCGGGTGCAGAGCTGTGGGTGACTGAGCCAGCAAGGAGCCAGTGACTGCAGCTAGTGGCTGAACTGCACAGCTGATACAGCAGGGAGCTGGAGATATGAGTACAGACAGATTTTAAAGACAAGCAAAGGTCGGGAGCCGGGAAGTCAAAGCTGAGCATTATTTAAGGATGAAACACACTACAGGCTACAGGATGGTCGTGATCTTGCCAAGGTTATACCAGGAGATTAGAATCCAAAAGCGATGCCAAGGGGCTATGGAACGGTACGGACAGAAGCGATGGTCAAAAGGTAAGCTGAGGTCACAACAGGAGTTCAAAGAGCTGAAATTCAGCTTGGTACAAAGCTTCCTAGCCTTCGCTACATGCACTCTACTGCTGTGTGTCGTGAGAAACTGCAATTGGCCCACATAAACCTGGAAACTCTGACACCCAATAGTACACATAAACCTGGAGACTCTGACACCCAATAGTACACATAAACCTGGAGACTCTGACACCCAAGGACCCACATAGCCTGTAGACTCTGACACCCAAGAGCCCACATAAACCTGGAGACTCTGACTACCAAGAGTCCACATAAACCTGGAGACTCTGACACCCAATAGTACACATAAACCTGGAGACTCTGACACCCAATAGTACACATAAACCTGGAGACTCTGACACCCAATAGTACACATAAACCTGGAGACTCTGACACCCAATAGTACACATAAACCTGGAGACTCTGACACCCAATAGTACACATAAACCTGGAGACTCTGACACCCGATTGTACACATAAACCTGGAGACTCTGACACCCAAGGTCCAACATAAACCTGGAGACTCTGACACCCAAGGACCCACATAGCCTGTAGACTCTGACACCCAAGGTCCAACATAAACCTGGAGACTCTGACACCCAAGGACCCACATAGCCGGTAGACTCTGACACCCAAGATCCCACATAAACTTAGATACTCCAACACTCAAGGACCCACAAAAAACTAGAGCAGGCCCTGGTAGTCACACAAAAAAGCCCCAAGTGCAGGTTAAATAATTCCACCTCAATAATGTATAATTATTTCAACATAGCTAGAAAACTTTGGACAAATTAATTGGAAAAATTAATTGAATTAAAATTAATTTAATTAATTCAAATTAATAGACAACAATAACATGGTAATTAAAGTAAAGCTCCCTTTGCTAGGTTTTTGGTGTTTTGCCTAATTGTTTTCCTCTTCTGGAATGTAAAAAAAACATTTGTGTTAAGCTTGTGCCTCCATACCTGTGATTCACTGTGTGCCTGTGATCCTAAAGTGGGAGTGGTTTTCTTAGCCTTGAGTAAATACTACTGACTAGAAGTCACATAATCCTTCCACTGTAACAGGTGAGCTCATCAGCAGCTTTGGCAAAATCACACAGCAGTAATTACCTCCCCAAGTTAAAATGCTGCCAGTAACCTGTTAGCAACTGGAACAGAAGAGTGTTAACCCCCTATCTGCAGCGTTTGAATTAGAGTAGATTGGAGTACATGGAGGTAAACCTGTCACCTCTGCCTGCTGATCAGTTGATTAGAAAGTTAGGTTCAGGAAGTCTCTGCCAGGTGCACCAAAAACACCAGTTGGTGTAGTTTGCTAACGTGAACACATTGCTGCTAGAGAAAACACTTTGTGTTTATAAAACACAGTGTTGCAAACAAATTAAAAAAAGGCCATCGAAAGTGGAATTACCCTTTAATGAAAGGTGTTGGTACAACAGGATAAGCAAGGTATGGTATGCCATATGTATGAGTGTGAATGTGGGATGTTCTCAACATGATTTCAGCACCATGGATGTCATCTATGCATTGCAGCTCATTCAGGACCATGGACAGCAGCCACACGAATAGGCTCCAGCTACTGTACTGCCTGCTCTGCCTATGCTAGATGTGAGGGGCTGCATCTTTCAGGGGGTCATGGATTCATGGGTAGGGGCTGCATTTTTCATTCAGAGTGCTGAACTCTTCTGCTGGGCCTCCTCGTGCATGGATGAGTCATCGGCTCTGCTGCTGTGTCAATGTAACTTACGACTGGGGCTGAGAATGATGAGTGAGCAGAGGCAAGCAAGTTCTATAGGGTTTATCAGGAAATGCAAAGTGCTTGTGAATGAAAAATGCAGCCCTTGGCAGCCAGCTTGGGGCAAGCAAAAAGCAGACAAATTTAACCCTTTGCTTCATTCATATTCATTTAAAGGGCCTCGACTCCAATCCATGCAGTGCCAGGTAGAAATTTTGCCCTCCATTGAATTTATTCCTCCAGGATCACACAGTGGTCTAACAGTCTAACAGCCACTCTCTCCCTTGCTGCATCGAAGTCAAAGGGGCCCCATGGCTTTCTATGACCACAGCAGAGAATACTCAAGACTTATGCTTGGTGCGCCATGATGCGCCCCTTTCCAGCTCAGGCACAACAGAGAAATTAGGGTGAAGATATATAGGTAAATATATATATATATTTACATATCTGAGATTTTTAGATGCTCTGAATTGGCTAATTTTACAATGTCCCCATGGGTGGGAGGAAAATTGGTATGTTCCCAGACAGCAACCTTGTTTCTGACTGTTGGTTCTGTAATTTGGCTGCCAAATGATGCAAGGGTCTACAAGAGGGGATTTTTCACAGCCAAATAGTGCCCTCCATGAGGGCATAATGAAGCTGAAGGCGGGTGACTAATGCATGGCATACATCCCTGTTTCAGACAGATCACCGGCATATGGAGTGGGGAATGGCTGCATCCTTGGCTACAGTCTTCTGCAGTCTACGGTGTACTTCTGCATCCAGCCTATCTGAATGGCTTGGAATGGTAGCGCGCCTCAGCCACGAAGATGCCAGGGATGTCGCCCATGGAAATGGGGCCCCCTGAAAAAAAGTGTGCTGGGATTCCCATGGGGGTTTCTACAGGGGATGGTAAATTGGCCAGCCCTGGAAACATTTAGACTCCAAGGCCGAGGTTGGCCGTGGTTGGTCGCTTTACACCTAAGTGATCCGCTTATGTTATCAGGGTAGGAGCTTAAAGAAATACTGTAGCCAAACCAGTAGATGATATGATTATATCCCTGCAAGTTCCTAATCACTGCAATTTTTAAGATTTCAATTTTAAAATGTCATTCATAAGAAAACTTACCCTGTATCTATCCTTGGTTTTATTTTTTCCTAGCTTAGCTCCCCAGCAGTGGACATGGCTGCTGGTTCTGCTGCCAAGTCAAATGTTCTTTTTCTATTAGCATATGACCAGGCTTACAGCCCACCCATATGCTAATGTTATGCACGTTCTGACTAGCAGATTGTGTTTCACTGAAGTACCTGTGCCTCCTACTGTTGCTAGGCAATGTCTGCCATCCCAGAAGGAGCTTTACTTCCCTATGTAGCCGGGAAGGTTCTGGAGCACTACACAAACACGCTGCCTCTGACCAACATGCATTCCCTTACTGAAGACACTATTTATTCTCTTCCCAATTCCAAATCCACCTACCCCTCCCCTAATAAGAACAATCTTCATAGATTTATAATATATTTATTTTTATAGATTTATTTAAAACTTTAGCAAGTCCCAAAAAAGAATGGAACAGAACATGCATGAAGAAGGTCAGTGCAGAGTTCAGGCACAGGCTTTGCAATGTCCAAGAAAAAGGTTAGTGCAGGGACCAGGCACTGGAGGACAGGGTGGGAGTGACTGAGGCACAGAGAAGGGCACTGAACTTCTTATGGAAATTGTGTGGGCGGTCCAGGGTACAGCGTAGACCTTGGTGAAAGGGAGAAAGTGAAGGTAAGGGAAAAAAATGACAGTTGAAGACAAAGGGCTCGATTCAACAAAGGTAGAAATAAATTCGTGTCACTGGAAAAATCGGATCGCATGTGTACATTTTTGTGATTCAGAAAAGGGGTTGAATTAAAAACGTGCGATCGTAACATTTTCGAATCACTCGTGAAATTTTCAAAATGCCTGTAAAAAGGCTGTTGCAAGCGAAAATTATTGGAAAATGTACTCGAATTTTTTTTCTATTGTTTAGTATTGTTTTCTGACTGTTGCATGGTGTTGTAAGGCTTTTTAATGGGTAAATGTAAATGCATAATATTTTTCAACTTTTTAAGTTGCCTGTGTAGCTGTATGTACATGGCTAACATTGTGGATATATTTTGTCACGCTCAGGCTACTCTAATGACACGCTCCGGTAACTCCAGCCCTCCAGGTAAGCCCTCAACCCCCAATCTCCGCAGCCAGCTTCACCTGTAGGAGCTCCCGCTTGCTGGGACGCAGTACACACCTGCCCGGGATCGGTTGCTCCCAGGACTTCAATGGCTCAAAGGATGAGAGCTTACTGGTTGTAGGTCTGAAGAACCAATAACTAGGAGCGGAATCAGAGCGAGTCCAATTGTTAGAGCGAGTTAAGCGGAAGTCCAGACAGGCCAGAGGTTGACACCGGGTAATCAGAGATCGCAACGGTACAGAAGGATGAGGCAGCTCGAGGTCGGGGTTCAAAGCAGGGGTTGGCAACAGAGATCAGACAGAGAATGGTCGGTTCAAGGCAGGGGTCGGCAACGGAGATCAGACAAAGATTGGTCGGTTCAGGCAGGGGTCGGCAACGGAGACCAGACAAAGATTGGCCGGTTCTGGCAGGGGTCGGCAACGAAGATTAAACAGAGTAATAATGAAGACAAACTAGGTACAAGGCGCTATAACAGGCGCTGAGTAACTGACGGGGTGAACCTTTTATAGGAGAGTTTAGTCTCTTTGCTGAACTGATGTACTCAAGGTTTTTGTGATCGGTATAAACCGTGATCGGATGCAATGAACCCTCCAACCAGTGACGCTATTCGTCAAAGGCCAGTTTAACTGCCAATAATTCTCTGTTTCCCACATCGTTGTTTTGCTCCGCGGCGCTAAACTTCCGCGAGAAGTAAGCGCAAGGATGTAAGCGCTCAGGATGACCGGAGTATTGTGATAAAACTGCCCCCACACCCAACTCAGAAGCATCTACTTCAATTATAAAAGGCTTGTTTACATCAGGGTGAACTAACACAGGCGCCGAGGTAAAGGCCCGTTTCAAAATCAGGAAGGCCCTCGCAGACGGACGGAGACCAGTTTTCATTAAAGGCGCCCTTACGGGCAAGGTTAGTAAGAGGTGCCACAACATGGGAAAAGCCCCTGATAAAGCGTCGGTAGAAATTCGCGAATCCTAAAAAACGCTGAAATTCTTTCAATGTCTTCGGTTGAACCCAATCCCGCACTGCCGAAACCTTCACCACATCCATCTCTAGACCCTGGTTAGAAATTACATACCCCAAGAAGGGGACAGTGGTGACCTCGAACATGCATTTAGAAATCTTGGCATATAAATTATTCTCTCTTAATCTTTGAAGTGCCAACTTTACATGACGTCTATGTTCCAACAAAGAATTAGAAAAAATTAGGATATCGTCTAAGTAAATGACCACGAATCTACCTAAATAATCTCGAAACACGTCATTTACAAAGTCTTGGAAGACAGCTGGAGCGTTACAAAGGCCAAAGGGCATGACCAGATACTCATAATGGCAGTCATTTACATTAAATGCCGTCTTCCACTCATCCCCCTGCCGAATTCGAATCAAGTTGTATGCCCCTTTTAAATCTAATTTGGAAAAGATCCGAGCGCCAATAACTTGATTGAATAAATCCCCAATCAACGGTAAGGGATATCATTTTTTTATAGCGATTTTGTTCAAGGCCCTGTAGTCAATACAAGGTCTCAAACCACCATCCCTTTTCTCCACAAAAAAGAACCCAGCCCCCGCAGGCGAGGAATAGTCCCAGGGAGCAAGTCAATGGGGCAGTCATAGGCCCTATGTGGGGAAAGAGTGTCAGCTGAACGTTCAGAGAAAACGTCAGCCCAATCAGTGTATGGTTGAGGTAACCCTTGGGGCAACATCTGGAAACTTCTGAGGGCTGTGGAAAAGCAATGTAGCATACAGAAGTTACTCCATTTAACTAGTTCCCCTGCCTGCCAATCTAAAATGGGGTTATGGAGTTTCAACCAAGGGTATGCCAAAACCACCGGAGTTTCGGGGCAATCAAAAACGAAAAATTCAATGGACTCAGAATGGGAGGACCCAACAACTAATTTGAGAGGTGGAGCCTTGGTAGTGACCGGACCCCCCTGAATGGCCTTCCCATTGATGGCCAGGACCTGCAGAGATTTCCCAAGGGGTAACAAAGGAATTCCCAAGATGGAGATCATGTTTCTATCCAAGAAGTTGCCCGCAGCTCCACTGTCAATAAAAGCGGAAACTGACTGATTGGAGGAGCCCCAGGAAAGGTCTACAGGGATTAGCATTTTATTCAGGCAAGAGTAGCAAACAGACTCACCTAGATCAGTACTCTCCCCCTGATCTAGGTGTGAAAGTTTCCCGCCGAGTTTCCCTTGTTTGGACAGGATCTAGCGAAATGTCCCGGGTTCCCACAATATAGACATAACCCCATGGAGCGCCTTCGCTCCTTCTCATCCTGGGAAAGGCTGGTTCTCCCAAGCTGCATGGTTTCCTCCTGAGAGGTGGAAGGTATATTTTCCCTAAGGGAAGCTGGTGGGTTAGGGTTTTGGATGGGCTTGAGAGACGTGGGAGCCCTAGCTCTCTCCCTAGCTCAATTTTAATGGTGACCTGCATCAATTGGTCTAGGTCCGATGGTGGAGGAAAATTCACAAGCGTATCCTTGATGCTCTCAGACAGGCTCACTCGGTATTGGCTACACAGGGCAGGGTCATTCCACCTGGATTATAACGCCCATCGGCAGAATTCAGCGCTATAATCCTCTGCCGTGTTCCTCCCTTGCTTCAAGGCCCGAAGCCTGTTTTCGTCTGTAGACTGTTGGTCCGGGTCAGCATATAATACACCCATGGCAAGAAAGAATGATGTAACTGAATGCAGGGCAGCATCATTGGGAGGCAAACTAAAAGCCCAAGACTGAGGGTCTCCTTGTAACAGGGAGATTACTAACCCCACCTGCTGGGTCTCGGTGCCTGAAGATATGGGCCTCAACTTGAAGTAGAGCTCGCAAGAATTTTTAAAGTTGGAGAATTTGGCACGGTCTACAAAAAATTCCTCTGGTAGCGGGACCTTTGGCTCCGACACGTGAGGTGGTACAGAGGATGCAGGAATCTGCCTGGTTTCTTGAGTGGCCACTCTTTGGGCAAGTGGATTTATAGCAGTGGCCATAGCCTGCACTTGCTGTACCAGGTCATCCATGGTGGGGCCTGTTATAATGTCACGCTCAGGGTACTCTAATGACACGCTCCGGTAACTCCAGCCCTCAAGGTAAGCCCTCAACCCCCAATCTCCGCAGCCAGCTTCACCTGTAGGAGCCCCCGCTTGCCGAGTCGCAGTACACGCCTGCCCGGGATCGGTTGCTCCCAGGACTTTAATGGCTCAAAGGATGAGAGCTTACTGGTTGGAGGTCTGAATAACCAATAACTAGGAGCGGAATCAGAGCGAGTCCAATTGTTAGAGCGAGTTAAGCGGAAGTCCAGACAGGCCAGAGGTTGACACCGGGTAATCAGAGATCGCAGCGGTACAGAAGGATGAGGCAGCTCAAGGTCGGGGTTCAAAGCAGGGGTTGGCAACAGAGATCAGACAGAGAATGGTCGGTTCCAGCCAGGGGTCGGCAACGGAGATCAGACAAAGATTGGTCGGTTCAGGCAGGGGTCGGCAACGAAGATCAAAGATTGGTCGGTTCAGGCAGGGGTCAGCAACGGAGATCAAACAGAGTAATAATCAAGACAAACTAGGTACAAGGCGCTATAACAGGCGCTGAGTAACTGATGGGGTGAACCTTTTATAGGAACAGGTATGACTGGGGATGGGGGAAAATAGGTGTGTGATTGGTGCACAATAGAACACCTAACCTGATAGGACCAGGGCGTTTAGCCCCACAACTCCCTAGGGCTCATTGGCCCTGTCCCTATTAGGGAACACCCCCCAGCCACCTGGGCTCATTGGCCCTTTAACTCCAATACAAGGGACGTGCTCTCACGCGCGCGCGAGCACGAGAACTGCCAGGCACGCCGGCAGAGGAGGAGGAGGCGGAGGGGGGCGCACTCGCAGCCGCCCGGCGCGGCCGGACTCGCGGGAGGGAGGCGCCGCTGGAACGGGACGCAGGTAAGTGAATCGTGACACATATAATAAAGAGGCAAGGTATGCTGTAGTGGAAGTACTAATTAAACAGTAATATTTGTAAGAGGCATGTATGTTGTTTTTTTGGGGGGGTTTGGTTGGATTGCCAGGGACCTGTATTAAAAATGTTTCCTTTAATGCAGAAATGTGGCCATTGTTTTCTATACAAAGCTTGCTCACATAGCACCACGTTTCCTTGGGTGCAGGGTATAGCTCTTTGCTAGGTTTAACCTCATGGTACGCCATTCTTATGCTTGCACTATAACGTGGACCAAAACCCAGGATTTTGACTATTCTGGGTTTTGGTGCCCCACTGTGTAAAAACCCAAAGGTCGACCACTCCTGTGTACCTTCCCCTGTTCTTATGGTGCATGCGTGGCCTCCCATGCATTCATCCGTATAAATGGTCCAGATGCAAGCTGGTCTAGGGTTGTTTAAGGACTCAGCTACAGTCCAGTTGAGCATAGCATACCTGAGTTTGCTACAACAAGCCAGTGGATACATCCATGCTGGAACAGGGAGTGTGCCTCCTCCAGACATTTACAAATGACTGGTGCCATGGCATACCCTGCTAAGGTTATAGCAAGGAGTGTCCCCTGCTTGCACATGCATCCTTGAAGTGTGGCAGTTGGTGAGTATACTAGGCAACCTGGGTTGTTTCACACAGCAGGGCATGTAAAATAATAATCATAATAAGGCAAGGAAACAAGTAGCCATAGAGTTTTAACAATTTCCGGAGCAAAGGTGGTGGTTTTGGGAGTTCTGTAAGAGCACGTCAGCAATAATGCTTTTGTCTAAATAGCCAAGCCCATGGCAGTCAACAAATAAGCAAATAAATGGGCAAAATGTTACACTTGCATACTCAAACCTTTGTGCAATAACATCAAGGAACAGCACACTTTGGGACATTAACATCAGTTGCAGATTCTAAGTTCCTATAAGGGTGAGGTTAGCAAGGGGTTTAAAGGTTGGAGCTTTCCAATATATCACAAGCACTCTGCAGAAAGTTAGGCAATAATGTTTACACACTTTCCAAGAAGCCATCCACCAGATAAATGCCCCTCCTCAAATAGTTGAAAAATTGATGCATTTCGCAGAATGTGGGCATCATGGCATGATCCAGGAAAGCCAGTCACAAAGCTAAGTATTTTGAGATCTGGACCAGCAATCATCTGTACATTCAGTGAATGTCCCATCTTGCGATTGCGGTAGATATAGTCATCCACACTGGGTGGGATAAAGCAAACATGGGTGCAATCCATAGCCCCCATAACATGTGCCCGTTTTACTACAGTCCATTTCTGGGGTGAGGAGGGTAAATGCACATACCGTGGCAAAATGGCACGCATTGCCTTTAAAAATGTATCTACAGGCCCTCCTTCACCGCAGACCTCCAGAGCTTACCAAAAAACAGAACAAGCTGTTCATTTACTTGCTCCTGGAGGCGAAGCAAACCATTGCCAGGGCCTGGAAGAAACAGATTGTTCCGTTGTCGGAGGTGTCGTCTAGAATGAATGGGTTTTTGGTCAATGAGAGGCTCTCTCTAGCCGACACCCAAGATCTGGGAACCATGGATACAATATGCGTGGCCTAATGCTCTATTAGGCGGTCGGTGTGGACCAGGTTGCGAGGACCCCCTTCCCCCCGTCATCCTTCCCTCGTCCCTCACTCCCTCCTCCCATCATGCTCTCCCCCCTTTCTCTTTTGTTTTTCTTTTTCTTCTGTGTTTCTCTCCACTTCTCGTCCTGCAGCCCGCCTCTCGTCGGTTTCCTGGGCCATAGGCCGGGCTGGGCGGCGGGGGGTGGGCTGCGGTGAGATGCTAATACGGTTTGCTTAAAACTGCTGTTAACTGACGCGAGAGACAATGTGATTGATGATTGACAAATTCTGGTGTACTAATTGTTTATTTATATTCTTGCCACACTGTAATTGCATTGCCATTTGCTTTCTTGATGATCTGAAATGCTGCGTCTCGCTATTGGCCTAGATTACGGTAACTTGCTGTAACCACCGCGTCGCTTGCCTCCCCTGCGTGGGATGGATTTCTGCTTGGCTGATCACCTATTTCTGTACTGCCTCCTTTTTCTTTAAAAAATAAAAATATTGACAGATAAAAATGTATCTACAGCACGGCATACAGAAGTTTGGGACATGCCAACCGCCACACCACCCAGGCGCTGAAATGAGCCATTGGCCAGAAATTGCAAACAAACTATCATATTCGTCATTCCAGAGATTGCATGTCCTCTGCCAGTTAATGGTGCCAAAGATGGATGCAGCAGGCTATAGAAGTCTTCCAAAGCTGCACGATTTAGCCTAGTAAGCTGGAAAAGTGCTTGATCTAGCAGCTGATCCACATCCAAACGTGTCCGAAAATACTTGGGAATGGGCAGTCTGCACCTTCTCTGCACCACATCATCTGCAATATGTTCAGTCAATGCAAAGAAAGTAGAAGGGAAGTGAGAAAGAGCAACATGAGTTTTCTCCTGCTGAAAGCTGCATCAAAAAACTAGTGTGAAACACTCTAATTTATTTCATGTGTGTGGGTCATCAAGTCCACCTGAATCAGTAGTAAAATGTTCAAATCGCAAAATGCAGCAGTATATTTTTCGATCCACTAATTTATTTCGCACTTTTACAATCGCAATCGAATTTAATCCGAGTGACTCATGTTTTACAATGGTTCCAGGTTGCTGAATCACTCGTAAAAAAATCGATCAAAAAATTGCAACTTTTTAAGCACAAAACACACAAAAAATCAATTTTCGACCTTTGTTGAATCGAGCCCAAAATGCAATGCATGCATATTTGCAACTGTACACCAAGAGGCCGATTCATTAATAGCGCCAGGTAGCGACAGATGAGCGCCAGTAGCGTGATTTTCACAGCGCCAGCTAGTATTCGCTGTGCTTGGCCGGGGTTTGCTTGTTGACAGCGACTCAGTCGGTGTGCGGTAATGTTGGATACGGGCTTAGGGGTCGCTGTTTCACAGGTTCAGCGTTGTATGGGTGCGCCTGACAACGAATGGCCAGAGCGAACGGCTTGCTGCAGATTCATTAACAAATCACGCTCCGAATTTTTTCGCGCTGTGAATTCCTTGTTTAAACCCCAGAGCGCTGGCGGCGATGGGTGTAAAATAGTTTTTAACCCCCAAACAACCATATTTTTTGATTGTAAAATTATACAAGTTTTTCTAATCATTTTGTAATATGAATACATTAATATCAGACCTGTAATATCAATTCTGCACAAATTTTTTTTTTTTTTTACCTTAAAAAAAAATGCTAACATTGCAGAAGTGGTCACAGAATTTTTGACATTAAAAAAAAAAAAATACATTAATAGCAATTAATTATGATTAATTTAAGATGGCTCCATTGAAATGCATTGGACAACGCCAGGGAGCGACAGGTCATACCTGGCGCTGTGATGGGATTAGCAGCAGCGCTGTTCGTTGCAGTCGGCTACATGATGAATCCCGCGCTAGCTGTCGCTCTCGCCGGCGCTAGCCTCATTTAGCGTGATAAATGCGTCATTGTGACCGCCGCCGGGCGTACTTGAGTCGGTAGCCGCCGTTAGCTGGCGGTACCTGGCACTCGTCAGACACTACCTGGCGCAAGCCCTTGATAAATAAGGCCCCAAGTCTGTACATGGGGATCTACAAGAAGAGTGGAGTTAGCCCTGTACAGAAACAATGCTGCTTCTGGGAATGTGTAAGCTTGAGAGAGCTCCCTCGCCTCAGCCGTTGTCATAGAAGCACCATTCTGTGTGTACAGGGATTGCTTCTCTTTTATTGGTGTACAAGATTGCAAGTATTGGAAACTGCTTCCAAAACATACAATGGGCACTGCTTCTAAAACATACAATGGGCACAAAAAAATTATGCCATCAAAAGTGGACTTTCCTGTTAAACCCAAAAGGTTAGAAATAAGAATACAAAAAACGACACAAAAACTACAAAAAAGGTCCAATTTAGGCAGCAAAATAATTAAATCTAAAATATGCAGCATAATCTGCAACTTAAACCGGACCAACAGCCTGGCACAGTTGGAAAAGAAAGGTAGTGGCCATTTTGGAGCGTCCTCTCCCAGCATCTCAGCCATGCTGCTGCCTGGATTCAACTGACATAACTGACACTGCACAGTAACAGGAAGCCCAGCAACACTTCCTGTTTGGAGTCGCCATTTTGTTTCTAAAATTTGCTACAACAGGACTTAGAAAATAGTAAATGAACTTTTATGTGCAGCAATTTAAATTGCCCTGGGGAGGGATGCATATGAGCACTGTCTGTTGTGTTGGTCTGGTTTAAAGTGGACCAAAACCCAGCAGGATCGGCCCGGGAATCTATAAGATTCCCGGGCCAATCTATTCCCTCCCCGCGGGGCATCCAAAATCGGGATGCCCCGCTGTGTGAAACCCCCCAGGACGCCCGCAAACCCTACCTGAATCCCGGTCCACTGGCGCATGCACGGGCCGCTTCTCACGCTTCTCTCTAGCAGGGCACGTGCCCGAACCGGCCATTTGTGAGTGGCCGGCACGGGCGCACTCCCTGTTAGAGAGAAGCGCGAGATGCGGCTGCCAGCGTGCTCAAAGCCGCTGAGATAAGACCAATTTGATGCATACCTCAGCGGGTCCAAGCGCGCTGATTAGACGAGCGCCCGCGCATGCGCTGTAGAAGCGGAGTGAGGTGAGTTGAATTGGGAGATCTGGGGGGTTTCACATAGCAGGGCACCCCTGATCGGGGTGCCCTGGGGAAGTGGACCAAAACCCAGGATAGTCAAAATCCTGGGTTTTGGTCCACTTTAAGTAATTTTTGACTGTTGATCCGCTTTAAGCCTGTAAAACTGAAATAGTTGTAAGCATCTATATTGAATCAAATAATTCTACGTTTTCTTTTGGTTATAAGTTCTAACGTCCATAGGTTTTCATTTTTTTCCTATGCAATAATAATATAAGATAAATGATTGAGACAATAAACATTCAACATACCTGTAGACTCACTGTTGCCTTGATATTCCAAACCTTTTCCTGGTTATAATTATCTATAGCTTTCCACATTATCTTGAGGATTACCAATTATGTATAGTTTTTTTTTTCTTTTACTGTGTCTATTGCCTGCTCAGGTTCTGATTGTCCCACTATTCTTTCTGTCTTTCTGATAAATAACACTTCAACCGGACCTACAGCCTGGCACATTTGGAAAAAAAACTCCCCAAAGCTCACTTGCACCATCTGCACGCATGATACCAAAGTACTGTCAGCAATTACATTTGCTCCTGCATCCACTAAAAGCTGAAATGCCTTCTCACTGATTTTTTAGTGGTAGCAGACATCTTGGAGCTACCTCCCCCAGCATCACAGCCATGCTGCAGCCTGGATTCAGCTGACATAACTGACAATGCACAGTAACAGGAAGCCCAGCAGCACTTCCTGTTTGCAGGTGGTCTGCAGATCCATGATCCACACAATTTTGTTAGAAAAAGCAAAATTTTTATGTGCAGCAATTTAAATTTTGCTGTGTTGGTCTGGTTTAAGTCATTGTCGACTGTTGGTTCCCTTTCACATTACAGCTGATTAATATTTTATTGTACATCATTCATTATACAGAACTTCATAGCACAATTTATCGCCAAGTATAAATAAAATGACTTAAAAGTGGTGTATTGTGAAATTGTGTAATCATAAAAATACATATAAACACATTGGTTAATGAGAGAAGAGGTTCCTTAGGGGTCATGCTTTGGATTTCTTCTCCCTCTAGGAATAAAATCCAGGGTGACAGGTTTGAGTGTATCGGGGTGACGGAACCCCCCCCCCCCCCCCAATTTTGTCTTCCTTCAATTAAAAGAAAGAAACAAGCATGGCTGGATTTCTTGATGCCGAAAGGGTGTGTAAGTAACCTCCATCTGGCATCCAGCATATTTATATGGATTTTTATCATGTCTTTGTCTAAGCAGATATAGCAGTATCAGATGAACGTACAAATTTCTACTGATCCAATATACATGTTCTATTACCAGTAATTTTCTTTTTTTAAAGTTGCTTCTGACCTCTTCTGGCCTCTTCACAGCAATTCAACAGTATATCCATTCTCATAGTCCCCTCTAAACAGGTGCTGTTAAGTTGTGTCTGGTATGTGATCCCTGAAAAATATTTATGTGGGTCTTTTTATTGAGGTGCTGCTCTTTTGTTGTTTCCGAGGCTGTAACCTCTACTGATGTAACCCTGCAGCAGATGTAACCCTTGAACTTTCTTTCCTGGGGGGGCAGTTACATCATAGCATTTGTTGGCTTGTATGACTACACATCCAGATACTTTCAAAACATGAAAAATAATAATAAACTATTTTCCGTCTTTATTTAGTTGAATGATTTCTGCTATAATTTGGACTATAATGGTAGTTGAACTACTGTTCTAATCCTCTTTATGGGAATGTGAGCCAATCCCACATCTGCACAACACAACTAGGGATGAGCGAATCGATCCGGACGAACCCGGATTCGATCCGAATTTCAGGAAAAATTCGATTCGGATCGAATCCGAATTTCCCCGCGATTCGATCACTCGAAGTTTTCCTTTAACATCCATTCATTTACATTTACAGGCATTCTAAGATGGCGGACGGGACATGTCTGGACATGTATCCCGCGCCAGTGCAAGCTGGGGCAGTCACATGCACCCTATCAGCAGCCAGCAAGCCCGGTGACGTCACACAGCGGTATTTAACGGCGGCCATCTTGCTTTTCCTCATTTCTCTATTGCATTCGTGACAGACAGACAGAACGCTGTGTAGCTGAGGCAGTTAGACAGGCTGGAGACAGGGACAGACAGGGACAGGCAGGAGACAGGCAGGAGACAGACAGGAGACAGACAGAAAGCCAGGGAAAGGTAGGAAAAACGGAGCTGGCTGACAGGGAGATTTTTTTTTTTTCATCCAGCCTTTGTTAGCGTTTTCAGGCTGCTTATAGTAACTAACTGTGCATATATACTGAACTGATCTTAAGTCTGCTGTGAGGCATCCCATTCTGTGACTAAAGCAGCCTCTGTTTAAGACCATATAAGCATTTGCTCTTATCATATTTGAAATTAGGCCTGATAAAGACACTTTTGCTGGCCAAAGCACTACTGGACCCTGCCAGGTCCATTCCTGCCCAGGGCATCCCATTCTGTGACTACAGCAGCCTCTGTTTAAGACCATATAAGCATTTGCTCTTATCATATTTGAAATTAGCCTGATAAAGACACTTTTGCTGGCCAAAGCACTACTGGACCCTGCCAGGTCCATTCCTGCCCAGGGCATCCCATTCTGTGACTAAAGCAGCCTCTGTTTAAGACCATATAAGCATTTGCTCTTATCATATTTGAAATTAGGCCTGATAAAGACACTTTTGCTGGCCAAAGCACTACTGGACCCTGCCAGGTCCATTCCTGCCCGGGGCATCCCATTCTGTGACTACAGCAGCCTCTGTTTAAGACCATATAAGCATTTGCTCTTATCATATTTGAAATTAGCCTGATAAAGACACTTTTGCTGGCCAAAGCACTACTGGACCCTGCCAGGTCCATTCCTGCCCAGGGCATCCCATTCTGTGACTAAAGCAGCCTCTGTTTAAGACCATATAAGCATTTGCTCTTATCATATTTGAAATTAGGCCTGATAAAGACACTTTTGCTGGCCAAAGCACTACTGGACCCTGCCAGGTCCATTCCTGCCCAGGGCATCCCATTCTGTGACTACAGCAGCCTCTGTTTAAGACCATATAAGCATTTGCTCTTATCATATTTGAAATTAGGCCTGATAAAGACACTTTTGCTGGCCAAAGCACTACTGGACCCTGCCAGGTCCATTCCTGCCCAGGGCATCCCATTCTGTGACTACAGCAGCCTCTGTTTAAGACCATATAAGCATTTGCTCTTATCATATTTGAAATTAGGCCTGATAAAGACACTTTTGCTGGCCAAAGCACTACTGGACCCTGCCAGGTCGATTCCTGCCCGGGGCATCCCATTCTGTGACTACAGCAGCCTCTGTTTAAGACCATATAAGCATTTGCTCTTATCATATTTGAAATTAGCCTGATAAAGACACTTTTGCTGGCCAAAGCACTACTGGACCCTGCCAGGTCCATTCCTGCCCAGGGCATCCCATTCTGTGACTAAAGCAGCCTCTGTTTAAGACCATATAAGCATTTGCTCTTATCATATTTGAAATTAGGCCTGATAAAGACACTTTTGCTGGCCAAAGCACTACTGGACCCTGCCAGGTCCATTCCTGCCCGGGGCATCCCATTCTGTGACTACAGCAGCCTCTGTTTAAGACCATATAAGCATTTGCTCTTATCATATTTGAAATTAGGCCTGATAAAGACACTTTTGCTGGCCAAAGCACTACTGGACCCTGCCAGGTCCATTCCTGCCCAGGGCATCCCATTCTGTGACTACAGCAGCCTCTGTTTAAGACCATATAAGCATTTGCTCTTATCATATTTGAAATTAGGCCTGATAAAGACACTTTTGCTGGCCAAAGCACTACTGGACCCTGCCAGGTCCATTCCTGCCCAGGGCATCCCATTCTGTGACTACAGCAGCCTCTGTTTAAGACCATATAAGCATTTGCTCTTATCATATTTGAAATTAGGCCTGATAAAGACACTTTTGCTGGCCAAAGCACTACTGGACCCTGCCAGGTCCATTCCTGCCCAGGGAATCCCATTCTGTGACTACAGCAGCCTCTGTTTAAGACCATATAAGCATTTGCTCTTATCATATTTGAAATTAGGCCTGATAAAGACACTTTTGCTGGCCAAAGCACTACTGGACCCTGCCAGGTCCATTCCTGCCCGGGGCATCCCATTCTGTGACTACAGCAGCCTCTGTTTAAGACCATATAAGCATTTGCTCTTATCATATTTGAAATTAGGCCTGATAAAGACACTTTTGCTGGCCAAAGCACTACTGGACCCTGCCAGGTCCATTCCTGCCCGGGGCATCCCATTCTGTGACTACAGCAGCCTCTGTTTAAGACCATATAAGCATTTGCTCTTATCATATTTGAAATTAGGCCTGATAAAGACACTTTTGCTGGCCAAAGCACTACTGGACCCTGCCAGGTCCATTCCTGCCCAGGGCATCCCATTCTGTGACTACAGCAGCCTCTGTTTAAGACCATATAAGCATTTGCTCTTATCATATTTGAAATTAGGCCTGATAAAGACACTTTTGCTGGCCAAAGCACTACTGGACCCTGCCAGGTCCATTCCTGCCCAGGGCATCCCATTCTGTGACTACAGCAGCCTCTGTTTAAGACCATATAAGCATTTGCTCTTATCATATTTGAAATTAGGCCTGATAAAGACACTTTTGCTGGCCAAAGCACTACTGGACCCTGCCAGGTCCATTCCTGCCCAGGGCATCCCATTCTGTGACTACAGCAGCCTCTGTTTAAGACCATATAAGCATTTGCTCTTATCATATTTGAAATTAGCCTGATAAAGACACTTTTGCTGGCCAAAGCACTACTGGACCCTGCCAGGTCCATTCCTGCCCAGGGCATCCCATTCTGTGACTAAAGCAGCCTCTGTTTAAGACCATATAAGCATTTGCTCTTATTATATTTATATTATAAGACACTTTTGCTGGGCATAGGCTTACTGCTGCCTGCCAGGTGCACTTCTGTTGAGGCATCCCATTCTGTAACATAGCATACCCCTCTTTATTTACACTAAGCAGCTCTCTTATTTACACTAAGCAGACCTGTTGGAGGCTGAGTGTTACTGCTCACTTTTGGTGTGCATTATATTCTGTTTCATATAGACCCACCGCTGCCCGGGGTTTTTTTAAATATCACCTACTACCACGCCAGTTAGACTATGTCGGGCAGACAAGTGCCTGGAAGTGAAAAGAGGAGTGGCAGAGGCCAAGATTCCGCAGGCAGAGCTCGCATCAGACTGGGGGCCAGTAGCAGCAGGAGTCACGCTGAGAGACCTAATCTGCCAGTATCTGCTAGCGGTCGGGTCTCCACCAGTAACGCATCTGCCGTGGTAGATTGGTTGACGCGCTCATCAACAACATCATCACAACTTACGTCTGAGACCCCCAGTCTAGGGTCGGTAGGTTCCTCTGACACAACCCTGAGTTGGCATGCCCCGAGAGCAGTCCCTGTCCTCCCATTGCCTCTGGCCTACGCCGTTCCCTCCCCCAGCGACGTATCCTATGCTTTGGGTTCAGCTCCACTCTTTAGTGAGGAGGACCATCAGATAGAGGACAGTCAGCAGCTACTGCCCAGCCAAGAAATGGAGGTGGCTTCTTTAGCTAGGCAGACAAATAGTGATGTGGACAGTGTCGTGGGTGCTGCGAGCGTTCCAGCTCCTGCGCCAGACACTGTTGACGAATCCACGAACATCAGTGACGTACAGCCACAACTCGGTGATGATGATGATGATGACGATGAAGCCGATCGCACTTGGGAGCCGGGTGATGAAGGGGCTTCATCGTCATCATCAGGAGAAGAGGGGTGCAGGTTGCCCCGGAGTCAGCAGCTGAGGCAGCAAGGTGGTAGCAGTCAGCATGGGGGCACAATTCCAAAGGCTGGAGCCGGCCGGGGCCGGGGCCGGGGTAGAGCACCTGCTGTGCGGCAGTCTACCTTATCGGGAGGTAGTGGAGCAGGGGTTCCTGGAGTTGGCAACAGCAGCAGTGAATCAGTGAGGCCAGGGGGTGGGAAAAGTAGCTACTCGGCAGTGTGGCAGTTTTTCCTGAGGCATCCGCAGGAGGGTAACATGGCCACATGCAAGATATGTAGGCAAAAGGTGAAGCGTGGCCAGGGTCAAATGTTGGCACCACGGCCCTGCGTCAACATATGATGCGTCACCATAAAACGACCTGGGAGAACCGAGGCTCCCAAGGGGTGGTCCAGTCTGCTTCCTCACCAAGTGAGCTCCCAATTTCTGCCAGCCAAGGCTCCAGCACCTCAGCCGAAGGCAGCTGTGCGTCATACCCATCCTCTGTCGCTCCTGCTCCTCCTCCTCCAAGTCATGCATCCCGCCAGCAATCCATCAGCGAAGCCATGTCCAAGAGACAGCAGTATGCGCCCACTCATCCTACGGCGCAGAAGCTGAATGTGCTCCTGTCCAAGTTGCTGGTGCTGCAGTCGCTCCCTTTTCAGGTGGTGGAATCTGCACCTTTCAGAGAACTGATGGCTTGTGCCGAGCCGAGGTGGAGAGTCCCAAGCCGTCATTTCTTTGCCAAGAAGGCAGTACCAGCGCTGCACACTTTTGTTGAACAGAAGGTGGGCCAGTCCTTGAGCCTGTCGGTGTGTAGCAAAATACATGGCAGCGCCGACATCTGGAGCTGTAACTACGGTCAGGGGCAGTACATGTCGTTTACGGCCCACTGGGTGAATGTGGTCCCTTTGCAGCAGCAACTTGGACAGGTCACGCCGCTTCGGCCTCCGCGCTCTCTGCCCATTGGGCCTGTGACACCGTGCGACTCGGCCTCCTCATCCTCCGCCATCTCCTCACCCTCCACTGTAGGCTCAAGTCTCAGTGCCCCTCCAGTCTACCATGTGTGCAGGGCACGGAGGTGTCACGCAGTGCTTCACATGGTTTGTCTTGGCGAACGGAGTCACACAGGGGAGGAACTGCTTAAATGTATTCATCAGGAAATCCAAACATGGCTTACTCCGAGAAAACTTAAAATGGGAATCATGGTTACCGACAATGGGAAGAACATTTTGTCTGCGCTGCGCCAAGGAAGCCTGACCCATGCCCCCTGCATGGCTCACGTCTTCAATCTGGTTGTCAAGCGGTTTCTGAAGTGTTCCCCCCATCTGCAGGACATCCTAACAACTTCACGGAAACTTTGCATGCACTTCAGCCACTCCTACACCGCCAAACACACCCTTCTTGAGCTACAGCGTCAGAATGGTATCCCCCAACATAGTCTGATTTGCGATGTTTCCACCCGTTGGAATTCCACCCTTCACATGTTGGACCGATTATATGAACAGAGAAAAGCCATCACGGATTTCCTGATGATCCAAGCAGATAGGGGGACTCCCCTGTGTAACTTCAATGTCAACCAGTGGCAGCTCATACGTGACACCTGCCGTTTGCTCAGGCCCTTTGAGGAAGCCACTTTATTTGTCAGTCGGCAGGATTACGGGATGAACGACGTGATTCCACTGCTTCATGTACTACAGCACATGTTGGAAACCATGGCTGGTCAGGGCACTGGAGACATGGCGTTTACATCTTACGGCCACATGAACCCCGTTGGAGCTGAACTGGAGGAGGAGGAGGAGGAAGAGGAGGAGGAGGAGTTGCCCAGCGAAACACAGTTTAGGCTTGGCGAAATGGCTGGTTTATCTAGTCAGCGGACAGGAGAGGAGGAGCAGGAGCAGCCAGAGGAGCTAGAGGTTTTTGAGGAAGGAGAGACAGAGGACCCGGGCACACCGTGGCAGTATGCAGTGGAGATGGAGACAGGTAGTCCATCCGAGTCACTTGCGCAAATGGCACGAAGCATGCTCACATGCTTGCGTAGTGACCCCAGAATTGTTTCCATCTGTCGGCGGGATGACTTCTGGCTGTCCACCTTATTGGACCCTCGCTTCCGGCACAAAATGGGGGCATTTTTTAAACCCACCGAGAGGGAGGACAAACTCAACTACTACAAAGACATTCTACGTAGGCAGTTGGCCGATGCCTATCTGCGCCATGGTCCATACTCTCGCAGGTCTGACTCGAGGGGACCTCTGCGCTCACCTTCCACTGCCATGGCCGCTGGGGGGGTTGGCAGCAGCAGCAGCAGAAGCTCCATCAGCAGCAGCAGCCTCAGTCTTCAGTCGCTAATGAGTAGCTTTCTACACCCGCATAGTGAGGCTACTCATGAGCAGCAGGAAGACCTGGAGCAGGACCTGAACCAGCAGGTCATGTCATACTTTGACATGACCATGCCAACACACCTTGAGGATCCGCTGGACTTCTGGGCAGCCAAACTTGATTTGTGGCCGCAACTAGCAGAGTTTGCCCTGGAAAAGCTGTCCTGCCCGGCAAGTAGCGTGCCATCTGAGCGGGTGTTTAGTGCGGCGGGGGCCATAGTTACGGCGAGGAGAACTCGTCTGTCAACTAAAAATGTGGAGAGACTCACCTTTGTCAAAATGAATCAGGGATGGATCAGCCAGGATTTCCACCCACCAATGCCTGATGCATGCGACTAGATTCAGCATGGTGCCACGTTTTACACTTTCCAAATGGTGCAAAACATATTTATGTCTTTAGGCCATTTTTTGGGCTCCTGCTGCTGCTGCTGCCAACTCCTGCCAACTCCAGGGTGTGATTCATCCAATTTTTGGGCTCCTGAGGCCAACTCCAGTGTATATTTGGGCTCCTGCTGCTGCTGCTGCCAACTTCTGCCAACTCCAGGGTGTGATTCATCCAATTTTTGGGCTCCTGAGGCCAACTCCAGTGTATATTTGGGCTCCTGCTGCTGCTGCTGCCAACTTCTGCCAACTCCAGGGTGTGATTCATCCAATTTTTGGGCTCCTGAGGCCAACTCCAGTGTATATTTGGGCTCCTGCTGCTGCTACTGTCAACTCCTGCCAACTCCAGGGTGTGATTCATCCAATTTTTGGGCTCCTGAAGCCAACTCCAGTGTATATTTGGGCTCCTGCTGCTGCTGCTGTCAACTCCTGCCAACTCCAGGGTGTGATTCATCCAATTTTTGGGCTCCTGAGGCCAACTCCAGTGTATATTTGGGCTCCTGCTGCTGCTGCTGCCAACTTCTGCCAACTCCAGGGTGTGATTCATCCAATTTTTGGGCTCCTGAGGCCAACTCCAGTGTATATTTGGGCTCCTGCTGCTGCTACTGTCAACTCCTGCCAACTCCAGGGTGTGATTCATCCAATTTTTGGGCTCCTGAGGCCAACTCCAGTGTATATTTGGGCTCCTGCTGCTGCTGCTGCCAACTTCTGCCAACTCCAGGGTGTGATTCATCCAATTTTTGGGCTCCTGAGGCCAACTCCAGTGTATATTTGGGCTCCTGCTGCTGCTACTGTCAACTCCTGCCAACTCCAGGGTGTGATTCATCCAATTTTTGGGCTCCTGAGGCCAACTCCAGTGTATATTTGGGCTCCTGCTGCTGCTGCTGCCAACTTCTGCCAACTCCAGGGTGTGATTCATCCAATTTTTGGGCTCCTGAGGCCAACTCCAGTGTATATTTGGGCTCCTGCTGCTGCTGCTGCCAACTTCTGCCAACTCCAGGGTGTGATTCATCCAATTTTTGGGCTCCTGAGGCCAACTCCAGTGTATATTTGGGCTCCTGCTGCTGCTACTGTCAACTCCTGCCAACTCCAGGGTGTGATTCATCCAATTTTTGGGCTCCTGAGGCCAACTCCAGTGTATATTTGGGCTCCTGCTGCTGCTGCTGCCAACTTCTGCCAACTCCAGGGTGTGATTCATCCAATTTTTGGGCTCCTGAGGCCAACTCCAGTGTATATTTGGGCTCCTGCTGCTGCTGCTGCCAACTTCTGCCAACTCCAGGGTGTGATTCATCCAATTTTTGGGCTCCTGAAGCCAACTCCAGTGTATATTTGGGCTCCTGCTGCTGCTGGTGTCAACTCCTGCCAACTCCAGGGTGTGATTCATCCAATTTTTGGGCTCCTGAAGCCAACTCCAGTGTATATTTGGGCTCCTGCTGCTGCTGCTGCCAACTTCTGCCAACTCCAGGGTGTGATTCATCCAATTTTTGGGCTCCTGAAGCCAACTCCAGTGTATATTTGGGCTCCTGCTGCTGCTGGTGTCAACTCCTGCCAACTCCAGGGTGTGATTCATCCAATTTTTGGGCTCCTGAAGCCAACTCCAGTGTATATTTGGGCTCCTGCTGCTGCTGCTGCCAACTTCTGCCAACTCCAGGGTGTGATTCATCCAATTTTTGGGCTCCTGAGGCCAACTCCAGTGTATATTTGGGCTCCTGCTGCTGCTGCTGCCAACTTCTGCCAACTCCAGGGTGTGATTCATCCAATTTTTGGGCTCCTGAGGCCAACTCCAGTGTATATTTGGGCTCCTGCTGCTGCTGCTGCCAACTTCTGCCAACTCCAGGGTGTGATTCATCCAATTTTTGGGCTCCTGAGGCCAACTCCAGTGTATATTTGGGCTCCTGCTGCTGCTACTGTCAACTCCTGCCAACTCCAGGGTGTGATTCATCCAATTTTTGGGCTCCTGAGGCCAACTCCAGTGTATATTTGGGCTCCTGCTGCTGCTGCTGCCAACTTCTGCCAACTCCAGGGTGTGATTCATCCAATTTTTGGGCTCCTGAGGCCAACTCCAGTGTATATTTGGGCTCCTGCTGCTGCTACTGTCAACTCCTGCCAACTCCAGGGTGTGATTCATCCAATTTTTGGGCTCCTGAGGCCAACTCCAGTGTATATTTGGGCTCCTGCTGCTGCTGCTGCCAACTTCTGCCAACTCCAGGGTGTGATTCATCCAATTTTTGGGCTCCTGAGGCCAACTCCAGTGTATATTTGGGCTCCTGCTGCTGCTGCTGCCAACTTCTGCCAACTCCAGGGTGTGATTCATCCAATTTTTGGGCTCCTGAGGCCAACTCCAGTGTATATTTGGGCTCCTGCTGCTGCTACTGTCAACTCCTGCCAACTCCAGGGTGTGATTCATCCAATTTTTGGGCTCCTGAGGCCAACTCCAGTGTATATTTGGGCTCCTGCTGCTGCTGTTGCCAACTTCTGCCAACTCCAGGGTGTGATTCATCCAATTTTTGGGCTCCTGAGGCCAACTCCAGTGTATATTTGGGCTCCTGCTGCTGCTGCTGCCAACTTCTGCCAACTCCAGGGTGTGATTCATCCAATTTTTGGGCTCCTGAAGCCAACTCCAGTGTATATTTGGGCTCCTGCTGCTGCTGGTGTCAACTCCTGCCAACTCCAGGGTGTGATTCATCCAATTTTTGGGCTCCTGAAGCCAACTCCAGTGTATATTTGGGCTCCTGCTGCTGCTGCTGCCAACTTCTGCCAACTCCAGGGTGTGATTCATCCAATTTTTGGGCTCCTGAGGCCAACTCCAGTGTATATTTGGGCTCCTGCTGCTGCTGCTGCCAACTTCTGCCAACTCCAGGGTGTGATTCATCCAATTTTTGGGCTCCTGAAGCCAACTCCAGTGTATATTTGGGCTCCTGCTGCTGCTGGTGTCAACTCCTGCCAACTCCAGGGTGTGATTCATCCAATTTTTGGGCTCCTGAGGCCAACTCCAGTGTATATTTGGGCTCCTGCTGCTGCTGCTGCCAACTTCTGCCAACTCCAGGGTGTGATTCATCCAATTTTTGGGCTCCTGAGGCCAACTCCAGTGTATATTTGGGCTCCTGCTGCTGCTACTGTCAACTCCTGCCAACTCCAGGGTGTGATTCATCCAATTTTTGGGCTCCTGAGGCCAACTCCAGTGTATATTTGGGCTCCTGCTGCTGCTGCTGCCAACTTCTGCCAACTCCAGGGTGTGATTCATCCAATTTTTGGGCTCCTGAAGCCAACTCCAGTGTATATTTGGGCTCCTGCTGCTGCTGGTGTCAACTCCTGCCAACTCCAGGGTGTGATTCATCCAATTTTTGGGCTCCTGAAGCCAACTCCAGTGTATATTTGGGCTCCTGCTGCTGCTGCTGCCAACTTCTGCCAACTCCAGGGTGTGATTCATCCAATTTTTGGGCTCCTGAGGCCAACTCCAGTGTATATTTGGGCTCCTGCTGCTGCCAACTTCTGCCAACTCCAGGGTGTGATTCATCCAATTTTTGGGCTCCTGAAGCCAACTCCAGTGTATATTTGGGCTCCTGCTGCTGCTGGTGTCAACTCCTGCCAACTCCAGGGTGTGATTCATCCAATTTTTGGGCTCCTGAGGCCAACTCCAGTGTATATTTGGGCTCCTGCTGCTGCTGCTGCCAACTTCTGCCAACTCCAGGGTGTGATTCATCCAATTTTTGGGCTCCTGAGGCCAACTCCAGTGTATATTTGGGCTCCTGCTGCTGCTACTGTCAACTCCTGCCAACTCCAGGGTGTGATTCATCCAATTTTTGGGCTCCTGAGGCCAACTCCAGTGTATATTTGGGCTCCTGCTGCTGCTGCTGCCAACTTCTGCCAACTCCAGGGTGTGATTCATCCAATTTTTGGGCTCCTGAAGCCAACTCCAGTGTATATTTGGGCTCCTGCTGCTGCTGCTGCTGCCAACTTCTGCCAACTCCAGGGTGTGATTCATCCAATTTTTGGGCTCCTGAGGCCAACTCCAGTGTATATTTGGGCTCCTTCTGCCCCTCATAGTGATGCCACTTCAACTCTCTGCAATTGTGCCGCTCTGCGATTCTATTAGCGATGCCTCTGATCTGCATGTGATATTTCTTCAAAGTATTATTTAACTAACCCAGCACGCATCCTGTGCGTGTTACAGCAAGGCTGAATGGTTTACAACCCTATTGAGGCTGTAGGAGGCTCAGAAATAGCCGTTTTTAATAGCGATTCGTCGCGAATTTATTCGGGTCGAAACGATTTTTGTCGGAAAATTCGGCGAATCAGTCGAATCGAATTTTTCAAAAGTTCGCTCATCTCTAAACACAACTGATGGTCTAAGAAACATTATAAGGGCAG
Organism: Gastrophryne carolinensis; assembly: GCA_027917425.1. Classification (NCBI taxonomy): domain Eukaryota; kingdom Metazoa; phylum Chordata; class Amphibia; order Anura; family Microhylidae; genus Gastrophryne; species Gastrophryne carolinensis. The sequence continues at coordinate 99,822,775 of CM051235.1, read as the reverse complement.
AAATTACACAAATGAACATCTGTTACATGAACAGTACTGAGGGTTTAGCCTTTGGGTTGACCTACAGTACCTTAAAGAATAACTGGCTGCACAACTCCAGTTCTGCTTTACAACTGACTATAGCCTGCAATTGCTCTCAGCAATGCAACCCTGCACAGAACACTTACCAGATCCAGTATCTGGGGCGAGTGTAAATTCACCAGTTGTAGGAGTCTGCTAAGTCGTGATTAAAAGGAGCAACCACCGGCCCCACTCTAGGAAGCCATGGTTTCCCCTCTGTAGTAAAATTACCCTTGCTTTACTTTAGGATGTTTGGAAACTCATCCCTTGACAGTACCAATGAATGTTGGGTATTGTTCTGTTCAGATTTAATACATTTTTTGTTGTTTGCACATTGTTTTTAGGAAAATGTGGCCTTGATTCTGCTTTTTCATTAGTTTTTTAGGGAAACCCTGTGCAACCAGATAATTAATCGAGGGATTACTTCCAAAAAACTGCACCCACGCCAACAAGCCTGGTATGCCTAGAAAGCTAGGGGTGTATACTTACATAAAATATGTAGTTTTTGGGAGGTAAAAAGTTGTATTTTATCTGAAAATCCCCTAAAGCGCCTTTTCAGTTTAGGGGAGTGTCAAATCCTGGGGTCACCTGTCTTCTTTATGAGTTTACAACCCCCAATCTCCGCAGCTAGCTTCACCTATAGCCATGCCCCCGTTTGCTGGGACGCTTTAAATGCCTCACCGGACACGGTTGCCCCCAGGAGTTATTAGCTCAAAGGATGTAAACTCATGGAGGGTGAAGACAGATGAACCGAAAGTAAGACTGGGAGTAATTGGGTAGCCAAGGTAAATACAGATTACAGTCCTGGCAATAGCAACTCCGGAGGAGAATACAGGCAAGGTCAATGGTCACGCCAAGGGTCAAACCAGGAGGGCGTTTTGCCCAGAACAATCCTTGGGCTCATTGTACCTTTAAAATTAACTGCCAGAGGGCATAAAGACAAACTTGCAGAAGAACAGGGGAAGCGGCAAGGAGAGGAGGAGGCGGGACGATCGGCGACGCTCAAGCCGGCATCTAATGCGGATACGGCTGCCGGGCGGGAGGAGTCCCGGACAGTCACCAGAGGACACCGCAGGACCAGGCTGGAGGTAAGTGCGGTGTGACAGGCAGTCTCATATGTTGTAAAAAATTGTTTTTTATTATTTTTTGTCACATATTTCACCCAAAAATATTGAGAATACACTAAAAAAAAAGGCTGAACAATAAATTTCATGTTAACGGCCAGAAAAAAACAATATATAATTTTCCTAGGAAATCATATAATTTTCCTGGGAAATCCCTGAAAATCCCTACAAAAATCACAGTTGAACATGTACAGTTCAAAATATTCAAAAATGTTCTGGCACCAAAGGGTGACAAAATCTCCAAGGTAGGCTGGTTTAAAACTCCCACCTAATGTTATGTTCTCACAAAAAAAAAAACACAAAATTGTCCTAAAATGACATTGTTGTGAGCTATTTGATTTGCTGAACTGACATTGCAACATTTTAAATCTAAGCTTATATCATTCAGTAAAACTGCTCCTTAAAATATAAAAAACATTGGTTACATAAATAAGTTAAACTGGACCAACACCCTTACAAGAAATAGTGCGCATATGCATACCTCCCCAGAAAAATGTATTAACCTTTTAGTAACACTGCTGTGGTTGATTTTCCCCCCTAAAGCGGAGGTCTATGGATCTGCCGGTGGTATGCGAAGAGCAAGTGCCACTAGATTTCCTGCTGAGTTTCCTAACAGCACAGTTGGGATGCTGGGTAAGGAAGAAGCCTATCCGGTGTGCCAAGATGGCCGCGACCAAGAGAAAATCAGTGATACAGTGTTTCAACTTTGGATGCAGGAGGACATGTAAGTGCTGACAATGATCCAGTATCATGCATACAGAAGGGGACAACTGGGGAGTTTGTTTTTCAGCTGTGCAAAGTTGTTGCTGCAGTTTTACAATGTTTCTCTGTTTTACTGTAGATTGTATGTGCTGTTATTTAATAGATGTGTCTGATGTCATCTATATTTGATGTGAAATATGGTTTAGACTTTTATAAAAATCAGCCATGATGGAGCTATCCTTTATTGTCTTTATCACCTTGGCATCAAATCTCAATGATATACGAATGTTCAGTAATGGCATGTTAGCTATAAAATATCAGGCAGCATATAACTGTATACAAGAGCCAATATGACAAGTGCATTTCATTTCTAGCATGAAGCTCATGGACTACATGGCAGTATCCAAGGACAAGGTACAAACTAATTTCATACATCAGTGCCCCTGGCTTTTAAGTTGCTTTCATCCTTCATGATTCTTGCATCAGCTTCAAAGTGTTCATGACATTCAATAAATGTATGATAAAACTGCACAACACAAAAGTGGAAATGTAGCATAGATCTCATCAGATGCTACAGGTAATATAGTTTCAACTTTTTTTAACCTTTAATAAGAAAAGGTTATATCTCCATTAGATGACATTTGTCATTTTGCAGTAAATTATCTGCTTTGAATTACTATTTCTTTGAAACTGATGGCATTTTTGTTACTTAGGCCCTTATTTATGAAGGAATAGCGACAGGTAGCGACTGGTGAGCGGCCAGTAATGACGGGCCCTGCCACGAGAACGCCGGCTCCCCACCACAATCACACATTTATCAAGCCAATCCTGCTTAGCGACTGAGATAGCGCCATATAGCCACTCATTCATCATTATTCCAGCCTCAGCCCACAGCGCCAGCGTCCGACCTTGAACAGCGACAGGTATGACCTCTCGCTACCTGGCGCTCTCCAATGCATTTCAATGGAACAATCTTTAAATATTCATAATTAATTGTTATTATTTTTTTATTTTTTTTTTTTAAATGAAAAATTCTGTGACCACTTCTGCCATTTTAGATAATTTTTTTAAGGTAAAAAAAAAAAAATTGTACAGAATTAATATTACAGGTCTGATATTAATGTATTCATATTACAAAATTATTTAAAAAACTTGTTTTTTTTGGTTTCCAAAAATATGGTTGTTTGGGGGTTAAAAAACTACTTTTAACCCATCGCCGCCAGCGCTCTGGGGTTTAAACATGCATTTTACAGCGCGAGAATTTTTTGAGCGTGATTTTTTAATGAATATGGTGTGAGCCGGTCGCTATGGCCAGTCGCTATCATGCGCTCCCATACATCAACTACCGAACAATGGCCAAGCACAGCGATTACTAGCGGGCGCTCTGAAAATGCCGCTACAGTCGCTCAACTGTCGCTACCTGCCGCTATTAATGAATCGGCCTCCCAGTTATTTAGTACATTAAACTGTAAATATAAATGACATAGGTCTTGACCACACGCCACAATTTATTTCAATGGGTGGTTGATTCATAAATCTTTGAAAATTGATTATTTGTCCCTATATTTCTTGACAGTTTATTGAAAGTCCATCCTGAGTATGAAGAAACTTGTAATGACCCAAAGGCAAGATAGTCAGCCTAAAATGTACAAAGAAATACAGAAACATAGCACTTTGTGATATGTGATCAATTCTGCAAGGTACGGGTAATTCCTCATCTATAACATTGGCCCAATACAGCGCAAATGTGATCTTCTTCAAAGCAGAACATTGTAGCTTTCCTGGGTTTTGTTACATTGGGATGCTTGTTCCAACGGTGTATGCTCGGGGTGTCGTCTAATGATTGCCATCTGCCATGACATACAAAAAAGTCTATGGCCCTTATTTAACAAGGGATAGCGCCAGGTAGCGAATGGTGAGCGAACGGTAATGACGCTCACCGCCACGAGAACGCCGGCTCCCCTCCGCAATCACACATTTATCAAGCCGATCCTGCTTAGCGACTGACAGAGCGCCAGATAGTGAATCATTCATCATTACTCCAGCCTCACCCCACAGCGCCAGCGAGCGACCTTGAACAGCGACAGGTATGACCTCTCGCTAACTGGCGCTCTCCAATGCATTTCAATGGAGCAATCTTTAAATATTCATAATTAATTGCTATAAATTTTTTTTTTTTTTTTTTTTAAATGTCAAAAATTCTGTGACCACTTATGCAATGTTAGTTATTTTTTTTAAGGTAAAAAAAAAAAATTGTGCAGAATTGATATTACAGGTCTGATATTAATGTATTCATATTACAAAATGTTTTGAAATACATGGTTTTTTTTTTCTAAAAATATGGTTGTTTGGGGGTTAAAAAACTACTTTTAACCCATCGCCGCCAGCGCTCTGGTGTTTAAACAAGCATTTCACAGCGCGAGAATTTTTGGAGCGTGATTTGTTAATGAATATGCTGGGAGCCGTTCGCTATGGCCGTTCGCTGTCATGCGCTTCCATACAGCGCGGAACCTGTCAAACAGCGACTCCTAACCCCGTATTCAACATTACCGCACACCAACTGAGTCGCTGTCAACAGCCGAACAACGGCCAAGCACAGCGAATACTAGCGGGCGCTGTGAAAATAACGCTACTGTCGCTCATCTGTCGCTACCTGGCGCTATTAATGAATCGCCCTCTATATTCACCTTTTGTCCCCCGCAGCTCCTCTGTGCAGCACCACCATCTTCCTACTTAACGATACTAGAGAACCAGTTATTCAGTCCTGCAGCACAATGGCAATGAATGGAGCAAGCATGTGGGGGGTGAAACATGGTCCCAAGGATGCTGCCGAGAGAGGTCTAATGTATGGCCAGCTTGAATGTCTTGTAATATGGATGCATCATTATCCCAGAAAGATCTAGTAACAACGAATATAATGTATCCTGTATTGCTGTCACATTTCCTTGATATCCTTCAAAAAAGCTTTGCATCTACACATGTTCAAACTGACAGGTCAGTATACTGAAATGACCATTAAGTATTTTAAAAGGAAAATGTAAGTCGGTAATGAGTAGATATGGCTTCCCACTCTGTGACACACTTTTTAAACAGAAGTAGACAGCTCTTAAGGGCTTCCCTGAGCAACATATTAGCAGGGAATATCAGTAACAGGCCCCCCACTACCCCTACAATCAATAGTTTCAGAAGAACAATGGCAAAAGGGTAAGCAGAATGAATGGTAAAGCAGAATGTGGCCATAGCTGACCCACATTTAATAAAGTTTCTTCTCTAATATATAAAATCAGGGTCCATTACCTTCTGCTTCCTCTTTTGTTTTGTATTGTGAAGCCCAGGTTAATTTAAAAAAACATCTTCACAATCAATTATAGTTATTTTTTTTTTATTGGGATTGTAAAGCTTTGAAAAAAAAATACACAACCACTGGACCCCGCAGCAATTAGAAACAGGGTGTGCAGGCATGTGAACACCATGAATAGACAGGCAGAAGAAATGACTAACGCTGCATGGCTCTGAACTAAATGATTATTATTTATTTATAAAGTGCCATCAATCTTGGTATACAAATCACCTGGAAATAGGTGACCACAATAAAGCACAAGTGCTAATAGGTGCACATGAAATCCAATGACTATTGGTAAACCTTCCACAGACGAGTAGACAAGGAAATCATCCAGCATAACAAAAGGAGTTGGGGTCATTTAGGTATTGCCATCTCAGCAGAGGGACTTCAGACCTTATTAATCTTATGTATAATTTAGCCCAGGAAGAAAAATTACTAAATCCTTACAAGATGGTACAGATGTCGGGTCCCGATTAGCTAGAACAAAAAAGGTTCTGGTAAGCAGTCAGATCTCTATTACCCCGTCGATGGCAATCCAATTAAAAGTCACAGGGGGTTTTGCTGTTGCCTAGCCATCACATAAAGGTTTTAAAGAGGGCAGGAAGGGGTGCGGCTGCAATGGGGCCCACCCATCACATATAGGGGCCTATGCAGTATAGACGGTATGGTTTGGGCCCATAAATCACCTTTATGTGATAGTTGGACCCAGCTTTTGGGCCCCACCAACACAGTCCACATACAGTCCACCAACCACGCCCTATGGAAGGTGAAATAAAAAAACCCCAATGTATCAACTCCCCTTAGTGTCCTGGTAATGAATTGGATAAAAATACCTACAAACAATTTGGCTTTAAAATAAAAAAAATGGAGTAAAATTAAGGGAAAATGAAATCTTCTTTTGGCTCTTATCTCCCTTCTAGACCTATTTTTAATAGCCACGAATTGCTCCCAGCATCAGGTCGTGAGGGGGGGGGGGGCTTAAACACCTAGTCTAGAACAATGGTGTCCTGTCAGATTCCAATGGCATACATGGGGAAAACAAAAATTTTAATCATTAGAACAGGATTACCAAGCAGCATTGAGGGCAGAAAACATCCAACGGTAATGTACCTGGGGTGGGGGAGCAAAATAGATTGAGTTGTTTTGCAGGGTTTTGGTCTGCTTTAAAGTGGAATTATCACCGTTGTGGCCACGGAGTGTGTACTCCCCGCAGAGGCCTGCAGTGGTGTCGCACCATGATCACAGGCCGAGGCCATATCTCGGCATCCATGCTGCTGTGGCGCCCTCCCGCACACCACTATTCAGATAGACTGGATGCAGGAGCGCACACACTCCGCAGAGAAACAGGTGAGGCACTTGCTCTGACTCCTTATGCTATGCTCTAAATAACAGTTTATGCCGTGCATTGGTAAGCATGACAAAGTGCTGATTAAGACGAGAGCCCGCACATGCACCTGCACCTTGGGAACGGCAGAAAGGTAAGTTGTGTGGGGGATCTGGGCCTTTCACTCAGATAAGGAAAGTCCACTTTAAATAATGGGGCCCAGTCATCACATTGTAGGTTATAGGTTCCAGACATTAGAGTCACATAACCAAAACACAATGTTGGGGCAGGGCTGCTATGGGGCCTAGCCATCACATCCTTGGTTATTAGTAAAAGACTCCAGGCCCAGGCAATTAAAGTGGACCAAAACTCACCTTGGAGTCTATGAGACTCCACGGCAGGCATACTCCCTCCTCCAGGGTCTCTAACCTTTTTCACCTTGAGAGTCATATCCAACACTGAGATGTGCCATATTCAGAGCAAAGACACTGGTGACTGAAATAGCTGTTTAGAGTCACCATGTAAACATACAGAGGGACATAACTTTATTCTTTGCAGAGTGTATACGAATCCCCCCCTAGATCCCCCCAAAATTTTAAACAGAGTTCATGCTTATCCTCTTCATCCCCAAACTACTAATAAGCTTATTAATCATGCAAACCTCCTACCCCATAAAATGCCGACTCTCGTACAGGAGGTGGCCAAGGCAATTAAAGAAACACCGCAAGGCAAGAGCCCGGGGGTAGATGGCTACACCCCCAAATTTTATAAACAATTGGCTCCCGAGCTACTTCCCTTCCTGGTTAGAGTATTTAATTCCATAGGACCGGACTGTGGGTTCCCGGGGCAGTCTCTAGAGGCTGTTATTACGGTTCTCCCCAAGCCAGGGAAGGACCCATCTCTATGCAGCAGTTATAGACCAATATCCTTAATAAATGTAGATATTAAACTGTATGCCAAGATTATATCCTCTAGGCTTCAGCCGATACTCCCGGGATTGATAGGCCTGGATCAGGTGGGGTTTGTGCCTGGGCGGGAAGCGCGGGACAACACCAATAAGGTTTTTAATCTAATCGCGTATGCAAACTCCAATAAGGTTCCTGCTTGCCTTTTATCATGTGACGCGGAAAAGGCGTTTGATAGAGTGGATTGGATGTTTCTCAAGGCATCCCTTCAGCAGGTTGGTGTTGGTCCATCCCTCCTGTCCAGGATATTGGCCCTATATTCAGGGCCCACGGCAAGGGTGAGGGTGAACGGTCTCCTCTCATCTGCCTTTAAGGTTAGTAACGGCACGAGGTAGGGATGCCCGCTCTCTCCATTGTTATATGTCATCACAATGGAACATCTAGCGGTGGCTATACGGCGGAACCCTGATATCAGGGGCTTAGTAGTGGGGGATTGCGAATATAAAGCCTCATTATATGCCGACGATCTACTGCTACATTTGAGGGCCCCCCAGATCTCCTTCCCAGCGGCCCTCAAAGAATTCGAGACATTTGGTCATGTGAGTAATTTTAAAATAAATTACTCAAAGTCGGAGGCTTTGAATGTTTCCCTCCCACAATGGGAAGTCAAACGATTAGAATCCAGCTTCTCATTTAAGTGGCAGCCCCAGTCCATAAAATACCTCGGGGTACAGGTGCCTGCTGACTTGTCCCGCCTATATGAACTCAACTATTCTCCCCTGCTCCTGAAGACGCTGAATGAGCTGAATACGTACAGCAAAAAGCAATTCTCCTGGTTTGGGAGGATTAATGTGTTGAAAATGGATATTCTCCCCAAATTTCTCTATTTTTTTCAAACGATCCCTATCTATTTACCTCACGGCTTTTTCAGGAGACTGAGGACCGCATTTTTGAGATTTGTATGGGGCACGGGGAAACCACGGATAAGATTCAATACCTTGACTAGGCTTAAGCCGAACGGCGGGGCGGGGCTTCCCGACTTGAGAACATACCATGCAGCTGTTATGACCCTCCGTATCCTGGATTGGGCTGGGAAGGGGGGGGGAGGAAACAGTGGGTGGAGCTGGAGAAGGCGTTGTCTCCTATTAACCCAATCTCTCTGTCATGGGGAGGCCCTCTCCCCAAGCGATGGAGAGATTCCCTCCCATTTCTGGCGGGGCAATTCCTGCGGGTATGGGACAAACTGGCTAGGCAGGGTGAGGTGATTCATAGGCCCGGCCCCTTGTCTCCGCTCTTTGATAACTGCTCCTTCGCTCCAGGTATGCAAGCCAGGAGTTTTCTGGCGTGGGAAGCGTCATCTAACGTCACTATGGGGGACATCTTGGCCCCAGGTAGGCTCCCCACGCTGGATGAGATGAGGGAGGGAGCGCCGGGACAGCGTATTTCTTGGCTCCTTTATAATCAACTGAGTGCCTTTATAAAATCCCAAAACCTTGTGGCGCAGGGCACTAGACCTTTAACACGACTGGAATATGTGCTGACTCGAGCTCCCCCAGACAAGCATGCGGTTGCAGTTCTTTATCGGACGCTGATGGGGGTCAAACACGACTCACCACCAGGATTTATTAAAAAATGGGAGGAGGAATTGGGTGTTTCGATAGACAGTGAAGACCTAGACAAGATCTACTTATTCACCCATAAACTCTCGGTCCCGTGCGCCGCGCAGGAGCGGAATTATAAGGTTCTGGCCCGGTGGTACAGGTGCCCGGTGGATATACACAAATATAATAAGTCCTGCTCAGATAGGTGTTGGCGGTGTTTGAGGGAGCCCGGTACCATGTTACATGTTTGGTGGAGCTGTCCTGCTATCAGGGACCTCTGGGAGAGGGTCTTGTCGACCTATAATTCTATTGTGGGGGAGGCAGTGCAGAACACCCCTCAGCTGGCGCTGCTGTCTCTGCTTCCTGGGTCCATTTCTAGTAACAAAAAGGGGGTCTTAAGACACTTCATAACAGCAATGAGAACAATCATCCCAAGACATTGGAAGTCCTCGGTCTTACCGACGTTCATGGAATGGGCCCAGGAGGTGGAGGTTATACGCAGAATGGAGGAGAGGACCTTGGAAGTCAGGGACATGCAGGAGAAGCACTTGATGACATGGGCCGCATGGATTGATTGTAGAGACAATCGTTTGTCCTCTGCAACATCATAGACGGAGCTCGACAGCGTGCTTCCGCTGCTCCCCCCCCTCCTATCTTTCCCGACCCCCCCCCCCACGTCCCCTCCCTCTCCCTCTGAGTTTCTCTAGTGTCTTCTTTTTCCTTTTCCTTCTTCTTCTTGTTCTCCTTGGAGGTCTGCAGGGGATTGTGTCGGCTCTGCCCGCTCCCATTTACAACATTCTTGCCTTGACGGGACCTGTTGACCCGTCGTTGTTTATGACCAACGGACCCCCAGACTGGCCCTATGTGTAAATCGTGGCTTTCAGTTGAAGGTTAAGGCTGGCAAGCTTATTACCTATGGGGTCAGAGTACGGTTCGCTTTATCATGTTGTGAAACGGAGGGGGCGAGGGGGGGTGGTTGAGGCCGAGGGGGCAGTTGAGGGTAGATGCTGACTTGAATAATATTATTGTTTTAGACTTGTACTGACTGACCCTGTGGACCGACAAGCCTGTTGGTTATCATTCCTGTCACTGTTACCCTGCTGTGTTTCGATGTTCATTGTTAACCTTGAAATTGAATAAACTTATATTGCACAAAAAAATGCCGACTCTCCACAAACTAATTCCCTAGCCTCAAATGAGTTAGACTGGACCAACAAATAAACTGTGCTCATACGCACCCCTCACCAAAAATGAAACTCCTGTGGTGGTCAAGTTTCCCACCAAAATAGCATTCTATGGATCTGCAGGTAGCCTATGAAGAGGAAGTTCTGCTTTGTTTCCTCCCGCTGTGCATTATGGGTTATGTCAGTTTTATCCAGATAGCATGGCATGGCTGGAAAGCTGGGAAAGGAAGTTTCCAGGGGGGGGGGGGGGCTTCAACTAGCCGCAACTAGAAGAAAATCAGTATCATGCACGCAGATGGGGCAAGTGAGTTTTGGGGAATGTTTTTATTAACTGTGCAAAACTGTTGGTCCAGTTTAAATGGCAGAATTTGGCAGGTGGAGAGGTAGGTGGCTCACATGTTATTGCAGCTTCTGTCATTCACATGTGGAAGCTGGGAAACCAAGTGCGGATAAGCTGCCACATTACTCCACCTGCCTGACTCTTCATTAATCCCAGATAGCCCATGAGAAACACTGTAGGGCAGACCTGGGCATTGTAAGGCCCCAGGGCCACATACGGCCCTTTGATTGGCTCTGACCGGCCCGTGACCAGCGTTCCCTGTAAGGTGTGTGGCCGCACGCTGCCGATGCCCCTGCCGCTCAGTCCCACCCACTGTCCGCGCAGTCTTGCCAGTGAGTCTAATGTATCGGGGGCGTGTGTGGATTAGAGCCTGCTCTCCTATTGGACACCTCCCTCCTGCAGGTTTGGCTGTGGGCGAGTGAGTGAGTTTCTCTTCCCGCCCTTGGCCTGTACTGTGTGGCATGTGTGGAGATGGAGGTTCTCCAGCCACTTGTCTGTGCCTCACGTCGCAGGCTGCTGGTACTTGTAGTCCACACCAAATGTGTTACATGCCGTACGCAGTGCCTGATGGTGCACTGGCTCTCGTAGTCCATTTCTGGCCACATCAATGCCTTTGGGAGGGCGGGGGGACCATGCTGCAAGGTGGGAAGGGTTTCACACAGCCTTTTATCTGAGGCCCGGCCACTGGTCTCCCTCCCCCGGCATCACAAATCGGGATGCTTTGCTTTTTGAAACCCTTTTTACTCAGCAACGTGAAAAAGGCGGACTCCTTCTCTGAAAGCAGAACAAAACCCAGAGCGGCCACTGGTCTTCCCCCTGGGTATCCCAGATCAGGATGCCCCACTGTGTGAAACCCTTGTTACTTAGTAGCAACTTGACAAATGGTGGACTCCCCCTAAAGTGAAAATGAACCCAGAGCGGCCACTGGTCTTCAACCTGGGCATCCCAGATCGGGGCTTTGTTCCGTTTTAAGGGAGGGAGTCTGCCATTTTTTACATTGCTACTGAGTAAAAAGTGTGAGCAGCCTTGTGTTACTTTAATAATAATGTAGCAGGGGGGTTATTCCATCCTAATCTGATTTGGTCATGATGTTTTAAAGCAGACGAAAACCCATGTAACCCAGCCCTATGGAGTGTGAAGGAATCCAGGGCTGGGTTACAGGCATCAGGCCTCTGGGGCATCCCAATTTGTGTGAGACCTCACTGGACACACAAAATGTGGTTTATTTATTAAATTACATTTTTTTGTAACCTCACTTTTTCATTGTTTAACTATAACATATACTCGTACCAGCTTGTCAAAACAATGCTATTTACTGCTTTTTATAAAGAAATACAATTATATTATGCAGAATTGAGTTCAGCCTTTTGGCCCGGCCCTCCACAATATTTTTAGTTTCTCATGTGGCCCCATGGAAAAAAATAATTCCCCACCCCTGCTGTAGGGGGTCCAAGCTACAGGTTAGGAATCCCTACTCCAGAGGTTCCTCCCGAGGAAAGACTTATGGAAATAAATGTAGCCTTTCCTTTTTAAAGACTCCTGTCTTTCTAGCAGATCTAATACAAAGACATTTTTCAGCCTTGTGCGTTCTGAAGTGGTAGGTTCAGGTGTATTATCAGATATGTCAGGTTTAGGAACTTCCAGCATTGCTTTTAAGTTAAAGGGGGTTATTTTAGAAACGCTAACACCACGTATTACCCCATAGCATCAGGTGAACGCCAGGCGCAGTATGTGAAAACCATATATATGAAAGTCAATCTGGTGAGCGCCTCTAATAGCATCATGTAGCGTCACATGTATCACTAGCGGTGGTTCAGTGTAAAGCGCTGTTCAGCAGCGCCATGTAGCACCTGTCGCTCAGCAGCGCTCTCCATACATTTCAATGGTGTTTTGTTGTTTGTGTATAAATTGCATATTAATACATTATTTTTCTCAAGGATCAAATTATTGCGTGACCTCTCCTGCCCAGCAACCATATTATTGTTATAATTTGATTTTTTTATGCAGAATTGTATGTGCCGGTTTGCCATTGCATTGTCATTGTTACAGTGTTTTTCCGTATGTTTTGGCTCTGGTGCTGGTGTATATGTGTTGAGAAACAGACTTTTTCATATAGCGTCCGGCGCTCGACACTAGAGCGTCCATTTTTCAGAGCGCCGGCGCTGCTTGTGTGTTTGATTTTCTTAAATATGGGCTTCAGCTCCGAGTGCTGGACGCACTTAACTGGCGCTACCTATCGTTCACTGCAGCGCTGTCCTTTTGTTATATGTGACATTGCTCTGGGCGGCTTTTTCTCTGGGCACTACATAAGCATTGATTCTGGGAAAGCACTTCTACAGCGCCATCTAGACATCCCATTTATCAATGCTGGACAGGATACTACAGCATCACTTGTCCCGCCGCTACGCTAGGTTATAGCGCCAGACACCTGCATGCAGCGACCACAAGCGGACGCTCTTAGCGCTGCTACAATTGCTCAAATGGCAATACGTGGCGCTAGTCTTAAATCAGCCTTTATTGGGGTTATTTAAGAAACAATAACGGCAGGTAGTGCCACGTAGCGACACATAGCATAGGGTGAACGCTGGGCGCTGTATGTGAAAACCACATTTAAAGTGGGCCAACACCCAGGGGTGATCGGCCCGGGAATCTATAAGATTCCTGGGCCGATCACCTCACACACCGCGGGACATCCGAGATCGGGATGTCCCGCGGGGTGTAACCCCCCCAAAACCCCGAAAAATCCTTACCTCTCCAGCCGCTGCTTCCGCCGCCGCCGCCTCTCTCGCGCTCCTCTAGATGTGCGCGCGCCCGCGCCGGCCGTCTCTGAATGGCCTGTGCGGGCGCGCACACGTCAAGAGTGACGCGCGGGAGGCGGCGGCGGGCGCGATCCCTTGTCCGTCGATGGACGTCACTTGTCCGTCGGCGGGCATTGGACAGCGCACTCACGTGGGAGCGTGGAGAGGTGAGTTTTCGGGGTGTTTGGGGGGGTTTCAGGCAGCTTTTTGGGGTGCCCCGGGGAAGTGGACCAATACCCAGGATAGTCAAAATCCTGGGTGTTGGTCCACTTTAAGAAAGTCAATCTAGTAAACGCCTCTAACAGCGCCATGTAGCATCACATGTATTACCAGCAGCGGCTCAGTGTATAGCGCCGGCGCTCTAGGTTCAGGGGCACCATGTAACACCTGTCGCTCAGTAGCGCTCTCCCATACATTTCAATGGTGTTTCATTTGGTTGTGTTTAAATAGTGTGTTACAAAAGTAAATTGTCAAATTTTTGGCTCAAATAATTGTGTGGCCTCTCCTGCCCAGCAAATAAACGCTTATATTGTTTTTTTTTTATTTATGCAGAATTGTATGTGTAGGTCTGCAATTTTGGAGCTCCGGCACTGGTTGTGTGTAGTTTAATCTTGAATACGGGCTTCAGTGCTGAGTGCTGGACGCACTTAACTGGCGCTACCTAGCGCTCGCTGCAATGTTGTCCTATTGTTAGATGTAGCGTAAAGTCTTGGGCGCTTTGACCTCGGGACACCACCTATCGTTCTCCATTGGCTCTGCAGTGAATCAGGGAGAGCGCTTCTACAGCGCTATGCTAAGCGTCCGACACCTGCTTGCAGCATCTACTAGCGGTCGATCTAAGAGGCACTATACAGACGTTCACATGGCAATACGTGGCACAAGTCATAAATCAGCCTGCCCGTCTAACAAGGATTGGAATTTTCAAATGAACAGCCTTCTAGGCAAGGCTGTTTCATTACTAACGCCAGGTAGCGACAGATGAGCGTCTGTAGAGCTGATTTCAGAGCGCCCACTAGTAGTCGCTGTGCTCAGCCATGGATCATTGTTTCGTTGCTGTCTGGGATTGATGAATATGATATGTGAGTCGCTATACTACGCTGTATGTGATCGAACCATAACGCCAGCTCAGTGCGACTGACTAACACCACATTCATCAAAAAAACAGCCACAAACATCGCTGGTGCTCAAAATCATGTAATTGTAGCCCATAGCGCCAGAGGCTGTGTGATTAAAGGCTGTTTTTGTACATGTATCCACTAGTAACAAAGTCAAAACAGATGGAATTACATTGTTATAACATTGTAACATGAACACTTTAATATCAGACATGTAAGGACAATTCTGCATAAAAATATTACTAATACAAAAAGTTTTCAAAAATGTAATTTTCTTGCCCAGAATACATGTCAGAAGGTTTGTGTTTTTTTTTAGGGACAAAAACAAAAAATTGGGATCAAGAAAGGGATTTAAGGATTGTCCATAGAAATGTATGGGAGTGCGCCAGGTAACGACAGGTAAGATGTGGCGCTCTGCAAGGCTGTACGCTGAGGCTGGGATAATGATGAATCGGACGCTACATGGCGTTGTTGTAGTCGCTCACCAGATTCAGCTTTATAAATATGTAATTGCGTGCCGTCTCCAGAGTTCACCTGGCGCTACCTGACGCTGTACAGGCACTACCTGGCGCTATCCCTTCATAAATAAGGCCCAAAGATGGTCCCTAGCTGAATCACAAGCTTTTCTATGGAGAGGTGAGAAAACATACGAGTGGTAAAAATATATAGTGCCGATATATATGCATGTCAGGAGGCATCTATCTTTCTATATACATTTTTATCTATCTATTACAGTGTTATGTAAAGTGGGCCCTGAAATCATTGGTCATACATAGCTCCTTTCAGCATCACAAAGCGGGAGCTGGCAAGCATTCAGGACTAGCTGTACCTGACCTAGTAACCTACTTTCTAAATACCGCGTAACATTAAAAGCTGTACTCTGCTTGCAGTGCTACGTCATGGCTTACTTAACTTCCATCAGGAGAACAGCGGCAGGTTGTGGGAAGGAGGAAAACACATTATAATTTCTTTTCTCTTCTCGGCAAAAATCAATGCCTCCTTCCATTCACTGAATAAATAAACCGGTGACTAAGCTCTGTTTACGAGAGTATGAAACATTGGGACTATTAGTAAATCAATGCATTCTATTCTGTTACAAAGAAAAATAAGGGCAATAACAAATCAATACCTATAATTAACATAACAGCTTTCAGATAAATATGATCACATTGAGGTAATAAGTAAATGAAATAGGCAAATGCCTAGTAACTCACAACAACCAATTAGCAACTTTTCTTAATTAAACCTAAAAAGATTAAATGGGATTGCTATTGGTATTATTATAGCTCTTTTTAATATGTTATTAACAAGACATGGTGATAACACATAAGAATGGTAACCTTTGCAAGGGTAAGAATATATTTGTTTTAACTGGACCTTCAGCGTGATTTATTGAAAAGCCCAAACCCATAAAAAACTATTCCTCAGCATCTAAAATTAAATATATTTTAAGTTTTTAGTCACTATCTTATTATTCTTTCCCCCACTGGGCTGCAACTCTGTTCAGGACTCTAGGATATGGGCGCCGCCATCTTGACTCAAAAGCATCATAGATACTGAGGAGAGGAGAGCAGGATAAAGTACAGGGGGTGGGTTATAGCTGTGCTTTGCACAGACAGAGCAGAGCTGGGGTCAGGGAAAGCACAGCAATCCCAGAATGCAGAGCGACACAGTCAGAAACACTTCCTGTTTGCAGGCTGCCTGATGCTCCATAAGCCGCCATCTTGGATGTTTAAAGGCTCATAACATGCAGGTGGGAAGATTTTAATGTGAGCAATCTGTATGTACAGGGTGTGGGGAACACATAAGATAGACTCTTATTCAGGGTGCAGGTCCACTTTAATTCATTTTATTTTTTAAATCCTTCCTCTTACCACTCTCACAATCCTGGCATACATAACACTGCGGTCAAACAGGAAGCAATCCAGAGTGTGGCGTAACCTGATTGTTGCACTGCTACTTGTACGGCCATACCAGAAGTCCATGCTCAATGTACTGCAGAATAAAGGGCATTTAAAATTGCCAACAAAAGGCAAAATCGGATAGAGAGGGAGGCCTATAAAGCTGACTTACACCCTTTTGGAATGTCTGTTTTGACAAAAAAGGTAAAGAGCTTGTCATAGTTATGTATGATGTGCATGTTTAGCATCTTTCTAGTGGCTATAGTGCCATTTTTGTCTTTTGTGGTGCTACGCTGTGGACTAGAAGTCGCATGTCATTGCTGCTTATCTGCTTGATAGTAGCATTAAGTATTTGGCAGCATTTGTCGGCACCTGTTGGACCTGAGTGCCAATTATCCCAGCGCCACTTTGTAACGTCTTTTCGTTGCAGCACGGCGCATTTATGGATTGCTCCTTGTCAGGGTCATTACAGTAACAAGAAATCACTGCAGGGGACAAAGGGGACACATTTTACAGAGCGTTTAGGCTGCATTTTAGTTGTCCAAATTACACATTGCTAAGAAAGAGAAGCCATGAAAATCAATTCTGCTATACAAAAATAAATTTGGTGACATCTAGGTCCTGCGTTTCCATTATTAAGTCCCAATGTAAGTTCTATTCAAATAATACAATTCTGTGATTACTCACCTGTAGAATTGGTATTATGAGTATACAGTACGTCCTGCTCCAGATAGAATACTTACTATCGGGTAATACTCCGCCAGATGGCGCTGGACTGCAGAGACATCGAAAATAGGCTCCTCCCAGCCCCTCAAATCCCCAGCATTGAAAAGCAGTTAACGAGAAGCCGGGAGAATAAAAACAACCCAAACTGGTAACTATAACAATGATAACAATCACCATACAGGGGATCCAAGATAATGCAAAACCAAGGGCGGGGTGGAGCAGGACGTACTGTATACTCATAATACCAATTCTACCTAGCCTTTATCATGGTATCAACCACTGAGGTAGACAGCCCCTTCTCCATCAAGATGGAGGCTTCAGCAGCCAGGCTGTCAAAGCCAGAGTTTGTAAATTGGGATGGCGTAGGGAGCCCTGAGTGA
Organism: Gastrophryne carolinensis; assembly: GCA_027917425.1. Classification (NCBI taxonomy): domain Eukaryota; kingdom Metazoa; phylum Chordata; class Amphibia; order Anura; family Microhylidae; genus Gastrophryne; species Gastrophryne carolinensis. The sequence goes on along the minus strand of CM051235.1, from coordinate 99,805,272 downwards.
GCAGGTCTGGCACCATGGGTACAACGTACTGATCCACTGCCAGCTGCACCACGTCTGCGAACCACACTCTTCTTGGCCATCGGGGGGCCACCAGAATTGCTGGTACCCCTTCCAGAGCAATCTTGCACAGAACCCTGCCGAGCAGGGGAAATGGAGGAAAGACATACAGGAACTGAAAGTCCGGCCATGACATTGCTAGGGCATCCACGGTCAAGGCCAGAGGATCCTGGGACAGGGAGACAAAGGCCGGGAGCTTGTGGTTGTGACGGGACGCAAACAGATCCACATCTGGTTGGCCCCAACGGTAACAAAGAGATTGAAACACCCTGTTGCACAGGAACCACTCTCCCTGGCGAGAGGTCCCCCTGCTCAGAGAGTCTGCCAGGAGATTTTCCACCCCCGGGATGTACACAGCTGAAATGCAGGGGACATTGGACTCCGCCCAAGTCAGGATTAGAGAAACTTCCTGGAGGGCCCTCTTGCTCCGGGTCCCTCCTTGATGATTGATGTAGGCAACTGCCGTCTGGTTGTCCGAGCGCACCTGAACAGGCAGGCCCTGAAGATGAGTAGTCAACTGAGCCAGGACTAACCTGATTGCCCGCAGCTCCAAGACATTGATAGGTGTGTGGGCCTCCTGAGGGTCTCCCAGGAAGGGGTCAGAAAGGATCTGCCCCCCAACAGGTTCCTTGAGTCCATCCACCACGAGAGGGACCTCCTGACCAGGGGGGGAAAGCATACAGATCCTGTCCAGGGACACTGGGTCCTTGTCCCACACTGACAAGAGGTGGAGTTGCCGAGGCCTCAGGTGGAACTGAGCATAAGGGACCGCCTCGAAGCACGCCACCATCAGGCCCACCAGCTGCATTCCCTGCCTGATGGAGGGATGATGACAAGATAGCAGGAACTGGACCTGTGCAATCAGATTGTCCACCTTCTGTTGAGGAAGGAAGATCCTTGCCTGAACTGTATCCAGATTCATTCCTAGGAAGGGAGTCTCCAAGGAGGGGGGCAGTGAAGACTTGGGGTGGTTGATCACCCACCCAAATGACTCCAGGGTGGACACCACCAGTTGAGTATCCAATTCTGCCTGATGTAGAGATTGGGATGTCATGAGAATGTCGTCCAGATAAGGCAGCACGCAGACGCCCTGAAACCTGAGCAGAGACATCACGCACGCCAGCACCTTGGTGAACACCCTGGGAGACCAAAGGGCAATGCAACAAACTGGTAGTGTTGATCCTTTAGAGTGAACCTGAGGAACCTTTGATGACCTGGAAATACAGGGACATGAAGGTAAGCATCTTTGATGTCCACAGAAGTCATGAAATCCCCTGGGCGCAGGGAACTGATGGCAGAGCGCAGAGTTTCCATGCGAAAGCGCCTTCTCCTGACAAATTTGTTGAGGATCTTCAAGTCCAGCATGGGTCTGAGTGACCCATCTTTTTGGGTACTGTGAATAGGTTGGAATAGAAGCCCTTGCCTCTTTCTCTTAAGGAGACCTTGCAGATGACCCCCAGCTCTAGGAGGGCTTGCACTAGCTCCTGAGCTGACACAGGATCCTGAGGAATCCAGGATTTGATGAATCTTGGAGGGGGACCACAGGTTCGGTTCTTTGGAATTAGCCGGTGCTGGACACAAGGAAGGTAAGACAATTTCCCCATTAAGGTGAAAAGGAGAAACGACCTTAGGCAAAAAATCAGGTTTAAAGCAAAAAAAAACCACCTTATCTCTGGTTTCATACAAAGCGCAGCCAGCTCTGATACACGACGCACAGAGGTGATCGCTACCAGAAAGACCACTTTGAGAGTCAAGAAAGATAATGCAGCATCGCTCAATGGCTCGAAGGGAGGACCCTGGAGAGCAGATAATACTAAATCCCCACACCGGTAATACTGACTTACGTGGTGGACGGACATGGGTAACTCCCTGGAAAAAAGTCTTGATCAACCTATGGTTGGCAATGGATCTCTGGAAAAAGATGGCTAAAGCTGAGACCTGACCCTTGAGGGTGCTCAGCTGGAGGCCCAAGTCTAAGCCGTGCTGTAAGAACTCCAGAATCCTAGCAATAGCAAATTTCTGGCAAGGAAGACTCTTGGCCTCGCACCAAGTGATATAGGCCCGCCAAACTCTGTAGTATATCATGGAAGAAGATTTCTTCCGTGCCTGAATCATAGTATGCACGACCGTGGCCGATAACCCCTTCTCCGTAAGGATTGAGGTTTCAATAGCCAGGTCGTCAAAGCCAGCGTCTGTAAATTGGGGTGTCGCAGCGACCCCTGTGTAAGAAGCCCCAAGTCGTCAGGCATGATGTAGTGATCTATTGACATCTGGACTATGTCTGCAAACCAACTCCTTCTCGGCCAGCGAGGCGCCACCAGGATGGTTGGTACCCCTTCCTGGGCTATCTCGCGCAGCACTCTGCCCAGGAGCGGAAACTGAGGGAATGAATAAATTTGACCTCCTTCCAAGGAATCGCCAGAGCGTCTGTTGCAATGGCCAGAGGATCTCTTGAGAGAGAGACGAACCTTGGAAGCTTGTGATCGTGTCTGGACGCAAACAGATCCACGTCCGGCTGGCCCCAGCGGACACACAAAGCCTGAAAGATCTCGCTGCTGAGGGACCATTCCCCCAGGCGCAGGAAACTCCTCCTCAGGGAGTCTGCCTCCTGGTTTTCCACCCCGGGGATGCAGACCACCGAGATGCAGGGAACATTCTACTCAGCCCAAGTCAGAATCTGTGTTACCTCCTTGAGGGATCTCTTGCTCAGAGTCCCGCACTGGTGGTTGATGTAGGCTACAGCAGTCCGATTGTCCGAGCGAACCTGGATCGCATGACCCCTTAAATGGGGAGTCAAGCGTAGAAGAACCAACCGGATCGCTCTCAGCTCCAAGAGATTTATGGGTAAACGGTTCTCATGCAGACCCCACTGACCCTGGATCTTCTGGGTCTGGCAAACGCTTCCCCAGTCTGTCAGACTGGCATCCGTGGTAACTATCTCCCAATGGGGAGTCAGAAAGGACTTGTCCACCAACAGGTTCCGACCACCACAACAGGGACTTGCTGGCCAGGGGGGACAGCGAAAAGCCGTGTTCCAGGGACTCCTGAGTCCGATTCCAGCCGGTCAGCAGGTTCAATTGAAGAGGTCACATGTAAAATTGGGCGAAGGGCACTGCCCCGAAGCATGACACCATTAGGCCCACCATTCTCATCCCCAGACGTACCGACGGCTGCTGACAAGACAGCAAGGCCTGCACCTGCGTCTAGAAACCCAAAACCTTCTGCTGTGGCAGAAAACCTATCGTCATTCCCAGGAAGGATCTCACTGTTGAGGGAGTGACAAAGGACTTTGGGTTGAGGATATCCCGAATGGAAGTGCTACAAACTGGTAATGCTGATCCTCCAGAGCAAACCTCAGAAACTTCTGATGTCCCTGGAAAATCGGAATGTGCAGATAAGCATCCTCTATGTCCACCGTGGTCATGAAGTCGCCAGGCCGAAGCAATCTCGCCACTGACCGTAATGTTTCCATGCGGAAATGTCTGACTCTTACAAACCTGTTGAGAACCTTCAGGTCCAGGATCGGCCAGAGCAGTCCGTCTTTCTTGGGAACCGTGAACAGGTTGGAGTAAAATCCCTGACCCTGTTCCTGCCGGGGTACAGGGCAAATCACACCTATCCGCAGGAGGAGTCGCACAGCCGTTCTCAAAGCTTAAACCTTTAGCGGGTTTCGGGATATCCTTGAATGGAGGAATCTTGTGGGCGACCTGGCTGCCAGCTCTATCTTGTAACCAGAGGACACTACCTCCTGAATCCACTGATCCGAGACGTCTCCAGATCTGAGCAAACAGCAGAAGCCGTCCCCCCACCCGGATGGATAAGGGGGCGTCCCCTCATGCCTGAGAGGGCTTGGCAGGGGGCTTGGACTTAGCTCCCCATGAGGGGTTGGGTCGACTGTGGGACCTATCTCTGCCCCAGGTATCTCTGCAGGCACCTGGAAATGAAGCACCTCTTCCTCCTCGATAGGAAGAGGGCTTCCCAAAGGACCGAGCAGGCTTCCGTCTCTGAGGGAGTCTACCATCCCTGACCAAAAGGTCCAGGCGCTCCCCAAACAGCCTGCTCCCCACAAAGGGGAGACTCGTGAGAGACTTCTTGGCAGCCGCATCAGCCGACCACTGCCGCAGCCAGATCGAACGGCAACAAGCAAGGCCGAAATTCTGGCACCAAGCCGGATCACATCATCCGTGGCAGCCACAACAAAGCTAATGAAATCCAAGCAAGCCCACCTGCGAGCCTTAGCTCTAGCCACAAGGTGTCACACCTTTCTCCTGTTGGCTATTGAGAGATTTGCCGAGGCACACACAGGACAAAAAGAGGGCACCAGCAAAAGGTGAAAGCATGGCAGACCAGCTGATCCATGCGCTTGTCTGCAGGGTCATGTAAGGAAGCATTGCCAGGTGACGGCATAACAGTAGTGTTGGACAAGCCTGGCACGGGAGGATCCCCCTCGGGAGGGTGAGACCATAACCGAACCAACTCATCAGGGAAGGGATACCGCCTATCCAGGCCCTTAGGGACCGACGGTAACTTGTTAGGCCTTTCTCATGTTAGAAAAGTGAGGCTGCTCCAGGAAGACCCACCTCTGCCTCTCAGGCCTAAACAAATCACCCTGCTTCCTCTTAGCCACTCTGGGAGGAACAATGTGTAGTGTATCAAACACAGAGGAGAACAATTTCTCCGTATCATCCGGGAGCCAGGGATCCTCATCGGAGGGACCAGAAATACTGTAAATCGCCAGCAGAATATTCCACCGTGGAGCGTGAATCATCTGGCAACTCACCTTCCTCCGCAGAGCCCAAGCCACCAAAAAAATCATCATCATCCGAGTAAATCGGCTCCAGATGCCGCTTCTTACTCGAGGCTTTCTTAGGGGCCGTCAAAGAGATCTGTCTCTCGAGACTGGCCAGCCTATGCGCAAAGTCAGTATGAGACCCCTTGCTGGCTCCCCTTTCGCTGGGGGGCTGAATGCAGCAGCAGAGGGTCCGGAGAGGCCAATGGTAATACAGGGCTAGGGTCAGGGACGACCACCCTCTCTTGGTCCAAAATAATGCCTCTGGCGCATGTGGTACAAACAGTGCTGAATCCGCCCAGAAAATTCCTTCTGCACAAGGGGCAGAGCCTGTCCTGACCACATGGGGCCCCCAGCTCACTATCCCCTGATGCCTCCATTATGATGATTTAAAAATACAAATCTGTGATTACTCGCCTGTAGAATTGGTATTATGAGTATACAGTATGTCCTGCTCTAAATATAATACTTACACGTGGGATATACTCCGCCAGATGGCAATGGACTGCAGAGACATCGAAAATAGGCTCCTCCCGGCCCCTCAAATACCCGGGGACCTCCCACAAATCCCCAGCATTGAAAAGCAGTTAATGAGAAGCCGGGAGAATTAAACAAACCAAACTATCAACTATAACAATGATAATCACCATACAGGGGATCCAAGATAATGCAAAACCAAGGGTGTGTTGGAGCAGGACGTACTGTATACTCATAATACCAATTCTACAGGTGAGTAATCACAGAATTGTATTATTCTTAGTATACAGTACGTCCTGCTCCAAATATAATACGTACACGTGGGACATCCAATAGCAGTGTCCATAAAGTAGGGTGGGATCCTCAAGAAAAATCAGCAGCAGACAGTTTAAACCACTGCCGCCTGCAGAACCTTTCGGCAAAAAGCAGCATCAGCTGAGGCCCTAACATCAACCTTGTAAAACTTTGAAAAGGTATGAACAGAAGGCCTTGCAAACTTGTTCAACAGAAGCCTGGTGCTGAAAAGCCCAAGAGGCACCAACAGCACGAGTGGAATGAGCAGTAAGGCGGAAGGGAGGATTCTGTCCCTTAGCAGAGTAGGCCTGAATCACCGCCTGACGAATCCACTTGCCGATAGTAGACTTGGCAGGAGCCAAACCCTTCCTAGGACCAGAAGGGACCACAAAAAGAGCATCAGTTTTCCTGAAAGGTGCAGTAGCCACCAGATAGTACTTCAGACACCTAACCACATCCAAAGAGTGCAAAACCCTCTCCTTAGCATTGCTAGGATTAGGGCACAAAGAAGGAAGAACAATATCCTGATTCAAATGAAAGGCAGACACTACCTTAGGCAGAAAGTCAGGTTTGAAACAAAACACCACCTTGTCCTGGTGTCTCTCATAGTAGGGGGGCCGAATGGAAAGCGCCGCCAATTCAGACACACGCCTGACAGAGGGGATAGCCACCAGAAATACAACCTTGAGCGTAAGAATGGCCAAGGCAGCATCCTGCACAGGTTCAAAGGGAGCACCCTGCAAGGCTGACAGAACCAAGTTCAAATCCCAAACAGGCACCATAGGCTTACGTGGGGGGCGCACATAAGTGACCCCCTGGAAAAAAGTCCTAATCAGAGGGTGCTGAGCAAAGGACTTCTGGAAGAAAATAGCCAGGGCAGAAACCTGACCCTTCAGAGTACTGAGCTGGAGTCCCATCTCCAACCCATGCTGCAGGAACTCCAGAATCTGGGAATAGAGTAAACACGACAGGGAAGAGACTTAGACTCACACCAGTCAATGTAGGCACGCCAAACCCTGTAATAAATGGAAGAGGAAGACTTCTTCCTAGCTTTTATCAAAGTATCCACAACCGAGGAAGACAGCCCCTTCTCCATCAAGATGGAGGTTTCAGCAGCCAAGCCGTCAAAGCCAGAGTTTGTAAATTGGGATGGCGTAGTGAGCCCTGAGTGAGCAGATCTGGCACCAAGGGCAGAGCGTACTGATCTACTGCCAGCTGCACCACGTCTGCGAACCACACTCTTCTTGGCCACCTGGGGGCCACCAGAATTGCTGGCAGCCCTTCCAGAGCAACCTTGCGCAGAACCCTGCCCAGCAGGGGAAGTGGAGGGAAGAAATACAGGAACTAAAAGTCCTGCCAAGACATTGCTAGAGCATCCGAGGTCAAGGCCAGAGGATCCTGGGACAGAGAGACAAAAGCTGGGAGCTTGTGATTGTGGCGGGACGCAAACAGATCCACATCTGGTTGGCCCCAACGGTGACACAGGGATTGAAAACACCCTGCTGCATAGGGACCATTCTCCCTGGAGAGGTCCCCCTGCTCAGAGAGTCCACCAGGCGATTCTCCACCCCCGGGATGTACACAGCTGAAATGCAGGGGACATTGGCCTCCGCCCAAGTCAGGATCAGAGATGCTTCCTGGAGGGCCCCCTTGCTCCGTGTCCCTCCCTGATGATTGATGTAGGCAACTGCCGTCTGGTTGTCCGAGCGCACCTGAACAGGCAGGCCCCGAAGGTGAGTAGTCAAGTGAGCCAGAACTAGCCTGATCGCCCATAGTTCCAAAACATTGATAGGAGTGTGGGCCTCCTGAGGACCCCACCTCCCCTGGAACCGCAGAGACTTCCAGAAACCCCCCCCCAACCTGACAGACTGGCATCCGTAGTGACCGTCTCCCAGGGAGGAGTAAGAAAGGATCTGCCCCCCCAACAGGTTCCTTGAGTCCATCCACCACAAAAGGGACCTCGCGACCCGAGGGGAGAGCACACAGACCCCGTCCAGGGACGCTGGGTCCTTGTCCCATACTGACAATAGGTGAATTTGCAGAGGCCTCAAGTGGAACTGAGCATAAGGGACCGCTTCGAAGCATGCCACCATCAGGCCCACCAGCTGCATCCCCTGCCTGATGGAGGGATGAGGACAAGCTAGGAGGGACTGAGCCTGTGCAATCAGACTGTCCACCTTCTGTTGAGGAAGGAAAAATACCATTTTGTGAATACTCACCTGTAAAATGGGTATTATAAGTATGTCACACACCCCGCTTCAACTTTAATAATTACACTTGGTTAATCCACCTGCAGGTGGCGATGTTGCAGAGAAGTCTTGAAAAACGAGCCCCTCCTGGTCTATAATACCTGGGACCTTCCACTTATCTCCCAGTTTTCAAACAGCAGTAAAGACAAGGTACCAGGAAAAAACCACTGGTAACCCTCAAACTGTAAACGAAGCTTCACCCTAAAAAGAATCCAGGATACCAAAAAGGGCGGGTGAAGCGGGGTGTGTGACATACTAATAATACCCATTTTACAGGTGAGTATTCACAAAATGGTATTATTCTAAGTATGTCACACACCCCGCTTCAACTTTAATAATTACACTTGGGACATCCAAAAGAAGTGTCCACAAAGGGCGGGTATCCAACAAGGCAATAATGCATAACTCAAACCACTGCAGTCTGCAGAACTTTGCGGCCAAAAACAGCATCCGCTGAAGCCCGCACATCAACCCTGTAAAACCTTGAAAAGGTGTGAACAGAAGACCAAGAAGCAGCCTTACAAACTTGTTCAACAAAAGCCTGGTGCTGAAAAGCCCAAGATGCTCCAACAGCACGAGTAGAATGAGCAGCAATACGAAAAGGAGGAACCTTCCCCTTGGCAGAATAGGCCCCAACAACAGCCTGACGAATCCATTTGCTAATGGAAGACTTAGCCGGAGCCAAACCCTTCCTAGGCCCACAGGGCACCACGAAAAAGGCATCAGTCATGCGAAAAGGAGATGTAGTAAGCAAATAGTACTTCACACAGCGTACCACGACCAAACAATGCAAAAACCTCTCCTTGTCATTCCTAGGCTTAGGACACAAGGAAGGAAGAACAATGTCCTGGTCAAGATGAAAAGCAGAGACCACCTTAGAAAGAAAGTCCGGTTTGAAACGGAAAACCACTTTGTCCTGATGCCTCCCAAAGTAAGGAGCCTGAATCAACAAGGCCGCCAACTCCGAAACACGCCGAACAGAAGTGATGGCCACCAAAAAGGCAACCTTCTGAGTCAAAGTAGAAAGAGCAATATCCTGCCAGGGCTCAAACGGAGGAGCCTGAAGAGCAGAAAGAACCAAATTCAAAACCCAAACAGGGAGCAAAGGCTTCCTAGGAGGCCGCACATGCGAAACCCCCTTGAAAAAAGTCTTGACCAAAGGATGAAGCGCAAAAGCCTTCTGAAAAAAGACAGACAAGGCAGAAACCTGCCCCTTCAAGGTACTCAGCTGGAGACCAGAGTCCAGCCCCGAGTGAAGAAAATCCAAAATTCTGGAAACAGAAAAGACCTGACAGGACAAAGATCTAGCCTCACACCAATCAATATAAGATCTCCAAGTCCTATAGTAGATGGTAGAAGAAGACCTCTTCCTGACGCTAATAAGAGTCTGAATAACAGAATCCGAAAGACCTTCCTCCCTTAAGATGGAGGTTTCAGCAGCCAGGCCAGCAAAGCCAGCGTTGGTAAATTGGGGTAACGCAGTTGACCCTGTGTGAGAAGATCCGGCCGAAGACGCAGATCGAACTGATCCACCGCCACACGAACGATGTCTGCGAACCACACCCGCCTTGGCCACCTTGGAGCCACGAGAACGGCGGGAACCCCTTCCAGGGCCAGCTCTCGCAACACCTTGCCTAGCATGGTAATCGGAGGAAACAGATAAAGGGAACCCCAGGTCCCCCCAGCTCAGAGCCAGAGGATCCTGAGAGAGCGACACGAATGTCGGAAGCTTGTAATTGTGACGAGAGGCAAAAAAGTCCACCTCCGGTGTCCCCCACCGGAGACAAAGAGACCGAAACACCTTGGGATTGAGAGACCATTCCCCCCAGCGGAAAGAGCACCTGCTCAGAAAGTCCGCCTCCGTGTTTTCCACTCCCGGAATGTACACTGCCGAGATGCAAGGGACATGGATCTCCGCCCAGGCTAGGATCAGAGACACCTCTCTGAGGGCACTCTGACTGCAAGTCCCTCCCTGGTGATTGATGTAAGCAACCGCCGTCCGATTGTCTGACCGAACCTGAACCGGCAAACCCTGTAAATGCTGTGTCAAGCGAGAACCAACCTGATGGCTCTCAGCTCCAGAACGTTGATGGGCAAGTGGGCCTCCTGAGGGCCCCACCGCCCCTGGAACTGAAGATCCTTCCAGAAACCTCCCCATCCCAACAAACTGGCGTCTGTGGAGACAGTTTCCCAAAGAGGCGTTAGAAAAGACCTGCCCCTCAAGAGATTGGCCAAGACCATCCACCACTGAAGAGACTGCCGAACCCGGGAGGACATCTGGAAGGGCCGATCCAACGACCTCGGTCGCCGGTCCCAAGACGCCAACAGATGAAGCTGAAGCATCCTCGTGTGAAACTGAGCAAAGGGAACTACCTCGAAGGAGGCTACCATCAACCCCACCTGTCTCATCCCAAACCGGATGGACGGGCGAGGATTGGATATAAGAAGCTGTGCCAATTCCTGAATCAAGAGAACCTTGGGCTGAGACAGAAACACTTTGTGTTGACAAGAATCCAAGGACATTCCCAGGAAGGACACCACCCTGGCCGGAGCGAGGGAGGACTTGGGATAGTCGATCACCCAGCCGAAACTCTCCAGAGTGGACACCACCACCCTGGTGTCCGTCTCCGATTGACCGAAGGAAGGAGCCATGATGAGAAGGTCGTCCAGATAAGGCACGATGCGAATCCCCTGAGCCCTGAGAAGGGCCAGCACCTTGGTGAACACCCTTGGAGCCGAGGTAAGGCCAAACGGAAGAGACACAAATTGAAAATGCCGATCTTCCACCACAAAACGAAGAAACCTTTGATGAGCCGGAAAGATAGAAACATGAAGGTAGGCAGCCTTGATGTCTATGGACGTCATGAAGTCCCCCTGCCGAAGAGAATTGATGGCAGAGCGCAGAGTTTCCATGCGAAATTTCCGCGGACGTATAAACCTGTTGAGGAACTTCAGATCCAGGATGGGACGCACTGATCCATCTTTCTTGGGAACTGTGAAGAGATTGGAATAATACCCGAGGCCCACATCCGAGGACGGAACCGGGCAGATGACTGCCATGTCCAGAAGATTCCTTACCGCCGCCAGGAGCCCCTGCGCGGCCAAAGGATCCGTGGGCACACGAGACCTGAAAAACCTTGGAGGAGGTCGGGACTCGAACTCCAGCTTGTAACCGGACGACACCACCTCCCGAATCCATCTGTCCGAGACCGCCTGGTCCCCGACCTGGGAGAAGTGTCGCAACCGTCCCCCCACCAGCACGGGTGAGGGCGCCCCCTCATTGCTGAGCGGGCCTGGCAGCAGGTTTTAGCTTGGAGCCCCAGGAGTGCCCGGGACAGCCACGGCCTCTACCCCGGTTCCAACCGGAACCCCTGGAGACAGGGAAAACCGCGCCCCTGCCAGCTCTGGCTCCCCAAAAGGAGGGATTAAAAGAAGCCGCCCCCCCCCCCCCCCGAAAGGAACAGCGTAGTTTCTTGCGCTGAGGTAACTTACCTCCCTTGGCAACAGAATCCAATTTCTCACCAAACAGGCGCAAACCCAAAAAGGGAAGAGCCGTGAGCGTCCTTTTTTGAATTAAAATCAGCAGTCCATTGCCGCAGCCACACCGACCGCCGGATAGCCACCAACAAGGCCGCGGTCCTACTACACATCACCGTGGCATCAACCTGAGCGGCAAGAACAAACGAAACAAACGACTCACAATGCTTGAGAGCCTCAAACTCTTCACAAACAGGATCAAGGCCCGACAACAATTCCCTGATAAAGGACCTTGCAGCCAACATCAAAAAGTGCCGAAGCACAAACCGGCCTCAAAGCCGAACCAACACTGGCAAAGCCGTGGCGAGCCAGCTGGTCAATCCGGCGATCCTCACCATCCTTGATAGTAGTACAGTCAGGAGAGTGCAACACAGCCGTGTTAGACAGCCCCAAAACCTCAGGGGGAGAAGACCATCGCTTAACCAAGTCCGATGGGAAAGGATACTTTTTATCCCAACTAGGCGGAACGTCAGCAAAACGGGTAGGCTGTTCCCATTCTTTAAGTATGACATCCTCAAAATGTCGTGGACTGGGAACTCCAAGCGCGGCTTGTCCACGTCAAATAACTCACCCTTAGGCGGTGGAGCCGCCTCAACATTTGAGCCAATATTGAAGGGGTGTCGAAGACCACCCCAGTAGCCTGGTCACCCGCAGCACCAAACAATTGCTGGTCATCAATCCTCAAAGAGCTCCCCCTCCTCAGCCGGGGGGCAATCGGCCCAGTCCAAGGACTCAAACACATCAACATCTCGATCCGGCAGAGCCGGGGAAAAGCGTTTCCGCTTAGCCTTCTGAGCAACCACAGCAGAAAACATTTTCTCAAGGCTGGCCAACCGGGCGCACACCTTGGATTGCGAATCCCCACCCATGACAACGTCACACGGGGTCCGGAACAGGCGGGGAAGCGTAGGAGACGATACGGGCGGTGAGGAGCCAGAGGCCGGAGTACCGGACTGGAGCGCAATGTTCCGCTGTGCACATGGAATGCAAATTATGACATCATCCCCTGGGAGCGGAGCCCCACAAACCCCCACACAGCCTGGATTGCCCCGAAGGGCCGTTTCCGGTATCGCTGGAAGCCTCCATATGGTGAAATTGTGGTATTCGCAACTACCCAGGGATTTATGCAGTATGCAACCCGGGATGCCCCTTTTAAGTGTCCCGTTAGTGGGAGGATCTTTATAGCAACTAACTAATAAAACGAGACCCCACTAGCCAGGTATCTAAGACCGTGATACCCCTTCAGCACGGGATCCCAGGATCAGCCATGGAAAAGGACAACTGTCACTTCAGAATAATAAAGTCAAGCATGCATCAGCACCAAACAAGAATGCAAGAACATGCAAATCGGGGGTACACATACACACAAGGCACACATATGCACCCATGCAATGAGGGGATACCTCCAGACGCATCCCACATACAGCACCCAACCTTAAGGTATAAGGCAAGAAGGACCTGAGGACACTAAGTCACACAGTCAGCAGATACCCAGTGAGGCAATTAGCAATTAATCATAGAATATAGACAAAATGCAGAGAAGACTGACATAAATGGAGATTAGAGCAAAACAATCTACCATCTCAAAGAGCAGAATCTGCTGCTCTAGTCACTGCGCTGTCTCTGATGCATACATTGAGGAAACAATAACAAAAGACTCACCAATGGCGGCGCTGACACCAGCCGCGGAAGCCGCTCCGGCCCCGTCCCCCCCTGCTTAAGAAACAACGGCACAGCGCGGGCCACGAGAGACGCGACCCCGCCACCAGAAATAAAGAGTGGACGCCGGACGCACATGGCGACCTGCCCCGCAGCCAACAATAAAGGCACAATGCCCTGACATGACAGCGGCGGGATAGCGCGATGACAACACGCGCGCCAGTCGGCCCCACCATAGTAGACACAAGCACCCCGAGCGGCGCAATGTACAAAAAACCCAAAAACCTGAGGTGAAGAAGCTCACCCAAACGCACCAAAAACACACTAACGAGCACTCAGCTAACTAAAGCCCCCCCCCCCCCCCCCCCAGCGCAGGGAGAATGGACCAAGCGGGGAAGAGAGGCATCACCTACGGGGAATCGGGACGGGGCATCCCAAATCCGGATCACCAGGCCGGATGACCGCGTTGCCCCATAGTATGGGGTCTAGCGGAGGAGCTAAGCTCCTAGGCACCAAGAGGTGCCGTCTACCCTTGCCCGGCCCTCAGCCTTGGCTGGGAGGCTTCACAATAAGGGGCAAACATAACATTAGCCGAGCAGAAATAGACCAAAAGGGGGGCCGGGGAAGGAGACTTCATTCTTCTGTCTTGTCGCCATCTTGCAGAGAAGAACACTGGGAGATAAGTGGGAGGTCCCAGGTATTATAGACCAGGAGGGGCTCGTTTTTCAAGACTTCTCTGCAACATCGCCACCTGCAGGTGGACTAACCAAGTGTAATTATTAAAGTTGAAGCGGGGTGTGTGACATTAGACTTAGAATATCCTTGCCTGAACTGTATCCAGATTCATTCCTAGGAATGGAGTTACCAAGGAAGGGGACAGTGAGGACTTGGGGTGGTTGATCACCCATCCAAATGACTCCAGAGTGGACACCAACAGCTGAGTATCCAACTCTGCCTGATGTAGAGACTGGGAAGTGATGAGAATGTTGTCCAGATAGGGAAGCACGCGGACGCCCAGACATCTGAGCAGAGACATCACGCCAGCCAGCACCTTGGTGAACACCCCCCCTCTTTTCCCCCGAAGGCTACAAGGAGAATGAGGGAGGACAACGGCCACTTAAATAGGGCCCACCAATGGGCAGGGGCACTAATGCGGGAAGGGCATCCCATAGAGGCTCACCATAAGCCTGAACCGCCTACCCTTTGGTGGGGGATTGCGGTGGAGCAGCGTTCCTAAGCACCTAACAGCGGTGCTGCCTACCTTCACCCAACCAGCGCAGCCAAGGCTGGGAGGCATATTACTAGTGGAACGGGTGTGAATAGTCCTACAGGACCGCAGGCTAATAGCCCCACTCACCTGCGAGTAGAGAGCCATTTCTCGGCCTTCGCAGCCAGACTGCAGAGAAATTCTGGGGATTTGTGGGAGGTCCCCGGGTATTTGAGGGGCCGGGAGGAGCCTGTTTTCGATGTCTCTGCAGTCCAGCGCCACCTGGCGGAGTATATCCCACGTGTAACTATTATATTTGGAGCAGGACGAACTGTATACTAAGAATACAGTAAATTCGATAAGGCTACAAGACTCTACTGGCCTAAGCCTATAAAATGATCCCTCTTATTAAAAGGGGGACTGGGAGGAACCACAGCCCTCGACCTTAGCCTACGATCTAGACAGACAAGAGAAAAAAAAAAAAAAAAGAGAGACCCAGGTCAGACTAGACATACAACAAATAGCAATCAATGCAGCAAAAAGAGGGACACACGACACCGACAATAGGATTCAACACTTCCCTCACAGCGCACGCAGTCAGAAGAACCGAGCATGATCCCAGCAGCAGCAGTAGCAGCAGGGAGGCAGCAGCGGACAGGGTGGCCAGCCAGCCACCTTCCAGAAGGATCCAGGGGGGGCGGACCTCCTCCTGCGACGCACGGAGGGGGCGGAGCCCAGCATCGGCGCACTGCTGACGTCGCGCCGGGCTCCGCCCCCTCCACGCATTGCAGGAGGAAGTCCGCCCCCCCTTTCAGCGCTGCCCAGGACAGCCAAAAATGACGGCAGCGCCAGCAAGGGTCACCGCATTACAGTGCGAACACAAGCTCACCCCCCGTCTCTGCACAGACAGCGCCGCGGAGGCTGAAGGATGCAACGGCCGAGAGGCCCGCGCCCCGGGCAGTAGACGAGGGAGCGCAGGGAGGCGAGTATGACCAGACCGCTCCTCGCTGAGCCAGACAGGCAAGCTTTTTCAGTAAGCACAAAACACAGTGAAAACACACAAGTACACAAAATAAAGCTTGTGGGCAGGGAGGAATACAGAAACTATACATAGTGGTTCCCTCTCAGGCTCACCATAAGACTGTGGCCGGCTAACTTTTAGTATAAGGTCTACAGCCCAGAGCCTAAGCTCCGCCGAACACCACAGTCCCCGGCGTTCACCCTACTGTCACAGATCCCGTAGCAGCCAGAGGCTGGGAGGCAGGAGTGGGTCAGAAGGGATCCATGCAAATAGAGTCCGCAGCGGCCGGCGGGCTAGGTGGCCCCGCTCTGCTGCCAATATCAGAGAGAGAGTGCCAACGATCTTATGCAGCAAGATGAACAACTGGGAATGATAGAGAACAGCTGCCTTTATAGGGGGCCGGGAGGAGCTACATCTTTGATCTTGCAGTCGAGCGCCCCCTAGGGGCGAACACCCAGTCGTAAGGATATTGGGACGACCTGGACTGGATGTAAAGAAAATATGTATAAAAAAGCAGAATAAAAACACATTTTTCTAAAATATCAATATGAAAACAAGAAAAAAGCAAGCTAAATCTGAAACCGCAAGGTCCTTCCAAAAGAACAATACTCAACATGCATAGGGACTTTTAACCCTTTTAACTGTCAGCCTAATTGAGATTTTGTCATCCTCAAGTGTTGACAGGTCACTTTTCACCATTTTGTGATATGTTTAACTGATTTTTGCAGGAATTTGTAGGAAAATGTTATATTGTTTTTTTCTGGAGAGTTTAGGTTTTATTTGCAATTTTTTCAGCAAAGCACTCTCTTTGACATTCTTAGGCTTAGGACACAAGGAAGGAAGAACAATGTCCTGGTTAAGATGAAAGGCAGAGACCACTTTAGGGAGAAAGTCTGACTTGAAGCGAAAAACCACTTTGTCCTGATGATCCTCGAAATAAGGAGCCTGAATAGACAAAGCTGCCAACTCTGAAACACGCCGAACCGAAGTGATGGCCACCAGAAAGGCAACCTTCTGAGTAAGAGTGGACAGAGCAATATCCCGCAAAGGCTCAAAAGGAGGAGCCTTAAGAGCAGAAAGAACCAAATTCAAATCCCACACTAGGAGCAAGGGCTTCCTAGGAGGCCCCCTGGAAAAAGGTCTTGACCAAGGAATGGCTAGCAAAAGACTTCTGGAAAAAAATTTACAAAGCAGAAACCTGCCCCTTCAAGGTACTCAGCTGAAGACCGGAGTCCAGCCCCGACTGAAGAAACTCCAAAATCCTAGACACAGAAAAGACCCGGCAAGGCAAAGACCTAGCCTCACACCAATCAATATAAGATCTCCAATACCTGTAATAGATGGAAGAAGAAGATCTCTTCCTGGCACTAATGAGAGTCCGAATGACCGCATCCGAAAGACCCTCCTCCTTTAAGATGGAGGTTTCAGCAGCCAAGCCGTCAAAGCCAGCGTTTGTAAACTGGGGTAACAAAGATGACCCTGTGTGAGAAGATCCGGCCGAAGAGGCAGAACGAACTGATCTACGGCCAGACGAACGATGTCTGCGAACCACACCTGCCTTGGCCACCTTGGAGCCACGAGAATGGCGGGAACTCCCTCCAGAACCAACTTTCGCAGAACCCTGCCTAGCATGGGAATCGGAGGAAACAGATAAAGAAACCCCAGGTCCCTCCAGCTCAGGGCCATGGCATCCACCGCCAGAGCCAGAGGGTCCCGGGACAGGGACACAAAGGACGGAAGCTTGTGATTGTGACGAGAGGCAAACAGATCCACCTCCGGCGTCCCCCACCGGAGACAAAGCGACCGAAACGCCTGGGGATGGAGAGACCACTCCCCCCGACGGGACGCACACCGGCTCAGAAAGTCTGCCTCTGTGTTTTCCACTCCCGGAATGTAAACTGCCGAGATGCAAGGGACATGAGTCTCCGCCCAGACTAAAATCAGAGACACCTCCCTGTGGGCACCCAGACTGCGAGTCCCTCCTTGGTGATTGATGTAAGCAACCGCCGTCTGATTGTCTGATCGAACCTGAACCGGCAGACCCTGTAAATGATGCGTCAAGTGAGACAGAACCAACCTGATGGCTCGCAATTCCAGAACATTGATGGGCAAGTGGGCCTCCTGAGGGTCCCACTGCCCCTGAAACTGAAGATCCTTCCAAAAACCTCCCCAGCCTGACAAACTGGCATCCGTGGTGACAGTTTCCCAAAGCGGGGTCAGAAACGACCTGCCCTTCAGAAGGTTGTCCGAGACCAACCACCACAGAAGGGACTGCCGAACCCGAGGGGACAATCGGAAGGACCGATCCAACGACCCCGGACGCCGGTCCCAAGACGCCAAAAGATGAAGTTGAAGAGTCCTCGTATGAAACTGTGCAAAGGGAACTGCCTCGAACGAGGCCACCATCAACCCCACCAGTCTCATCCCCAGACGAATGGACGGATGAGGATGGGAGAGAAGCAACTGGGCCAATTCCTGAATCAGCAGAACCTTGGCCTGAGGGAGAAACACTCTGTGCTGGCAGGAGTCCAACGACATCCCCAGAAAGGTCACCACCCTGGCCGGAACCAGCGAGGACTTGGGGTAATTGATCACCCAGCCGAACCTCTCCAGCATAGACACCACCATGCTGGTGTCCCCCTCTGCTTGACTGAAGGAAGGCGCCATGATGAGAAGATCGTCCAGGTAAGGCACAATGCGAATCCCCTGAGCTCTGAGCAGGGCCATCACCCCCGCCAACACCTTGGTGAACACTCTCGGAGCAGAGGTGAGGCCGAATGGAAGAGCCACAAACTGAAAATGCCAATCCTCCACCACGAAACGAAGGAACCGCTGATGATCTGGGAAAATCGGAATGTGCAGGTACGCATCCTTGATGTCTATGGACGTCATAAAGTCCCCCTGCCGAAGCGAACTGATCGCAGACCGCAGGGTTTCCATGCGGAACTTCTGGGGACGAATAAACCTGTTGAGACACTTCAAATCCAGAATAGGACGGAAGGACCCGTCCTTTTTGGGGACAGTGAAGAGATTGGAGTAAAACCCGCGCCCTACCTCTGAAGAAGGAACCGGGCAAACGACAGCTAAGTCTAGAAGATTCCTTACCGCCGCCAGGAGCCCCTGCGCGGCCAAAGGATCCAAAGACATCAGAGACCTGAAGAACCTTGGAGGAGGACGGGACTCGAACTCCAACTTGTAACCGGCCGAAACCACCTCCCGGATCCATCTGTCCGAGACCTCCTGGTCCCACACCCGGGAGAAAAGTCGCAACCGTCCCCCCACCCGAACGGGTGAGGGCGCCCCCTCATTGCTGGGCGGGCTTGGCAACTGGCTTGGGCTTGGCGCCCCAGACGCGAACGGGACGGCCACGGCCTTTACCCCTATTCCAACTGGCGCCCCTGGAGGCCGAGAAGCCCGCACCCCTGCCGGCTCCGGCTCCCCGAAAGGACGGATTGAAGGAGACCGTCCCCCGAAAGGAACGGCGAAATTTCTTGCGCTGAGGTAACTTACCTCCCTTGGCAACAGAATCCAGCCTCTCACCAAAAAGCCTCAAACCCAAAAAGGGAAGAGCAGTGAGCGATCTTTTAGAATTAAAATCAGCCGTCCACTGTCTCAACCACACACAGCGACGGATAGCCACCAGCAAGGCAGTAGCCCTACCACACATCAACATGGCATCCTCCTGAGCGGCCAGGATAAAGGACAAGAAGGAATCACAGCGCTTAAGCGCAAGAGACTCATCACAGGTAGGCTCGAGATCCACACCCAAGTCCCTGACAATAGACCTGACCGCAAAAGTCAAAAGAGCCGAAGCACAGACAGGCCTTAACACCGAACCCGCACATACAAAGCCATGGCGGGCCAGCTGATCAATCCGGCGATCCTCGCCGTCCCTGAGCGAAGTCGTGTCAGGGGAATGCACGACCGCCGTGTTGGACAGCCCCAAGACCGGAGTATCTACCTCAGGGGGGACAGACCAACGCTTCATCAATTCCGCCGGAAAAGGATACTTCCTATCCCAGCTAGGACGGCACACCGACGAGACGCGTAGGTTGCTCCCATTGCTTGAAAACAATCTCTTCAAAATGCTGTTGGCTGGGAAACTCCAAGCGCTGCTTGGACACCCCAAAAAGCTGACCCTTAGGCCTAGGAGCAACCACCGGAGGATCCAAATCCAAAACCTCAAACATCTGAGTCAGAATGGTAGATGAATCCAGAGGAAGGCCCTCAGCCTGATCCCCCTCAGCACCCAGCAACTGCTGAACCTCAGAATCTTCTTCCTCAATGAGTTCACCATCTTCAAGGGGACGATCCGACCAATCCAGATCTCCAATAACATCCTCATCTGAATCCGGCGGAGGCAGATGCTTCCGCTTAGCCGGAGCCTTCTGAGCGGCCATTGCGAAAAACCTTTTCTCAAGGCTGGTCAAACGGGCACATACCTCAGATTGCGAATCCCCGCCCAGGACAACGTCACACGGGGTCCGGAACAAGCGAGGGGGAGAGGGAGATGGCGCGGCCGACGAAGTGCTAGGCACCGGAGTACTGGACTGCCGTGCAATGTTCCGCTGTGCACATGGGATACACAAAATGACATCATCTCCCTGGACCGGAGTCCCACAACCCCCGCACACCTTGGATTGTCCCGAAGAACCATTTCCGGTATCTGTGGCAGCCTCCATGTGGTGAAATTTATGGTATTCGCGGAACCCAGGGATTTATGCAGTACTCGACCCGGGATGCCCCCTGATTATCTAAAATTGTCTAAAAATCCTGACCCAGGGGAATTAGCATAAAAAAATTATATATCTATCTATCTATCTATATATATATCCAATGAAGGAAAATATATTTCTAGAAAACAACCCCCCACAAGCCAGGTATATAAGACCGAGAGAGCCCTGCCAGACGGAATCCCAGGATCTGAAAGACACAAAAGAACAGGGACAACAGTCAATCCAGGCACAGTAATACCTATGAAAACATACAGAAATATCATACCAATACAACCCCCCCCCCCCATTAACCATAGACAAAAAGAGATGGTTAATATATCCAGCCAGCACCTTAAAAAGGCGGGCGGGAGCGAGGAGGAGGGAGACGTAAGGCGGGGGGCCAGGCCACCAGTCCTATGTGACCCAAAACAAACCCCCGCAGGCTAATCTGCCAGAAACGCCTACCTGAGAAGAGCAGAAGCGCAGCGAGGCACCCGCAGCAAGATGGCGGCCCGACCACCGCTCTGTGACTGCGAGGGAGGAGAAGACGAGCCCCGGGAGCGCGGGAGCCGAGAAAGCCCCGCCCCTTCAAACAGGCCAATCAGCGCGCGGCCCGCGCGCGACGCGGTCCCGCCCCCCTGCTGCGTCATCGCAACAGCCAGACCGGCGAAGCCGCGCTCACCTTCCAGGACGGGACCGGCGGAGCAACCTGCCGGTCCCAAAGTGCGCACACACACACACTCAATCTCTCTCTCACCCCTGAGCAGGCCGGGCACGCCAGGCTGCAAGCGCCGAGCACGGCGCTCAGCCAACTGGCGGGACCTGGCGCAGCGCGCCGCGAGACCCCGCCCCCCCGGCTCCTGAGGGGAGAACCGACAAACTAGCTGAAGCAGCACCCGCAAGTAAAAAACACACACAAGGCAGGTCAAGTCAAACACGCCACAGTAAACAGCGCAGGCGCCCTCACAAAATCAGCCAGTTCAGCAGCCATACTCACATAACCATGACACCCGGAGTAAGGAATAAACTACTGTCCCAGGGCTAGACACAAACCTGTAACCGCTGACTAACCACTAGTTAAATGGGGGCATCCCACATCCGGATCACCACTCCGGGAATCCCGCTATGCCCCGCAATGAAGGGTCGAGCGGAGGAGCTAATCTCCTAGGCACCAAAGGTGCCGGCTACCTTTTGCCCGGCCTACAGCCGAGGCTGCCAGTTAACAAGTATGCTACAAAACAAGAGCCGGGCAGAAATAGACCACTGGGGGGGGGGGGGGACGGGGGGATACCCCGGCTACCTGCAAGCAGGAGACTTCTTTCTTCTGTCTTGTCGCCACCTTGCAGAGAACAACACTGGGGGTGATTGTTGGGAGGTACCAGGTATGTATAGACCGGGAGGGGCCTGTTGAATTTTTGGAGATTCTCTGCAATGCTGCCACCTAGCGGTGAGTTAACCCTATTGTAATTATTAATGTTTGAAGTGGGGTGTGTGACATACTTAGAATAAATTGCCTCATTTATCTTAAATAAAACATTTTATTAAAGGAAAATCATATTGCATGTGAAAGGCACATTTCTCCTAATTACAACGGTCCCACATATGTATAGATAGCCCCCTATTTCTTTACAAACAAAATAAATCTATTATCCACACTTAAAAGTGTTAAATAAAAAAAATTGGCGTGAGGTCCCCCTCGACCTCTCTTTACTATCCTCAATCGTCATGATCCCCAATGTCCCTCGCTGATCACCGCTGTCACTGACAGGATAGGGGTCCCCTGCCCCTCCACAGATCAGAAAAGGTGGGGCGAGGACGGAGCAGGATGTCATGAGTAGTCGTCTGTGTCAGAAGTTCCAGGCCCTCTTCTATCAGCACAAGATGCATGTAGGGGAAGTAAAGAGAGGACTCGGGCGGATCACCTAGAAAACATTTGCTCATTCTGTGGCCATTGTAGCCATCTTGCGTGGCGCCTGATCTGCTGTGGAGAAAGTGGGAGGGTTAAATAGAACTGGTGTGTAAAAGCAGTTGAGGCTCAGTAAGTATGAGAGGCTGCAAGGTGAGTGATATAGAAGGGGCACATCGGCAAACAGAGGGGGCAGCAGTGGCTTGGTGGAACAAGTTGACATTGATAGTGCAGCGCAGCACATCCCCTGAGTAAAACCCCTGGCACCATAAGAACATACTTGATTGTATGTTTAGCATTGCTAGGTGTATAGATGGGTTGAGTTTTGGGAATATGGTTATTTGGGACAGCATATGTATGAGTAGTCTGTGGGAATTGTTAGACATAAATGTGGTAATGGGTTCCTGTGGTGAAAGGACCTGTGATTAAAACAAATCTATGGAGTTTGTGAAGACAGTCGGCATCCTGTTGTAGAAAACCTTTGTTATGCTATTTAAAATGAAAAAAATTGACATTCTGAACCTACAGATTGTGGCCCATGACCAGTTTTCAAAACGCTAATACAGCCCATGCTCTTCAAAAGGTTCAGCACCCCCGACGTTGATTCTATGCGCTTGGTGTTTAAAGGGTTAAAACACATCTGGACCCTGGTGCTGAGCCCAAATAAGGCTTACCTGATCGGTGCTGACCACCTGCTCCTCCACATTCTAAGCTGCTTTCTTGACCGCTACAGCTTAGCCAGCCAATCATTGCAGCAGCTGCGGCACACTTATAAACTAGCTTAGCGGTCAGTCATCCCACGACTGCCATAGGGGAACGGTGGTTGGCGCTGGTCAAGTGAGTCAAGGTATTTTTATTAGTCAAATCAGGCTCCACATCATCCAGGGTACGCCAGGCGTGACTGCTGCTGTGGAAGAGCTCTTAGATTTTATCCTAGGCAGGTTTAACCCTTTAAGATGAACATTGGAGGCCCTGGAGTCTAAAAGACAGATTAATTTTTGTTCAAGGTGCTCCACTAACAGCTTGGCAAAAAGCTGGGCAGCAGGGCAACCAATAGCTGTGAAGTTACCTCTAAATATTAGTTTTCAAATTAAAAGCAGATCAAAATCCATGATGGCTGGCCGCTTGGCTGCCTCTGGGAGATCACGATTCTTGGTGCCCCGCTGTGTAAAACCCTGCTGATCACCCACAAAAACTCACCCTTACTTAGGGCTCGCTTGACACTATTATAGCCCATGGTCCACTTTAAAGTAATTATTCATGAGTATCAATCTCCAGCCCTCGCCAATAAACTCTTTGGTTATGCCTTGTATCAGGGGATGATACAGGAAACTGCCCAATGACTGCAGACCTGGAATTGTTGGACTAATGATGTATAATGATGAAACATCCAGCAAAGCCGATTTTGATCCACTAGCCAGACAGACAGATAATGTATATTTAAAAGCATTCTACAGTCAAAATAAAAAGTGCTACACTTACCTTTTATTCCTCGCATGGACACTCGTAATGTTGCATGCTCCCATCTTCAGCAGCTTGCGTTTCAACAACTGAGATTGCCCTGCGCCATTGCTACAGAAAGAATAGAGGGGGCTTGCCATAGTGCCTGTGACTAATAGTGGGGGCAGTGCAAGGGCATTGAATGGTCAATGGCACAGGATTGGGATCGGGCGATCAGCTGAGTGTCAGAGCTCTGATCTGCGCAGGATAAAAGGCAAGTAGCATTTTTTTAAATTTTGACTGAAGAAGATCTTTTAAAAGGCTCTCGAGAGAGAGACACCCATTATTTTTAGCAATGTTTATCATAGACCTCAGCTCATGTTAAAGAGGCACCTGCCTGTATAACTCAGTGGTAGCCCGCATACAAGTTCAAGCCCACTCACCACTCATCCCATAACTGTGGGAGAGCCACGTGCAGCTTGGGAGCAAGTGGCAGGTAAGCAGGGGAGTCTTGGGGAGTGTGCATCAAGGAATGCAAAGTGCTGGTGAATGAAATATGCCGTTGACAGCCAGCAAAGAAAGCCAATTAAAACCATTACCTGGACTGTCCAATTAAGAAATGCATACTGTATTTATTTTTGGAATATTAAATGCAGAGATACAAATTCACCTGTTTATTTAACAAAATCATAAAGACCATACATTGCAATTGCAAATATTGCTCCGCCGACGCAGAACCTCTGGCTTCTCTGCAGCTGTGTGCGCTCCCTGCGCCCAGCCATTCAAAGAGGCCAGGCATGTGGGAGCAGAGTGCCAGGGATGCGGATGCGCCTATACCTGCGCATAGTTCAAACCAACGGCTTTACGTCACATATTAGTATGCCCAAAATAAAGTGCTGTTTGGACTAGCGGCCAGCATGAGGCGTGGGAACAGAGAATGGCGACTAAAAGTGGGCGATCTGGGGGGGGGGGGATTCTACATAAGGATGCCCCAGGGGAAGGACCAATTACCAGGATAGTCAAATTCCGGTGATTGGTCCACTTTAAACAATGAAAGCTCCAGCAAAGGTGTTTTAGAAACAAAACAAACTAAATTACAGCATGTTTGAAAATTCTATTAACAATACCAGCTGACTTTTGCTGCACACCAGCAAGTATAATTTAATTAAAAAAAATTAACAGTTGAAACGCAATAAAGAATCGAGAACATGTAAAAATTGAAGGAATCAGCAGGAACACTACAGCAAAAACATGCAAGCAGTTGCAAACTCAACTCAAGTATCATTTGATAAACAAAGTTTGGTTTCTTCAGAGAAGAATAAAACCTGGGACTTTCACTTTCCCAGGTTTTGTTCTGTGTCCTCAGGGCATCTTGATTTTGGATGCCTTGCTGTGTATAACCCAGTTAGTAACAGCTCACTTTTCCGTGGTCCAAGCAGCTCTGTCCTTCTGCAATGGGAAAGCCCAAGCGGGCACATTACCAGCAGAACTTGCTACCGCTAAGCCTACTTGAATAGCTGTCGCAGAGGCGTGCACACAGTCCAAACAGCCTGGGATGCGCCCACATGTGCTCTCCATTGCAGAAGGGCAGAGACATTTGCCGAATGACATAGGCACGACAAATGGCTCTGATAGGACAAGAGCCTGTACATGTGCCAATGGGCCAGGGAAAGGCAAGCCGTTACGGGCGGGGTTGGGGCTTCACACAACAGGGCATCACAATTTGTTCAGGGTTTTGCTCCGCTTAAATGCATATTAGTCCTGCTTTCCTTCACGCCACTGCTTGGAGCCCTCATTCCAGGCCACATACACAAACATGGCTAAAACCACGTGCACAGCGATGACTGCCACTATTGCAGCGTAGAAATAGCTGTCCTTGTTTGACATCCCGTATGCACCTACAAGAC
Source organism: Gastrophryne carolinensis (assembly GCA_027917425.1). Lineage (NCBI taxonomy): Eukaryota > Metazoa > Chordata > Amphibia > Anura > Microhylidae > Gastrophryne > Gastrophryne carolinensis. The sequence continues at coordinate 99,780,014 of CM051235.1, read as the reverse complement.
AAATTATATGTATACATTAGCACACAGCTAAGGGTTCAAAGCACAAACTTTTGGTTAAAGCAGAACTGCTGTCAAAAATGACTATAGATCCACATTACTAGTTAGCAGCAGGACCCAGACTGGTCCACTATGCATCTCAGACATGAAAATAAGAAACCGGGCGACCGGATACTCACCTCTTCTCTGGCCGCTGGCAGCACAGCCCATCAGACTCGCACCCGGCGCTGATAAACTCGCCCAGGCATGTGGGAGTAGTCGTGCCTAGTACTCCATCTGCATCGGTATAAAAAAAAAATATATATATATATAATAATGAAAAGTGATTAGCTGCAGCGTCTGGCTCCACTACAGCAGGGAAAGTGGGGCAAACTTCCAAACTAGGATGCACCCAGAAAATACCATTCTGTGGATACTCACCTTGTAGAATGGGTATTATAAATATGCAGCACGCCCCGCTCCAGTAATGATTCATTACGTCTGGGATATAGTCCACAAGAGGGCGCTTTACTGCAGAGATGGCAAAAGAGAGGCCCCTCCCGGTCCTTATATACCCGGGACCTCCCACTAAATTCCCCAGTATAAAAAAGCAGTAAGGGAACCAGGAGAAGCCAATAACAAGATTAACAATATTAACCAGAAAACATTCACCATATAGAGGATCCAAGAACAAAACTCAGGGTGGGATGGAGCAGGGCGTGCTGCATACTTATAATACCCTTTCTACAAAGGTGAGCATTCAGAGAATGGTATTATTCCAAGTATGCAGCCCGCTCCGGTAATGATTCTCCAGTAATGATACTCCCCACTAGAGTTAATCTCACTGGGAGACATAATCAAGCGAGGGGGTGGGGGAAGACACGTTGGGTGCAGAACCAGATAAATGCCGCCCCGAGTGCCGCGCAAGCGCCTGCTGGGCGCCGGGTACACAGACCCGCACATCATCGCTCACATGGGATGCCCCACACACCACACACAGCCGGGCTTGTCCCGATGGGCCCCCCCGAGCAAAACATCCTGTGAAGCCTCCATATGATGAATTTTTGGTGTCACTATGACCAACGGGTTTTACGCTGTGCAGCTACCCGGGATGCCCCTTAAATGTCCGCTAGTGGGAGGATTTAATAAATAACTATTAAGCCTCTAATAATGCCAATAGGACTAATATAGGGCACAGGACCGGGAGAAACCTCTAAGTTTGTCCCGCCTGAAAGACACCCATAATAATAGACACAATATATGAAAAACAGATCAAAAACAGGCCCGATGAGGGCACTCACGGACGCCGAAGAGCTTACACTCTACCAGACCGCAGGGACAAGATGGCACTGAGAGGCTCAGGAAGGGCAGGCCAATGTTAGAACGCACCGAGCGCTAGGCCACGCCCCCTCCAGGAACACAGGCACAGGCCGAAGACAGGCCACCCCTCAACCAATCAGCGCGCAGCCAGCCCCGTGTGACGACACCGCCCCGCGGACGCCGCCGATCGGGCCATTTAAACGAGCACACAGGAGAAGGGGAAAACGCTGAGCACACTGCCAGCGTAATCATACCGTGTCACAAAGCATACCGAGTTTACAGAGCAAAGCAATCACTCACACACACGGACACTGCCCCCCCCCCCCCGGACGAACAGGGCAAACGTGAGAAGGGGGAAGTAGAAGCCCTTAATAATTTGGGGCATGTGAGGGAGGGCTAAAGCGCACGGGGCATCCCAAAAATAGGCTCATTAAACCTGTGCCGCCTACCCTTTGGTGGGGGATTTGCGGTGGAGCAATCTCCAGTAAAACACCTCTAATAGGTGCTGCCTACCATCACCCGACCACGCAGACAAGGCTGGGAGGCATGTTAAGGTGGAACGGGTGGGAATAGAACACAGGGCCAGGGCTGTGCAGCCCAGCTTACCTGCGAGGAGAGAAGCCATCATCTTGACCTTCGCAGCCCACTGCAGAGAAGAAACTGGGGAATTGGTGGGAGGTCCCGGGTATACAAGGACCGGGAAGGGCCTCTTTTTTGCCATCTCTGCAGTAAAGCGCCCTCTTGTGGACTATATCCCAGACATAATGAATCATTACTGGAGCGGGACATGCTGCATACTTGGAATAGGGTATTTAACCAGACTAAGTTTGTTATAGATGCTAGGTCAGGTTTTGGTCCACTTTAAAGCAGACCTTCACTCTGAATAATCTATCTTATATGTTTCCCACACCCTGTACATATAGATTGCTCCTATTAAAAATCATCCTACCTCCATCTACCGCATGTTATGAGCCTTTAAACATCTAAGATGGCGGCTCATGGAACATCAGGCAGCCTGCAAACAGGAAGTGCTTTCTGACTGTGCTGCTCTGCATTTTGGGATTGCTGACCTTTTCCTGACCCTGGCTCTGCTCTGTCTGAGCAAAGCACAGCTATGACCCGCCCCCTGTACTTTATCCCACTCTCCGCTCCTCAGTAAGTGTGATGCTTCTGAGTCAAGATGGCGGCGCCCATATACTGAAGTCCTTAACAGAGCTGCAGCCCAGTGGGGGAAAGGAAAATAAGGGACTAAAAACTTTAAAAATCTATTAATTCAATATATTAAATTTAGATGCTGGGGAATAGTTTGAGGGTTTGGGCTTTTCAATAAATCATGGTGAAGGTGCGGTTTAAAGAACAATGGACATTCCTTGTTAGGACGACTTATATACTCACCTTCCCTCAGGGCACTGTGGTTTTGGCCCACTTTCTAGGGGCCTCCTGATGCCCCCTCGTGTCCAACCCAGGGAAACAGCAAATATCTTACTCCAAACTGCCACAATTCATGCTCAGCCTTCCAGCCAATCAATGAGAATAGTTTGTATCATTTGGCAACGTTTTCTGAATAGAGTGCGAGATGCCTCCCGGAGGACTGCTGTCATGATCTACATATATGACGTGGGTTTGCCGAAACGGTAGGTTTTACAGGGGATTTCCCAAAGCGGTGCAATACAACATCGGGATGCCCCTGGGAGAGGGAATTGGCCAGCCCTTGAGTCTTTCAGTTTAAAGGGCTGCAGCAGGAACAGTGCATCCTGGCAAACATGTTTTCTGCTACCTTCTGCAACAGGAAGAACCCCTCTTCCCTGTGTGGATTTAGACATAACTTAATAAAAAACAGATATCAGATATCACTGCTTAGCTATGAAGTCCATTACAGATACTTGCTTTAAAAATACTTTATTTTCTTTCAATAAAAACTTCCATGTTGTTGTGACTCCAGATTTGCAATATTCTATAATCGACTCTATCATCACATTTTATTTACATAGTATTTTTGATCACCATAAAGTGGCCATATGCATTTTCATTTCAATATAGTTAGTCTCCATATCCTTGCCCTCCAGACAGAATACTACAATTCTGTGAAATACTCACCTGTAGAAATGATATTATTTGTATACAGTACGTCCTGCTCCAGATATACTTACACTTGGGTTATCCTCCGCCAGATGGCACTGCACTGCAGAGACATGCAAAAACAGGCTCCTCCCGGCCCTTCAAATACCCAGGGACCTCCCACAAATCCCCAGCATTGAAAAGCAGTGAACAAGAAGCTGGGAGAATTAAAACCACCCAGAACAACTGGTAATGATAACAATGACCATACAGGGGATCCAGAATAATGCAAAAACCAGGGTGGGGTGGAGCAGGACGTACTGTATACAAATAATATCAATTCTACAGGTGAGTATTTCACAGAATTGTATTATTCTTAGTATACAGTACGTCCTGCTCCAGATATAATACTTACACTTGGGACATCCAATAGCAGTGTCCATAAAGTAGGGTGGGATCCCCAACAAAAAAACGACAACAGCAGACAGTTTAAAACCACTGTCACCTGCATAACCAAACGGCCAAGACAGCATGAGCTGGGGCCCTAACATCAACCTTGTAAGAAACTTGCAAAAGGTAAGAGCAGAAGGCCAATGGTAGTGGCCTAGCCAACCAGTTCAACAGAAGCCCGGTGCTGAACAGCCCAAGGGGCAACAAGCACGAGTAGAAAAGAATCGAGGCGACAAGGAAGAATCTTCCCCTTGCTGCAATAGGCCTGAGTAACAGCCTGACGAATCCAATAGCTACAGTAGACTTGGCAGAAGCCCAAGGACCGAACCAAGGACTAGGAGGAACATCCATTAAGGTCATAACCAGGACCAAGCCGTCCAACTCCAGAGAGCAGAAGGGATCGAGCACATTCAGGATGTAATGACCACAGGCCCCAAGGAACATCAGTTCCCCTAAGGACACAGAGACTACCAAGGAAAACTTCCAACACCTGATTAAGGAAGGCAGAACCCTTTCCTCAGTGTTGCTAGGAAAAGGGCACAGCAGGGATAGCAATATCTCGAATCAATGAACAAGAGACACCTCCAGATGCAGATAGTCCCGGCTTCAGGCAGAACTCAACCTTATCCCAGTGTGTCTCAAGGAATGGGGGCTAGGTAAACAGAGCCGCCCGCTAACACACGCCTGACCAAGGTAATAGTCACCAGAAGGACAACCTTGAGGGTAAGAACAGCCAGACAGCATCCTGAATAGGACCAAGGAACAAAATCCTGCAGGCAGACAGAATGAAATTCAATTTCAATCCCAACGGGGACCATAGGATTACATGGGGGACGCACATGAGTACCCCCTGAAGGAAGTCTAACCAAGGAAGACTGAACCAGAGGCTACTAAGGCAAGGTGGACAGGGCAGAACCTGACCCATCAGAGTACTGAGTTGGAGAACCAACTCCAAATCATTCTGCAAACAAGACTAGAACCCTGGGAACCGAGAACGCCCAACAGGGAAGAGACCTAGACTCACCACCAATCAATATGGGTATGTCATACCCTACAACAGATGGAAGAAGAAGAGGAAGAACTTGCTCCTAGCCTTCCCATAGTCTCAACTCAAAACACCGAGACAGATAAGCCCGTATCCATCAAGATGGTTGTTTTAGCAGTCAGGCCGACTAGGCCAGAGACTGTAGACTGGAGTGAAGTAAAGGGAGCCCTGAGTGAGCCTAGCTAGCACTCCTGGCAAAAGGTACAGAACTACCGTCCTTGGTACCATAACCACCCTCTACTAGGGCACCTGGGGGCCACCAGAATCACTGGTCCCCTTACCAGAGCAATCTTGCGCAGGGGAAATGGAAAAAAAGACATACAGAACCGAACGTCCAGTCATGGCGTTACTAAGGCATCCGGACCACTGCCAGAGGATCCTAGGACAGGGAAACGAAAGGCCGAGAGCCTGTGATAGTGACAGAACACAACAGATCCGCAGCTGATTGGACCCCACAGTGACACAGGGATTAGCATATCCTGTCGCAGAGGGGCTGCACCGGGGCGAATATCAATGATATGCAGGGAACATTGTCTCCACCCAGATTAGGAACCTAGACGCTTCCTGAAGGGTCCACCAGCTCCAGGCCCCTTCCAATGGTTACTGTAGGAGACTTTCGTCAGACAAACCGAGCGCCCCCGAACTGGCAGGCCCAGAAGGGAAGTAGTCAAGCGAGGCAGAGCCATTGCAAAAGGCTCACCGTTTCAAAATCAATAGGCGTAAGGACCGTCTAAGGGCCCCACCACCCCCAGAATCGCAGGGAGTTTCAGAAGAAAACCTCCCCCTTCAACCTGATAGTTTGGCATCCATGGTGACCGTTTCCAGGAATGGGTAAGAAGGAACTGCCCCCAGACAGGTTCCCTGAGTTCATCCACTCCAAGAGAACACTTCTTACCAGGTGGGAGAAGACCCTACTCCAGGGATGCCGGATCCCTGTCCTGTATTAACAATAGAAGTTGCAGAAGGGCCCAAGGGGAACTGAACATAAGGGACCTCTTCCGAGCAAGACACCAAAGGCCCACCAGCTGCATCTTTGCCTGGTGAAGGGACCGGGACAGCAATGAGGGACTGAGCCCATGTGACCAGATTGTCCACTTCATTGCGGAGAAGGGAAGATTCTCGTTAGAATCTGATCCAGATTAATTCCTGGTAATGGGATTACCAATTAAGGGGACAATGAGGACTTGGGGTGAAGGTCCCCCATCCAAATGACTCCCAATGGACGCCATCAGCCGGGCATCCAGCCTGACGCAGACCGGGAAGTGAGGAAAGGCGTCCAGGTAGTCATCGCGCGGACGCCTCTAGGTCTCATCGGAGACATCACCATCGTCCGCACCGGAGAGATCACTCTGGGAGTTGAAGAGAGGCCAGATAACAGGCCACAATTAGCAGTGTTGGACTACCAACACGAACCTGAAGGGCCTCGGGGACCTGAAGTCACAGGCATGTAAACAAACATTTTAGAGGGCAAGGTGCTGATGGCCCAACTCAGAGTTTCCAGCAGAAACTGCCTGTAATGAGAGAGTTGCTGTGAATCCAGAATGGGCCAGCCCGACCCACCCTTTTTAGGGAACTGTGGAAGGTTGGTATAGCGGCCCCTGCCTCTGCCTGTTACGGGCAATCTGCAAGAGACCCTCAGCCCTCGTAGGCCTAGCATGGCATGTACCAGCAACTGAAGAGCGGCAGGGACCAGGAGTACCTGGGACCTGATAAAACTGGGGAAGGCCGCGCAGCAGACTCTATCCTGTATCTGGAGGACACAACCTCCTGAATCCACCAGAATAAGGCGAGATGCCTTCTGATAATAGCAAGGTGCTGCAGCCATCCCCTCACCCAGACGGGCGAGGGCGCCCCATCATGCTTGAGGGGGTTTGGTGGAAGATTTGGGCTTAGCCCCGTCGGAGGGGCCAGGGCATTGTCTGCCGCTCGTGGGGCAGGAGTCAGCACGAAAAAACCCGGAAGGACACCCCTGGTTCCTGTTCAACACTAAGGTAGGGGGGAGGAGGGGTGCCTCTGCCCCGAGGGGGCCGAGACGGCCGTCTGCGTAGGGGTGATTTGCCCTTTTTACCGAACAGGTCCAGACGGGCCCCAAATAGGCGTCGCCCTCTAAAGGGAAGCCCAGTAAGTCTTTTTTGTAGAATCGTCAGCACCCCACGGTCGCAGCCAGAGCAAGCGACATATAGCTACTGCAAGGGCAGAAGTTCTTGCACACATTGTGATAGCGTCCTCCAGCGCTAATAGAATAAATTTTACAAATACATCACAATTGGAGAGTGCATTAAACACCTCCCAGGGGAGATCCTCGGGGTGATGATCAAGCAACTTTCTGATGAGGGCTCTAGCGGCCACTGCAGTAATAGCCACGGCACAGACCGGGCGCAGCGCCGTCCCTGCACAAGAAAAGGCATGGGAGGCCAACAGCTCAATGCGCCGGTCCTCAGCATCCCGAAGGGTACTATAAGCAGGGGTTGTAATAAAGGGGGGATTAGGGACTCCTATGATCGGCGCGTCCACCACGGGGGGTGATGACCAGCAATTAACCACCTCAGGGGGAAAAGGGTATTTCCTATCCCAGTCCCCTGGAAGTTTACTGGGGCATTCCCATTCCTTGAGCACAAGGGCATGGAAATGAGCCTGCTCTAGAAATTCCAAACGTGCGGTCGCAGTATGGAAACGCTCCCCTCTAGGCTTTGGGACCTGACCGGGGAGGGAGATAGACAGTGCCTTAAAGACCTTAATCAACAAGACGTCAGTGTCACACTGGCCCCAGTATTCAGGGCCAGAATCGTCATGACTCCTCGGGCTCTCATCAGATGAGCCTGAGTCAGAGAACAACTCCCCTTCATCAGAAAGGGTATAGTCACACGGAGTAGTAAACTCCACGGTTCTCATAGAAGATACAGAAACATGAGGCGACAGGTGCCGCTTCTTACCAGGGCCCATTCGCTCTGATAACCTAGCAATAATCTGTTCAGCCGTAGGCAGTCTGGAAGGACCAGCAGGCTGCAATTCCCCTCTTGTAGGCGACTCAGCAGGAGAGAGATTTAAGCCTGGGGAGATAGGCGAATTGAAGCTAGGTGTAGCCACTGGCCGACCTGGTGGTAGGGCCAGTGCTTGCTCGGCACAGGGTACACAGACCCGTGCCCTGCCAGCATGAGCATGGGGTTGTCCACACACTATACACAGCCGGTCTTGTCCCGGAGGGACCCCGGTCACATAATTCTGAGATGCCTCCATATGGTGATTATTCAAGGCACAATATGCCAGTAGGGAATTACACTATAAGTAACCCTGGATGCCCCAAGGACCCGCTAGGGAAGTGGGAGAGTATTACAAGGCCCGCTATAATTTTACACCGGGCCGGGAGAAGCCAATGGTGTTCACCAGTCTGAAAGACATAATGGGAATAAAGGGTGTCAGAACCATGCGCAGTAATCAAGGATCATGAAAATCGCCCGCGAGGGCACTTACAGACCAAGGGAGGAGGAGGACTGCTACCACGCGTGTGTGCGACCAGCATCAAAATGGCGCCAACGAACTTCAAAGGGCGGGCCAGAGCAGCTGTGACCCGGAGCGCGCCAAACCAGGTCCCCGCCCCCCCGAAGCTCTGAGATAGTTTCAACGTTGTCATGAGGAGCGAAGTGTATGACACACTTAGAAAAAATGATTTGCCAATGAAGACGCCGCCGCTCGGCGCAGCACATCCAGTAAGGGAAGAGGTGCGCGCGGCAGCGACAGGTACATAATAAAAATGCAATAGCGCGTTTCTGACACCAGGAATACCAGTCAAAGACAGTACTAAGGCCATAAGCGTGTAAACATACACTGAGACCACCACACCCCCCCCCCCCTTTCTTTCCCCCCGAGCTACGGGGGGAACGAGGGAGGATGGCGACCCTTTGAACAGGGTCCACCGCTACACGGGGTATGGGGCAATAATGCGGGAGGGGCATCCACTAGAGGCTCACCATCAGCCTAAACAGCCTAACTTTTGGTGGGGGACTGCGGTGGAGCATGGCTCCATGAGCACGCATGGTGCTGCCTACCTTCACCCGACCAGGGTGGGAGTAGTCCAACAGGATCGCAGGCTTTAATAGCCCCGCTCACCTGCGAGAGAGTGATACTTCATGTCTTCGCAGTCAGCACTGCAGAGAAATCTGGAGATTTGTGGGAGGTCCCTGGGTATTTGAAGGGCCGGGAGGAGCCTGTTTTTGCATGTCTCTGCAGTGCAGCGCCATCTGGCGGAGGATAACCCAAGTGTAAGCATTATATCTGGAGCAGGACGTACTGTATACTAAGAATAAAAAGGGTACAGGGCTGATAACCTATTGTGTCAGGTGGCCCACCGGATCGCTCTCTTCCCCTTGTAGGCTGGGTGCCCTCCAGCTAGGGAGGGCTGGCAGCATTATGTGTCTGTAGGTGTCCCAACTGGTCAACTGTCAACAAGGGCCACCACAAGGCAAACATAAGGTATTGGTGCTGGAAGGTGAACATGCACCTGCATACCAACCTCACTCACAGAGTGCATCCTGTGCTACCCCTGCCTGCTTGTGCAGTGGAACACCTAACTGCTCTACAGGGACCTAGGGGTAGGGGAGTATATTATCTTATGTCAAAGCCAGCGGATATCCTGCCCCTAAACCACAACCCCTCCACATCCAGTGTCCTAATTTGAGGCTCCAAACTATCTGGAGCGAGCGCAGATGCTACCCTTGGTTCAGGCACACTTCCACACCCAGCAAATCAAAGGGGCTGGGGACAGGAGCATGCCCGCATCTGGGGACCCGGCTGCTTTTTGTCCTGATTGCCGAATGTAGAGCCAATTCCTGAGCATTAATAATTATGCAAGAATAAAACACGCATGAAACACGCTGCGCTTAGGCTCCTTTTTTGTTGGAATATGCTTTTAATACGATAACCGTAAAAAGTTACATTATATGAAACATCAGGATTTGAAGATGGATTATCTTTATCAATCTGGGGGGTTGCACAAATCAGGGCATCCCAAATCTGGATGCCCCAGTGGTAAGGAACAAAAATTTGGGATAGTCAAAATCCAGGGTTTTGTTCCACTTCAAAGTCCCTGTCTAGGCACAGATAAAAAAAAAAACAATAGATACTCACTATTAGTCCCACTCCCCCTGGAGCCAAGAGCTGTCCCATCGAGTCAGTCGTGGTGACTTGTAGCTCCTGCTCCATTTACTACATTGGAGGGAGTGTGCTAGCTTGCCCCCTTTATTGAAATGAATAAAGCAGGTGGCCAGGTGCTTTGAGATGATGTGAGAAGGTAGCCAGGCTACCACAGGCCATGGTCTTGAGTGGGGATGGTGCTGTCTGGATAGTTTTAAACCCTTAGTATAGTGCTGCACGGGACTATAGGCGAGCATTTATTCCCTTTTTTGCCCAGGCACTTCACAAATGGATCTAAAAGTTATTCACTGGGATAGTATATGAAGGATGACCCCACCAGACAGTATACAGGACAGAACTTTCTACTGCGTGGATTAAAAATAAACATACTGACCTTCAAATACATAAACCTTGGAGGAGAAGTAGAGGCCGATTGGAAGCATGACCATTAATATGGTGAAGAAGAGTAGAGTCTTTAAAGTAGAAACTAAAGAGCCATCATTCCTGCAGAGACAAGTAGAACTCATATAATCACACTATTATTGGTGTCACATTAGAGCATACTAGATATAAATGACATCTGTAAGCTTTCCTTCCCAGCAGCTCATCAGTCCAGATCTGCTTTTTCAAAAATGTACCACAGTACCAAGTATTACCTGTTCTGCGCAATCTTTCCGTCACCTTGGCTGAAGATGGGTATGGTATCTGAATTTGGCCCACAGAGAATCATAGTGTTCGGATCTGGGCCATAGGTCTGCTTTAAAAAGATCTGGAGCCAGCCTTTCAGTGCCAACCCTCTGCTATCACAATACAGGAAGCATATCAAGGCTCTGGCACACCTGCCTGCACACTCCAACTACTGTTATAACAAGCAGCGGCCACAGCTCTTGTAGACTATCCCTTCACATCTCTGTTGCCCATGAACTAACATTGCCTATTTCCAGGATGTTAAAAATGAAGAGCCACTGTGCTACAGTTAAGTCACAAGTTGATGGTCAGCTCACCCCCCAATCACAGTGCAGATGGTCACTAGGTAGAGTCGCCACATGATCAGGAGGAGACACTGTCACCAGCTGCTGGACACCGTCATAAAAAATAGATCTTGAGGGGCAAAAATGCATCTTTATCTCAGAAGTCAATTTAAGAAAAAAAAAAAACACTGTGACAAATTAAAGTGATAGAACAGGAAAAGCCAATTGTTTTGCACTGTCCTAAACCGTTTTCCCATCTTTAAATTAAGCAGAAATGGCCGAGATAGAGCTTTACAGTTTCAAATTAGGACGTTCTGTGAAGCATGTGGGCATGGCCCTTGGAGCTGGCTTTGGTCCAGGGTGGGCAGCGAGAGGGTTTGCAATGAGGCGGTTGGGTAGGGTGGAGGGATGGGTTAGCTCTGAGAGCACCATTCAAGCTATCAGTAGAGAGGGGGCTTGATCTAGACTAGCTCCTTGAGCCAGTATTGGTGAAACTTAGCGATCACCCTTCACACTTAACTTCCTGGTAAATTTAGTATATCTGTATCTTATCTATTGTCTATTTTTACTATGATGTGCCACGTCATGATTATTGTCTTATTGTAAACTGTATGCTGCACGAGGTTGCCCCTGGAGTGATGTATATTTTTTGAACTGACCAGAGCATTGCGGTCAGACAATGTATTTTCACGCTGTAAAAATGATCATCCTTAACTTATATTACATGCTACTCCAATGTATGGTTGCACCAATTGTCAGGAATGCCTCTCAAGCACCTCTTAGACTTACATGGTAACTTTTTTACCTTACTATAGTGCTGCTTATAGGTACAGTTAGAGTTACTGATATCATTACTATATACTCTTCATTATTTTTTGAGGTGCCAGGACTATCCTGAGGACGGCTGCATGGTCACACAGGGACTTTCCCTCAATATATCCTTTTTATGGGTTGTATACACTAGTGTCACACATCATAGTTGTACTTGTTTACCATATTGCACTATATTGTACAGCACTGATTTATGTAATTTATGTATATATACTAATACAGCTTTTTTGCATTACTAAAAGATTTGGTTTGGAGTGCATTTTTCCCAATCTTGTATACTATTGATATAATTGAGGTACATTGTGGTGGGGTACCTCGGGACATTTGCACCCATAGCTGATTATTCTCGATTACTCTGTATGTATATGTTCTTTGGTGTGCTTGTTATCCAATTGTTTATTCCAGTATTGGTGGCCCACATTGGCAAGGTGGCTCTAGAGGGGCAGACAAGGAAGTGTATTTCCTCATTCATTGCACCGAAGTAAAAGGAAGCACAGTGTTGGAGGAATACTTGGCAAGGTAAGTTGCTGTTTATTTTATTTAACCTTTTGCATGCAAAATCCCTGTAAAGGCGCTAAACACTCTTCAGGAAATCATGGAGGCTTTAGAGACTAGCTGTATTTCTAGCTGAAAGCTGCTTCAGCAATCCATAATGCTGTTAAAGTTTAGAGTATGTTCACCCCTTATTAATGGCTAATTCAAAATTAATACAGGGAGGAAACTTTTTATCCATTTTCTGTAAGCACTATTCGGCTTTTTTTCAGTTATCTAATACAAGCTTAGCTTCTAGATTTAAAAAATGTAAGGGCCATTTTTTAAATACACTTTAAGGGCCCGCAATAAAATGTGAAAACGCAAACAGACTGAAAGCAAGCTTTAATCTTAAAGCAGCACATGTACCTTTATGTATATGCAAATCCAACCAGTGGTGAGGCAGGTAGAAGTGGAATGAACAAAAGTGGGCAAAGGTGAGGTGAGCAGAGGCAAGCCAGGAAGTGAGAGTTGAGGAGTGGTTAGCAATGGAAAAATGGGCACAGGTGAGCATAGCAGGGGTATGTAGGCAGAGATGAGAAAGAGTATGAGGAGAAGAGGTAAACAGAGGTGGGTAGAGGTGAAACAAGAAGAGAAGTGATGAACAGATTTGAGGTGGAAAGAGAAGAGCAGAGGTAAGCTGGGACAACAGGGAGAGGGGCGGTAGAGGTAGGCAAAGGTGATAAAAGAACAGGTAGGTTGGGAGGAGGGTAGGCAGAGCACCAGAAGCACACGCGCAACAACCAGCCAATTACCGAAATACATTGGTTCATCACTTCCTGATTTGGGAATTAGTGATGCAGGAAAGGCAAGCTCAGTTCTCCAACTTCCTAGAGGTGCAGGGGGCCACAACTGATGGCAGCGCAGGCCGCAGGTTGTGCATCCCTGTTGTAGACAGTGCCTTCTGGCTTCTGAACACTTAAAGTGGACCAACACCCAGGATTTTGACTATTGTGGGTCTTGGTCCACTTCGGTGGGGCACCCCCGATCGGGGTGCCCCGCTGTGTGAAACCCCCCCGAACCCCCCGAAAAACTCACCTCTCCCCCGCTCCCAGCGCCGACGGACAAGCCTTTTGACAGCCGCGGACAAGCGGCTCCTCCGCCGCCGCCTCCCACGCATCACTCTTGACGCGCGCGCCCGCCATTCACAGACGGCCGGCGCGGGCACGTCTAGAGGGGCGCGAGGGAGGCGGCGGCGGCGGGCCGCCGAAGACAAGGTAAGGGGATTTGGGGTGTTTGGGGGGGGGGGTTTCGAGATCGGGATGTCCCGCGGGGAGGGAGGTGATCGGCCCGGGAATCTTATAGATTCGCGGGCCGATCACGGGAGGGTGACGGTCCACTTTAATTTGTTCACTAGAACATGGATTTGTGAGCCCAGGTAAATATAATTCAGCATGCAACTTGTATTGTTTGCAGTATCCTGAATACTCCACAGTAGCCCACCAATGCTAGGCATGCTATGACTGGGCACATGGACTGCTGAAGTGAGAAGGGGGCCAGTAAATTAGCCTATTTTTGGCATTTTTCCCAGGGGATATGCGGCATCCATAATAAGGATCCAGGGTGAGGAATGCTTTGTCCACTTAAATGCTAAGGAGAGGGCAGCAGAACCCAGGGCCATGTTTCAAACTGGACGGCAGTGCTTTGGTCAAAACATAGCAGTAAACATTTACTATAGATATTGGTCTAAACAATGGCCTGTATTTATTCTATACACATGGTGCTAACAGGAAGAATAGAAACCAGTTCCTACAAACTAGTTTCTGCAGGATAACCTTTAAACCAAAACATTACAGGAGCAAGCAAGGCTACGCAAGGACCAACAAAAGTTATTGTCTAAACATCACAGACAATGTAATGGGTAAAGAAAACCCTGACCAACATTTTAAAGGGAATTAGATTAAACCACATAGCAAGTCATTAAAGGAAAACTGCCCTTTTGTCAGGTTTTTGGTGTTCTGCCTTATTTTCCCTCTTCTAGAATGTAAAATAAACATGTTAGAATTGTGCCCCCAGACCTATGATTTACTTATCAGCATGCCGTTTATTCGTTATATTCCTGTGTGTCTGTGATCCTAAAGTAGGAGCGGCTTTGCTGGTCTTGAGTAAAGACTAAGGGCTACAAGTCCCAGCATCCCTCCACTGCAACAGGTGAGCTAATCAGCAGCTTTGGCTAAATCACAAGTTATCTCCCCAGACGTGAACACTGCCAGTAACCGTTTAGCAACTGGAACAAAAGACTGTGACTCCCTCCATCTACAGAGGCTGGCGTTTCCTGATTGATCTATCTATGCATGTGAGCTGAGCACTCACGGCCGAGCCGAGTTTGAATTAGAGTACATTGGAATAAACCTGTGGTCTTTGGCTTGCTAATCGTCTAATTGGCTAAGGCAGAGCCAGGAAGTCTCATATGTATTCCAAGAGACCACTTTGGTATATGTTGCTAATAGTAACACATTGTTGATACATAAAATGGTTTTCTTTTAATACACAGTTGCAAACTGATAAAAAACAAAGAAAAATAGATACGTTCAGAACATTGAGTACATCACTTTGGCAATAATGCAAATTTTTAAAAATGCTATTGAAAGTGGAATTTCACTTTAAGGCAAAACAAAACCCACCAGTGCACACACCCTGGAATCTAAAAGATTTCAGGGTCAGCCGCTGGCTTTACGATGGGGCATCCCAAATCAGGATGCCCCAATGTGTGAAACCCCCCAGAACACTTCTATTCAGTCAACTCTTCCTCGTTCCTAGGGCACATGCGAGGGCTTACGTCTGATGAGAGCCATCAGCAGTGACATGTCATTCGGCAAACGGTTCTCAATGTTTTCAATAGGGAGCAGGTGGTGCTGCATCCCATGCAGCATGCACGCACTCCCATCCCAGCCATTCAGATAGGCTGAAGTCAATGAGAGTCATTTGCGAATGACATAGTCACACCAGGAGTCTCTCATTGGACGAGAGCCTGTGTATGCACTGTAGGAACGAGGAAGAGGTGAGTGAATAGCGGCAGGATGCACCAGAAGAATGGAACAAATCCTAGTAAGGTCAAATTCCTGGGTTTTGCTTTTGCTTTAAACTAATGTGACTGATATTGCATTGTTTAGGCTCAGCAAGCAGTATCCCAATTTGAGATGCCCCATAAAGAGGGATACTGTAACCTAGTTACAATCCACCCTGTATTCATTGTGGCAAAGGAAGTCCATGCATAGACATCCCCTTTTGTATGTAGCACAGCAGCGGAGGAGGGGGTGCCCCTGGTGCACAGCAGCGGAGGAGGGGGTGCCCCTGATGCACAGCAGCGGAGGAGGGGGTGCCCCTGATGCACAGCAGCGGAGGAGGGGGTGCCCCTGGTGCACAGCAGCGGAGGAGGGGGTGCCCCTGGTGCACAGCAGCGGAGGAGGGGGTGCCCCTGGTGCACAGCAGCGGAGGAGCACTTCCTGCAACAATAAATACAGGGGGGGTTGTAGCTCAGTCACAGCAGAACAAACCAGGGATTCTCACTAACCAGGGTTTTATTCCTCCTGCTTGGGGCATCCCGATTTAGAATGTCCTGTCCCCCAAAGATCAACCCCAAACTTACCTCTTCCAGGTTCCCACGTGGGCTGCTCAGCAGTGCTTGTTCCCATTCAAATTTTCTTTGTTGCACCTTTCAGGACCGCTAAGGAAATCTAAACGGAGTGCTCGCCCAGGTGGCATGCCTGCCCCTGTCTCCAGCTGCATGCACACCCACCCAGCTGCAAAGCGGAGATACGACGTGGGCACATCAAAACAGGCTATAAGGAGGGTTTTCCCCAGCAGGGCATCCCAACTGGGGATGCCCCAAAGAGAGGTAAATCAACTACTTTAAGAGTCTTATAGACTCGAGGGGAGGTGTTGCTCCTTATTAGTGTGTTTCCAGCGGTAGGAAAGGCAGGGGCCCTCTCCCTCTGGCCTATAACACAGGACGGGGGCCCTGACATATTGCCCCAACTCAGACTATAGGCAAGTCACCACTTCCTCGTTCATGGTGTATGGCACAAAATAGCAGGTAATCATGTGCCTGTTGGTCACCAATTTAAATTTACCAGTGGGCTTGCACATCCAACCTGAAGGGCTTCCATTGGTCATGTGATTAAAGTGGACCAAAACCCAGGATTTTGAATATCATGGCTCATTGTCCTTGCCCCCAGGGCACCCCGATCGCAGGATGGCCCAGTGTGTGAAACTCCCCAGGTCGCCCAATCTGACTTATCCTTTCCCAGCCCTATGGTGCATGTGCAGCTTTTCAGCACGCTCGAATCCACTCCTGCCCCTTCGTCGAGCAGATCCGAGTGCACTGGCGGCTGCTGCTCACGTATGCGCCACTGGACCTGGGCTGAAGATTATATCTGGCGACCTGAGGGGTTTCACACAGAGCATCCCGATCCTGGATCCCCTCAAGCAGCCTGGGATATCAATGGATTTTGGTCCACTTTAAGCACTAACTGACCATAACTGCCAAACAGCAACTAACAGATCCCATGACAGGCACCTAGCTGAGCTGGAATACGAGCTCACCCAAAGCTGGCCAGGCAATGGGAACAGAAACTGCTGCACAGAGCTTTGGGGGGGGGGGGGGGGGGGCACATGACACAACAATGGCTGCTGACAGAGGAATGGAACCCTATCCTGCACCTGTCTCCCGCTCCCAATGCGGCTCCTCTCCCCCATTTCTGCCTCAGCACAAAACACACTTCCTCGTCGTCTCCCGAGCGCCACTTACGGCATGAAATCTGGCGGCGGCAAACTGGCCGCGTTCAGCGTCGCTCTGTCCAGTCTCTCCATGTTACTTCCCACACCTTCCAGGTTAAACGCACATCGGAGACGTCACTGTCATGTGTCTGGATGGTCATGTGACTTACAGGCTATCAGCTTCTTCCGGGAGGCGGGGTGTTGCGTTGTGGTGACTTCGCGCGCTCTTCAGATCCCTCACTGTAACGGCGGCTATTGCAAAGTTTAATCATGGTCGCTATTCTGAGGATGGGGGGAATGTGGGTGATGCTGCAGGCTGTGACGGGCGTGTGACACCGCAGTGTGGCCGGTGTAGAGACACAATTGAATATTAATGGGTCCTGGTGCACATATTAAAGCATGTCTTTCCTGCCGGCACAGTTGGAGAAGAAAGGTAGCAGCCATTGTGGAACTTCCTCTCTCAGCCATGCTGCTGGCAGGATTCTACTTACAATGCTTAGTAACAGGACCCCAGCAGCACTTCCTGTTTGCAAGTGGCCTGCAAATGCATGAGCCGCCATTTTGTTTCTAAAATTTACTACAGGAAGAGTTAGAAAATGGGAAATTAATTTTTATGTGCAGCATCTAAATTGCCCTGGGGGAGGATATATATTAGCGCTGTTTGTTGTGTTGGTCTGGTCATTTTTGACTGTTGGTTTGATTTAAATGTAACTTGTGGAAGGATGGCAGTATTCCTGTCTCCCTTTAAAATTGAGGTGAGAGATATTATAGAAAGCACATAGTGTAACTGATATAATTTAATGGTATATTTAAAGCGGACCTTCACTCTGATTAAGAGTCTATCTTATATGTTTCCCCCACACTGTACATACAGATTGCTCACATTAAAAATCATCCTACCTGCATCTACTGCATGTTATGAGCCTTTAAACATCCAAGATGGCGGCTTATGGAAGCCGCCATTTTATCAGGCAGCCTGCAAACAGGAAGTGCCTGCAAACAGGAAGTGACTGTGCTGCTCTGCATTCTGGGACTGCTGACCTTTCCCTGACCCCAGCTCTGCTCTGTCTGAGCAAAGCACAGCTATAACCTGCCCCCCTGTACCTTATCCCACTCTCCTCAGTAAGTGTGATGCTTCTGAGTCAAGATGGCGGCGCCCGTATCCTAAATTTCTGAACAGAGTTGCAGCTCAGTGGGGGAAAGAATAATAAGTTAGTGACTAAAAATGTTAAATATATTAATTTTAGATGCTGGGGAATCGTTTTTTAAGAGTTTGGGCTTTTCATTAAATCATGATGAAGGTCCGGTTTAAGATGCAGTCACAAAAGATCCAATATCAAAATCATGTTTTTAATAAATAATCGTAGATGCACAAAGCCCACATTAGAACGCTCCACTGCCCCAGCCATCAGGTTAAATGAAGTCTCAGTTTTCTGATCCTGGAAGTTTGCCATTAAAGTGGACCAAAACCCAGGATTTTGGCTATCCTGGGTTTTGGTCCTTTCCTCAGGGGCACCCCCTGTGTGAAGCCCCCCAGGATGCAGAGACCTGCTCACCTCTTCCCGTTCCCATGGTGTGTCTAAGAGCAGCTGCTCTGATGGCTGCATCCTCCGCTTTCCTCTAACAGGGAGCATGCCCGCGCCAGCCATTCACAAATGCCCGGCTAGAGGGAGAGCGGGATGCGGCCACTGCTCTTAGATGTGCAGTGGGACTGGGAAATGAGGTAAGTGAATGGGGTGTTTCATGCAGCGGGGCATCCCGATTTTGGATGCCCTGGGGGG
Organism: Gastrophryne carolinensis; assembly: GCA_027917425.1. Taxonomy (NCBI): domain Eukaryota; kingdom Metazoa; phylum Chordata; class Amphibia; order Anura; family Microhylidae; genus Gastrophryne; species Gastrophryne carolinensis. The sequence continues at coordinate 99,761,202 of CM051235.1, read as the reverse complement.
GGGGTCGATCATCCCAGGAGCAAGCTGGGTTTTGGTCCACTTTAACAGCGTGAAACTTTATCCTTTAAAGAGGAACATCAGAGGCCCTGCATGCGAGTGCCACTCTTTGGGGCATCCCGAATTGGGATTGCTCCACTGTGTGAAACCCCAGTTTCACTCACCTTTCAGAGCTCTCCCCACTTCGGCCGCATCCCCACTAACTCTTTCTGAATGGGTGTCGCAGGCACACCACGGCTAGGAAGTTAGCGGGGGATCCGGCTGGTGACGCACTTGGCTCCCTTTGGTGCCGCCTGACAGCTTAGCTATCAGTGGAGTCGAATGAAGCCTTGTAAAGGTGAGCGTGCTGTATGGCTGAGCGGGCTCAAGTGGAAGGTGAGTGGATCGGGCGACCTGGGGGGTACACACAGCAGGGCATCCTGATTTGGGATGCCGCTGCATTAATGAACTACACCCTGAAAAGTCAGATTTGGGTGTGTTGCTACTCCCTGGATTCTTCATCCAGAATGCAGCCTGAAAAATGTTCCACAAAACACGTCATAGCTCTTAAAGGGGACCAAAACCCACTGAACTTGTGAAATAAGTTTGGCCAAAGCCCCTGCTGATACTACATTCTTAGAGTGTAGAACTAGAAATGGATAGTTTTCCTGCTTTAAAGGCATAATATGAGGTTGAGCACATATTATTGGGAATAATACAAACTTCATTACGATCGAGAATCTGATAAGCACATGAGCTTTATATTGGTGCCCAGTGATAGCAGGAATCTTTTTTGGGTAGATGAACGTTTGAACAGAAACTGACTTTTAATATTATTTTTTTTAGCTCAGCAGTTGTTTTATTACTTTATTCATAAGAAGGACTTCTCAGAACCGGAGCATGTTAAAGTGTTTGGCAAATCAAAAATGAAAAAATAAATCGGTAGTTTATCTTTTATCGAGTGTCTCCAATGCTCTACATTCTCTTCTGTCTGCCTCTTTAGTGAAGAAATCACTTCCTCATTTAGCTTTCAGTCCCCACCCCGCTGACCTGGTCCATTAATCAACCTTTAGGGGACCAAGAATGGAAACATCCTCCACTCTCTGCCCAGGCGTCCTGATTGGCCAACTCTCTCTGCAGCTCTGAAACCCCGCCCACTTTCCTCTCACATGCATCACAGTGTGCTGACATCACATCGCTGTTGCCCCCCCACTGTTTCTCCATTTTTTCTATACAGGATCTTTTTGAAAACTGATTAAAGTTTAGTACAGCGCAATATGTAGCCAGAAACAATATGACAGCAACCAGGCTTGCCTTTAGTATAACTTTAAAAGGCGGGCAACTAAATTAATAAATGGAATGAGGGAACTAGAGTACCCTGAAAAAATGTTCAAATTAGGTTTATTTAGTTTGAAATACAGATGCCTGAAAACGCCAGGGCAATGGACTGGATTGTGGGGGGCTGGTAAGCTGGTATGTGAGCACACATCAGATAAAGGTTGTGGGATGGAACCGCCTGTAGTTACCCGCTTGAATTGGTGTAATTGGCATAACTAGCAGGGGTTGGTGTTATTGCAGAGGTGTCAACAACGATTCACTTTTTAGGGTAATGGGCATGTTGGGGGTACGTTTTTTAGGAAATGATTTACCAGCAGGCTTTTGAGGAAAAGTAATTTCTGTCTCCCCAATAGGTTATACATGGCGCAGGTCAATTGTGTACTGTAAATGTATAATATTTATATAGTAATTCTACCCCACACAAACTCCTCTCTTCTATCTCCCAAGTCATAATCCCTCTATATAACAGTAACTGACACTATATTTAAAAGAACAAAACAAAACACAAGGCTTTCATCACTGTGAGCTGTGCTGTAGAACTGCGACACCCAGCATTACATACTGCTCCCATCACTGCAAAATAACACTAATCTGTGTAGTCATTACACGGCCTCCATCAGATACCACAATTACCTCTCAGTAAGCAACTGCCGCACTCTCAGTATGTGCCTCCATCTTAAACCCTCCAATAATGCTCCACTAGTTTCTCTCTTTTGCGTCAGCAAGAAGGGAACTGTTTTTGTGGGTGCTTACAGGCCTAATTGCACTGGTGACTGGGTCGCAAGGGGAGGTAAAAATAGAGCAACTGCCTGGACACCGGTGAGTTATTGGGGTACAGCATGAAGTTTGGTGTGAACAGGGTGCAGTGTGAGAGTTGTGATTACTGTCAGGTAGATTTAAAGATACTGTAAGTCATACATCAGGGGAAAAAAACAAAAGGGTACTTATCTTTTGTCCTGTGTCGGTGGTCACTGCAGGTTCAGCGCTCCAGACCTCTGCACTGTCCGGGGCCTGTTCTCTTCGTTCCACAGACCAAGCCCCCGCCATAAGTCTCAGGGGGTGTGGCCACACCCTCTCCATTCCCTACAATAAAGAGGGGGGGGGGGTGTAGGGCCTCGCCGACTGAATTGCAAAGAATGCAATTTTGTCCTGCCATCAATCCCGTCCCCTGTGTCTGGCCCCAGATGGTGTGGGAGGCGGGAGCCTGATAAAGGGATCGGGTGAGGTCTGGAGTGCCCGACCTGCAGTGATCAGTAGTGCAGGTCAAAAGGTAAGTCCCCCTTTGTTTTTTCCCCTGCTGTATGACTTTAAGTTGGTTGAAGTGTTTAGGAGTGAACCAAGATGTCGACATTCGAGAACATAAGAATAACATACTCATATGCTGATTATGTGAAACACCCAGTGTGCTGCATGCAAGTCAACCGCGGCTTTCTTCCACTTCTATGCGCTAACCAAAATCCTGCTTTCACTGTAGTATAATAAATATCTCCCAATATGTTCACTTTCAGAGTCTTACTTCAGAGATTACTAGGGCTGGCAGCTCTGCCCAGTATATTATATTGGCTCTAAGTAGCTTTAAACCTCAACCTTGAGTGCCTCCAACTATTCTCCAAAACCCATACAGAGAGTATTGTATAATAATATTGTGCTACATAGACCAGACAATGCAGGAGGAATCTCAACCTGTGGCTTTCATATCTGCACCAGGGCTGTGAAGTTTCTTTGATTTCAATTCGCTGAGCACAAGTCCCATGTGTGCTTCTTTCTGAAGCAGAGACAACGTGTAGTGCTTATTTTTGATTGGAATAATTCCTGATGTGCTAAGCTGTGCCCAACCCGTTTCGTTATGGGACTTAAAGTGGACCAAAACCCACAGAGATCAGTCCAGAAATCCTTAAGATTCCCCGGCCCATTGATTCCTTTCCCCTGGGGCATCTAAAAATAAGGATGCCCTGATGTGTGAAACCCCCCAGGTCGCCCATAAACTAACCTTTCCCGCATGGGCGGGCAGCGGCCGCATCCCTGCTATCCCTCTAGCAGGGCGCATGCACGCGCCAGGTATTTGTGAATGGCCGGCATGGGCACACTCCCTGTTAGAAAATAGCAGGGGATGCGGCTGTAAGCACGCTTGGATCCGCTTGTATTTGATGATCTCCTTGGCGACGGGGCTCGAGCAGATCCGAGCTCGCTGATTGGATGAGCGCCCGCGCATGAGTCGAAAGGCCAGGGAGAGGTGAGTTTGTTCGGGTGACCTGGGGGCTTTCACACAACGGGGCACCCTGATCCCAAATAGGGATGCCCCGTCTGGGAGGAACAACACCCAGGATAGTGAAAATCCTGTGGATTGTGCCTCTTTGAAGAGATGCCGCTCTTCATTCTGGGATTGCTGTCCCTTTCCTGACCCCAGCGCTTCTCTGTCTGTGCAGAGCATAACTATAACCCCCCTGTATTTGAACCCCTCTCCTCAGCATATGATGCTTCTAAGGCAAGATGGTGGCAAGATGGGGTTGCAGCCCAGTGGGGGAAAGAATAATAAGTTAATTGTGGATGCTGGGGAATAGTTTTTTTAAGGATTTGGTTTCGGTTTAACAATATCACACAGCTGCTTTGGCAGTAACAACTAGAGTGGCGGTATATTGTTCATACCGTTGAGCAAAACCCCATTTGAGGACCTTACAGACAGCAATGGCGATTGCCTTCTCTGTTTGGTAAACAAGACAATAGGAACAACTATTTAACAAGGATCAAGTGTTTTCTTGCTATTTTAAAAGATAAAATGTTGATTCCCTTGTGGAAGACTTAAAGCGGACCAACAGTCAAAAATGAATTAAATCAGACAAACACAACAAACAGGGCTTCAATGCATCCCTCCCCAGGGTAATTTAGATTGCTGCACATAAAAATTAATTTACCTTTCTCTAACACCTACTGGGATACATTTTGAAAACAAGATGGTCGGTCATGGGCTTGCAGCCCACCTGCAAACAGGAAGTCATGCTGGGCTTCCTGTTACTGTGCATTTCAGTTATGTCAGTTGGGAGAGGAATCTCCAAAATGGCTGCTACCTTTCTTTTCCAACTGTGCCAGGCTGTTGGTCCGGTTTAACATAAAAATGCTCCGGGAACCAGAGCTTTTTCAAGAAATCATATTGTTGGATATCTATGTTCCAACGTGGAATAATAACAGCAGAATGGACATTATTTTAAAAAATGGTTGGATTGTTTACCATAGATCACAGATGCACAATTGTTTTGGGTATAATGGCTGCAATGTCTAGTTTTGCAATTGTTTCACTTCAAGAGGCAGTAAAAAACTGTAGTTTACCTACAGGTGAGCAGAGGTGAGATAGAAATAAGTGGGCAGTGGTAAGGCAGGAAAAGGTGAGATGGACTAAGGTGTGATAGGAAGAGGTAAGATCAGTAAAAAGGTGAGCGCAGTTGAGGTGGGAAGATGTGGACAGTGTTGAGGTGGGCTAAAAGGAGGAGCGCAGAGTTGAGGTAGGAGGGGGTAAGGTAGAGAAAAGTCAGCATGGGTGAGGTGGGAAGAGGTGAGATTAGTAATTAGGAGTGGGAAAAATTGGGCAGGGTCAGACGGGAAAAGGTTATGTGAGATGGGAGGAAGTGATGTAGAAAGAGGTAGGCAGAGCCAAGTGGAGGTGAGGTGAGCAGAGGTGCCGGAGGTTACAACTGATGGCAGTGCACCTCTGGTTTAAACTAATTTGTAGCTATGGTTTAAAGTGGACCAACAGTCAAAAATGAATTAAATCAGACCAACACAGCAAACAGAGCTCATGTGTTTCCCTTTTCAGGGCAATTTAGATTACTGCACATAAAAAGTGATTTATCTTTTTCTAACTTCTGCTGGGGTAAATTTTAAAAATAAGATGGCCGCTCATGGGCTTGCAGGCCACCTGCAAAGAGGAGGCCATGCATGGCTTCCTGTTACTGTGCATTTCAGTTATGTCAGCTGGGAGAGGAAGCTCCAAAATGGCCGCTACCTTTCTTTTCCAACTGTGCCAGGCTGTAGGTCCGGTTTAAGTGTTTGTAAATGTAATTAATTGAAGCCTTATTGACAATGCAGTACATGTTCAAAATAGGCAAACCCCAGAAGTGTTTTTCTGTAGTAAGAGATAGGTAAAAAAAAAGGTTGAGTGGGTTGTTGTGGGAGTGAGGATAAAAGATTAGTAGGAATAACCTAAACATAATTTTTTTTTCTCCACACCAAAAAAAATCTAAGGAATAAAAATAAAAACTGAAAAATATATCCAGAATTCAATTCTCCTAATATTTGGGTTATTCTGAATTGCTATTGCCAAATGTTCCATTGTAATGTAAAGTAGCAGGAAAAGCAGGCAATGCTGGTGAGTAGCATTTCTTGTGTGAAAAGAGCTAGACCCTGACTTTTGCAGTAGTGTTAGTGTACAAAATCTTGGACATAAGTGATGTTTTTTTATAAGTTATTAGCTGTTCATGCTGTAACAAGCGTATGTTGGGGGATATTCCACAGATTTATAGTTCTTTAGTATTTTACCTGAAATATTTTTCCCCATATTTTTTATATTGGACATTTATATATTTATAGTTAATCATGTCCCTTTTTAGACATCTCCTCTCAAGACTAAATAGATTTAATTATCGCAATCTTTCTTCATAACTAAGATCCTTCATTCCCCTTGTAGGGAGGCAATATTACATCCCTGGCCCGTGATTCCATGCCTTTTTGAATGCATGATAATACTTATATACTGTTATTTAGCCCGTGGTCTACCAGTACCCCAAGATCTTTCTCAACAAGTGACTCTCTCAGTTTTACTCCCTCAAGGACATATGTGACCTGCATATTATTAGGCCCCAAGTGCATCGCTTTACATTTATCCACACTGAACTTTATTTTCCAGATAGTGCCATTAATTCCACTATCTATATCATTTATAACCAATTTTTTTTATATATCAAGGGAAACAAACAAAAAGGGGGATCTCTGCATTATCCAGTTACTCCTGATGACCCTCTCATATGAGTCTCCCCAATGACTCCCAGGTGACTCCCAAGAGGGAACGAGCAAACACTTTAACCTGTCGACTTCCCTAGCCATAGGTATGTCCTTAGCATTCAAGTCACAGGCCCCATTAGGGAACGTTCTGTTTATATCTGTTGAATAATAAAAAAATACAACAATATTGTTTCAGATTAAAAACATTTTAATTGCTTACAGCGAACTTGAGCCTGAAGTGTTCCAGGGGACTCCCAATGAAAGGGGAGATCATAAATGTACTGTGTAAGGGGGGGGGGGGGCACCGCACCAAGCTCATTACCTGTCTGGGTAGCGACAGTTCCATCAAACTGATGATCGATCGGGATTATTGGCCCCAAAAAGCAGAAGAGGACCACAAGCAGGCTTCCTTTTTTTCTCTGAGTAAGACAGTAGAGGGCCTGCATTGCACCAGGTGTAGGTGAGCCACAAGAAACAGGGGGTTGTACCGCCATTCAGGTCAGACAGGGCCTAAAGACGTCAAATGTCCAATGTCACAAAAAAATGGCAGAAAACTAGCTCCGGTATCGGAGTTGCTAAATGTAAGACAATGGAGCTGCCATGTCTTTGGACCATCATGCGAAGGGGGTGCCCCCATCGGTAGGTTGCTACCGTTGATTTAATGGCTTCCAGCAAGGGTTTTATGATTCTTTGCATCTGAGGTGTGCGTATGGCCAGATTTGGGAGAAGGTTGATTGTGGTCCCATTATAGGAAACTGATTTGGTCTTTAATACTGTAAAAATGTGCACGACAGATGACATCTCTGGACAATTGGGCTGGGTGGTCTGGAGTTATCTGACTCTCAATAAGTTATGTATGCGGATGTTATTAGAGGTTGTTGAAGATAGTGGAGGCGGCTTCCTCTAGTATGATGTTTCAGAGAGACCACATATCTGAATTTTGTTCCTCTATCCTCTCCAACAATGCTTTGGATAGTTACTGAGAAGATTTTGATTGCATCTACGTCAGGATCTCTTATGCTCTACCCGAAGTGTCCAAGTGTTGTTTTGTTGTTCTGTAGATGAGTCCAAGTGTTGTTCTGTAGATGAGTAACTCTGCTCCAGTGTGATAACCACTCACCTGAGAAGAGATTACATCCTGTTGATATTCTCAAATTTTTTCCTAGATGAGGAGGGGGGAATTTCAATAGCATATCTAGATTGTTTTGCTTGGAAAGTGAGGGATCGGGGTCTCCTTTTCCAAAGAAGGCGATGCTGGGTACCATTATGTAGTGGGTGGGCAAGGGGGTGCAATCCCCCGGGAGATAGATTAGTGAGGCAGTCCTCCGCCACCTCTGCCCATAACGTGTCATCTGGCCCAGATCTCTGGGCTGCAATAATATGGCTCCGGTTCAGCTCCTGCCACTATGCCATACTGGGGCCTTCTACTCCTCAGGTCTCCACTGCCAAAGAAATAGGAGATTTCTCAAAATATCCTTCGGGCAGCATACGCTTGAGACCTTCAGGCTCCTCCCACCAAGTGGAACACGTGACCACCAGCCAGAATAAAGTCTTGACTCCTCTTTGTATTCCCCAGTTGTTTCTGTGTTCCTCTGTGAGGTAGGAGCCAGACCACTAGCTCCTGAACCAGGAAGGTTTAGGTAAGTATTTTTCCGGTGCTATGAGCCTGATGGTTCATTTCTCGGTCCCGAAGGTTGTTACTATGCCTGGGGCCCGGGATACCCTATGGGATGCTAGGCCAGATCCCATTCTTTGTTTATTCAAAGGATGTTAAGCTTTGCTTTTCCCTCTTACTGAGGATGATTTATATGGAAGAAGCCGGGGTGACCGGACCCCATTAGGAAAATTTTTCTAAATAAGATTGGAAGGTCCCTTAAGAATTGGTTGCTCTGGGATCCTTTTCCAGCTTAATTTTCACTTGACTTTTTTTTATGGGCGCTTTATCTTTAAGAGGCGGGGAAGAAAGGAATGACGCATTCTCGCTGTCTCTTCCCCGGCTCTGCCAAGTGCAGTCGCGCTTTCCGTACCTCCGATGCGGTCGCCAGGCGGAAGGTGGGGGTCGGGTGCTGCTGATCCCTTTTTTTCCAGGGATTCTTCCCGGATCCCGTTCGCCATGTTCCGGCGGCCGGCAAGGTAGGAGATCGCACGTGCGCTCGCCCATCGTGTTCCTGTTATAACTTCCTATCAGGAAGTTGGGATTCGGGCTTCTTCCTCCCGGGCTACTGACGTCACATTCCAGCACCCGAGGTTTTCCCTGCTCAGCCACAACACGTGCTAGGCCTTAAAGGGACAGCACAGTATTTTGGCAAAACTGTTTAATGGCTTCCCTTTCTAAAATTTTATTGAAAAGGGTTAACAGTCATTGGGATTATGCTCCTGCCTTATTTCGGTGGACTCAGGAAGCAGATGCATGGTGCCTCATACTAGAAGGATGGCAGATAAAGCGGATGACGGTTATATTGAACCTATGTTGGTTCCTATGAAGATTCCTCCACAGAGATACTTAATGTGGATCAGGATTCATCTAATATTCCCCCGGCTGCCGATTCTGGGAGAAGCAGGCCCAGCCTTGCCCTGGTAAGTCACTTTTATTTATTAATAGTGTCTATTTTGGGCATGTTTAGTTTTATTTGGGATATAGCTCTCGCCCCTTTGTTTGCTTATGTCTCTTAGTCTTTGAACCCGGACTAAGCTTCCAAGAATATACCTAAATCCTCTTCTCCCGGATCGAATTCCCATAAAAGGGATAAGAATTATCCCATGTGATAAACAGGGTTTTAGATTCCTATAAATAACCCCTCTGTCAATCTTGCGGACAAGGTGGTTGATAAAATAGCGAAATTACGATCTATTGCGGATAATGAAGAATCGGAAGGATCAGATTACTTCCTCACCTTGGGGCCAGAGGGTCCCGGAGGTTCGGGTAACCGGGTTGAATTTCACGACCTACAGCAGGTCACTTTTTTGATACCTCTTATTATCCGATCACATGGGGGGGGAGGGGGTTGAGTCTTCCCCTGGGGGGGGGGGGGGGGGGAGATCAGGCCTCTGGTTTTATAGCTTTGGCCAAAGGAAGATATTATTCCCTCCGAGAAGCTTACCTTTCCTTTTTCATACGAGTTTACTATCCATTGGCATAGAAGAAAGGATTCGGGCCCAAAGTATAATCATGATGGGCTTTATCCAGATTTGGCACCTGTCTCTTCCTATTCATTTCTATTTTATAGTTACTTAAAGAATATGATTATGGACGAATGGAAAGTTCCATCTAAGATAATATTTGCTGTCTCTAAACCTATGGCCTCACCACCCTGTATGCGTTTGATCTCGGGAGCTAAGCAGTATCGGGCCCGATCAGTACTTGGACCCTAGCTGGGTCACAGGGTGTTTAACTTGCATATCTTTTTACGGAAGAGGATTCAGAATTTTGCCAAAATGCCCTAAGTGGATGTCCTTTGTGCCGAAGTCTCTAAGAGAGCAGGGTTAGCCTTTGAAGATTTTGGGTTCTTTGCGATCCCCTAGATAATAATATAGATTCACTGCTCAAAAAGGGTCTGGCAAGTAGAATCTAATGTTTTAGTCCTATTTTTGCTTCCATTTGTATGATCAGAAAGTTGGACTTCTGACTTCAACAATTAAAAGACTGTCTGTTGGTAAGGGCTAGTCTAGAAGGATTATGAAATCCTTCTTTCAGCTACGGCTTTGGTAACAGATGCCATTAGTTTTTTGGCACAAAAACATGGCTGTAACAAATTCCGTTCGCAGCACTCTCTGATCAAGGACCTGGTCTGGGGATATTGGATCAAAGATGAGTCTTTGTGCAATACCTTTTCAGGGACATTTCTTTTTCGGGCGGATTTAGAAATAGCGGCTAGGGATGAGCGAATCGATCCGGACGAACCCGGATTCGATCCGAATTTCATGAAAAATTTGATTCGGATCGAATCCGGATTTCCCCGCGATTCGATCGCTCGAAGTTTTCCTTTAACATACATTCATTTACATTACAGGCATTCTAAGATGGCGGACGGGATATGTCCAGACATCAACCCCGCGCCAGTGCAAGCTGGGACAGTCACATGCAGCCTATCAGCAGCCAGCAAGCCCGGTGACGTCACAGCGCTATTTAAGTCGGCGGACATCTTGCTTTTCCTCATTTCTCTATTGCATTCGTGAGAGACAGGACGCTGCTGTAGGCAGGGAGAGACAGACAGACAGGGACAGGCTGGAGACAGGCAGGAGACAGACAGAAAGTCAGCGAAAAGCAGGGAAAGTTAGGAAAAATCGGAGGCAGTCACAGGGAGATTTTTTTTTTTTCATCCAGCCTGAGTGTTACTGGCTGGCTGACTGGCTTTGTTAGCGTTTTCAGGCTGCTTATACACTAACTGTGCATATATACTGAACTGATCTCAAGTCTGCTGTGAGGCATCCCATTCTGTGACTACACCAGCCTCTATTTAATACCATAACCATTTGCACTTATTCTAATAGAAATTTGGCCTGATAAACACACTTGCTGTGCATAGTATTACTGCTGCCAGGTGCTCTCTGGTTTTTGGGGCATCCCATTCTGTGACTACACCAGCCTCTATTTAATACCATAACCATTTGCACTTATTCTAATAGAAATTAGGCCTGATAGAGACACTTTTGCTGTGCATAGTCTTACTGCTGCCAGGTGCTCTGTTTTTTGGGGCATCCCATTCTGTGACTACACCAGCCTCTATTTAATACCATAACCATGTGCACTTATTCTAATAGAAATTAGGCCTGATAAAGACACTTTTGCTGTGCATAGTCTTACTGCTGCCAGGTGCTCTCTGGTTTTTGGGGCATCCCATTCTGTGACTACACCAGCCTCTATTTAATACCATAACCATTTGCACTTATTCTAATAGAAATTAGGCCTGATAAAGACACTTTTGCTGTGCATAGTCTTACTGCTGCCAGGTGCTCTCTGGTTTTTGGGGCATCCCATTCTGTGACTACACCAGCCTCTATTTAATACCATAACCATTTGCACTTATTCTAATAGAAATTAGGCCTGATAAAGACACTTTTGCTGTGCATAGTCTTACTGCTGCCAGGTGCTCTCTGGTTTTTGGGGCATCCCATTCTGTGACTACACCAGCCTCTATTTAATACCATAACCATTTGCACTTATTCTAATAGAAATTAGGCCTGATAAAGACACTTTTGCTGTGCATAGTCTTACTGCTGCCAGGTGCTCTCTGGTTTTTGGGGCATCCCATTCTGTGACTACACCAGCCTCTATTTAATACTATAACCATTTGCACTTATTCTAATAGAAATTAGGCCTGATAAAGACACTTTTGCTGTGCATAGTATTAGTGCTGCCAGGTGCTCTCTGGTTTTTGGGGCATCCCATTCTGTGACTACACCAGCCTCTATTTAATACCATAACCATTTGCACTTATTCTAATAGAAATTAGGCCCGATAAAGACACTTTTGCTGTGCATAGTCTTACTGCTGCCAGGTGCTCTCTGGTTTTTGGGGCATCCCATTCTGTGACTACACCAGCCTCTATTTAATACCATAACCATTTGCACTTATTCTAATAGAAATTAGGCCTGATAAAGACACTTTTGCTGTGCATAGTCTTACTGCTGCCAGGTGCTCTCTGGTTTTTGGGGCATCCCATTCTGTGACTACACCAGCCTCTATTTAATACCATAACCATTTGCACTTATTCTAATAGAAATTAGGCCTGATAAAGACACTTTTGCTGTGCATAGTCTTACTGCTGCCAGATGCTCTCTGTTTTTTGGGGCATCTCATTCTGTGACTACACCAGCCTCTATTTAATACCATAACCATTTGCACTTATTCTAATAGAAATTAGGCCTGATAAAGACACTTTTGCTGTGCATAGTCTTACTGCTGCCAGGTGCTCTCTGGTTTTTGGGGCATCCCATTCTGTGACTACACCAGCCTCTATTTAATACCATAACCATTTGCACTTATTCTAATAGAAATTAGGCCTGATAAAGACACTTTTGCTGTGCATAGTCTTACTGCTGCCAGGTGCTCTCTGGTTTTTGGGGCATCCCATTCTGTGACTACACCAGCCTCTATTTAATACCATAACCATTTGCACTTATTCTAATAGAAATTAGGCCTGATAAAGACACTTTTGCTGTGCATAGTATTAGTGCTGCCAGGTGCTCTCTGGTTTTTGGGGCATCCCATTCTGTGACTACACCAGCCTCTATTTAATACCATAACCATTTGCACTTATTCTAATAGAAATTAGGCCTGATAAAGACACTTTTGCTGTGCATAGTCTTACTGCTGCCAGGTGCTCTCTGGTTTTTGGGGCATCCCATTCTGTGACTACACCAGCCTCTATTTAATACCATAACCATTTGCACTTATTCTAATAGAAATTAGGCCTGATAAAGACACTTTTGCTGTGCATAGTCTTACTGCTGCCAGGTGCTCTCTGGTTTTTGGGGCATCCCATTCTGTGACTACACCAGCCTCTATTTAATACCATAACCATTTGCACTTATTCTAATAGAAATTAGGCCTGATAAAGACACTTTTGCTGTGCATAGTCTTACTGCTGCCAGGTGCTCTCTGGTTTTTGGGGCATCCCATTCTGTGACTACACCAGCCTCTATTTAATACCATAACCATTTGCACTTATTCTAATAGAAATTAGGCCTGATAAAGACACTTTTGCTGTGCATAGTCTTACTGCTGCCAGGTGCTCTCTGGTTTTTGGGGCATCCCATTCTGTGACTACACCAGCCTCTATTTAATACCATAACCATTTGCACTTATTCTAATAGAAATTAGGCCTGATAAAGACACTTTTGCTGTGCATAGTCTTACTGCTGCCAGGTGCTCTCTGGTTTTTGGGGCATCCCATTCTGTGACTACACCAGCCTCTATTTAATACCATAACCATTTGCACTTATTCTAATAGAAATTAGGCCTGATAAAGACACTTTTGCTGTGCATAGTCTTACTGCTGCCAGGTGCTCTCTGGTTTTTGGGCCATCCCATTCTGTGACTACACCAGCCTCTATTTAATACCATAACCATTTGCACTTATTCTAATAGAAATTAGGCCTGATAAAGACACTTTTGCTGTGCATAGTAGTACTGCTGCCAGGTGCACTGCTGGCTGTTGGGGCATCCCATTCTAGAACATAGCATACCCCTCTTTATTTACACTAAGCAGCTCTCTTATTTACACTAGGCAGGCCTGTTGGAGGCTGAGTGTTACTGCTCACTTTTGGTGTGCATTATATTCTGTTTCATATAGACCCACCGCTGCCTGGGGGTTCTTAAAATATCACCTACTACCACGCCAGTTAGACTATGTCGGGCAGACAAGTGCCTGGAAGTGAAAAGAGGAGTGGCAGAGGCCAAGATTCCGCAGGCAGAGGTCGCAGCAGACTGGGGGCCAGTAGCAGCAGGAGTCACGCTGAGAGACCTAATCTGCCAGTATCTGCTAGCGGTCGGGTCTCCACCAGTAACGCATCTGCCGTGGTAGATTGGTTGACGCGCTCATCAACAACATCATCACAACTTACGTCTGAGACCCCCAGTCTAGGGTCGGTAGGTTCCTCTGACACAACCCTGAGTTGGCATGCCCCGAGAGCAGTCCCTGTCCTCCCATTGCCTCTGTCCTACGCCGTTGCCTCCCCCAGCGACGTATCCTATGCTTTGGGTTCAGCTCCACTCTTTAGTGAGGAGGACGATCAGATAGAGGACAGTCAGCAGCTACTGCCCAGCCAAGAAATGGAGGTGGCTTCTTTAGCTAGGCAGACAAATAGTGATGTGGACAGTGTCGTGGGTGCTGCGAGCGTTCCAGCTCCTGCGCCAGACACTGTTGACGAATCCACGAACATCAGTGACGTACAGCCACAACTCGGTGATAATGATGATGACGATGAAGCCGATCGCACTTGGGAGCCGGGTGATGAAGGGGCTTCATCGTCATCATCAGGAGAAGAGGGGCGCAGGTTGCCCCGGAGTCAGCAGCTGAGATAGCAAGGTGGTAGCAGTCAGCATGGGGGCACAATTCCAAAGGCTGGAGCCGGCCGGGGCCGGGGTAGAGCACCTGCTGTGCGGCAGTCTACCTTATCGGGAGGTAGTGGAGCAGGGGTTCCTGGAGTTGGCAACAGCAGCAGTGAATCAGTGAGGCCAGGGGGTGGGAAAAGTAGCTACTCGGCAGTGTGGCAGTTTTTCCTGAAGCATCCGCAGGAGGGTAACATGGCCACATGCAAGATATGTAGGCAAAAGGTGAAGCGTGGCCAGGGTCCAAATGTTGGCACCACGGCCCTGTGTCAACATATGATGCGTCACCATAAAGCGACCTGGGAGAACCGAGGCTCCCAAGGGGTGGTCCAGTCTGCTTCCTCACCAAGTGGCACGCCGCTCCCAATTTCTGCCAGCCAAGGCTCCAGCACCTCAGCCGAAGGCAGCTGTGCGTCATACCCATCCTCTGTCGCTCCTGCTCCTCCTCCTCCAAGTCATGCATCCTGCCAGCAATCCATCAGCGAAGCCATGTCCAGGAGACAGCAGTATGCACCCACTCATCCTACGGCGCAGAAGCTGAATGTGCTCCTGTCCAAGTTGCTGGTGCTGCAGTCGCTCCCTTTTCAGGTGGTGGAATCTGCACCTTTCAGAGAACTGATGGCTTGTGCCGAGCCGAGGTGGAGAGTCCCAAGCTGTCATTTCTTTGCCAAGAAGGCAGTACCAGCTCTGCACACTTTTGTTGAACAGAAGGTGGGCCAGTCCTTGAGCCTGTCGGTGTGTAGCAAAGTGCATGGCAGCGCCGACATCTGGAGCTGTAACTACGGTCAGGGCCCTTTGCAGCAGCAGCAGCAACTTGGACAGGTCACGCCGCTTCGGCCTCCGCGCTCCCTGCCCGTTGGGCCTGTGACACCATGCGACTCGGCCTCCTCATCCTCCGCCATCTCCTCACCCTCCACTGTAGGCTCAAGTCTCAGTGCCCCTTCAGTCTACCATGTGTGCAGGGCACGGAGGTGTCACGCAGTGCTTCACATGGTTTGTCTTGGCGAACGGAGTCACACAGGGGAGGAACTGCTTAAATGTATTCATCAGGAAATCCAAACATGGCTTACTCCAAGAAAACTTAAAATGGGAATCATGGTTACCGACAATGGGAAGAACATTTTGTCTGCGCTGCGCCAAGGAAGCCTGACCCATGCCCCCTGCATGGCTCACGTCTTCAATTTGGTTGTCAGTGTTCCCCCCATCTGCAAGACATCCTAACAACTTCAAGGAAACTTTGCATGCACTTCAGCCACTCATACACCGCCAAACACACCCTTCTTGAGCTACAGCGTCAGATTGGTATCCCCCAACATAGTCTGATTTGCGATGTTTCCACCCGTTGGAATTCCACCCTTCACATGTTGGACCGATTACATGAACAGAGAAAAGCCATCACGGATTTCCTGATGATCCAAGCAGATAGGGGGACTCCCCTGTGTAACTTCAATGTCAACCAGTGGCAGCTCATACGTGACACCTGCCGTTTGCTCAGGCCCTTTGAGGAAGCCACTTTATTTGTCAGTCGGCAGGATTACGGGATGAACGACGTGATTCCACTGCTTCATGTACTATAGCACATGTTGGAAACCATGGCTGGTCAGGGCACTGGAGACATGGCGTTTACATCTTACGGCCACATGAACCCCGTTGGAGCTGAACTGGAGGGGGAGGAGGAAGAGGAGGAGGAGGAGTTGCCCAGCGAAACACAGTTTAGGCTTGGCGAAATGGCTGGTTTATCTAGTCAGCGGACAGGAGAGGAGGAGCAGGAGCAGCCAGAGGAGCTAGAGGTTTTTGAGGAAGGCGAGACAGAGGACCCGGGCACACCGTGGCAGTATGCAGTGGAGATGGAGACAGGTAGTCCATCCGAGTCACTTGCGCAAATGGCAGGAAGCATGCTCACGTGCTTGCGTAGTGACCCCAGAATTGTTTCCATCTGTCGGCGGGATGACTTCTGGCTGTCCACCTTATTGGACCCTCGCTTCCGGCACAAAATGGGGGCATTTTTTAAACCCACCGAGAGGGAGGACAAACTGAACTACTACAAAGACATTCTACGTAGGCAGTTGGCCGATGCCTATCTGCGCCATGGTCCATACTCTCGCAGGTCTGACTCGAGGGGACCTCTGCGCTCACCTTCCACTGCCATGGCCGCTGGGGGGGTTGGCAGGAGCAGCAGCAGCAGCTCCATCAGCAGCAGCCTCAGTCTTCAGTCGCTAATGAGTAGCTTTCTACACCCGCATAGTGAGGCTACTCATGAGCAGCTACTCACTGGAGCAGGACCTGAACCAGCAGGTCATGTCATACTTTGACATGACCATGCCAACACACCTTGAGGATCCGCTGGACTTCTGGGCAGCCAAACTTGATTTGTGGCCGCAACTAGCAGAGTTTGCCCTGGAAAAGCTGTCCTGCCCGGCAAGTAGCGTGCCATCTGAGCGGGTGTTTAGTGCGGCGGGGGCCATAGTTACGGCGAGGAGAACTCGTCTGTCAACTAAAAATGTGGAGAGACTCACCTTTGTCAAAATGAATCAGGGATGGATCAGCCAGGATTTCCACCCACCAATGCCTGATGCATGCGACTAGATTCAGCATGGTGCCACGTTTTACACTTTCCAAATGGTGCAAAACATATTTATGTCTTTAGGCCAATTTTTGGGCTCCTGCTGATGCCAACTCCAGGGTGTGAATCATCCAATTTTTGGGCTCCTGAAGCCAACCCCAGTGTCTCTTTAAAGTAATATTTGGGCTCCTGCTGCTGCTGCTGCCAACTCCAGGGTGTGATTCATCCAATTTTTGGGCTCCTGAAGCCAACCCCAGGGTCTCTTTAAAGTAATATTTGGGCTCCTGCTGCTGCCAACTCCAGGGTGTGATTCATCCAATTTTTGGGCTCCTGAAGCCAACCCCAGTGTCTCTTTAAAGTAATGTTTGGGCTCCTGCTGCTGCTGCCAACTCCAGGGTGGGATTCATCCAATTTTTGTGCTCCTGAAGCCAACCCCAGGGTCTCTTTAAAGTAATATTTGGCTCCTGCTGCTGCTGCTGCTGCCAACTCCAGGGTGTGATTCATCCAATTTTTGGGCTCCTGAAGCCAACCCCAGGGTCTCTTTAAAGTAATATTTGGGCTCCTGCTGCTGCTGCTGCCAACTCCAGGGTGTGATTCATCCAATTTTTGGGCTACTGAAGCCAACCCCAGTGTCTCTTTAAAGTAATGTTTTGGCTCCTGCTGCTGCTGCTGCCAACTCCAGGGTGTGATTCATCCAATTTTTGGGCTCCTGAAGCCAACCCCAGGGTCTCTTTAAAGTAATATTTGGGCTCCTGCTGCTGCTGTTGCCAACTCCAGGGTGTGAATCATCCAATTTTTGGGCTCCTGAAGCCAACCCCAGTGTCTCTTTAAAGTAATGTTTGGGCTGCTGCTGCTGCCAACTCCAGGGTGTGATTCATCCAATTTTTGGGCTCCTGAAGCCAACCCCAGTGTCTCTTTAAAGTAATGTTTGGACTCCTGCTGCTGCTGCCAATTCCAGGGTGTGATTCATCCAATTTTTGGGCTCCTGAAGCCAACCCCAGGGTCTCTTTAAAGTAATATTTGGGCTCCTGCTGCTGCTGCTGCCAACTCCAGGGTGTGAATCATCCAATTTTTGGGCTCCTGAAGCCAAGTCCAGTGTCTCTTTAAAGTAATGTTTTGGCTCCTGCTGCTGCTGCTGCTGCCAACTCCAGGGTGTGATTCATCCAATTTTTGGGCTCCTGAAGCCAACCCCAGTGTCTCTTTAAAGTAATATTTGGGCTCCTGCTGCTGCTGCTGCCAACTCCAGGGTGTGATTCATCCAATTTTTGGGCTACTGAAGCCAACCCCAGTGTCTCTTTAAAGTAATGATTTGGCTCCTGCTGCTGCTGCTGCTGCCAACTCCAGGGTGTGATTCATCCAATTTTTGGGCTCCTGAAGCCAACCCCAGGGTCTCTTTAAAGTAATATTTGGGCTCCTGCTGCTGCTGTTGCCAACTCCAGGGTGTGAATCATCCAATTTTTGGGCTCCTGAAGCCAACCCCAGTGTCTCTTTAAAGTAATGTTTGGGCTGCTGCTGCTGCCAACTCCAGGGTGTGATTCATCCAATTTTTGGGCTCCTGAAGCCAACCCCAGTGTCTCTTTAAAGTAATGTTTGGGCTCCTGCTGCTGCTGCCAACTCCAGGGTGTGATTCATCCAATTTTTGGGCTCCTGAAGCCAACCCCAGGGTCTCTTTAAAGTAATATTTGGGCTCCTGCTGCTGCTGCCAACTCCAGGGTGTGAATCATCCAATGTTTGGGCTCCTGAAGCCAACTCCAGTGTCTCTTTAAAGTAATGATTTGGCTCCTGCTGCTGCTGCTGCCAACTCCAGGGTGTGATTCATCCAATTTTGGGGCTACTGAAGCCAACCCCAGTGTCTCTTTAAAGTAATGTTTGGGCTCCTGCTGCTGCTGCCAACTCCAGGGTGTGATTCATCCAATTTTTGGGCTCCTGAAGCCAACCCCAGGGTCTCTTTAAAGTAATATTTGGGCTCCTGCTGCTGCTGCTGCTGGCAACTCCAGGGTGTGAATCATCCAATTTTTGGGCTCCTGAAGCCAACCCCAGGGTCTCTTTAAAGTAATATTTGGGCTCCTGCTGCTGCTGGCAACTCCAGGGTGTGAATCATCCAATTTTTGGGCTCCTGAAGCCAACCCCAGTGTCTCTTTAAAGTAATGTTTGGGCTCCTGCTGCTGCTGCCAACTCCAGGGTGTGATTCATCCAATTTTTGGGCTCCTGAAGCCAACCCCAGTGTCTCTTTAAAGTAATGTTTGGGCTGCTGCTGCTGCCATCTCCAGGGTGTGATTCATCCAATTTTTGGGCTCCTGAAGCCAACCCCAGTGTCTCTTTAAAGTAATGTTTGGGCTCCTGTTGCTGCTGCTGCTGCTGCCAACTCCTGCCAACTCCAGGGTGTGAATCATCCAATTTTTGGGCTCCTGAAGCCAACCCCAGTGTCTCTTAGAAGTAATGTTTGGGCTCCTGCTGCTGCTGCCAACTCCAGGGTGTGATTCATCCAATTTTTGGGCTCCTGCTGCTGCCAACTCCAGTGTCTCTTTAAAGCAATGTTTGGGCTCCTGCCCCTCATAGTGATGCCACTTCAACTCTCTGCAATTGTGCCGCTCTGCGATTCTATTAGCGATGCCTCTGATCTGCATGTGATATTTATTCAAAGTATTATTTAACTAACCCAGCACGCATCCTATGCGTGTTACAGCAAGGCAGAATGGTTTACAACCCTATTGAGGCTCTAGGAGGCTCAGAAATAGCCGTTTTTAATAGCGATTCGTCGCGAATAAATTCGGGTCGAAACGATTTTTGTCAGAAAATTCGGCGAATCAGTCGAATCGAATTTTTCAAAAGTTCGCTCATCTCTAATAGCGGCCAATAAAAACAAGTATGTTCTGCCTGATCTGGGCCTCCTGTTAAAGAAAGTGCTCTTTCAGAGCTTCTTTTGTTAGATGCTCCTTCCGTTCAGGGACTCTACTAAAGGACCCTGGGGTACCTTCCTCCTCTACCTCTTCTGCTGTAAAGGAGGTTTTTAAAAAAGTTCCACTCGGTCTGGAACCTATTGGCCCAAACTCGAGGACCAATGACGCCATGGCTCGGGTTGGGGCCTGAATACTTTGTATTGCCCCTTTTCATTCCCAGGGGCATTAAAGACGGGTTTCACATAGAATTTACTTGTACCCCTCAGTCAGAATTCTGGTCTCCTCTATACCCGTGGGGTTGGATCAGATATTCAAAAGTCTGCTAACCCTGGAAGCCAGGGGAGTCATTATCCCAGTTCCCTGTCACCAGTGAGGAATGGGTTTTATTCCTCTAGCTTCTGGTAAAGTAAGCCTTGGATGGAGATTAAATTCTGCTTATGGAATATCAATCTCTGTGTTCGATACAAACATTTCGAATGCAATAAGAAATCAGTGCAATAAGAAATCAGTGAGAGACATGCTTTCACAGGGCTCTTTCATGGTCTTATTAGATCTAGGGAATGCTTGCGGGCAAGTTCCAATGAGCCTCGGGCTCTTTTTGGGATTCGCAGTAAAGGTAGAGCTGGATGCTGCTCTTCCATTGGTTGTTTCCCTTCGGGCTGGATTCAGCCTGAGAATTTCTACAAAGGTATTGGCAGAACCTCGGGCATATCGGAGACTGAGTGGAATCCGTAGTTGGCTGATCTAGACGATCTGCTATTTTTTGGTTCCCTCTCAGGTAATGATTTACTAGGGTTGGGAGTCAACACCTTTCTTCAGACTCTTATTCTGCTTTTTCAAAAGATTTCGGCCCTTCAGGAAGCCGTTGATTCCTTTGTGCCAGTTCATCATCTCCAATAACACTAGCCATAAGGGTGTTAGGACTATTGATTTTGGTCTTTTCCGCAATGAGGTGTCACTTGCATTCAAGTACTATTCAAGTACATATCCTGGGCGGTTAGAACGGCTCCCGGAATGGGTTGGATATAGTTCCTCTTCTTGGTAGAGGGAGACTATATCTGGGACCCCAAAAGGAAGGTTGGTTACTGCAGATACCCCAGCTTGGGGTTAGGGAGCCCGTTGCGAGATTTGGCAGATAAGATCAGACTATGCTACGACAGTAGCGTACATTAACCATCAGGAGAGAGCGAAATTCATCGCTGGATGGAGGTCGCATTAGAAATCCTTATTGGATTTGGAGAAGACCTGAGTCTCCTTCAGCGCTGTTCTGTTAGGAATTTGATTCATGTAGCAGATTTTCTGAGTGCTTCTCATTTGAGAGGGTCAGAATGATCGGTCAATTCTAGGGTGTTCAAGCAGATTGGCTTCCAACGGACTGTTCAGAACTGTGTCTATTGCTTCGGCTAGAAGTCACAAGCTGACCAAATACTTTTTCTGAATTTGGTGTAGGGGTGGACACCTTAGCCCTTACACGGTATTCAGTCTAGCCTATGCTTTTTCTGGTTAGATTGATGTTATCCATTCGGGTCCCTAGGCCGCCTCTGGCCCTAGGCGGTCTTTACCCTAGGTTGTCTCTAACCCTAGGTTGTCTCTAACCCTAGGCCGTCTTTTACCTAGGCCGTCTCTTACCTAGGCCGTCTCTAGCCCTAGGCCATCTCCTGCCCTAGGCCATCTCCTGCCCTAGGCCATCTCTAACCCTAGGCCTTTTTTAACCCTAGGTCTTCTCTAACCCTGGGCTGTCTCTAGCCCTGGGCTGTTTATAGCCCTGGGCCTTCCCTAGCCCTGGGCTGTCTCTAGCCCTAGTCCGTCTCTAGCTGTCTCTAGCCCTGGGCCGTCTCTAGCCCTAGGCTAGTCCTTACACTTACCCGAACAACTTGTGGGGTTAAGGTATTCATTCAGGATCAAGTGTTCAACCTTGAGCTTTTCTCCTTGATCCAGTATTCTGGGAATGGATCCTTTGCTATTTACCTAAGATCTCATCAGATAATTTCTTAAACGCAAGGAATGACCCTTCTGGCATTAACTAATAAGGAAGCTTCGTATTGATATACTTTAGATGTTATACACATTGTTGATGTACCTTTATCAAACTAAGAGGGACCCAACAGTGGGTTCATGTACATTGTAGGTCCGAGTAGGACAAAGAGTGTTCTAGTCTTCTTTTACAGGATTTGGCTTATCAAGGTTATGTCAGGCCAAATGGTATCGCGTCTCATTTTCAAGAAGTGATGCTACATCTGGGGCAGAGCAGGCTGGGGTAATATAGCCACTTGGTCCTCAGCGAAGGTTTTTTTGCGGGACACTATCGGTTGGATCTTCTGTCCCAGAAGGACCAGTCTTTTGGCAGAAGTGTCCTCCATGCTATTCTCCCCACCCAACGAGGTAGTACTTGCCTATCTCTCAGGCATATGCTGCCCGAAGGATGTTTTGAGAAAACTTAAGTTAGGTACCTGGTAACTTTTTTTCTAAACATCCGAAAGGACACCATAAGCCGGCTTCCCTCCCTTTTTTCATATGTGGGGTTGGATTATGTATTATTTATATATTGGAGTTGTGGGTCTGTTTCTTTTCTCTGTTTCAGATATCTACAACAACTGGGTAATAGAAGGATGAGTCAAGATTTTATTCTGGCTGGTGGTCACGTGTTCCACTTGGTGGGAGGAGCCTGGAGGTCTCAGGCGTATGCTGCCCTTTCGGATATTTAGAAAAAAAGTTACCAGGTACCTAACTTAAGTTTTTGCCCATCTGTGACCCCCCCCCCCCCAGTTTAGAACCACACCTTCTTGCGGCAGGGCATCTTAATAATGGGGACAAATAGTCATGGAAATTAGTGGAAATAGTTTCATTTCTGCATTCTCTAATTCTAATTCTCAATTTATTTTTGCATTGTGTAAAAATGTGTTCTATACAAAATGTCAGATTATGTTTTAGTTTTCAGTTTAAGATGTCTATGGTTATGTGAGAAGCTGTAAAAATGTGTCAGACAGAAAGGAAAGATTTACATGTCAACTGTTTCTATAAAATGTGAATAATATGTGTGCTGATTGTATTATGCTGTCACTACAAGAAATCACAGTTCATCAGCACTGGGCTGAACAATTAGCTCAGTGTTGTCAGTTGCTTCAGTGGCAGTAAAGTCATTTCCAGACTAGGATGTTTTGCTCCAGAGATAATTCCTTACGTTTGGGTTATACATCCACAAGATGGCGCTGGACTGCAGAGACAGCAAAAAAATCGCTCCTCCCGGCCCCTTATATTCCAGGGACCTCCCACAAATTCCCCAGTTCTTCTCTGCAGTCTGCGCTGTGAAGGCAAGAAGATGTCTCTCTCTACTCGCAGGTGAGCGGGGCTCACTATTCCCACCCGTTCCTCTTTATTCTGCCTCCCAGCTTTGGCTGCACTGGTCGGGTGATGGTAGGCAGCACCGTTGTCAGGTGCTTAAGGACCGCTGCTCCGACCGCAAACTCCCACTAAAGGGTAGGCAGTATAGGCCCATGGTGAGCCTTATGGGATGCCCCTCCCCCGCTATCGCCCCAAGCCCCTGTCCATCGTTGGGCTCCTGTTAGGTTGACTGCTGCCCTCCCTCGCTCTCTCTGGCAGTTCTCGGGAGGGGGGGGGGGGTGGTGTGTGTGTGTGTGTATATGTATTCTTCACGACTTGGGATTTTATTATGTGGTATGCTTGGCTTGTGTTGCCGCGTGTTTGGTATGCACTGGTTGCTTTTAAAAATGCTGCCGCTGCCACGCGCGCTTGTACGGCGTTCCGCGGTCGGTGGCGACATTACCTCAGGTGCTGCTGCGCCATCATTGGCTGACATGGTCACGTGGGCGCTTCGCACTATTCGGGGGGGCGGGCCTTGCGGATGGTGTGTTCTGCATCACTGTCTTCGCGGCCCGCCCTCGAGGTATCTGCGGCACCATTTTGCTCTCCTCTTGCTGCGTGGTTGGCGTCTACCTACCGCGGTCCGTAAGTGCCCCTGCGGGCTGGCTTATTTTATATATATATATATATATATATTATGTATGCATACCGCTTACGGGACATTTTTCTGTTTATGTCTTGCAGGCGGGTCAAACTTAATTCGGGACAAGCCCGGCTGTGTGTGGCGTGTGGGGTGTCCCCTAAAAATGATGACAATGTGTGGGTCTGTGTACCATGTGCCCAGCGGGCGCTTGCGCTGCAATCTGGGTTACCTGTGGCTAGGCCTGCGCCCCGTGCGGCTTCGCCCACTCCCCCACGCTTACATCTGACTCCCAGTGAGCTGCATACCAGTGGGGAATTTCAGCCTGATTAGTTTACCAGGGTGGCTAGCATTGAGAAGCTGATTGCTGGCTCTACGGCTCGTAAGGCCTCTGCTAAGAGGCGGCATCTAGCGCCTAGCGTTAAACTTTTTCCTATGGAGGCTGATGAATTCTTTGACCTAGCTGGCTATACCCCCCTGGAAGAGAGGGAGTTGTTTTTTGATTCAGAATAATCTGATGAGCAGCCTAAGGGTTATGCTGATTCTGGCTCTGACCCATGGGCTCCAGATGATACTGACAGGCTTTTGGCTCACATTTTTGAAGTACTTTCCATCTCTCCTCCTGCCGCAGCTCCTCAGCAGCAGGGGGAGTTGTTTCACACTGCTAAGCCATGTTTGGAGTTTCCTGAGCAAACTCACTTTAATAATCTTGTGCTCAAGGAGTGGGAGCGACCAAGCAGGCTCCCTGGGGTGCCTAAGAGTTGGGATAAGAGGTACCCTTTTCCTGCTGAAGTGGTTAAGCGTTGGTCGTCCCCTCCCGAAGTGGATGCACCAATTCTTGGGTTGTCCAACACTTCTGTCATGCATTCCCCTGACTCTACTACACTGAGGGATGGTGAGGACTGGCGCATTGATCAGCTGGCTTCCCATGCCTTTGCCTGTGTGGGGTCCGCGCTGCGTCCGGTTTGTGCCTCTGCCATTACAGCTGTGGCTATTAGGTCTCTGCTCAAGAGTATTTTAGATGGGGTTAGTGATGATGCAGCTAGTGAAGAGTATAGAGCCCTTCTGCGTTGTGAGGAATTTGTTGCATATGTCCTTGGATGATACCATTAGAATGTGTGGCAGGGCTTCTGCCTTGGTGGTGGCTATACGCCGCTCGGTTTGGCTGCGCCAATTGGCAGCTGACAACGCTGCCAAGAAGGCTCTCACTGGGTTCCCCTTTAAAGGACTGTGTCTATTTGGGGATCGCCTGGACCTGTTTGCTAAGGGAGGCCGGTTACCCCAGCGCAGGAGACAGTCTCGGCCCTTTCAGGGTTCAGGCTCCTTTCTTCCCTCCTACCGTGGGTCCAGAATGGGAAGGGGAGCTTCATTTGCAGGGGCCGGGTGATTTCTGGGGCAAGGGAAGAGGACCTGGCCCCTCCTGGGGTCCCAAGTCTAAGTCTTCCCCCAAGCCCCCTCAGGCATGAAGGGGCGCCCTCACCCATCCGGGTGGGGGGACAGCTTCGGCTCTTTGCTCACGTCTGGAGGCGTCATGTCTCAGACCGGTGGATTCAGGAGGTAGTGTCCTCTGGTTACAAGATAGAGTTGGCAGCCTGGCTGCCCCCAAGATTCATCAGATCCCGGATGCCTCAAGACCCCCTGTCAGCTCAGGGCCTGTTGCTTGAATCAGCAGAATCTACTGAAGCTGGGGGTCATCTGCCAAGTGCCCTTAAGGAAAAGGGGCAAGGGCTATTATTCCAACCTTTTCGCCATTCCCAAAAGAGATGGGTCTGTCAGACCTATCCTGGACTTGAGGCTTCTCAACAAGTTTGTCAGATCCAGGCGCTTTCGCATGGAGACTCTGCGCTCAGCTGTAAGCTCACTACGCCCAGGGGACTTCATGACCTCTGTGGACATCAATGATGCTTACCTCCATGTTCCAGTCTTTCCAGGTCATCAGAGATTCCTCAGGTTCGCTCTGGAGGATCAGCATTACCAGTTCGTGGTGTTGCCCTTCAGTCTTACTTCGGCTCCCAGGGTATTCACCAAGGTGCTGGCGGGCGTTATGGCTCTGCTGAGAGCTCAGGGCATTCGCATTCTTCCCTATTTGGACGACATTCTTATCACTTCTCCATCCTTGCAACAGGCAGAGCTGGACACTCAGCGGGTGGTGACCACACTGGAGTCATTCGGCTGGGTGATAAACCACTCCAAATCTTCCCTGTCTCCCTCTTTGGTGAAGCCTTTTCTGGGCATGAATCTGGATACAGCTCGGGCCAGGATCTTTCTTCCTCAGCAGAAGGTGGACAGTCTGCAAGCGCAAGCTCAGTTCGTTCTGTCCTGCCCTCATCCTTCCATCAGGCAGGGAATGCAGCAGGTGGGCCTGATGGTGTCCTTCTTCGAGGCAGTTCCTTATGCTCAGTTTCACATGAGGCCTCTTCAACTCCAACTCTTCTCCGTGTGGGACAGGGACCCTGTGTCCCTGGGTCAGGTTTTGGTTCTGTCCCCCCTAGCCAGGTGGTCCCTCTCGGGGTGGCTGGACTCAAGCAACCTGTTAGTGGGCAGATCCTTTCTGGCCCCTTGCTGGGAGACAGTCACCACGGATGCCAGTCTGACAGGTAGGGGGGGGGGGGCTTCTGGAGATCCCTATCATTCCAGGGGCAGTGGGGCCCTCAGGAGGCCCACACGCCTATCAACGTTCTGGAACTGAGGGCAATCAGGTTGGTTCTAGCCCGCTTGACCCCGCACCTTCGGGGTCGAGTTGTTCAGGTACGCTCGGACAACCAGACGGCGGTTGCCTACATCAATCATCAGGGAGGGACCCGGAGCAAGAGGGCCCTCAAAGAAGTGTCTCTAATCCTGTCCTGGGCAGAGGACAATGTTCCCTGCATCTCAGCTCTGTACATTCCAGGGGTGGAGAATCTGGAGGCAGGCTCTCTGAGCAGGGGGTCTTCTCACCTGGGGGAATGGTCCCTCAGTGACAGGGTGTTTCGCTCTCTGTGTCACCGTTGGGGTCAGCCAGATGTGGATCTGTTTGCGTCCCGTCACAATCACAAGCTTCCATTCTTTGTGTCTCTGTCCCAGGACCCTCTGGCCTTAGCCATGGATGCTCTGACAATGCCCTGGCAGGGTTTTCAGCTTCTGTATGTCTTTCCCCCGTTTTCCCCTGTTGGGCAGGGTTCTGCGAAAGATAGCTCAGGAAGGGGTGCCAGCAATCCTGGTGGCCCCCCGTTGGCCAAGAAGAGTGTGGTTCGCAGACATCGTACAGCTGGCGGTAGATCAGTACGACCTGCCCAGGTATCCAGACCTGCTCACTCAGGGGCGGCTACGCTACCCCAGTTTACAAATGCTGGCTTTAAAGGCCTGGCTGCTGAAACCTCCATCTTAATGGAAAGGGGCTGCCTGCCTCTGTTAACACCATGATCAGGGCTAGGAAAAAGTCCTCTTCTTCCATCTACTATAGGGTTTGGCGTACCTACATTGACTGGTGTGAGGCTACATCTCTTCCCTGTCGTGTGTTTTCTATTCCTAGGATTCTGGAATTTCTCCAACATGGTTTGGATCTGGGACTTCAACTCAGCACTCTGAAGGGTCATGTGTCTGCCTTGGCTGTTTTCTTTCAGAGATCTTTTGCTCAGCATCATCTGGTCAAGACCTTTTTCCAGGGGGTTACTCATGTGCGCCCCCCGGGTAAGCCTATGTTACCAGTCTGGGACTTGAACTTGGTCCTATCTGCCTTGCAGGGGCCTCCGTTTGAGCCTGTGCATGAGGTTGCTTTGTCCATTCTTATGCTTAAGGTAGTCTTTTTGGTGGCTATCACTTCTGTTAGGCGTGTTTCTGAGTTGGCGGCGCTTTCCATCAAGCTCCCTTACTTTAAGAGACACCAGGACAAGGTGGTGTTTCACTTTAAACCAGTTTTTCTGCCTAAAGTTGTGTCTGCTTTTCATCTCAATCAGGACATTATTCTTCCTTCTCTGTGCCCTAATCCTAGTAACCCTAAGGAGAGGACTCTACATTCCTTGGATGTGGTTAGGAACCCGAAGTTCTATTTTGTGGCTACTGAGCCCTTCAGGAAGACTGATGCTCTTTTTGTGGTCCCTTCTGGTCCTAAGAAGGGTCTGGCTCCAGCTAAGTCTATTATCAGCAAGTGCATCCGTCAGGCTGTTATTCAGCCCTATTCTGCTAAAGGGAAGGATCCTCCCTTCCACCTTACTGCTCATTCCACTCGTTGATGTTAGGGCCTCAGGTGATGCTGCTTTTGGCCGCAAAGTTCTGCAGACGGCAGTGGTTTAATCTGCATGTTGTTGCTTTTGGGGATCCCACCCTACCTTACGGACACTGCTTTTGGATGTCCCAAACATAAGGAATTATCTCTGGAGCAGGACGTGCTGTATAGTTAGAATAATACAATTCTGTGATTACTCACCTGTGGAATTGGTATTATACGTATACAGCACGTCCTGCTCCACCCTGCCTTTGTTTTCATTATTCTTAGTGCCTGTGTATGGTGGTTGTTACCATGGTTTAAATTGTTTGATTATGGTTGTTATATTCCCAGCCTCTTGCTAACTGCTTGTCAATACTGGGGAATTTGTGGAAAGTCCCTGGAATATAAGGGGCCGGGAGGAGCCACTTTTTTGCTGTCTCTGCAGTCCAGCGCCATCTTGTGGATGTATAACCCAAACGTAAGGAATTACCTCTGGAGCAGGACGTGCTGTATACGTATAATACCAATTCTACAGGTGAGTAATCACAGAATTGTTTTTTTTTCACAGTTGTGGTTTAGGAGAAGAAGCAGATGCTCGCTTTATTCAGTCATATAGAATGACCTTGTGTAATCTTAAAAATAAGTCTATCAACCTGCTTAATTGAAACAATTATGTCTAATTGTTGTATGGTAAAACAGGCTAAAACCCATTGAACTTGAGTTTGAAAGACTATAACTCTAATTTAAAGCTCACCAAAGCCCCCCAAAACAACTCTACAACTCTAACTCTAAATCTACTTTGCTCCCCCACCCCAGGTACATTACCATTGTGGTTGTTTTCTACTCTCAATGCTGCTTGGTATTCCGGTTATAGTGATACTATTTTTCCCCAGGTATGCCATTGGTTTCTGACAGGATACCATTGTTCTAAACTAGCTGTTTAAGCCCCCCTTCTCTCCCCTCCTCACAATCTCATGCTGTGAGCAATTAGTGGCTACTGAGAATAGTTCTAGAAGCACGATAATAGCCATGGCAAGTATCAATACTTGGTGGCGAGTGTGCGCACAGCCAGAGGGAATGACCAACAGGGGTGCCTCTTCAATTTTCGATAGGACTGTTTTACCTATAGGCTGTGGACAAAATTGGTGGGTGACACGATCCTAGTGTGGGAAGCCACAGGTACAGTAGTAGTGGGGTCACAGACTATATATCAAGCAGCAGCCCTCAAGGCCACCACTTTTCCCACCCAACATGCATCAACATGTCTTTCTGCCTAAATCCTTCTAAGAAGCCTGATATGATTTTGGCAGAATTTCTCACCCAGTTTCTACTCTCTTGCTGAATGTGATGTGACCAATAATGAGGTCTCTGCTACACCAAGATCTTAGCAGTGGCTAGCTAAATAATTAAGGTCTCCTGACTTTTTGTTGGAAGCTGATTCTGGTTCCATGGACCCAGTTGGTTGCTGCGCACACTTTGATACCAAACACCTCTGTTCTAAATAGCTCCTAAGCTGAGCACTCGGGAATTACAGTAGACCCACGTATGCGTGTGTTATGAATACCAGGTTCCAATAATGTGATCAATTTATGACTATTGTGCACAGCAGCTTCATAATTATTTATGAAATACTGGTCCCAGCAAAAGTGTGTTATTTGACTTGCCAGCATGTATGGGAAGACACTCTATAGAGACCTGGACTTTGGCCAGCAAAGGAAGCTGGATGGGTCCTGCTAGCTCCTCAATCCATTCTAGTAATGCTGTAAGTTTTATGCCTCAGTGCAGGGGTGGGCCACTGAGGTGCTGGATGCACCTGGGCTGTGCAAGAGGATTGCAGGCTGCAAGAAAACTACAGAGCAGCAGGGGACCAGACATTAACAAGCACAAAACAAAATGGAAGCACGACCATTCAAATACATGTGTCATGCTCGGGGTAACTCCAGCCCTCTTAATAAGCTCACAACCCCCAATCTCCACAGCCAGCTTCACCTGTAGGAGCCCCTGCTTGCCGGGACGCAAGATACGCCTACCCGGGATCGGTTGCCCCCAGGACTTAATGGCTCAAAGGATGTAAGCTTATATGTGGGAGGACTGGAGAACCAATAGCAAGAGCGTGAGTGACGGAAGTCCAGAGACAGGCAATAGGTCGATAACGGGAAGGCAGAGATCGTAGCGGCACCAGGGGTCAGGCAAGACGTAGTCGGGGTTCAGGCAGAGGTCAGCAACTGGGGATCAGGATCTAGAAGCGTCAGTTCAGGCAAAGGTCGGCAACAAGGATTCAGGATCGAGAGGCGTCAATTCAGGCAGAGGTCGGCAACAAGGATTCAGGATCGAGAATGGTCGTACAATGAAATCGGCAACAGGCTAGACTTCACAGGAGTAGGTAACACAGGGTTCTGAGCGCTATCACAGGCAATTCACAACTGAGAGGGAATTGCCTTTATAGGAACAGGTCTGAGGGAAGCAGTGTACTGATTGGAGCACATAGGATTCCAAGGGTAATTGGCTGCAGAGCAGAAGAGGGCGAAGCCCTCAATCCCCTAGGATTCATTAACCCTTTAATTGATCCTCCGGCGGGTGCGCGCCGCACAGCGCCGCCGGAGGGCATAACAGACACGTGCTCGCGGCCGCGCGCGAGCACGTCTCCTGGAGGAGGAAGCGGGGGGCGTGACTGAGCTGGGCGCCGCTCGAGCCGACGCTGCTCGAGTCGACGCCGCTCGGCGCGGCCGCCGCACAGTGACAGCTGCAGCTGGCCGCCTGGAGACGTCGCTGGAACGGGGATCAGGTAAGCGGTTCCTGACACTACCCCCCCCTTCACGAGGGGCCTCCGGACCCTCACCCGGTTTCCCTGGATTGTCACGATGGAACCTTCTTACAAGAGCCTTGGCATGAACATTCCTCGCTGCCACCCAGCATCTTTCCTCCGGACCATAGCCAACCCAATCCACCAAATACTGTAAAGAATTACGCACTTTACGTGAATCCAAGATCTTATTCACTTCATACTCGGGCTCATTATTAAGAAGAATTGGTGCAGGACCAGCAAGAGGAGCATTCTTCGCCGGTTTTAACAGTGAAACGTGAAAGGAATTAGGTATTTTCATAGTTGGCGGGAGTTGAACTTTAAAAGACACATTATTCAACTTCTTGACGATTGGAAAAGGACCAATAAATTTTGGACCTAATTTGCTAGATGGCTGACGGAGCGCAATATTTTTAGTGGAGACCCAAACTAGATCGCCTACTCGAAGAGTAGGTTCCTGTGATCTGCGGCGGTCGGCAAATTTCTTATACCTCAAACCAGTGGTCTTAAGAATCTCCTGAACGTGTGTCCAGATATTCTTCCGTTCTTGAAGCCACTCCTCCAACGCCGGCAGATTGGAAGGTGACCCTGAAAGGGAAGAAGCTCTAGGATTTTTCCCTAAGTTACAATAAAAAGGAGATACCTTGGTACTCTCACTAGGCGCGTTATTGTAAGCAAACTCGGCGAAATCAATAAATTACGCCCATTGTTCTTGGGCATCAGAAACATAACACCTTAAGTATTGTTCCAAAGTTTGATTAGTTCTTTCCGTCTGCCCATTAGTCTGGGGATGGTAGGCAGAAGAAAGAGAGATCTGTATTCCTAACCGCGAACAGAAGTGTTTCCAAAAACGGGAAGTAAATTGAACACCCCGATCAGAGACTATATTGGACGGAATACCATGAATACGAAAAATATGCGAAGTAAACAGCCGCGAAAGCTCAGGTGCAGAAGGAAGTTTGGCCAAAGGAACGAAATGTGCCATCTTACTGAAACGATCTACGACCACCCAAATGACAGTATTACCATGTGAGAGAGGCAAATCTACAATAAAATCCATAGAAATATGGGTCCATGGCTCAGCAGGAATTTCAAGAGGAACCAAACTACCACTAGGAGCCTTGTGAACTCCTTTACTTCGAGCACAAATAGCACAAGCGTCGATAAAGGCAGTGATATCGCGTCTCATGGTAGGCCATGTGAGATGGGTATGGTTTGGGAGAACAGATATCTGCCCTTGAAATGGTTAGACTGTGAATGGTAAGCCTTGGGTGTGTCTCTGGTAACCAAAGGGTTAACACAGACACAGTATAAGCAGGATTGATAGTCTGTGTTGTCTATGTTGGCCATAGCTAACATAGACAGATTGTAAAATACGTACTGGGACCTGCTTGTTCTGGAGTGAGTGAGGTTGGTAGTGGGACGCTCACTCCACCCGGGGGGGGTTCGGTCCGGGGCTTCCACAGCCCGCAGCTGTGGATCCTCGGGTCCTAATTTAAAGCTCACTGCAGAGCTGAGGAGTGTGGCCATACCCGGAGAGCTGACTGCTGGACTAGAGGAGGTATTGAATGGGCCACACAACGCTTGTGATTTGTAACTGTGGGCCGGATAGCCAGTCCCACGTATAGCTAGGGATTGTTATATATTAGTAAGTTGCTTAGCCGAGCAGGACTTTATTTTTGTTTAAGCCTGATGTTAAGGCCCTGTGTTTGTTGGAAGCTACAAGTGTGAAATAAAAACACTTGAATTGAACTGTATCCTGTCTGTGACCCTGCTTACTGCACAGCTACCAAGTATCTACCAGAGCGGTTCCCCACAGCCACCATACATGACGACGGGCAAGCATAAACGTCTTACGGTTACCCAAATGACCAGCAGTTTTGGCATCGTGAAATTCGCGAATTACATCCGAACGCAGGTGCGGCGGAACAAACTGGCACCCCAAGGGTACATCACTAGGAGATTCATCTTGAAACGGCGCCAAGGTATTGGAGAGATCAGGAAGTAACGCCCCCACCACACAACCTGTGGGTAAAATTGGTTCACCAGAATCACCCCGATCCTTACATTCACCGAACATGCGAGATAGAGCATCAGCTTTATTATTTTTTACACCCGGCTTGAAAGTAATAATAAAATTGAAACGCGAGAAGAATAATGCCCAACGTGCCTGACGAGAGTTCAGCCTCTTGGCAGAACCTATGTATTCGAGATTTTTATGATCGGTATACACAGTTATAGGATGTAATGAACCCTCCAACCAGTGTCGCCATTCATCAAATGCCAGTTTAATAGCTAATAGTTCCCTATTGCCAACATCATAATTTTGTTCCGCTGTACTGAATTTACGCGAAAAATAAGCGCATGGATGGAGACGCTCAGGGTTACCAGAATATTGTGACAAAACTGCACCCACTCCCAGCTCAGAAGCATCCACTTCAATAATAAAAGCTTTATGAATATCTGGATGCACTTAGACAGGTGCCAAAGTAAAGGCCCGTTTCAAGGTTAGAAAGGCCTCACAGGCAGAGGGGGACCAGTTAGCAGTAAAAGCCCCCTTGCGGGTAAGGTTGGTAAGGGGTGCAACAACATGGGAAAAGCCTTTTATGAAACGCCGATAAAAATTTGCAAAACCTAGAAAACGTTGCAATTCCTTTAAAGTTTTGGGTTGGACCCAATCCTGAACTGCTGAAACGTTCCCCGCGTCCATCTCCAAACCCTGGTTGGTAATAACATACCCTAGGAAGGGAACTGTAGTAACTTCAAACACACACTTAGACAGTTTAGCAAATAAGTTGTTCTCTCTTAATTTTTGTAGCACCAACTTAACATGGTGTCTGTGCTCCGGTAAAGAATTAGAAAAAATGAGAATATCATCCAAGTAGATGACTACAAATCTACCGAGATATTCCCTGAATATATCATTAACAAAATCTTGGAAAACGGCTGGCGCATTACAAAGACCGAAGGGCATGACCAGGTACTCATAGTGCCCATCCTTCACATTAAATGCAGTTTTCCACTCGTCCCCCTGTCGGATGCGAATCAGATTGTAAGCCCCTCTCAAATCCAATTTGGAGAAAATTCAAGCTCCTGTGACTTGATTGAACAGATCCCCAATCAAGGGTAAGGGGTATCGGTTTTTTACAGTGATCTTATTCAAGGCTCGATAATCTATGCACGGTCTCAAGCCACCATCTTTTTTCTCTACAAAAAAGAACCCGGCCCCAGCAGGTGAGGTAGAGGGACGGATAAATCCTTTCCTAAGATTTTCGGTAATATACTCCCTCATTGCTTGTTCCTCGGGCAGGGTAAGGTTATAAATCTTTCCCCTCGGGGGAATTGTGCCAGGCAGCAAGTCAATGGGGCAGTCATAGGACCGATGTGGAGGAAGAGTATCAGCAGAGCGTTCAGAGAATACATTGATCCAATCAGCGTATGGCTGAGGTAATTCCTGTGGTAAGACTTGAACTCTTCTGAGGCCTGTATTAAAACAGTGACCTTTACAGTGGTCACTCCACTTGACCAACTCCCCAGCCCGCCAATCTAACACCGGGTTATGGAGTTGCAACCAGGGGTATCCCAAAACCACCGGAGTTTCCGGACAATCAAAAATAAAGAATTCTAAGAATTCAGAGTGAGAAGAGCCGACAATTAGTCTGAGAGGTGGGGTCTTGGTATTTATAGGACCTCCCTGGATTGCCTTTCCATTGATAGCTAAAACTTGTAGGGATCTTTCAAGAGGAACTACAGGGATCCCTAAGGTGGAGATCATGCTCCTGTCCAAAAAGTTTCCAGCCGCACCACTGTCTATGAAGGCGGAAACTGTCTGCTTAGAGGACCCCCAAAACAAATCAATAGGTACAAGCATCTTATTCTGGCGAGAGTTACAAACTGACTCACCCAGATCAGTACTCTCTACCTGGTCTGGGTGCGGAAGTTTTCCGCCGGTTTCCCCTTGTTGGGACAGGACCCTGCAAAATGACCAGAATTCCCGCAATACAGGCATAACCCCTCGGATCGCCTACGCTGTTTCTCCTCTTGGGATAAGCGGGTTCTCCCTAATTGCATAGGTTCTTCCTGGGAAGATGATGAGGTATTTTCTCAACAGGGAACCGGGGATCTATGACTCTGGACTGGTCTAAAGGACGTGGGAGCCCCGAGTCTCTCCCTGGCCCTTTCTCTAAGACGTCGGTCTATATTAATGGAGACCTGCATTAATTGATCTAGGTCCGCTGGCGGGGGAAAATTGACTAAGGCATCCTTGATGCTATCCGACAGTCCCACCCTGAACTGACTACACAAAGCTGGATCGTTCCACCTAGCTTCGATAGCCCAGCGGCGGAATTCAGCACAGTAGTCTTCAGCCGAATTAAGGCCCGAAGCCTATTCTCTGCGGTAGACTGTATATCTGGATCGGCATATAAAACGCCCATAGCATTGAAGAAGGCAGTCACTGATTGTAGAGCAATGTCATGGGACGGTAAACTAAAGGCCCAGGACTGTGGGTCTCCTTGAAGCAAGGAAATGACTAGGCC
This sequence comes from Gastrophryne carolinensis, assembly GCA_027917425.1. Lineage (NCBI taxonomy): Eukaryota > Metazoa > Chordata > Amphibia > Anura > Microhylidae > Gastrophryne > Gastrophryne carolinensis. Next base: position 99,725,892 of record CM051235.1, on the reverse strand, counting down.
TACTCGTAGGACCTCTGTGCCAGAGGAGATAGGTCTTAACTTAAAATATAGTTCGCAGGCATTCTTGAAATTGGAACATTTTGCTCGTTCTCCAAAAAATTTCTCAGGCAGTGGAATCTTAGGTTCGGAGAAATGAGGTGGTACAGAGGAAGTTGGCACTTGACGAGATTCCTGAGTGGCCACTCTTTGAGCGAGTTGGTTGATCGCTGTGGCCATAGCTTGCACCTGCTGTACCAGGTCATCCATTTTTGGGCCTGTGATAATGTCACGCTCGGGGTAACTCCAGCCCTCTTAATAAGCTCACAACCCCCAATCTCCACAGCCAGCTTCACCTGTAGGAGCCCCCGCTTGCCGGGACGCAAGATACGCCTACCCGGGATTGGTTGCCCCCAGGACTTAATGGCTCAAAGGATGTAAGCTTATATGTGGGAGGACTGGAGAACCAATAGCAAGAGCGTGAGTGACAGAAGTCCAGAGACAGGCAATAGGTCGATAACGGGAAGGCAGAGATCGTAGCGGCACCAGGGGTCAGGCAAGACGTAGTCGGGGTTCAGGCAGAGGTCAGCAACTGGGGATCAGGATCTAGAAGCGTCAGTTCAGGCAAAGGTTGGCAACAAGGATTCAGGATCGAGAGGCGTCAATTCAGGCAGAGGTCGGCAACAAGGATTCAGGATCGAGAATGGTCGTACAATGAAATCGGCAACAGGCTAGACTTCACAGGAGTAGGTAACACAGGGTTCTGAGCGCTATCACAGGCAATTCACAACTGAGAGGGAATTGCCTTTATAGGAACAGGTCTGAGGGAAGCAGTGTACTGATTGGAGCACATAGGATTCCAAGGGTAATTGGCTGCAGAGCAGAAGAGGGCGAAGCCCTCAATCCCCTAGGATTCATTAACCCTTTAATTGATCCTCCGGCGGGTGCGCGCCGCACAGCGCCGCCGGAGGGCATAACAGACACGTGCTCGCGGCCGCGCGCGAGCACGTCTCCTGGAGGAGGAAGCGGGGGGCGTGACTGAGCTGGGCACCGCTCGAGCCAACGCTGCTCGAGTCGACGCCGCTCGGCGCGGCCGCCGCACAGTGACAGCTGCAGCTGGCCGCCTGGAGACGTCGCTGGAACGGGGATCAGGTAAGCGGTTCCTGACAACATGGTTATAGACACAGAAACATTTTGGCCAGGACAGATACAGACAGGCACTGAAATATTTCATCCAGGACAGCCACATAATTTTTGCCCAGGACATATCCAGATTCTAGATTGTTTTGCCAAGAACAGCTGCATAATTCTTTGCTCAGGACGCTGAATTATTTTGACCAGTACAGTGCAGCCAATGAATTATTTTGCCCAGGACAGATGCAGCCAATGAATTATTTTGCCCAGGACAGATGCAGCTACATAATATGCAACATATGCAAAAATAGAAAATAAGCACAGAGCTCAATAATAGCAAATTATGGGAGTAGGCAGTCCGTCCCGTTGCACATGCTCCACCACCTTGTGTGACGATCACCACTCAGAGTGCCCAAACTCTTACCAAATGGATGGTTAGTGTTGCGCCTTACTCTCACAATAGGATCAAGAACTCCTCTCTCCACTCCAATAGCCTTCAATTTATACTTCACAGCAGTGGCCAGACTCCATACACTCAGAAGTGTTATAAAAAGCAAAGCCGCTCATGGAAGGCAAAAGAACACAATATAGTGCAATATGTCTTTCCAAAAATAGCAAAATGATTTTAATAATAATTGCACTCACAAACACTGAAATATAAAAGGCATTAAAAGCATACCAGAAATCACAGCAATTCTCACCGCCACGGCTCCCGGAGTCCAGAACAGGTTGCTGTTCACCACTAATAAGGATCCAATAGACAAAAAAATCCGAGCTTTTCTATGCGTTTCGTTGCCGCATCTCTTGTAGAAGCTCTGCTTACTGGGTTTTACAGGTGTGGGAAATGTTGCTGATGTAAAACCGGTCTTAGAATTGAAAAACCTAAGAAATCTTTTGTTGACACCCACACTGGTCGCTGTCTTTTAAGGTTTCCAAATTCATTGCATGTAGTTCGAAATGTGTTGTCTATGCCATTTGGTGCACATGTGGTCTCACTTATATAGGGAGGACCACGCAGGAGCTTAGGGTTAGGATTCGTGAGCATATTTATAACATCAAAAGAGGCTTTGAGGGGCATAGCTTGTCGGCTCATTTTAAAGCAGCTCACGCGTCCGACCCTAGGTTTCTCTCTTTCCAGGGTTTGGATCGGATTGAACGTCATTGGAGGGGATCTAACCTTGTTAGAGAATTATCCCAATGTGAAGGCAGGTGGATTTACGATCTAGACACCCTTGCTTCAGGAGGTCTGAACATCGAATTCGACCTCAACTGTTTTATTGACAGTTCTTAAATGTAAATGTATAGTGCATTGGTTTACAGACCGAGTTATGCTATATTTTTTTATAAATGGTTTTAGTCAGTTGGGAATGAAATGTATCTATTGCCGATATTTGCATGGTTTATCAATTAGTCTGTGTTTATTGGAAATATGTGTGTTTTAAATGTAGTTTTGTTTTTAGTTTTATTGTAAATAAATACATTTTTAATTGCTTTTAATCCTTGACACTGATCCCCTGTTTCCTTTATGGACGGGGAATCAGTGGTCTGGCATTATTATTTTCTAGGGAGGTTCGCTTTGGTTTCAATCTGTGTTAATATTTTTTGAATGGTGGCGCGGCTACATGGCGTCCCCATATAGAATAGAATAGGTGTAGGCTTTTTGTAATGTGTTGGGCAGGGTTGTGTGAGCCCCCCTCCGGTTTTGTTGATTGGCTGGTCTGCGGTTGAGCGACTGGCGCGATTGGCCAGCACATAGTGACGCCCAGCTGGAATGTAAGTGGTTTCCAGCTGGAACACAAGCCTTTCCTTTGTACAGCGCATGCACATATTGTCTGACGCACACGTCAGTACGCAGAGGTGGTGTGACGTCTGGCTGGAACGCATGTATGAAGTCCGGCCAGAACGCACACAGCCTCTCAACGCTTTGGGTGGCGCATGCGTGTATTGTATATGCGCGCGCCAATAAGCGTGGCTGACGTTTCTTGTTTAGACCTGTCACATGAGTTAATCACGTGGCACATACGTCATGCGGGTTTGTCAGCTTAAAAACCGGCAGCTGCTAATCGCCGAGCATTCTGGACGAATTGTGCAGAAAAGCTCAGATTTTTTGTTTATTGGATCCTTATTAGTGGTGAACATCAACCTGTTCTGGAGAGCCGTGGCGGTGCTGTGCTTCTGGGATGCTTTTAATGCCTTTTATATTCTAAGTATACAGCACGTCCTGTTCCAGAAGATATTCCTTACTCTTGGGTTATACATCCAGTAGATGGTGCTGGACTGCAGAGACAGAAAAGTGGCTCCTCCCGGCCCCATATATACCAGGGACCTCCCACAAAATACCCAGTTCTTCTCTGCAGTCTGGGCTGCGATGACTCGAAGATGGCTCTTTCTACTCGCAGGTGAGCGGGGCATATTGGCCTGCGGCCCTGTAGGACTATTCCCATCCATTCCTGTTCTCTGCCTCCCAGCTTAGGCTGCACTGGTCGGGTGATGGTAGGCAGCACCGATGCCAGGTGCTAAGGAGCGCTGCTCCTACCGCAGTCCCCCACCAAAGGGTAGGCGGTATAGGCCCGTGGTGAGCCTTATGGGAGGCCCCTCACGCGGCCGTGTGCCCTTCGCCCTCTGTCCCCTCAGTTACGCTCCTTTTAGGTGGTCCTCTGCTTCCCCTTCACTCCCCCTGGGTAGATCGGGGGGGGGGGGTGTATGTATATTTATATGTGTTTTCATGTTTTGCTTTTGCACTGCTTTGTATTATATGCCACGCGCTTGTACTCCGCTCCGGTGCTGCTGCTGCCCCCCACGCTTACATCTGACTCCTAGTGAGGTGAGGTGCATACCAGTGGGGAGTCTCAACCTGATTTGGCTGCTCGGGTGGCAAGCATTGAGAGACATATTGCTGGCTCTGGCCTGCGTAAGGCTTCTGCTAAGAAGCGGCATTTATCACCTGGTGTTTCCCTCTTTCCTATGGAGGCTGAGGAATTTTTTTACGTTACCGGTTATACCCCCCTGGAAGAAGGGGAATTATTTTCTGATTGAGGAACAATCTAGGGTGTATAGTGCCGATTCTGGGTCTGACCCATGGGCTTCAGATGATTCTGACAGGCTTTTAGCTCACAGTCTGGCTGCACCAGTGGGCAGCTGACAACGCTGCTAAGAAGGATCTCACTGGGTTTCCCTTCAAGCGGCTGCGCCTCTTTGGTGAATGTCTGGACTTGTTTGCTAAGGGAGGCAAGTTACCTCAGCCTGTGGAGATTTTTGGGACAGGGGCAGAGGACGTGGCCGCCCTGGCCCCTCCTGGGGGTCCAAGACTAAGTCCTCCCCCAAGCCCCCTCAGGCATGAAGGGGCGCCCTCACCCTTCCGGGTGGGGGGGGGGGGGCGGCTTCGGCTCTTGGCTCATGTCTGGAGGTGTCATGTCTCAGACCGGTGGATTCAGGAGGTAGTGTCCTCCAGTTACAAGATAGAGTTTGCAGCCTGGCCGCCCCCAAGATTCATCAAATCTCGGTTAGCTCAAAACCCCCTGTCAGCTCAGGATCTGTCCCTGGCTGTCCAAGGCCTTCTGGATCTGGTTGTCATCTGCTGGATGCCCATGAGGGAAAGGGGCAAAGGCTATTACTCCAATCTTTTCATTGTCCCCAAAAAAGATGGGTCCATCAGACCCATCCTGGATTTGAAGCACCTCAACAAATTTGTCAGATTCAGACACTTTCGCATGGAGTCTCTGCGCTCAGCTGTGACTTTCCTATGCCCAGGGGACTTCATGACCTCTGTAGACATCAAGGATGCTTACCTTTGCGTACCTATCTTTCCAGGTCATCAGAGATTCCTAAGGTTCGCTCTGAGGGTCAGCACTACCAATTTGTGGCCTTGCCCTTCGGTCTCACCTCGGCTCCCAGGGTATTCACCAAGGTGCTGGCAGGAGTGATGGCTCTGCTGAGATCTCAGGGCATTCGCATTCTTCCTTACTTGGACGACATGCTTATCGCTTCTCAGTCCTTCCATCAGGCAGAGCTGGACACTCAGCGGGTGGTGTCCACAGTGGAGTCATTCGGCTGATCAACCACCCCAAATCTTCCCTGTCTCCTTCCATGGTGAAGTCCTTTCTGGGCATGATTCTGGATTCATCTCAGGTCAAGATCTTTCTTCCTCAGCAGAAGGTGGAGAGTCTTCAAGAGAAAGCTCAGCTCCTTCTTTCTTGTCCTCATCCATCCATCAGGCAGGGAATGCAGTTGGTGGGCCTGATGGTGTCCTGCTTCGAGGCGGTTCCTTATGCTCAGTTTTACATGAGGCCTCTTCAGCTTCACCTCTTGTCAGTATGGGATCAGGACCCTGTGTCCTTGGATCAGGTGTTTATCCTGTCCCCTCTGGTCAGGCAGTCTCTATCGTGGTGCCAGGACTAAAGGAACCTGCTGGGGGGGCAGATCCTTTCTGGCCCCCTGCTGGGAGACTGTCACCAAGGATGCCAGTCTGACAGGTTGGGGGGGCTTTTGGAAGTCCCTGAAATTCCAGGGTCAGTGGGGCTCTCAGGCGGCCCATGCCCCTATCAACATTCTGGAATTGAGGGCGATCAGGTTGGTTCTCGCCCACTTAATCCCACACCTGCGAGGTCGGGCTGGTCCGCTCGGACAACCAGACGGCAGTTGCCTACATCAATCATCAGGGAGGGACCCGGAGCAAGAGGGTCAGATTTTCTGCCTAAGGTTGTTTCTGCCTTTCATCTCAATCAGGACATTAGCCTCGATTCAGAGACACATTCGTCCGGACTTCCATAGCTGTCTGTGAAAGTTTTGGTGGGTGTTAGTCTTTTTTTTTGCTTTTTTTCCTCCATTTTCTACTCGCACGAACGTTCGGGAAACTGTGTATATGCTCTTTCGATGAACGGAAGCAAATCGGAACATTTCCAAACAAAATCGGAAATTTTCCGTTCGTTCAGATAACTTCCGTTGTTGGGATGGTTTCTGTCTGATTCAGAGAGCTGATTTCCGACGGATCTCCACCCTATAAATCCGTTTCATTTCCGATCCACTTACGAGACCTTTGAGGGCTCGGATTGCTATTGTTGAACATGTTTTGTGGCTATGTGGAGGAGTCTGCGCGCCTTTAGCACCAAGGCATTTCATGTATCAGCATGGCCGAGGCCATAAATGCATACCTGAATCAATACATTTCATGTATGCCTTATAGATGCATTTTAATGCTGACCTTAATTAGTCCTTAGCATGTAAACATTTATTTTCCCACACATCCATATAATTGCTATATTTTTTTTAGACTTATGTCCTTTGTGAATTATATTAGGATTGTTGAACTTGAATCTTAATTTGTTGTAGGAGTTATTGTTTTAGTTGGTTACCTTTGCTTTGTGTAATTATTTTATATTTGGTTGCAGGAACCGCAAGATGTGCCACTCGCCCTTGCTCTTGATGCCCGTTCTTTGCCTGCAGAATGCGGGCCAGGGGTTCTCTAATCAGGCACTATGCAAAACCCGGGCCATGGTGGCAAAGGCCCTCTGGCTTTTGAAGTCCAGATTTAGGTGTTTGGACCATACGGGGGGGGGGGGGCACTGCAGTATGACCCCCAACAAGGTTATACCAAAATGTTAATTTACGTTTTTTAACAGGGACCACACGTGCCAGAGTGGCACAACTGAGTGTCAGGGTCCTTAAGTTGGTGGGCGAGATGCAGGAGCTGCGCAACCCGTTGGGGACCACAGATGAAGAATAATGTTCAGTGGCCTGCCATTGCTATGTATTTTGTTTTTTATAGTAGTAAAAATTTTACATTTTCAAAATTTTTTTATATTTTATGATGGTATAAAAAAAAAAATGTTACATTGTCATTTCATTTACAAAATACATTAACACAAAACTAATAGGCCCAGAAATATTTAAAGATGAATATTCACATGACCGAGAAATTATTTGGGTAAGTTTTAGGGTGCTAAAAAACGAGAAGTGGTTTGGGTGAGCTTTAAGGGTCCAAAAGGGAAGATGGAGGATAGTGCTAAGTGGTTTGGGTGAGCTATAAGGGTCCAAAAGGGAAGATGGAGGAGAGTGCTAAGTGATTTAGCTAAACATTGTAGTAGAAGGGAGGGTGGCAAATATGTAGGCAAGCACTTTAATGAGTTAAGTTTGTAATGCGCAGGCGCAAGATGGTAAGGATTTCCGTCTGGACGAATATTTATTGAAAAAGGGAAACAGAATCGAACGGGAAACGTAAAGGATTCATTGGAGGATACGATGGGAAAAGGGCAAAAATGAAAGCCTACGTTGTAACATGTGAAAATGAAACGGAAAAGTCTGGATGGAAAATTACATCCTCGTAATTCGTAATCTGCCGTACGAACGGACGGAAACTTTACAGAAGGTTTTCAATGCATGCATTGAATAGCTCGAACGCTCATGCGAGAACGGAAACATTTCACAAAAAAAACAGATCGGCACTTTTTTTGTGTCTCTCTGAATCGAGGCTATTGTTTTGCCTTCTCTGTGTCCTAATCCTAGTACTTCTAAGGAGAGGGTTTTACACTCTCTGGATGTGGTCAGGACTCTGAAGTTCTATCTGGTGGCTACTGAATCCTTCAGGAAGACTGACGCTCTCTTTGTGCTCCTGTCTGGACCTAAGAAGGGTCTGGCTCCGGCTCCACTATCAGCAAGTGGATCTGTCAGGCCGTGGTACAGGCCTACTCTGCTAAGGGGAAGGAGCCTCCCTTCCGCCTTACTCCTCATTCTACCCGTGCTATTGGTGCCTCTTGGGCTTTTCAGCACCAAGCTTCTGTTGAACAAGTTTGCAAGGCCACCACTTGGTCTTCTGTTCATACTTTTTCTTACTTAAGTTTGACAAGGTTGATGTTAAGGCCTCAGCTGATGCTGCTTTTGGCCGCAAAGTTCTGCAGGCGGCAGTGGTTTAAACTGTCTGCTGTTACTTTTGGGGATCCCACCCTACCTTATGGACACTGCTATTGGATGTCCCAAGAGTAAGGAATATCTTCTGTAACAGGACGTGCTGTATACTTAGAATAATACAATTCTGTGATTACTCACCTGTAGAATTGGTATTATACGTTTACAGCACGTCCTGTTCCACTCCACCCTTGTTATCATTATCTTTAGTTACCTCTTTATGGTGATTGTTCTTATGTTCAAATTTTTTATATATTGGTTATAGTTCTCCCGGTCTCATTTTAACTGCTTTTCAATACTGGGGATTTTGTGGGAGGTCCCTGGTATATATGGGGCCGGGAGGAGCAGTCCAGCGGCATCTACTGGTTGTATAACCCAAGAGTAAGGAATATCTTCTGGAACAGGATGTGCTTTATACGTATAATACCAATTCTACAGGTGAGTAATCACAGAATTGTATTATTTCAGTGTTTGTGAGTGCAATTATTATTAAAATCATTTTGCTATTTTTGGAAAGACATATTGCACTATATTGTGTTCTTTTGCCTTCCATGAGCTGCTTTTCTTTTTATAACACTTCTGGGTACATGGAGTGTGGCCACTGCTGTGAAGTATAAATTGAAGGCTATTGGAGTGGAGAGAGTACTTCTTGATCCTATTGTGAGAGTAAGGCGCAACACTAACCATCCATTTGCTAAGAGTTTGGGCACTCTGAGTGGTGATCGTCACACAAGGTGGTGGAGCATGTGCAACGGGACTGACTGCCTACTTCCATAATTTGCTATTATTGAGCTCTGTGCTTATTTTCTATTTTTGCATATTGAGTTTGAAGGACTTATTGCACGTTGAGCTGGACATTATTTGTAGAGCGCTGTATTTTCACCTTATTTTTCAGATACATAATTGATTTGCATAGGCCAGATGCAGACACTAAATTACTTTGCCCAGTACAGATGTAGCTATATATATATATATATATATATATATATATATATATATTGCTTGAATAAATGGTAGACCCTTATTGTTATTATTACATCATCTTGAAATTTACTCTGACATGGCATGCTCTTATTTAACTGCATGTTTCTCTTTTTCCTGTAGAGGGCACTGTGTGTCAGGCTTAGTCTTGTGTCTGTTGATTTCCTGTCTCATTCCATAAGTATGGAAATAAACGTTTATAGAAATGTCATTTTGACATCATATGCTCTGTAAAATGACATTCATAATAAACTTGAGAACAGAATAAGATGTTAGAGGTGATAATCAGGATAAAAAAACAGTGCCAGAATCATAAAGTAACTGTTTAAAATCCAGTGGCCAGTACATATTCTAAGTATACAGCACGTCCTGCTCCAGAGAGTAATTCCTTATGTTTGGGTTATACATCCACTAGATGGCGCTGGACTGCAGAGACAGCAAAAAAGTGGCTCCTCCCGGCCCCTTATATTCCAGGGACCTCCCACAAAATCCCCAGTTCTTCTCTGCAGTGGCGCTGCGATGACAAGAAGATGGCTCTCTCTACTAGCATGTGAGCGGGGCTATTAGCCTGCGGTAGGACTATTCCCACCCGTTCCTCCTTTTCATGCCTCCCAGCTTTGGCTGCACTGGTCGGGTGACGGTAGGCAGCACCGTTGTCAGGTGCTTTAGGAGCGCTGCTCCGACCGCAATCCCCCACCAAAGGGTAGGCGGTATAGGCCCATGGTGAGCCTTATGGGATGCCCCTCCCGTGCTATCGCCCCCTCGCCCTCTGTCCATCTGTGGACTCCTGTTAGGTTGGCGGCTGCCCTCCCTCGCTCTCCCCGGTATTTCTCGGGAGGGGGTGTGTGTTGTGTGCGTGTGGGCTGTAGGTGTATTCTTCACTCTTATTGTTTCCGTGGTAGAGCTTAGCTTTTGTTGCCGCGCGTGTGTTGGTGGCACTGGTTGCTTTTAAAAATGCCGCCGCCGCCACGCACGCTTGTACGGCGTTCCGCGGTTGGCGGCGACTTTACCTCAGGCACTGCTGCGCCATCATTGGCTGACATGGTCACATAGGCGACTTTGCGCTCTTCGGGGGGGCGGGCCTTGCGGATGGCGCGTTCCACATCACTGTCTCCGCCCCTCAAGGTATCTGCGGGTGCCATTTTGCCTTCTTGTGCTGCGTGGCAGGCTTCTACCTACCGCGGTCCGTAAGTGCCCCTGCGGGCTGGCTTATCTTTTATATATTTCCTATGGAGGCTGAGGAATTTTTTGACCTGGCTGGCTATACCCCCCTGGAAGAGGGGGGATTGTTTTCTGATTCAGAATCATCTGATGAGCAGCCTAAGGGTTATGCTGATTGTGGCTCTGACCCATGGGCTCCAGATGATACTGACTGGCTTTTGGCTCACATTTTTGAAGTACTTTCCATCTCTCCTCCTGCCGCGGCTCCTCGGCAGCAGGGGGAAGTGTTTCACACGGCTAAGCCACGTTTGGAGTTTCCTGAGCAAACTCACTTTAATAATTCTGTGTTCAAGGAGTGGGAGCGACCGAGCAGGCTCCCTGGGGTGCCTAAGAATTGGGATAAGAGGTACCCTTTTCCTGCTGAAGTGGTTAAGCGTTGGTCGTCCCCTCCAGAAGTGGATGCACCAATTTTGGGGTTGTCCAACACTTCTGTCATGCATTCCCCTGACTCTACTACACTGAGGGATGGTGAGGACCGGCGCATTGATCAGCTGGCTTCCCATGCCTTTGCCTGTGCGGGGTCTGCGCTGCACCCGGTTTGTGCCTCTGCCATTACAGCTGTGGCTATTAGGACTCTGCTCAGGAGTATATTAGATGGGGCTCCTGATGAGGCAGCTAGTGCAGAATATAGTGCCCTTCTGCGTTGTGAGGAATTTGTTGCATATGTCCTCTCTGCCTTGGATGATACCATTAGAATGTGGGCAGGGCTTCTGCCTTGGAGGTGGCTATATGCCGCTCGGTTTGGCTGCGCCAGTGGGCAGAGGACGTGGCCGCCCTGGACCCTCCTGGGGTTCCAAATCTAAGTCTTCCCTCAAGCCCCCTCGGGCATGAAGGGGCGCCCTCACCCATCCGGGTGGGGGGATGGCTTCGGGTCTTTGCTCACGTCTGGAGGCGTCATGTCTCAGGCCGTTGGATTCAGGAGGTAGTGTCCTCCGGTTACAAGATAGAGTTGGCAGCCTGGCCGCCCCCAAGATTCATCAGATCCCGGATGCCTCAAGACTCCCTGTCAGCTCAGGGCCTGTTGCTTGCTGTGCAGAATCTACTGGAGCTGGGGGTCATCTGCCATGTGCCCTTAGGGGTAAGGGGTAGGGCTACTATTCCAACCTTTTCACCGTTCCCAAAAGAGATGGGTCTGTCAGACCCATCCTGGACTTAAAGCTTCTCAACAAGTTTGTCAGACCCAGGAGGTTTCACATGGAGACTCTGCGCTCAGCTGTAAGTTCACTACGCCCAGGGGACTTCATGACCTCTGTGGACATCAAGGATGCTTACCTCCATGTTCCAGTCTTTCCAGGTCATCAGAGATTCCTCAGGTTCGCTCTGGAGGATCAGCATTACCAGTTTGTGGCATTACCCTTTGGTCTTACTTCAGCTCCCAGGGTATTCACCAAGGTGCTGGTGGGCATTATGGCTCTGCTGAGAGCTCAGGGCATTCGCATTCTTCCCTATTTGGACGACATTCTTATCACTTCTCCGTCCTTCCAACAGGCAGAGCTGGATACTCAGCGGGTGGTGTCCACACTGGAGTCATTCGGCTGGGTGATAAACCACACCAAATCCTCCCTGTCTCCCTCTTTGGTAAAGCCATTTCTGGGCATGAATCTGGATACAGCTCAGGCCAGGATCTTTCTTCCTCAGCAGAAGGTCGACAGTCTGCAAGCACAAGCTCAGCTCCTTCTGTCCTGCCCTCATCCTTCCATCAGGCAGGGAATGCAGCTGGTGGGTCTGATGGTGTCCTTCTTCGAGGCTCAATTCCACATGAGGCCTCTTCAACTCCACCTCTTGTCTGTATGGGACAGGGACCCTGTGTCCCTGGATCAGGTTTTGGTTCTGTCCCCCCTAGCCAGGCGGTCCCTCTCGTGGTGGCTGGACTCAAGGAACCTGTTAGGGGGCAGATCCTTTCTAGCCCCTTGCTGGGAGACAGTCACCACGGATGCCAGTCTGACAGGTAGGGGGGCTTCTGGAGATCCCTAACATTCCAGGGGCAGTGGGGCCCTCAGGAGGCCCACACCCCTATCAACATTCTGGAACTGAAGGCGATCAGATTGGTTCTAGCCCGCTTGACCCCACACCTTCGGGGTCGGGCTGTTCAGGTACGCTCGGACAACCAGACGGCGGTTGCCTACATCAATCATCAGGGAGGGACCCGGAGCAAGGGGGCCCTCAAGGAAGTGTCTCTGATCCTGTTCTGGGCGGAGGACAATGTTCCCTTCATCTCATCCGTGTACATTCCGGGGGTGGAGAATCTGGAGGCTGACTCTCTGAGCAGGGGGACTTCTCGCCTGGGGGAATGGTCCCTCAGCAACAGGGTGTTTCGCTCTCTGTGTCACCGTTGGGGTCAGCCAGATGTGGATCTGTTTGCGTCCCGTCACAATCACAAGCTTCCAGTCTTTGTGTCTCTGTCCCAGGACCCTCTGGCCTTTGCCATGGATGCTCTGACAATGCCCTGGCAGGGCTTTCAGCTCTTGTATGTCTCTCCCCCGTTTCCCCTGTTGGGCAGGGTTCTGCGAAAGATAACTCAGGAAGGGGTGCCAGCAATCCTGGTGGCCCCCTGTTGGCCAAGAAGAGTGTGGTTCGCAGACAACGTGCAGCTGGCGGTAGATCAGTACGCCCTGCCCAAGGATCCAGACCTGCTCACTCAGGGGCGGCTCTGCTACCCCAATTTACAAACGCTGGCTTTAACGGCCTGGCTGCTGAAACCTCCATCTTAATGGAAAAGGGGCTGCCTGCCCCTGTTGTTAACACCATGATCAGGGCTAGGAAAAAGCCCTCTTCTTCCATCTACTATAGGGTTTGGCGTACCTACATTGACTGGTGTGAGGCTAAATCTCTTGTCCCTGTCAAATCCCTGTCATGTGTTTTCTATTCCTAGGTTTCTGGAATTTCTCCAACATGGTTTGGATCTGGGGCTTCAACTCAGCACTCTGAAGGGTCATGTGTCTGCCTTGGCTATTTTCTTTCAGAGATCTTTTGCTCAGCATCATCTGGTCAGGACTTTTTTCCAGGGGGTTACTCATGTGCGCCCCCCACGTAAGCCTATGTTGCCAGTCTGGGACTTGAGCTTGGTCCTATCTGCCTTGCAGGGGTCTCCTTTTGAGCCTGTGCATGAGGCTGCTTTGTCCATTCTTACGCTTAAGGTAGTCTTTTTGGTGGCTATCACTTCTGTTAGGCGTGTTTCTGAGTTGGCGGCGCTTTCCATCAAGCCCCCTTACTTTGAGAGACACCAGGACAAGGTGGTGTTTCGCTTTAAACCAGATTTTCTGCCTAAAGTTGTGTCTGTTTTTTTTTTATCTCAATCAGGACATTGTTCTTCCTTCTCTGTGCCCTAATCCTAGTTACCCTAAGGAGAGGGCTCTACATTCTTTGGATGTGGTCAGGAACCTGAAGTTCTATTTGGTGGCTACTGAGCCCTTCAGGAAGACTGATGCTCTTTTTGTGGTCCCTTCAGGTCCTAAGAAGGGTCTAGCTCCAGCTAAGTCTATTATCAGCAAGTGGATCCGTCAGGCCGTTATTCAGGCCTATTCTGCTAAAGGGAAGGATCCTCCTTTCCGCCTTACTGCTCATTCCACTCGTGCTATTGGTGCCTCTTGGGCCTTTCAGCACCAGGCTTCTGTTGAACAAGTTTGCAAGGCCACTACTTGGTCTTCTGTTCATACTTTTTCTAAGTTTTACAAGGTTGATGTTAGGGCCTCAGCTGATGCTGTTTTTGGCCGCTAGGTTCTGCAGGTGGCAGTGGTTTGATATGCATGTTGTTGCCTTTAGGGATCCCACCCTACCTTACAGACACTGCTATTGGATGTCCCAAATGTAAGAAATTACTCTCTGGAGCAGGACGTGCTGTATACTTAGAATAATACAATTCTGTAATTACTCACCTGTAGAATTGGTATTATACATATACAGCACGTCCTGCTCCACCCCGCCCTTGTTTAAATTTTTCTTAGTGCCTCTGTATGGTGATTGTTCTCATGGTTAAAATTGTTTGATTATGGTTGTTATTCTCCCGGCTTCTTGCTAACTGCTTGTTAGTGCTGGGGATTTTGTGGGAGGTCCCTGGAATATAAGGGGCCGGGAGGGGCCACTTTTTTGCTGTCTCTGCAGTCCAGCGCCATCTAGTGGATGTATAACCCAAACGTAAGGAATTATTCTCTGGAGCAGGACGTGCTATATACGTATAATACCAATTCTACAGGTGAGTAATCACAGAATTGTATTTTTGCATTTGTATCAGAACAGGCTATTGAGCTGAATTTCCTATTCGTCCTGTCCTGGGGAAAACTGTATTTAATATTACTATTTGCACATTTTCCTTACTTGCCTGTTCCCAGCCTGTGTCTTTGACAGCCTGTTCCTAGCCTACGGCCCAACCCTGGTCTGCGACTGGTCTTTTGTACCTTCTATGTGTCTGTAGTTCAGTGTAGTCTAGACCTGATGCCTGTCCAGCCCTTATTTTCCCTAGAACATCTTGCACTGATAAAAATGTTGGCCTCTTGTCTTTGTGTTGCTTCTGTTTTCCATATCCCAGTCCCTAAACCAAAACTTTTCCCAAACCTTCTTGTCTACTAAATGTTTTTTTCTCCTGGGCGTGACAGCAGGTTTCTGCATAATGTTTCCCACTTGACACATCCATATTCAAATAGTTACTGTGTTGCCTACTCAAATCTATCATTAGACCTATGTCACTTCATTGTGGTCCATACCCCAGCTTTATTTTGACACCATCGGCCTGATGCAGAGAATGTGAATGCTAATTTTTTTGGAAACTGATCTCGGTAAACGTGAAAATGTGAACACTTGAAAAGTTTGTTTATGTGTAGGCGGCCGCATTTGCTTTGCGTACGCATATGGTTTAGCCGAGCATTTACGGTATTTGCAGCCGAAGTAGTTTTGGAAGCTGAGTTTTTACCTGTTTTCAGACGTAACTTGCCCATTGTTCTCGGTGTGCCTTGAGTGGCTTTCCGGGGTACACCATTTTTTGTTGTAACCAGCTATTTTATTGTGCTTCCCATGGTCCCCTGCCACTATAGCCATGATAGTCTACGTGTCCTTTCACATACTTACCTTTGTATCTTGGTTGCCATGTTGTCTGCTTTTACTCAGCTCATACTTTGCCCACCTTATTTTGGCGTACGCATACTGTAATTTCCTGCAAATAGGACAACTTGCCCACAAAAACAAGTCTTTGAATCACCTGACATAGAAAACATACCAAATACTGTCCTTTGACGTAATTTTTGCTGGCAGGAATGCGCGCGAGAGAGGCTCTGAATCAGGCTTCATGACTCCACCAAGTGGCGCTTTGTATGACTGAGCAGGTAACTCCTGGCACAAGGAAATCTTTGCCCACCTTCCCACGCTGAAAATTCTGATTTGCCGATTGTTGATTCTATTATCTTTTTCCCCCCAACTCATTTTCCTTGACCTTCCATTACCATAAATGTACAGTATCTCAGGCTATAATTAATGTATTGTATGTATATAATGTATATAGGAACAAAAACATAGATTACGATTGTTTTATTTGTTTTAGATGTATTAGTTAGATGTTTAGGTATTAGTGCAGATTTGGTTTATGGTTCTGAATAGCAAACATACAATAGGTAACATATGAAAATAAAAAATAAATAAGCTCAGCACCTTGAAGACATCATTTTGGCTTGGACAGAAAAATACACTTTCAAGAATTCCATTGAAAGTAGAAAATGGAACAACACCCACAATTTACACTCTCCTGTGTGTTCCTGTGCCGCAGGGCATCCTGGCTTGGGAGAAGGGAAGTGGAGCCCAAGGATACCTACAAATTGTCTGAAGAGAACAATAAGTAACAATAACGAGCCTTATAATGAGGTATGTGTTTCCTTGTATATATGTGTATATTATCCAAGTTTTCCTTTTCCACCCTTGATAGGGCAGAGAAAATCACAAAATGTCTAAGGGTTAAGAAAAACAAAACTAGCTGACTATTGTATGAGTGTTAAATATCGATGAATGTATATAGAGGTTATTGTTACAATAGTGCTGTCAGGTGTAAAAATGGCTATTACTGGTAGAAAATAAAGAGCAATATATAGATAGAGATACTGTACTGTACTCTTTTTAAAAGGAAACAATCAAACCACAAACGTTTTTCTTTATTTCCTTCCAGTTATGGTAAGTGTCTGGAACCAGAGTAAATAACAAATAACTCTTGATTCCCTGCCTGAGTGTATGTATGTAAACAGTCGAGGAAACTGCGGAGCCACTTTCCAGAGGTAACCATTGGCTACAAAGGTGCGTGAAGGCAGACCAGATGGCTACAGTGGACCAGCTTAATCGAGGGGCTACCAGACATGTGTCTAAATAGTTGAATAACAACAGTAAAATAATAGCTCTACTAGGTAAGAGGCTACGGAGCAGATGGAAGGTCACTGCACCTCTGCCAACAAAAATCAGCAGAAAAAGCTTCGATTTTTATGGCAGTATCAGAATTGGGCCCCCTCTGACTGGTAAATGGTTGCCTTCTCTGGTTTATCATTTTCTGCTTTATTGAATGACATTGGCACGTTGAGTGAAAAAAAAACATCAGAGCCTGCTTTCATAGCGGGGGCAATGTAATCTGGTAGTGGCAGCAATATGGTCTGGGTAAAGTTTTTGTAGCATTTCCTGGGCCCCCTTATTCATGTGGGAAGCACTGCTACCTGATTTGTGTATACATTTATCCTTGCATATGACATACACAATTTATTTCCTGTGCTAGATGGGATCCAGCAAATCAATGGTATATATGTCATACAGTTGTAAATGTCCAACATTGGAAGACCATGACTTCCAAGTACTACCCTGGCATCCTAATATTCCAGGCTTGAACCCAGTTGAGCATCTGTGGGACCACCTTGTCATGTTTACTGTATAGATCCTCCCGCATGCACTATTCAGAAACTGTGGGATGCACTGCAGTCAGCATGGCTCCAGATATCTGTGACATCCTACCAGGATCTTATTGAGTCACTGCCAGCCCGTCTAGCTGTGATTCATGCTGCACTGGGTGGTTACTCTGAATATTAGCTGATGCTCATAATAATGTGACTGGACTGTGTATTCTACTTGGAATTCTATATTTGGATTCATTTTAAGTACGTGTGTAAAAGTTTAAAGTTGTTCATAAAGAGCTTTTTGATATAGGTAGACCAAGGCTGGCGCCAGAGGGCGGCAAAACTGGGCACATGCTGGGGCCCTGGGGGCACCTGCCCGGGCCCACTGACAGCTGTTCTGACCCAGTAAAGGTTGGCCAGATGATTTGTTTTAATCTGTTTTCGCATTGAGTGAGAAACCGCAGCTTCATCTTTGCTAATGCTCTCTTACATTCCCTCACACTCCCTCCCCCCCACGCTGCCTGCTGTTAAGAATCCTGGGGCTTCAGATGACGAGCTTGGAGCTTCACAGAAGGTTAGAAAATAAGATGGGAGCTAAGCTCACCAAAGCAATTTCCTTTGGATACCTATTAAAGTGATCATTCAACAGTCATTTTTCCTATATCTAGTCCAGGTCGTCCCAGAAGTGATGACATGTGGGTATTCCACCACTAGGTGGCGCTCGACTGCAAGATCAAAAGCTGTCGCTCCTCCCGGCCCCCTATAAAAGCAGGTGTCCCACTATGATTTCCCAGTGTTCATCTTGCAGTCTGGCTGCTGAAGATCGTTGGATACTCTCTTCTGGATATTGCAGCTGAGCGGGGCCTCCTAGTCCATTGGCCGCTGCGACCTTATTCCCACTGATCCCGTGGACCCACTACTGCCTCCCAGCCATGGCTGATCGGGACGGTGACGGTAGGGAGAACGCCGGGGTCAGGCGTTTGACAGAGCTATGCTCTGGGCCGCAGACCCTGTTTAAAGGGTAGCCGGCCATAGGCTGATGGTGAGCCTATAGGGGGGTAGGACCCACTTGCTGCCCTCTGGCCTTCATTTACAATGTATCCCACAAGCTTTATTGAGTGTGCTGTGTTTTCACCGTGTTCACCTCTCAGTTATACTTACCTCCCTCGGGTTGTCACCTTCCTGCTCCCTTTTCCCCTCCATCTTTATGCGTACGCTGTGAAGAGGGGGGTCGGCGCCTGGCTTTTTTTTGTTGTGTGACCGCTGGTCTTCTTGCTTTTGGAGCGGCGAGCGGCCGCGTGTGTGCGCCGTGCGTTTTTTTACGCAGGGACCCCGCCGTGGGCCACCTGGTGACATGTTGTGGGGGCCTCTCTGAGGCAGTCCTCTATCTTGCAAAGGCCTGTGAGGAAGCAGAAGACGGGCGCTCCATTCGCGCCCGTGCGGCCTGCCCCTTTGAGTAACGCGCCGTGGCTGCTGCTTGGTGCCATTTTATACTGCCTGCTGGGACAACTTACTGTTCCACGCTGCCTGGACCTTCGGGAAGTGATGCGGTGTCGTGAGTCCCCATTGTTAATCTCGCTTGCCTTTTATATATGCGCTTTTGTCTTTTGGGATACTTATGGTTTTTCCATGCTTGTGTCTTCAGGTGGCCATTGTTAGATTGGGTTGTGGTTCCTCCCGGTCCCCCGCCCCCTCCCCCTTTTTTGACTAAGAGGGATCACTAAAAGGGGGACTATTTAAGGGGATAACTTGGTTTGGGGCCGTTAGTGCCTTGTAACCTGTATACAGACTTATTGTCTCTGCTAATCACCATAATGGAGGCTTCTGGGGATGGTGAGCTGGGGGCCCCATCTGGGCGAGTGAAGCTCTGCCCCATGTGCGGTGCTAGCCCTCTGGGTGGATTCAGTACTGTTTGTATCACTTGCGCCAGGAGCGTCATTTTGGAGCATGATCGGGCGGACGTTCCTGTCCCTAGCTCTTTATTACCTGTGACCTCTCCAGAGCCCCCGCTGCTGCGTTCAGCCCCCAGTGAGGGGGAAGCCGGCAGGGAGTCCCGGGTTGATTTGGCATACCGGGTGGCCAGCCTTGAGAGACAGTTCTCGCGAACGGCTCCTAAGAAGGCCTCGGGTAAGAAGCGGCACATCAAGCCCGTTTACTCGGAGAATGATGATGATGATCTTTTTGGAGGTCTGGGCTCCGTGGAGGAAGGCGAATTGCATGAGGACTCCATTTCCACTGTGGATTATTCTACCGGCTATGACAGCGGGCCTGGCTCTTCCTCGGATGAGCATACGTGGCTCCCTGATGATACGGGGAAGTTTTTTTGAGACATTGCACATTGTCCCCCCGAGAGCGGCTAAGCAGAAGCAGGGTGATTGTTTCGGCCTGAAAGACAGAGATGAGTCGTTCCTGAGCAGGCCCATTTTTCTAAACAGTAACACCAACGGTCTTGATAAAGCTGCCGCTGGCAGTGAAACGCGTTGATGGCGACAGTCATATGAAACTAAAGAGGATCCACTTGCGATAGCTATCCCGCCCTTCTAAACAGTAACACCAACGGCCGTGGTGACTGGAGTCGGGTGAGAGCCTCGCCTATCCTTAAAACAAGCGATTTGTCACTTTTTAAATGTGAGTGCGCACTTGTAGGTTGCATTTTATAATTTTTAACATTAAAAAGCGGGAATACACTAGATTTTCTCTCTTTTGTTTTATCCTACACCTGTACTACCCTGGTGAGCTGAAATCTAGTGCAACCAGCACCTATAGCCCCTAATTGGATATCTACACAGAGGAGAAAGATCTAAGAGGAGTTAATATATACAGCTCTATATTCATTCACCAGCCGGTAAGAGTACCTAGCAACGGTGACGGGCACAGTGGTGACTTTATAAGTTTATGGGCACTGAAAATACTGTATAAGAAAGAACTACAGCCAGATATCACTTTGAATGGAAGAGGAAGAATTATAACTCTACCACTATATAAACAAGGACTATTTAAAGAGCCAGTGTCACCTGTTAAGAAAACTGCTAGCAGCATTTCTCTGTAGTTTTATATTTACAATTTGAACTTTGATACCTGAGGTGCTAAAGGTGCAGCGTTCTAAGAATGAGCTCTGTATTCCTAATTTGAATTTTGACACTAGAAGTGTTAAAGGAGTAGTGTCTCTAAGAATAGGAGCCAACCAAGGAGCCAATACCTCCTAATTAGACCTAATAGAGGCATTCTTTCTGCTCTGTGTTTATATATTTATATTTGTTATACACTCTCTATTTGGGATAAGAGGTTCTAACACGTCGAGCAGTTCTCAATTTAAGTAACCATAGTGTTTTCTAAATTCAAGCCTTAAGATAGCAGCGCGGGTTCTTCACATTACTGGTCTTTTGGATATCGCTAAGTCTCGCAAACGGGCGGAGGAGTATAAAGTCCTCAAGGCTTGCGTGGATTCATTGCCTTTCTTGTTTCTGCCATGGACGATGGTGTCCAGCTCGGTGCCAGGGTTTCGGCCCTGCTTGTTGCGCTTCGGGGAGCGTCTGGACATCCTGGTCAAGGACGGAAGACTCCCTCAGCGACGGAAGCCTGCGTGGCCCTTTCGGGGCTCTTCTGCCTATCGCTCCTTTCGAGGAGGAAGAGGCTCTTCTTTTTCAGGTGGCCGCAGAGATTCCAGGGGACGAGGTAGGTCCCGCGGTCGGTCCAATCCCACCTGGGGATCCAAGTCCAAGCCCCCTGCCAAGGCCCCTCAGGCATGAGGAGGCACCATCACCCATCCGGGTGGGGGGATGGCTTCTGCTATTATGCTCATATCTGGAGACAGCGCGTCTCGGATTGGTGGATTCAGGAGGTGGTGTCCTCCAGTTACAAAATAGAGCTGGCAGTCAGGCCACCCTCAAGATTTCTTCAGTCTCGGATATCCCAGAACCCAGTGAAGACACAGGGCCTGAGAATGGCCGTGCAGCACCTCCTGCGGTTAGGGGTGATTTGCCCGGTGCCTCGTCAAGAACAGGGCCAAGGCTTCTACTCCAATCTGTTCACGGTTCCCAAGAAGGATGGAACGCTGAGACCTATCCTGGACCTGAATGGTCTCGACAGGTTGTCAGAGTCAGACATTTCCGCATGGAAACCTTACGGTCCGCGGTGCGTTCCCTTCGGCCCGGCGACTTCCTTGCCACGGTGGAAACCAGGGATGCCTATGTGCACATCCTGATATTCCAGGGACATCAGAGGTTCCTGAGGTTTGCTCTGGAGGACCAGCATTACCAGTTTGTGGCTCTGCCATTCGGGATATCCTCAGCCCCCCGGGTTTTCACCAAGGTGCTGGCGGGCATCATGGTCATACTGAGGAATCAGGGCATTCGTGTGCTGCCTTATCTGGACGATTTACTGATTGCGGCTCAGTCCCTTCAGCAGGCCGAGAGCGACACCCGGACGGTGTTATCTACTCTCGAGGATTTCGGATGGGTAGTCAATTACCCCAAGTCTTCGATCACTCTCTCAACGGTGAAGTCCTTCCTAGGCATGACGTTAGACACTTCCCAGGTCAAGGTATTCCTGCCACAGCAGAAGGTGGTGGGCCTTCAGACGCAGATGCAGGCCTTGCTGTCTTGTCCACAGCCATCGATCCGTCTGGGGATGAAGCTGGTGGGCCTAATGGTGTCATGCTTCGAGGCAGTGCCCTTCGCCCAATTCCACATGAGACCTCTTCAATTGAACCTGTTTACCGGCTGGGACCGGATGCAGGAGACGCTGGAACATCAAGTCCCTCTTGTGGTGGCTGGACCCCAGAAACCTGTTGGTGGGCAAGTCCTTTCTGACTCCCCGGTGGGAGATAGTTACCACGGATGCCAGTCTGACCGGCTGGGGAGGCGTTTGGCAGACGCAGAAGATCCAGGGTCAGTGGGGTCCACAGGAGAACCACTTGCCCATAAATCTCCTGGAGCTGAGAGCGATTCGGTTGGTGCTTCTTCGCTTGACTACCCATTTAAGGGGTCGTGTGATCCAGGTTCGCTTGGACAATCAGATGGCTGTTGCCTACATCAATCTCCAAGGCGGGACTCGGAGCAAGCGAGCCCTCAAGGAGGTGACCCAGATTCTGACTTGGGCAGAGGAGAATGTTCCCTGCATCTCAGCAATTTACATCCCCAGGGTAGAAAACCAGGAGGCAGACTCCTGAGCAGAGGGGCCTCTCGTCTGGGGGAATGGTCTCTCAGCAACAAGATCTTTCACGCTCTGTGTCTCTGCTGGTGTCAGCCGGATGTGGACCTGTTTACGTCCAGACACATTCGAAAGCTCCCAAGGTTCGTCTCCCTGTCAAGAGATCGTTCTGGCAATTCCTTGGACGGAGTTCAGGCTCCTTTATGCATTCCCTCCGTTTCCACTCCTGGGCCCCGTGCTGCGCAAGGTAGTCCAGGAGGGGGTTCCAACCATCCTGGTGCCTCCTCGCTGGCCGAGAAGGAGTTGGTTTGCGGACATAGTTCAGATGTCAGTGGATCGCTACATCATGCCCGACGACCCAGGGCTTCTCACACAGGGGTCGCTGCTGCACCCCAATTTACAGACGCTGGCTTTGATGGCCTGGCTATTGAAACCTCTATCCTAATGGAAAAGGGGGCTGTCTGCCACTGTTGTGCATACCATGATTCAGGCAAGGAAGAAGTCTTCTTCCATGATATATACAGAGTTTGGCATGCCTACATTGCTTGGTGTGAATCCAAGAGTCTCCCTTGTCGCACATTCTCTATCTCTAGGATCTTGGAGTTTTTACAACACGGTTTAGACTTGGGTCTCCAGTTGGGCACCCTCAAGGGCCAGGTCTCGGCCTTGATTATCTTTTTCCAGAGATCCTTTGCCAACCATAGGTTGATCAAGACCTTTTCCAGGGAGTTACCCATGTACGTCCACCGCGTAAGCCTGTATTACCGATGTGGGAATTTGGTACCTTCTGCTCTCCAGGGTTCTCCCTTTGAGCCCTTGTGCGATGCTGCATTGCCTATTTTGACCCTCAAGGTGGTCTTTTTGGTAGCGATCACCTCGGTGCGCCACGTGTCGGAGCTGGCTGCACTTTGTATGAAGCCTCCTTATTTTGAGCGGCATAAGGATAAGGTGTTTTTTTCGCTTTAAACCTGATTTTTTGCCTAAGGTTGTTTCTCCCTTTCATCTTAATGAGGAAGTGGTCTTGCCTTCCTTGTGTCCAGCACTGACTAATTCTAAGGAAAGGACCCTCCATGCCTTGTATGTGGTCAGAGCCATCAAGTATTACCTGGTTGCGACTGAATCCTTCAGGAAATCAGATCCCCCTTTTCGGATCACAGCTCATTCTACCAGAGCTATTGGTGCCTTTTGGGCTTTTCAACACCAGGCATCTGTTGAACAAGTTTGTAAGGCCGCCACTTGGTCTTCAGTTCATACTTTTACCAAGGTTGATGTTAGGGCCTCAGCTGATGCTGTCTTTTGCCGAAAGGTGCTTCAGACGGTAGTGAAATGAACTACATGCTGTTCCGCACTGGGGATCGCGCCCTAATGGACACTGCTTTTGGATGTCCCACATGTCATCACTTCTGGGACGACCTGGACTGGATATAGGGAAAAATACAATTCTGTGAAACTCACCTGTAGAATTGTTTTTGAATATATCCTGTCCAGGTCGTCCCACCCTGCTTTTGTTTCTTTATCTCTTGTTTTCCTGTTATGGTGATTACCATTTTTATATTGGACCGTTGTCCTTAAGTTTTTGGGTTGGAGAGAGTACATGCTGAAGCTATGTGAAGTAACATGGTTTCTTGGCCTCCCGGCCTGTCTCTTTTTCTTACTGCTGTTTAACCACTGGGCAATCATATTGAGACACCTGCTTTTATAGGGGACCGGGAGGAGCGACAACTTTTGATCTTGCAGTCGAGCGCCACCTAGTGGCGGAATACCCACATGTCAACACTTCTGGGACGACCTGGACTGGATATATTCAAAAACATTTCTACAGGTGAGTTTCACAGAATTGTATTTTTGCAAAAATGATTGTTGATTACAGTACCAGGACAGTGGGCATGCTCCACTTGTGCCTCCCCCTGCAAGACCAGGCTCTATATATTTATTCTCTGTGCGAGCTATCCCAAGAACTGACAGATTATATTGGAAAAACCCGCGCTTAAACCTTATCAATAAAAGATTTCAAAAAGTTAGGTACAATGCTCAATGTGTGTAGACCTATTATCCCTCTAGGTTGCATAAACATATGAAAATAAATAAACACAGAGCAAACTTATAACAATCGTGGTTAAAGTCCAAGGCAATAGATCATCCACTGTCTGTTCTCTAACAGTGTAATGTCAAAAGGCTTCCATCTAAGTCCAAAGTGGGTATCCCAAAATGCATGCACTGGTACTGTGCTGTTGGTAGTAGCTACAATTACTCCACTTCAATTTTCCACCACGTGCCCACCACCTGTTTAAATTACTCTTACCAGATGGTATGCGGAGTAAAATACTCCAAATGAAGCTTTGGTTCTGCTGCTGTGTAGATTTCCTTCTTTCCACAACATTTAATCCTTATCCAACAATATTGCTCCCAAACGTGGTTAGTGTAAGAATATCAAGGCGTATTGCCATAAAAATAAAAGCATAAAAGATATCTAGTGTAACACCGTTTTAATATATTTTCTTAAAAAGTTGTTAAAAGTGTGCACTCACATTTCAGTTGATTAAAATACAGCTTCTATTCAGTGTTTAGGCAACAGCCTTCATCCTGCTCCCTTTGCGTCCTGGCCAGTGATGCTATATGGGGGGGGGAAGAGGCTGTCCGCTGACACTGTTTAAAAGAAGATTGCTGCAATGATAAAACCGCCCAGCCGCCGTCAACGTTTCATTGCTATCAGCAACTTTTTCAAGACTGGCGGCGCGGCGGTGAAAGCCGCTCTTTATAATATGCGGTTTGGGCGGGGCGGCCACAGCAGGAAATCCTTCTGACGATGGCTGTATCAGTTAGCCTATCAGCTACTTTGTTTACTACAGGCATCATCAGTTTAAGAGCCTATCATAGACCAGTAATTCAGGCTCTGCTTTTGGTGGCGGTACACAAACCGCTTGATGATAGGCTGAAGAGAGCCTGTATTGAACACATAGCAGTAAGCTGTCAATAGGAAAGGTGAATACACTGGACAAGGCCCACGCCGAAGCTTACACCGGCAGGAGCCTGCACAGGAAGGGGCAGTTGTGGCCTAGAGGCAAGGGAGCAGACTTGCAACCAGAGGGTGGCAGGTTCAAATCCCGGTCCTGGAACATGACTGAACTGCTCTTGAGCAAGGCACCTAACCTGGCCCAAGAACTGGCCAGGCATATGCATGTTGGAGGAAGTATATGAAATCAGGATGCCCCCCTGTGCTGTGATCAACAGTCATTTTTTATCAAATGACTGTGGTACACTTTCACCCACACTCATGCTTATTAAAGGACAGCAACACTCCCTCAAGTCTATAAGTCTCTTGAGGGTGTTGCTTTCCCCTTTATGGGGCATCCCGAATTTTGATGCCCCGCTGTGTGTAACCTGCCAGGTTTGCCTGGTTTACTCACCTCCCCCTGGAGCTTTCACTGTGTCACAGGAGTGCGGCCGTGTCCCCAGCATGCCTCTAGCAGTGGGCACACTCGCGTCAGGCCATTCCTAATGGGCAGTGCAAGCATGTACAGAGCTATAGGTAGCAACAGGGATGCATCCAGCGATGCTCACTCCATTGAAAATAGAATGAGCAACACTGATTGGCTGAGTGGCTCATGTGGGAATCAGGAAAAAGTGAGTTATTCTAAGTGTGCCATACACTCCACTTCGATCTTCATGTCATGTGGGTAATCTCCAGTAGAGGGCGAACTTCTGCAGAGATGAATATGCAAAAAAGAAAGCCCCTCCCGGTCCATATATACCTGGGACCTTCCACCAATTCCCAGTTCCTTCTCTGCAGGCGACAAGACAGAAGATGAAGACTTCTTTTACTTGCAGGTAAGCCGGGCCCGCGCCCGGCCGTTTATTGTCCCTATTGCTGCCAGGACCCTTTCTAAATTGCCCCTAATTGAGCCTCCCAGCTTAGGCTGTGGGTCCTGGTGAAGGTAGGAGCACCCTATGGGTGCCGTTAGACCTCATTATGGGGTAGGCGGTTACCCAGGTTTTGGTGATCCTGGTGTGGGATGCCCCGTCCCTACATGCCTGTGGCCTTATTCGGGCCGGGTCCCCCTTCAGGGTCCCTTACTTCCCTCCAGAGGGGGGGGGGGGGGGGGCTGGCAGGCCGTAATCCTCGGCCTCTCCCTTATCATTTAAACTTTTATTTTGTGTGAATGTATGTGTATGTGTGTTGGTGTTACCACTGTATTTGGGCAGTGTGTGTGTGTGTGATTGGAGTGGCTCATCTGGTAGTTGTCCCTCGATGGATTGGTTGCTTGGCCTAGCCTGCTGTGCCTTTGCCTGTCAGCCTGGGGAGCTGCTCTACCTCAGGCTGTGTGGGGGGGCCTCCCTGGCTAGATCCGCGCTGCTGGGAGGGGGGTGGGGCCTGGAAAAGGCGCTTTCGGCGCTGTCCCGCCCCCCTTCTTTCCCTGCTTCTCCAGATCGCCTCAGAGACGGGGGCCAACTTGATGCCTTGTTGCTGCTGCTGCTGTCGTTTTTCTGGGGGACGGTAAGGGCTTGGTGGCCACTTCCTTAGTGATTGGGGGTCCCTCTCTGGTGGGGGGGCCCCTTTAGTGCTGGTTTATGTGTTTTGCCAGTTGGTATGATATATATATATATATATATATATATTTAATTATGTGTGTTACTCTGGATAGTAACTATATGCCTAATTGTGTGTTTCAGATTGCTTCATAATTGTGCATTTTAAGGGGTTCCTCCTGGTCCTGGGGTCCCTGGTGTTAAAATTGTTCATCTTAAATCCTCCCACTGGGACTTTAAAGGGGCATCCCGGGTTGCTTAGGCGTAATTTCCCTGCGGTCTTGCGACTGACCACAAAAATCACCATATGGAGGCTCCGCAGGATACTGGGCTCGGGCTCCCTCTGGGACAATCCCGGCCATGTGTGGGGTGTGGGGCATCCCTTACTGGGGAGAATGTGCTGATCTGTATACCATGTGCACAAAAGGCCATAACGCGGCAGTCAGGTACCCAGCCTTCTGGGTCGGCTCCTCCCGCTTCATCGCCTTCCCCTTCCCACCTTATCCGTACCCCAAGTGACATTGGTGCCGGTGGGGAGTCGCTCTCTGATGTTTGTGCTAGGTTGGCCAGCATCAAGAAAGTTATTGCTAGCACGGTGGGCAAGAAGGCCCAGGCTAAAAAGAGACATTTGTCGTCGGCCCAGCCCTTGTGGGATGTGGACGACGATTCCATTGATTTGTCGGATTATTCCCCGTTAGAAGAGGGGGAATTGTATGAGGAAACAGAGGCTGATTATGTTCAGTCTGGTGATGGCAATGTCGGGCAGGTGCTGGGGGATGCCGGATCTGTTATCTCAGGGTCAACTACTTTACCCCAATTTACAAATGCTGGCTTTGACGGCTTGGCTGCTGAAACCTCCATTCTGAAGGAGGAAGGTTTGTCTGCGGCTGTTGTTCAGACCTTGTTTAGGGCTAGGAAGCGGTCCTCTTCTGGCATTTACTATAGAACTTGGAGGTCCTATATTGTTTGGTGTGAGGCTAGGGCCTTGCCTTGCAGGGTGTTTTCGATTCCTAGGATCTTGGAGTTTCTTCAGCATAATCTGGACCTTGGGTTCCAGCTTAGTACTTTGAAAGGACAGGTTTCTGCTCTGTCGGTTTTCTTCCAGAGGTCTTTTGCCTTACACCCGCTGGTTAAGACCTTTTTCCAAGGGGTCGCGCATGTGTGGCCCCCTAGGAAGGCTGTGGTTTCCGTTTGGGATTTGAATTTGGTTCTTTCGGCGCTCCAGGGTCCTCCTTTTGAGCCGCTACAGGATATTGCTCTTTCGGTTCTCACTCAGAAGGTTGCTTTCTTGGTGGCTATTACCTCTATTCAGCGTGTCTCTGAGTTGGCGGCTCTGTCGATTCAAGCCCCTTACTTTGAGAGACACCAGGATAAGGTGGTTTTTCGTTTTAAGCCAGATTTTCTTCCTAAGGTGGTGTCTGCTTTCCACCTCAATCAGGATATTGTTCTCCCTTCCTTGTGTCCTAAGCCTAGCAATGACAAGGAGAGGGTTCTGCACAATTTGGATGTTGTTCGTTGTGTGAAGTACTATTTGGTGACTACTTCTTCCTTCCACAAGACGGACGCCTTTTTCGTGGTGCCCTGCGGGCCCAGGAAAGGTTTGGCGCCTTCTAAGTCTACGATTAGCAAATGGATTCGTCAGGCCATTGTTGGGGCCTATTCTGCTAAGGGGAGGACTCCCCCTTTTAGGGTCACTGCGCACTCTACTCGTGCTGTTGGTGCATCCTGGGCTTTTCAGCACCAGGCTTCTGTTGAACAAGTTTGTAAGGCTGCTACTTGGTCTTCCGTTCATACTTTTTCCAAGTTTTACAAGGTTGATGTGCGGGCTTCAGCGGATGCTGTTTTTGGCCGCAAGGTTCTGCAAGCTGCAGTGGTTTGAGTTGGTACATTGTTTACTGTTTCTGGTTCCCACCCATGACGGACACTGCTATTGGATGTCCCACATGTCATGAAGATCGAAGTGGAGTGTATGGCGAGTACTTACCTTTAAAACTGTTATTATGAGTGCCATACACTCCGCTTCGCCCCACCCCTTTTTTTCAGGTATTCTGGGGCTTTTATATGGTGAACCATTGGTTTTGATTGTTAAGGTTATAATTGGTTCTTCCTGGTCCCCTTATTGCTTTTTTACACTGGGGATTTTTTTGGGAGGTCCCAGGTATATATGGACCGGGAGGGGCTTTCTTTTTTGCATATTCATCTCTGCAGAAGTTCGCCCTCTACTGGAGATTACCCACATGTCATGAAGATCGAAGTGGAGTGTATGGCACACTCATAATACCCATTTTAAAGGTGAGTACTCACAAAACGTTATTTTTGGCTGATCCATGGGGATACACACAGCTGGGGCATCCCAGATCGGGATGCCACGTCGGTGAGAAACACCCAAGAAAGTCAATTTCTTGGGTGTTGTTCCTTTTTAAACTGAACCTATCATCGCCTATACAGGCCAATTAACTACAAAACCCTTGCGCATGCCTGCAATCATTCACCTTTCCAGCGTCCCATTCCCACGGTGTATGCACAGGCTCATGTTTAATCTGCAATGTATTCCATGCATGCTAATGCATGGCATTACAGAATGCCGGTATAAAGAACAGCCTCAACCCTTCAACTGAGGCGTGCTTCCACGCCCAGCTATTCAGATAGGTCGGGGACAGGAGCGCACCACACATTGCAGGAAAACCAGGGATGCGTGCACTCCCTATGCTGGCACTCTGCATATTAATATCTGGGGTGGGGTCCACCTGCATTCTGCACATTATTTCTTTGGACCAGGGGGGTGAGATCCTTTTATACTCTGCATGTTATGTTTTGCGCTTTGTATATTTTTGGGTGTCTGGAGGATCTGCTTGCACTTTGCTTTTTGTGTCTAGAGGGAAATCTGTTTAAACTGTTTATTCATTTTGGATCTTGTAGGAAACAGACTGAAGGAGCTGACTATAGTCAGCAGCGTTGCAATACAGATGGGAGCAGCAGATAATGCTGGGTGTTGCAGTTCTTCTGCAAGACTATGGTTGATCCATTCATGTGTTTATTCTCATTCATCCAGGTTATGGTATATCTGTAGGAATAAATCAAGGCAACTGGACCAGCTGTTATATTTTCATGAAGACATTTCACTAGTCATCTGACTAATCTGACCAATTCACCCTGAAAAGGGCAGTCGGATAACTAGCAAAATGTCCTAAAGAAAAAAAACAGCAAGTCCAGTTGCCTTAATTTATTTCTACAGATAAGGGGCTTGTGGTTTAATTATTAGTACTGGCAGTTACTTAGGCTGGTCTCATACCAGCGCAATTGAGGGGAGCTCGAGCTTTAGGGCCAACGGCCTGCAATCGCCTCTGAAACTCTGCCCGTCTATGGACATTTTCACATATCATTTTGTAATATGCGGTGCACTCGGAGTGCTCCGTAAAAACCCTGCCAGCAGCGTCCAGGGGGGCACAGTGCTAGCGATTACACTCCAAGTAAGTGGACAGAACTAGGGCTGACACCCTCTTAAACCGACAGCCCCCCGAGATAGACCATGTGGCTTTTAGTTATTATGCAGGGGAAATGAATGCAAGGTCAATCAACCTTATTTATCTTTGTCTTTTGCCTAGATTAAT
The DNA here is from genome assembly GCA_027917425.1 of Gastrophryne carolinensis. Lineage (NCBI taxonomy): Eukaryota > Metazoa > Chordata > Amphibia > Anura > Microhylidae > Gastrophryne > Gastrophryne carolinensis. The sequence goes on along the minus strand of CM051235.1, from coordinate 99,695,540 downwards.
GGAGTAGAACAAATCCAATAATTGCCCGTAAAGGTCCCTGATCTGTATTATTTGAAAGCAAGTTTCAAATAATTTTTAATTATACTCATGCAAGATTCATTTTATCTACAGATATGTGGAATATGCCCTTGGACACGTACAATACCTTACAACTAATCTGCACACATTGAGTTATGTTCATCAATTATCTCTTAATCCATTTTAACCACTTACCTGACACATACAAATTGAAGAATTGGTCCCGAACATGTCTCATATTCTAAGTATACAGCACGTCCTGTTCCAGAATATTCCTCACCCATGGGTAATACATCCACAAGATGGCGCTGGACTGCAGAAAAACAGCTTGTGGCCTCTCCCGGCCCTATATAAGTCAGGGACCTCCCACAAAATCCCCAGTTTATTTCTGCAGTCTGCGCTGAGAAGATAGAAGACAGCTCTCTTGTGGCGCAGGTGAGCGGGGCTTATTGTCTGCGGCCCTGCAGGACTATTCCCACCAGTTCCGTCCCATTGACTGCCTCCCAGCCTCGGCTGATAAGGTTCGGGTGAAGGTAGGCGATAGAAGCATTTTGTGCTGAGGAGCTAGGCTCCTACTGCAGTCCCTGCTCTAACAGGGTAGGCGGTTTAGGCTAATGGTGAGCCTTTTTGGGATGCCCCCACTGCCTCATGGGTTTGGCCAGGTTATCCTGTGCGGTAAACCCTATTCCCATTCCCCCTCCACCTCCTCTCTTCATATTGGCCCTGGGCGCCATTTCCTCCGGGGTATTCCGTTTTTATCCTCCCTCACTCTCCCTTCGGGAGATCTGGGGGGGGAGGGTTGTCTGGTGTTTTATGACTTTAGACATATGTGTGCCTGTTACTTTATTAAAACACGTCGTCTGGCGTTTTTACTGCGCTCCGCGGCTGGCAGCCCCATTCACCTCAGAGCTGCCGGGCTGCTACTGGCCGGCCAGATCACGTGGGCCCGCTTTGCGCTCTTCGGGGGGGGGGCGGGCTCTGTGGATGATGCAATTTACCTCATATCTCCACGCCTCGCACCTCGAGGTTGCGGACACCATTTTGTCTTCCTCCTGCGCTGCTGGCTCCTTGCGGTCTGTGAGTAACCCCGGTGGGGTGAATTTTTCTCTATTTGTTCTTATGCTTTATTCTTATGGAAATATATTGTTGTGTCTTTCAGGCGGGATTAAGCTTTGGTCCTGTGGTTTCTCCCGGCCCTCTCCCCTCATTATCTCCCACTTCCCTAGCGGTCTATTGGGGCATCCCAGGTAGCTCTTTAGCATTAACCCTTACTGGCCTACTGTGCCTGTTCAAATCACCATATGGAGGCTTCTGGGGATAATGAGCCTGGGGTTCCTTCGGGACAAGCCTGACTATGTGTTGCTTGTGGGGTGTCCCCAATCGGTGATGGTGTCAGGGTATGTGTATCCTGCGCCCAGCAGGTACTTGCTCTGCAGTCTAGGTTACCTGTTGTTGGGCCTGCACCCCCTCGGGCTTCGCCTACCCCCCCACGCCTGCATCTGACCATACCAGCGGGGAGTCTCAGCCTGATTTGGCTGCACGGGTAGCCAGCATTGAGAAACATATTGCTGGGTCTGCATTGCGTAAGGCTTCTGCTAAGAAGTGGCATTTGTCTCCCACCGTCTTTCCTGTGGAAACTGAGGAAGTATTTGACACTACTGGTTATTCCCCCCTGGAGGAGGGGGAATAGTTCTCTGATTCAGAATCATCTGAGGAGCAACCCAGGGTTTATGGTGGTACAGGCTCTCCCTTTGGGGAAGATCTATGGTCCTCAGATGACACTGACAGGCTCTTGGCTCATATTTTTGAAGTGCTCTGTGTCTCCCCTCCTGCCGTGGCTCCTCAGCAGCATGGTGAGCTCTTTCATACGGTTAAACCACGTTTGGAATTCCCTGAGCAGTCGCACTTTAATAATCTGGTGCTTAAAGAATGGGAGCGGCCTAGCAAGCTGCCAGGGGTGCCCAAAAGTTGGGACAAAAGGTATCCCTTTCCTGCTGATGTGATTAAGCGTTGGCCATGTCCACCTGAGGTGGACGCGCCCGTTCTGGGGCTGTCCAATACATCTGTCAGGCATTCTCCTGACACTACTACCCTGAGGAATGGTGAGGATCGGCGTATGGACCAACTGGCTTGCCATGCCTTTGCCTGTGTGGGGACCACGATATGCGCGGTTTGTGCCGCTGCCATTACAGCTATTGCTATTAAGGGTTTGCTTAAGAGCCTCTTAGAAGGGGCCTCTGATGACGCGGGAGGAGAGGAGTATAGATCTCTCCTGCTTTGCTATGAATTTATGGCATATGTCCTGTCTGCTATGGATGATGCCATTAGAATGTGTGGTAGAACTTCTGCCCTGTTGGTAGCTATACACCGCTCTGTCTGGCTACGTCAGTGGGTAGCTGATAATGCTGCTAAGAAGGCTCTCACTGGTTTCCCTTTCAAGGGCCTGCGTCTTTTTGGTGAACGCTTGGATTTGTTTGCCAAGGGCGATAGGTTACCTCAACGTAGGAGGCCGTCTCGGTCCTTTCGGGGGATGGGTGCCCTTCTCCCATCCTTTCGTGGTTCCAGACCTGGTCAAGGAGGCTCCTTTACTGGGGCCCGCGGAGATCACTGGTGAAGGGGCAGAGGACGTGACCGTCCTGGCCTCTCCTGGGGTTCCAAGCCAAAATCCTCACCCAAGCCCCCTCAGGCATGAAGGGGCGCCCTCACCCATCCGGGTGGGGGGACGGCTTCGGCTCTTTGCTCACATCTGGAGGCTTCATGTCTCAGACTGGTGAATTCAGGAGGTAGTGTCCTCCAGTTACAAGATAGAGTTTGCAGCCTGGCCGCCCCCAAGATTCATCACATCCTGGATGGCTCAGAACCCCCTGTCAGCTCAGGGTCTGTGCCTTGCTGTCCAAAACTGAATCTTTCAGGAAGACTGATGCTTTTTTTGTGCTTCCATCTGGGCCTAGGAAGGGTCTGGCTCCAGCTAAGTCCACTATCAGCAAGTGGATTCGCCAGGCTGTGATTCAGGCCTATTCTGCTAAGGGGAAGGAGCCTCCCTTTCGCCTTACTGCTCGTGCTGTTGGTGCCTCTTGGGCCTTTCAGCACCAAGCTTCTGTTGGACAAGTTTGTGTGACAGACTCTGCCTTTGGGTTTTAAGGGCACTGTTTTTGCATAGACCCATTACTTTCATTTTCTTGAGCATGTCCCAGACAGACTGTCACTGTATTGTTGATTGTATTACAGACTGCTATTGTTATACTGATTGTGCTACAGACTGCTATTGTTCTACTGATTGTGTTACAGACTGCTATTGTTCTACTGATTGTGTTACCGGCAGAGTTGAGGGATTGTGTGGCCTGCTCCCATTGGTCTGTGAGTTTGTCATGCAGTTCTCCATCAGATCCACGGGGGAGGTCCCCCTGCATGGGGACTTACATATAAGGCACAGGGTGGCACTAATAAAGGAAGTTCATCTTCACCCTCAATACTGAGTTCTGTCTCTTATTTGGGGAAACGCTATATTACAATTCACTAGCCCTTGTAAGGGCTGTTCCTGTTTCCATCACGGATGACTCTGGGATTCCTGCAGCACCTCTCACCATTGGGAAAAGGACGTCTCTGGTGGGGAAGCCCTCCGGCGATAAAGGTTATCGCTACACTTTGCAAGGCCGCTACTTGGTCTTCTGTTCATACCTTTTCTAAGTTTTACAAGGTTGATGTTAAGGCCTCAGCTGATGCTGCTTTTGCCCGCAAAGTTCTGCAGGCGGCAGTGGTTTAAACCGCCCGCTGTTACTTTTTGGGGATCCCACCCTACCTTACGGACACTGCTATTGGATGTCCCATGGGTAAGGAATATTCTGGAACAGGACGTGCAGTATACTTAGAATAATACAATTCTGTGATTACTCACCTGTAGAATTGGTATTATACGTATACAGCACATCCCACCCTTGTTATCATTATTCTTAGTAACCTCTGTATGGTGATTGTTCATATGTTCATTGTTGAATTCTGGTTTTGTTCTCCCGGCCTTTTGTTAAGTGCTTGTCAATACTGGGGATTTTGTGGGGGGTCCCTGACTTATATAGGGCCAGGAGAGGCCACAAGCTGTTTTTCTGCAGTCTAGCGCCATCTTGTGGATGTATTACCCATGGGTAAGGAATATTCTGGAACATGACGTACTGTATACGTATAATACCAATTCTACAGGTGAGTAATCACAGAATTGTATTTTTTTTTATTGCAGATCTAGGATCTATGTCTTATGTGAATAAAGTTGACACAGAGCTCCGGTTTCTGAAATGCTTTTTAACCCCATAATGACCCACCTAATTTTAGCCTGGAGAATCAGTACATTTTTGTCCCTCCTTGTGTTCCAAGGAGATGGGTGAATGGATAGTCAGGTAGGTAGGTGGAAAGATGGGTAAATGGCTGGACAGTGGGGCAGGTAGGGGGGTTGGTGAGTGGATGGAAAGGTAGCTGGGTGGCAGGCATGTAGATGGGCGGACGGAAGAGTAAATGGCTGGGATGGCAGATGGGTAGGTGGGCAGGCAGGCGGACATGTAGGTGGTTGAGTGATTAGGAGGGTAGATCGATGGATGGCTAAGACAGTGAGGCAGGTAGGTGAGTTGGCAGGAAGGTAGGTAGGTGGACATGTAGGCTGATGGTGGGTAGGTGGGCATGGGGCTAGGTGGATGAGTAGGTGGGCATGAAGGTAAGTGGGAAGGCAGGCAGGTGGGCATGCAGGTGGGTAGACATGCAAGTAGGTAGGTGGGCATGATGGCAGGCAGGTGATAGGTAGATTGACATGCAGGTAGGCAGGCAGGTGGTAGGTAGTTGGGCATGCAGATAAGTAGGTGGGCATAATGGTAGGCATGTGGTAGGTAGGTGAGCATGTAGGCCGGCGGGTGGGTAGATGGACAGACAGGTGGGTAGGTAGGCATAGTGGTAGGTAGGTGGACAAGATGGCAGGCAGGCGGGAGGAGTGGTTAGGGAGGCATGTTGGTAGGTAGGTGGGCATGATTGCTGGCCAGGCATCTTGGTGGGTGACATCTCTGGATGTCGGCTTTCATCTTGGCGAGGTGTGGTAGGATGGGGTGGGTGGTGACCGGCATCGAGGTTGGGTGGGATGAGCAGCCTGCATAGCAAGATCCATGCTCCGCTGCCACCACAGCTCCAGCCAGGTAGTGGCAGCTGGAGCTGTGTCGGCGGCCAATGTGCTGGATCAGGGTGGGGGGAGGAAAATCGTTGCAGCATGGGAGTGAAGAGGGCTAGGTAAGTAAAATGGCATGCCTCAAATGCCCAAAACTCCCCCCAGCCCTCCGCAAACACTTCCTGGCCATACTTGTCCCTCCGGGGACTTTGGAAATCCTGCTGTTTACACCCCTTATCCAAAACAGGCAGACAGTTAGCACACTGTTTCTGCTGACGTCATGGATACGGGGTTGTCACTTAGGGGGTTAATAGGTTTGTGCTATATTCTAGTATATGGAGTGTGATATTGGATTGTTGTGTTCTCATTTCCTAAACCTATGTCATCTACTGTAAGTATGAATTAATGTGCGATCCTTCTGTATTCCTAGTATTTATTATTAAATCCTTTATAGGGAGTCTGGTTTGTCAAGTGCCATATAGCTCACTCTTGCAAATCACACTATCGCAAAATTGTGAAATATTAAAAATACATATAAACACGTCGGCTAATGAGAGGAGGGGTCACTTATACACCAAAACTGAGTAAAACTCGCGCCTAGCTTGTTTATTCTCTCATGGTAGGGCTAAAATCTAGGGGTGACAGGTTTAGTCTATCAGGGGTGACAGGGCCTGTCACCCTGGATGTCCTTTTACTTTCATTAAAAGAAAGAAAAACAAGCCTGGCTGTATATTTCTTGATGCCGGATGTATAAGTGACCCCTCCTCCCACCATCCAGCAAATTTATATTTTTAGTACTGGGCCATTTTTCGCGATAGTGCTCCTTTAAGCTGCTATAAACTGGCGCTGTAGTTTAAGAGCCCATAGAACACAATAGGAAGAAATGTATTGAAGTGTTTTATGCTTATAAATTTGCAGACATTTATTTGTACAGAACTTGCATTGTGACTTGGCAATAATGTAACATAATGTAACACAAGAATTTGATGTTGTCAAATGTTGTTTTTTTTTCTGTGAAATATATTATCTCTGCTTTTTTGCTTTACCAATGTGTCCTTAGGAGCACATCAACTAAAATAAGCCTAACGCAATATAAAACTTGGCGCTTTGTCCCCAACAATGTTATTCTGTAACTAATGATCGAAAATCGGCCAGCGCCAGTTAAAGCGGACCAAAACCCACTGAACTTGAGAAATACATTTGACCAAAGCACCCACCGATACTCTCTTGGGTGTAGAACTAGAAATGGGTTTTTAGCTTATCAAATCATCCTGGAACACTTTTTTTTTTGCTGTCCCTCTCTGTGAGATGACAGGACATCAGTCATTGCATAAGTGTGGCAATGACATCATTGCCACACACAATGGCAATAAATAGAGGAGGCGGAGCTTTACGGCTAAAACAGGCAGCATTATCTGGGATTGGAAAGAAGCGAGAGCAGTAAAAATTGGCAAAAGTTACTATTCAGGGGATACTTAAAAATGTGGGTTTTGGTCCGATTTAAATACAGCGCCTTTTAATAGGCCAGGAGAGGTCACACAATGATTTCATAAAAGACTGTTTGTTACAGTCGCTCACCGGAATCGCTTTGATAAATGTGGTATTGCGTACAGTGCCCAGCGTTCACCGTTCGCTACCTGTCGCTACGAGGCACTACCTGCTGCTATGCCTTGATGAATAAACCCCCTAGTGCACCACTGCAAGCTGATTAATAAGGAACAGACATTTTGACTTGCTGTGTCATGCATTTGTGGCCAAAAATAAAAAAAGTTGGATGCGAATGTCAGCAAAATGGCCTAAAAAAGTGCACTTTATAAATCAGGCCCCCAATGCTGTATACTGTTACCAAACATATTTCCATGTCATTTACTTTCTTAACATTAAATAACCCTTTTTGTCTGGAGTTAAATATCCTATTTATCTGTATTTGTAAATTAATTATTGGCTAGGTGCACTTTCTGTTTTAACAACTTAACTTTTTTCTTAGTGGATTCTGCAGTCTTTAGAGTGCATCTTACTTTTCCTAATTGTCTCTTGTATTGAACAGACATTTTACAAAGTATTATGAAACAGCTTCAATCTCATCCCCCTCATTTTCTATAAATTATTCCTCACATTATTCTTCCCTAGTAAACACATTGCATATGATGTTTGTTTTTGAATTTATATATTGCACGACAGGGTGTCTGATATGTAATCTGTGCAAGATATAAAATGGCAATAAAGCAGCCTTTGTTTAAATACTGAATCTTCAGTACCTACATTTAAATTTAAAGCATTTACAGTTATGTGCCACCCAGTGCCTCCTCCCTTTTTTCTTTACATAAAATTAGATAATCTGATGATTTATGCTAATCAACACATTTCTATTTGTATGCCCCATATGTTTCAGTCAATGCTTCTAGATTAGGTAGCCTGCTTCGGTATCAGTTTTGTCAACAGATGACATCTGTCCATAAACAGTCTAAATTAGTATATCACCTGCTGGCTGTGTATGCTTTATTTGTGTGTAATTCAATGATTTAGCATTGAATATGTAATTTGGAGATTGGCAAACAAGACTGGAAACAATGTTTTCAAATGGATCACGTCTAGCTGCCTTCTGCCTGCAGTGACTGATCACTGTCCCCATTTATACCAAAGCATGTTCTGATAAATAAACTTCTCTGGTAACAGGCAGGAATGCTTGATTTCTCAAAGAGGGCCACAGTCTACTAAAACATTTTAGTAGTCCTAATCCATGTTTTATATAAAAAACTGGAGCTGGGCTTTAATGTATACCTGCCACCTAGACAGGTGCTATATTATCATTAATATTTTTATTTATAGAGTAGCATTATGTTTCATAGCAGTGTAGACAATAGAAATTGCAGACCAGGTAAAAGGAATAATATACCTATAATACACATGGTCTTTTGAGTAGAGTATGACAGAAACTAACAAATACATATTGATACTGGAATATACTACAAGTGAGGACACTGAGTCAATTATGTGGGCATTCCAAAAAAAACATGGGCTAGGAGGGACAAATGTGTGTGGTGGTGAGACCCATCTGGAATGCTCTGTGAGGTGAGAGTTATGAAAGAAGCGGTGGGTCATTTCTCTATATCTCGAAGAAGGGAGCATTGACCAATTATAAGTCAATTCACTCAATAATCTGGAGATATCCAGTTGAGGGAGTAGCTGCATCCACGCCCGATGTTCGGGTCTTAAAGTTCAGATTTTCTTGAAATGTAAAATGGATTCTGACTGTTAAGTGGTAAATAGGCCAATCCTTAAAGCCCTGTCAAGTGTAAAATCCCAATCAGTTGGATAGAGGCAGCCCAGAGTCAGCACTATACAAGTATTCTATATCATTCTGTAGCATTGAATATTCCTCTGTGTTGGGCTCAATATTGTATTATTGGTGGTGATATCAGTGTCCCAGTGCCTCTCCCACACACACACCATTCAAAGTAAGAAGTATTTATCCTTCCAGGGAGAAGGTCTGTAGGAATAGTAGGAATGGTAGAAAATGTGTGGCTATTTAAATTATAGCTTTTTGTAACGTGTGCCAGAATTGCCAGGCAGGGTAATGCAGAGGGATGCTTAGTATTAAATCGCACAAGAGTTCTCTGTACATGTGCAACTTATAGAATACAGTATATTTGTGTGAGGAATTAGACTTTGATGAGATGATGAATCTTCACGTTTGATGAATCCAGCCTTTGATATACCTCGTTATCACAGCTATATTGTACTGTTCAATATCTGGTAGATTTAGGCCCTTATTCATCAAGCGATAGCGCCAGGTAGTGTCTGACGAGCGCCAGGTAGCGGCAGCTAACGACGACTACCGACTCAAGTACGCCCGGCGGCGGTCACAATGACGCATTTATCAAGCAAAATGAGGCTAGCGCCGGCGAGAGCGGCGGCTAGCGCAGCATTCATCATGAAGCCGCCTGGACCGAACAGCGCCGCTGCAAATTCCCTCACAGCGCCAGGTATGAGCTGTCGCTCCCTGGCGATGTCCAATGCATTTCAATGGAGCAATCTATAATAATTCATGATTAATTGGTAATAATTTTTTTTAAATTTTTTTTAATGTCAAAAAATCGGAGAACACTTCTGCAATGTTAGGATTTATTTTTAAGTCAAAAAAAAAAAAAATATATGTGCAGAATTGATCAAACAGGTCTGAGATTAATGTATTCATATAACAAAATGATTCTAAAAACATGTATAATGTTACATTCAAAAAATATGGTTGTTTAGGGGTTAAAAACTAGTTAATACAGATCGCCGCCAGCGCTCTGGGGTTTAAACAAGGAATGGACAGCGACAGCACATTCGGAGCGTGATTTTTTGATGAATATGAAGCTAGCCGTTCGCTCTGGCCATTCGTTGTCAGGCGCTCACATACAACGCTGGACCTGTGAAACAGCGACCCCCCAGCCCGTATTCAACATTACCGCACACCGACTGAGTCGCTGTCATCAAGCTAATGCCGGCCAAGCACAGCGAATACTGGCTGGCGCTGAAAAAATCACGCTACAGTCGCTCATCTGTCGCTACCTGGCGCTATTGATGAATCGGCCTCCCCGTCTCCATTACCTCTAAATTGTTGCAGTATTTTCAGAGCTATAGTGTTCTTTATTTCCCCCCAGATAAATGTTCTAAGGGTTCCATTATATTACATTACATTATATATCCTTGGGGCCAAGAAATATGAGAAGGTTGCGTAACAGATTTTATGGAATGCAGCCATTTTTATCTAAATATGATAGTTGCAATTTTGACCATTTGTGCAAACCATGCTCCATCTGATCCTGAAAAAAAAAAAATTATATATTTAGAGGCCGATTCATCAATAGCGCCAGGTAGCGACAGATGAGCGACTGTAGCGTGATTTTTTCAGCGCCAGCCAGTATTCGCTGTGCTTGGCCGGCGTTAGCTTGATGACAGCGACTCAGTCGGTGTGCGGTAATGTTGAATACGGGCTGGGGGGTCGCTGTTTCACAGGTCCAGCGTTGTATGTGAGCGACTGACAACGAATGGCCAGAGCGAACGGCTAGCTTCATATTCATCAAAAAATCACGCTCCGAATGTGCTGTCGCTGTCCATTCCTTGTTTAAACCCCAGAGCGCTGGCGGCGATCTGTATTAACTAGTTTTTAACCCCTAAACAACCATATTTTTTGAATGTAACATTATACATGTTTTTAGAATCATTTTGTTATATGAATACATTAATCTCAGACCTGTTAGATCAATTCTGCACTTTTTTTTTTTTTTTTTTTTTTTGACTTAAAAATAATTCCTAACATTGCAGAAGTGTTCTCCGATTTTTTGACATTAAAAAAAAAATTTAAAAAATTAATACCAATTAATTATGATTAATTATAGCTTGCTCCATTGAAATGCATTGGACATCGCCAGGGAGCGACAGCTCATACCTGGCGCTGTGAGGGAATTTGCAGCGGCGCTGTTCGGTCCAGGCGGCTTCATGATGAATGCCGCGCTAGCCGTCGCTCTCGCCGGCGCTAGCCTCATTTTGCTTGATAAATGCGTCATTGTGACCGCCGCGGGCGTACTTGAGTCGGTAGTCGCCGTTAGCTGCCGCTACCTGGCGCTCGTCAGACACTACCTGGCGCTATCGCTTGATGAATAAGGGCAATAAAATCACTTCTGTCTTGCTTTCAGTGATAGTGAATCCTGCTTGCATCAAATCCTGCAACAGAAGCAATGCATTAAATTGGGGTTGTTTGAGCCTAACAGTGTCCCCTAAGCAGCTTTGTCTTTTAGCACCAGTAATACCTTAAACTGGGTTAAGATGAGGCTTAAGAAGCATGGGCCCCCAGCAGCAGCAAGACATTCAACTCTACAAATGTGCTTGGATTACTCTTAAGTTAAATATCTACCTTATTAAAAATATTTGCACCTTACCTATAGAACTGCCTTAAAGATTTTTTTTAGTTGTTTCTTATTTATAAAGCGGCATCATAGTCCATATAAATTCAATAATTCTCCACTCCTTAGTTGCTAACTACAATATGCTGGCTGGATGAGTGTAGTGTGAGCATAGTGAACTTAAAGGAGCACTATCGCGAAATTGCACAGTATTAAAAATCCATATAAACACGTTGGCTAATGAGAGGAGGGGTCACTTATACACCAGAACTAAATAAAACTGCTGCCAAGCTTGAGGTTTTCTTCTCCTGGTAGAAACAAAATCCAGGGGTGACAGGTTTAGTCTATGAGGGGTGAGAGAGCCTGTCGCCCCTGACTTCGTCTTCCTTCCATTAAAATAAAAGATATAAGCATGGATGGATATTTCTTGATGCCGGGTGTATAAGTGACCCCTTCCCCCGACATCCAGCATATTTATATGGATTTTTATCACTGGGCCATTTTTTCGCGATAGTGCTCCTTTAAGGTACCTCTCTCTTCAAAGGCCTTACCATATTTTTTGCCCTATAAGACACACTTACTTTTTCCCAAAACTGAATCTTATTGGGTGAATGTAAAACAAAAAATCTTAAATTCCCGCTGCATCGCCATAGCTGCTGCTTCCTTAGCCTCAACTGACCGCCGCTTCAAGTTCCCAGGGAGCCGGTTCCAGCAACCAGATGGGCTTGGCCTGTGAATTGTCTAGCGTCCAATGATGCAGGAACCAGTCAGGTGGGTAGAGGCGGCATGGGCAGCGGTGGCAGCCACCAGCAGATGGTGGCGATAGCGTAGACAGTGGTTGGCAGCGGAGATGGCTACCAGCGGAGACAGCAGGTGCAGGCAATGTGTGTGTGTTTATGTTGGAGGTAGGCGGCTGCTGCGGAGTTGGAGCTGGGGAATGACATTTTTTGCACACTGCCTGAATTTGGGATTTGTCACACCCCTTGTATTTGGGATGCCTGCACACTGACTGTATTTGGGATGCCTCAAACTACCTCTAAATGGGATGCCATGCACACTGCCTTTAATGTGGGATGCCATGCACACTGCCTTTAATGTGGGATGCCATGCACACTGCCTTTAATGTGGGATACAGCTCACTGCCTTTAATGTGGGATACAGCTTACTGCCTTTAATGTGGGATACAGCTCATTGCCTTTAATGTGGGATACAGCTCATTGCCTTTAATGGAGGATACCACTCACTGACTATATTGTGGGATGCCCCTCACTACCTTTAATGTGGGATGCCGCTCACTGCCTGTAATGTGGGATACAGCTCATTGCCTTTAATGTGGGATACAGCTCATTGCCTTTAATGGAGGATACCACTCACTGACTATATTGTGGGATGCCCCTCACTACCTTTAATGTGGGATGCCGCTCACTGCCTGTAATGTGGGATACAGCTCACTGCCTTTAATGTGGGATACAGCTCATTGCCTTTAATGGAGGATACCACTCACTGACTATATTGTGGGATGCCCCTCACTACCTTTAATGTGGGATGCCGCTCACTGCCTGTAATGTGGGATACAGCTCATTGCCTTTAATGTGGGATACAGCTCATTGCCTTTAATGGAGGATACCACTCACTGACTATATTGTGGGATGCCCCTCACTACCTTTAATGTGGGATGCCGCTCACTGCCTGTAATGTGGGATACAGCTCACTGCCTTTAATGTGGGATACAGCTCATTGCCTTTAATGGAGGATACCACTCACTGACTATATTGTGGGATGCCCCTCACTACCTTTAATGTGGGATACCGCTCACTGCCTGTAATGTGGGATACAACTCACTGCCTTTAATGTGGGATACAGCTCATTGCCTTTAATGGAGGATACCACTCACTGACTATATTGTGGGATGCCCCTCACTACCTTTAATGTGGGATACCACTCACTGCTTGTAATGGGGGATGCCGCTCACTGCCCCTAATGTGGGGCCTGTAATGGGGTGATTAGGAGGGGGGGTTGCACACTGTCTGTAATGTGGTGATTGGAGGGGGGAATTTTTTAAAATCCCTAGTGTGTCATGGGTTTGCACATTGGGTTTCTATGTTTAGTTTGTTTTGAAGATTCACTGAAATAGTTTACATTTTACTATAGTGTGTTTGCATTCGTTCTGTAGTTTCTATTGATAGCATTTAAACCGGACCTTCAGCATGATTTCATGAAAAGCCCAAATCCTTAAAAAAAATGATTCCCCAGCATCTAAAATTAATATATTTTAGGTTTTTAGTCACGTACTTATTATTCTTTCCCCCACCGGGCTTCAACTCTGTTCAGGACTCTAGGATACGGGCGCCGCAATCTTGACTCAGAAGCATCACATATACTGAAGAGAGGAGAGCAGCATAAAGTACAGGGGGTGGGGTTATAGCTGGGCTTTGCACAGACAGAGCAGAGCTGGGGTCAGGAAAAGGACAGCAATCCCAGAATGCAGAGCAACACAGGAGACACTTCCTGTTTGCAGGCTGCCTGAAGCCCCATGAGCCGCCATCTTTGATGTTTAAAGCCTCATAACATGCATTAGATGCAGTTAGGATGATTTTTACTGTGAGCAATCTGTATGTACAGGGTGTGGGAAACATATAAGATAGGCTCTTATTCTGAGTGAAGGTCCGCTTTAATGGGGGGTAGGTTTTTCCTTTTTTTACAGTTTTTGAAATTTAGTTAAAGGTAGGTTCCCTTTCTGCCCAAACAGGCAAACATTATAAGACAGCTGATCATTCAGAACAGTAGCAAATAATAATTCATAACCTTTAACAGCCAGAAAGATGATCGCTCAGATTTTTTCTGTGGTTTCAGAAATGGCAGCTTTAGTGGGAGCTTATGTAGGCTTAGTTTACAAGTGTTTATGTGTGTCAAACAAGTCTTATTTAAGATTCCGAATAATTCTGAATAATTAAAGGACCACATCTTGTTGATTTGAAAATTGCAATTACTGTTTGGACAGCAAACCATTAATTAAAGGTGTTGCGTTCTATGGTTCTTGTGCTTTGTCTAACACTTTTGATATCTTGTTTCAGGCAGGTCTTTGGATAATGGCCAATTTTCTGTAAAGTAAGTTTTCTGAAAACTTTTTACTGTTGCTTTCAAAATGAAAGAATTTAACCCTTTGAGTGCCAGCCTACCGAGATTTTTTGTCACACTCTGTTGCCGGACTACTTTTCACGTTTTTGCGCTACACGTGTTCAACCTGGATTTTTGAAGGGATTTCCAGAGATTTTCCAGGAAAATTATATATTTTTTTTTCAACATGAAATGTCTTGTTTGGCCTTTTTTTAGTGTATTCTCAATACTTTTGGGTGAAATATGTGCAAAAAAAAAACAAAACTATTTTTTACAATTTGTAGTGTTTTTTTCTAATAAAAAATGTAAGTTTGTTAATAAAATATTATTGCGTGTGAAAGCCCTATTTCTCCCGGTTACAACGGTACCCCATATGTATTGGTAGACACCATTTCCTGCCCAGGAAACTCCCCAAACTGAAACAGCAGTTTAGGAGATTTCAGATAGAATACAACTATGCAATATGATTGTATAGTTGTAAGGGGTTAATTTAAAAAAAAAATGACGTAGGGTCCCCCTTCCCAGGGAGGGGGACCTCATTTTTTGGGGGGAATCTTAAGGGTTAAAAACCCTTAAAATCCCCCCCAAAAATTACGTAGGGTCCCCCTTACCCAGCATTACCGACCCGGACCAGCTATGGGGGCTTGTAGAACAGGGCGCAGGGGCCAGCGTTGGTGGCCCCTGGCCCTGCAGGCTACTAGCCCACATAGCCACGTGGCCCGGGCCCTCCTGCCCCCCCTGGCCGTTGGGGAGGCAGGTAATGGGGGGGCTGGGGGTTATGGCAAGTCAGCCGCTTGCCGCAGGTGACCTGCCATACCCAGAGCCTTGTGAACTGGTATAAGGGGTCTCATGGACCCCTTACCAGTTCACAAAGGGTTAAGTAAAAAAAAAAAATTACCGTATATACTCGAGTATAAGCCGAGTTTTTCAGCCCACTTTTTGGGCTGAAAAAAGCCGCCTCGGCTTATACTCGAGTCAGTGCTCTCACACACACTGACACTTACTGGCTGTTGCGCGCAGGTTGGTGGGAGGCGTCCATTGTTTCTATTGGACGCCGACCACATGGGGCCCGCCCACCAACTGGCGCGCAACAACCAGGAAGTGCCTGCGTGTTTGTGAGAGCGGCGGCGGAGGAGGAGGAGGAGGAGGCGGCGGCGGCGGAGGAGGAGGAGGCGGCGGCGGAGGCAGAGGGAACGGAGGTGGCCAGCGCGCAACAACAGGTAAGGGGGGGTCCTCGTGCTGCAGTCACGAGGACAGGGTGGCGGCTGCAGTGTCCGTGTGTGCGTGTGACCATGCCCGCTCCAGCCCAGGTAATATTGGCAGCTGCTTCCCTCGCACTGCTCATTGGCAGCATCATGCCCGTCACAGGCTGCCATTCCAATATGACTGGGCATCGGGAGGGCAGGCTGCCAGCGGCTGTGTGAGGGGGTGACACTATACTGGGGGGTCATTGCTGTGGCCATGATCACATTGTTTTATTTTACAATGGCAGGGGCATTGGCCATTGGGACAGGGCACAAACTGGGGCTAATGCCATGACTGGCAGTGTTTAATTCTGGAATGACAGGGGCATTCCCAATGGGACAGGCACAGACTGGGGCTAATTCCATGACTGTGGCTGGCAGTTTTGTAGAATAGCTGGGGCATTGTCCATTGAGTCAGGCACAGGCTGGGGCTAATGCCTCTGGTTCAGTCAGCACGCTCAGGTCCGCTCCTGCCACTTCGTCTAATAGCTCGTCTAAGGCTAGTGGATCTGAGTGCGCTGGCGGCTGCATCCTCCGCTACCCTCCAACACCCTAGGCTTATACTCGAGTCAATAACTTTTTCCATTTTTTTGTGGTAAAATTAGGTGCCTCGGCTTATATTCGGGTCGGCCTATACTCGAGTATATACGGTATTCCGGGCCCCCTCCTGAAGATCAAGAGCCCGGGGGCGAAAATCTACTACTTGATTCTTGTACAGAATCTTGTTTCAAATGAGGGGTCAGGTAAGTCTGTATCTTTTTTACTTTTTTTTTATGGGGCTCTAAAGTCAGCTACGTGACTCTCACGTAGCTGGCACTTAACGGTTGGAGAGGCAGCTACGTGAGAGTCACGTAGCTGGCACTAGAAGGGTTAATGTTGCCTAAAATGTAAAGAAAATGAGATACTTTAAATTAATATTAAATTAATTGGTATTATGCAAACTATCGGTTCTCACCTAAATGTAGGAGGGTATTTACATTAGCGTGGGACATATTTCCACCTTGCTGGGGAACTTCCATCCCACTTGACTTACAGGAACTAAAATTTGGATAAATTCTACAACTCTGCACACAATCAAGTACAGTGCAGTGGTGATTCAGACGCTAATTAGACTGGACTATTTGTATGCTAATTTCAGCCAAGGGTGAAAGACACAAGGAGTGGAGAGGGGGCAAATGTAGTACCGACAGTGATGGCTCAGGCTGCATAATACTAGTGTGCTCACTCTTGCTGAGCTGACAAATGGGGCTGAGCTTTAGACCACCAGTTGAAGCCTATGATTGGAATTTAGAGGGTATGCCACTACTCTATGCCTTCAAGAGAAAAAGAGAGGGGCAGACATTAGATTATAATGTATGCACTTTAAGTTCCAGATGGGTATTAAAGTGGAACTTAAGTCACAAGATGGCCCCCTGCTCTGTCTTCTTACCCTGCCGCTGAGGCTGGACGGGGAGGGGTTACAAAGAAAGAAACCCTCACCTTATCCTCGGGGACAGTGCTGCTCCTCCAGTCGAGAGCTGCACATTCAAGTGAAAGTGACGGGAGTGCGCACAGAGCTAGGGGATGCGACTCTGTTCTTTAGTTTTAAGATAACGGTGCGGGCCCCTGGATAAGGTAAGGAGTATTTTCCTTGTAACCCCCCCAATCCTGCCTAAGCACCATGGTAGGGTGGCAGGGCTGGGGGGCAGCTTTTAACTGAAATTCTGCTTTAAACTAAATATGGAACTGAACTTTACCCTTTGGATTCACTGGTCAAAAAAATGGCATGAGACACCATATTTGCTTGGCATGATATTGAAAAGCAGAAAAGAAATGTTTTTGTAAGAAATTAAATAAAGCTCTAGGCTTTAGGAATACAGACAGAAGGTCCTCAGGGGTGGGATTTAGCAGGTTCTCTCCAGTTTTTCAGCAGTTGTTTGGAGCCAGTTTTCAGAACCAGAGAGAGCTGAAACAAATAAATAGAATAAGTTCTACAATCCTTATTATTGCACCTACACATTGTATCAGCATTACACAGTTTGATGTTTATTAGATTGTATGCAAATGTTAAATATCAAAATAGAAATGTGTGCAACTACTTTATAATTTAAAGTATTTAAACTTACGTTAAAAAATTGAATCCCACCCCTGCCTCAGTGGGATCTTTCCAATAAACATTGGCACCAGAATTATAGGTGATGCAGTTAATTTTAAAATACCTGGCAGTATGCATTTTTTGCATTTATAAATTCTGTTAAAAGACGCTAAACAAAAAAAATAATAAATCCAGTTACCCCACTGGTAAAAGAAAA
This sequence comes from Gastrophryne carolinensis, assembly GCA_027917425.1. Classification (NCBI taxonomy): domain Eukaryota; kingdom Metazoa; phylum Chordata; class Amphibia; order Anura; family Microhylidae; genus Gastrophryne; species Gastrophryne carolinensis. The sequence continues at coordinate 99,677,842 of CM051235.1, read as the reverse complement.
AACAAAAAGCATTAGAAATCTCAGGGTTTGGGGATGTAAATAATCCTAAAGTTTTTTTTAATACTTTTGGTTCATTTTAAATTGAAAACTCGTGTTAACCCACCCTGGTATAAAAGTGCTGTCTATGACTAATGAAAACCTCTAAACTATTCAAATACACACAATGCTTATCTGCAAGTAAATTGAGGGAATAATAAGGATAGGCTATCAGTATTTCAAAATGAAGCTGCACAATTTATTTCTATTTTATTTGGGAAGAGCTTCCATTAGAATACAATGTTTTTTCATCTATTAGCTAGCATGTGAATGTGAATACACTTTCATTCTGCAGCTTATTTTTGAGTAGTGAATGCTCAATCTCTCAAGAGAAACCAAAGTTTGATTTGCAATTGATCTATAACAGTGTGTGATCAAGTAATTCTGTTAGCTGCCTGATGTTAAGTAGGTGTATTGCTACAAAACCTCTGCTTAATCACAAAGCCTTAAGCATACAGTAGGATCGGAGTTCCCAAGGGAACCCCGCAACTCATTTAAGCAGGAGTGCAATTGAAACAAGTGTACTGCTATTTTATTTCTAGCTAGACTCGATAGTCTTATTTATTTTTTATTTTAAAACCAAGTACAAAAAGTGTTAAAATGGCAATTGCTCTCACAAAAGAATTTCCAACATTTCCAAACCACAATAAAGGTATGCTACATTATAGGATAAACTAGTGAGAAAACAGGTAGCAGTGTTGTGGGCCAGCTATAAACTGCACTCAGATGGAAATTAGTGGAAAGGTGTTTTAATGTGCAATCAATGAAGACACAGCAAGTGATTCACAGCATATTAATAGCATTAAACAAGAATAACACAATAACTTCTCTAAACAAAACACATGTAAACTCACCACCAGGGCCGTATTTGCCACTAGGCACGTATAGGCACGTGCCTAGGGCGGGGCTACGTTGGGGGGCGGGGAGGGAGACCAGCAATATTTAATAAGTGGGAAGTGCTCCATTTGCCAACATATGAAACCAACCAAAGAGGTGAGCAATCGATTTACAGGTCAGTGCTTTGCACTACGTGATTTTATTAATTGCAATACAAAGTCCGTTGTGTATGCTATTAAATGCTCTTGCACTAAATGTTATGTAGGGGAGACCAAAAACATGCTCAAAAATAGAGTGCAGTCACATCTCTCTAACATCCGACTGGCCGCTCGGGACTTTGAACAAGGTAAGTTCTTGACCCCTGTTGCCAGACGCTTTCTTCACAAGCACAATTCTAGGGTGGTTGACCTAGAAGTGATAGGTTTACAGAGAGTATCAGTAGGCCCGCGTGGAGGGGATCTGAAGAACAAACTTCTCAGGGAGGAACTCAGATGGATGTATAATTTGGATTCTGCCTCTCCACGCGGACTTAATGAAGATGTGTCTTACTCTCCGTTTATATAATACTTCCAACTCAAAGCCAATTCTCCACACATCCCCTTTTCTCTCCCCCCTGGTGGTTCCCTCACGGGGTATCATACCCCTGATGGAGGTACCCTGATGGGGGTGCACCTGAGACCTTGCCTACCAGGAACATGTGTCCCATTTCCCCTTTATATAACAAACTCTTTGTTATACCTTGTGCTCCGCACAGTGCATGCGGTTCCCCTTCATCTGTGGGGTGGCTTATTCTTGTCTCCGGGTCCACACGGATGGGCAGTGGACCATCTGGTCTTTTGCCACAGTTTACAACCATACTGGCCATTACGGTCCCCACCATCTTTTCACTTATTATCATGGTTATGGCCATCACGGTCCCCAACATCTTTTCACTTATTAGCACGAGGGGCACACTAGTTTTGGCTATATGGGGTATTGGCTCTTGCTGCCGCTAGCACGGACTTGAGCATATTTTTGGGTGGCACACTTGTTTTCATTTGAGTGTGCTTGGATTGTGTTTTTTGTTTTTTGTTGTGTGGGGGGGGGAGTGTTAGGGGTGGGGGGCCGGGTGGACCCACTAGGTTGGTAGGCACGCATTATGCGCTTTTGTTATATATCACATATGACACTATTGTTCACGTTTGGCATTTCTTGTGCATATATTAGTATTTGGATATATGGGGTAGAGATTTGTAACACTGGTTTTTTAGTCATCACATCACCCCTGGCATACTGGTTCTCAGTAGCAGGGATTTTTTCAGGGGGAATATTTACACATTGGTGTGTGCTTGTTTATTCATGTGTTCTTTATTTGATTGTTTAGATGGTGGTTTGAAGTGGTGCGACCAACTGTAGAACATCGTGGACTGATTATGGGGAAGATGTCACCCCACGGATGGGGCAACTTATTCATCATGGAGGACAGGTTCTCACTATTGAAGAAGTGGAACACATATGGTTACCTCATGTTACCTTCTATTGGAGAGGTGGAACACACATGGTTACCTCATGTTTCATCGGAGCTATCCATGTTTCATTGGAGTTATCCATCCTTATTTCATGTTTCATTGGAGCTATCCATTGATAAATTGGACTTCTGTGTATGAGCCATCACTGGACTGGCACTGATTAATCTGATGCTGGAATAGTCTGGCTATGGACTATTTAGTAGTCATTATGTTTCATTTCAATATTATGATCCCATATGGGAATGTTGCTGAGTAGTGCTTCAAGAATGGGCCCCTAGAATAGAATCAAATAATGGGCCCATTTATTTGTCTCACACATTGGTATTTATTAGTGATCAATAGGGAACTGTTATATATTGTTGTGTTTACTTTTCATGTAGTAATTTAGGCATTGATGCTTTGGGGCCTGATTCCCCATGCAATATAGTCCCGCTATTTGCCAGCATGTATGTAAATGATTTAGGTATGCATGGGTCTTTCCCTGGGCTCGGCGCGGCTGCGGCCCCTCGCGCGCGCGCTGCTCCCAATGCTGTCCGTCCACTCCGTGCGCTCCCGCATGACCGCATGTAGTTGGGCGGCTGGCTCCCCGCCCATGGGCGGGAACGGAGCGCATAGCGTGCGTGGCCCGACGGCCGCTCGCACCGCCGGGTATAAGTGAGGGACACATGCAAGTGATCTGGCACCCCTGTTAGAAGCCGTTTAGCAGCGGCGGAGCGCGCGGGGCAGCTTCAGTCTCCGGATACCATATCATCAGCTTGGGCGGTACGTTTTCTTTATCTCTGTTTACTAGATTGATACACATATTCGTTAGTAGGGCACTTTGCAATCATTTGTTTCACTCTTGATACCTTTGTATTTTACCCAGTTGCGTTTTTGTTTGCACGTATTGTCATTATTATGATTTCATGTATCATTATGTAGACACAATTGTTTAGTGGTTAGCACTTGCATTCCCTGTTATTCATTAGCAGCCGGAGCTTGGGGTTAATTCCCTTCAGGCTTGTTATTCATTGGGCACATCGATCTAATCATCTTGTCCTCACTTTGGCTCTTCCACACGAGGGTAGGGTTATTTTGTAGGGTTTGGTTTTTCTCTTGCTTTTTATTTATTAATAGGATATATAACAATTAATTTTCCTTATTAGATTCATGTAGTATAGGGTTTCACTTAGTACCGCCCTCGTCTGCTATTTTCAATGTACTTATTTAGGTATTATCTGCGTTTATATTGGGGTTAGGAATTTTTCTCTTATTCACTTTTTGCTTAATTAATTTATAGGATCAATCCAGCACAGTTTGTTGCTAGTGCTGGTATTTGCATTATCAGTAGGAGATAATTATCTGGAGACTGCTGTTTTTATTCTGTCTTGTCTATTTGTGTATTTTTTAACATTTCTATGCCAGTAATCAAATAAAATTATATTTTCTAATTTTTATATATCTGCTGGTGTGCCTTTATTCTTGAGTTCCATTTTTTTCTTTTTGATGGTGTACTTTAATAAAAAAATAAATAAATCTGCCAGCAGGCCCACTATGCCTGCCAGCACCGCTGTCGGCAGCACCCTGCCAGTGTATTGGCCTCCTCCCCTACTACGTGCGTCATGTGCAGTGACAGGATGGTTCATTTCAGGATCCGCTGCCCCACCCCCTGCGGGCCCGCACAACCCGTATCTGCCATTGCTGCGATGCTGCATACAGTGCTCCCTCACAGGTGACACTCGGCTTCCCTGCTACCATCTGAGCAGCATGGAGTGAAAGGTAGGGATTTTTTTAACTGTATATTTCATAGTTATGGGGGGGGGGTTGGTTCGGCTCTGGCAGATAACTGTGTTATGGGGCCCAGTGATGATCCCAGGCAGGTGCATTGCATAGTGGACGCAGAGCTGAAGTCGGGCGGGAGAATTAGGCAGAGCATGAGGGGTGTAATCTGCTCTGTGTGTACTGCCCCCTCTCCCCCCCCCTCCCCCTCTCCTCTCCCCCTGTGTTCTGAAGGCCAGGGCTGTCAGCATGGACAGGACACTGCTTCTTCCTCACAGCAGCCCCCTGCCCTCCTTACGCTCTCCCCCTTTCCTCCTCTCCTGCTGATAATGTCGGCATGTGAAGACCTGGGCTGCCGGGACTAAAGGCTGCTCTTCACCCTGCTCCTCCTCCCTCCTGTGTCTGAGCTGGGGATCAGCTGCCTGCTGATAAGAAGACATCAATGGGCTGCAGATGACCTTTAAAGCTGTTCAATAAAGTGGACCCAAACTAGCCCTAGAGTCTGAAAGACTCTAAGACCACCAGATTTCCTACCCATGGAGCATTCTGATTTGGGATGTCCTAATGCATACAAACTTCAAGTCCCTTTGCTCACTTACCTCACTGGATATCACACAGCACATGTGTGTGCCACAAGTGCAGAACACTTCTGTGCCATGGGAGCAGCTAGCCTGGCATTCAAGCTTCCTAGCCATTCAGTCATATGCACGGCTAGGAAACCTGTTTGGAGATGGGTCTGCACATGTGCTGTGGGATCATCAGCAAGGGAAGGACGCTGGTGATCGATGGCATTTTATACAGTGAGGCTTCCCAAATCAGTATTACTCAGGGGCACAAACCAAAACAGGATAGGCGGCTAAATCTCAAATCTTGGTCCACTTTCAAGAGGAACAACACCTGGAAGAATGAAAATCATAGGTGTTGTTCCTCTTGAAAGTGCACCAAAACTTCGGATTATGGCAGGGCATCCCGATTTTGGATACCTCACTGTGTGTATATCTCTCTGGATCACCAAGAAAACTCACTGTTCCAGCAATCCACAGCACAGACACAAGCCAGTGGGCAGCCAATCCTTGTGCTCTATTCAGCTCTGGCTAGCCGCTCCGATGTCAGAGAGAGCTGAATGAAGCAGGTACGTGCCCCCACTATAGTTTTAGCCAGGATGTGGCCCACACATGCAGCATTGGATCGCTAGCTAGAGGTTTCACACAGCAGAGCATCCCTCTAAGACAGGGAATTGACCTTCTTTTAATTGTTTCTCAGGATTTTGACTATTCAGGGTTTTGTTTCTTAGCCTCGATTCAGAGAGACACAAAACAACTTCAGTTTTCGTGCCAATCTGTTTTTTTGTGAAATGTTTCCGTTCTTGTATGAGCATACGAGCGATTCTATGCATGCATTGAAAACCTTCTGTAAAGTTTCCGTCCGTTCGTATGGCAGATTACGAATTACGAGGATGTCATTTTCCATCCAGACTTTTCCGTTTCATTTTCACATGTTACAACGTAGGCTTTCGTTTTTGCCCTTTTCCCATCATATCCTCCAACTAATCCTTATTTCCCGATAGATTCTGTTTCCATTTTACAAAAAATAATCGTCCAGACGGAATCCTTACGATCTTGCGCCTGCGCACTACAAACTTAACTCATTAAAGTGCTCGCCTACATATTTGCCACCCTCACTTCTACTACAATGTTTAGCTAAATCACTTAGCACTATCCTTCATCTTCCCTTTCGGAACCTTAAAGCTCACCCAAACCACTTAGCACTATCCTCCATCTTCCCTTTTGGAACCTTAAAGCTCACCCAAACCACTTCTCGGTCATGTGAATATTCATCTTTAAATATTTCTGGGGCCATTAGTTTTGTGTTAATGTATTTTGTAAATGAAATGACAATGTAACATTTTTTTTGGGATGCCATCATAAAATATAAAATGTATCAAAATTTTGTAAATTTTACATTTTTACAACTATAAAAAACAAAATACATAGCAATGGCAGGCCACAGAACATTATTCCTCATCTGTGGTCCCCAACGAGTTGCCCACCAACTGAAGGACCCTGACACTCAGTTGTGCCACTCTGGCACGTGTGGTCCCTGTTAAAAAACGTAAATTAACATATTGGTATAACCTTGTTGGGGTCTTACTGCAGTGCCCCCCCCCCCCCCCCCGTATGGTCCAAACACCGAAATCTGGACTTCTAAAGCCAGAGGGCCCTCGCCACCACGGCCCGGGTTTTGCATAGTGCCCGATTACAGAACCCCTGGCCCGCATTCTGCAGGCATCAGACATCAGGAGCAAGGACGAGTGGCACATCTTGCGGTTCCTGCAACCAAATATAAAATAATTACACAAAGCAAAGGTAACCAACTAAAACAATAACGCCTACAACACATTAAGATTCAAGTTCAACAATCCAAATATAATTCACAAAGGACATAAGTCTAAAAAAATATAGCAATTATATGGATATGTGTGGAAAAATAAATGTTTACATGCTAAGGACTAATTTAGGTCAGCATTAAAATGCATCTATAAGGCATACATGAAATGTATTGATTCAGGTATGCATTGCTATACAATTTATGGCCTCGGCCATGCTGATACATGCAATGCCTTGGTGCTAAAGGCGCGCAGACTCCTCCACATAGCCACAAAACATGTTCAACAATAGCAATCCGAGCCCTCAAAGGTCCCGTAAGTGGATCGGAAATGAAACGGATTTATAGGGTGGAGATCCGTCAGAAATCAGCTCTCTGAATCAGACAGAAACCATCCCAACAACGGAAGTTATCTGAACGAACGGAAAATTTCCGATTTTGTTTGGAAATGTTCCGATTTGCTTCCGTTCATCGAAAGAGCATATACACAGTTTCCCGAAAGTTCGTGCGAGTAGAAAATGGACGAAAAAAAAGCAAAAAAATGACAAACACCCACCAAAACTTTCACAGACAGCTACGGAAGTCCGGACGAATGTGTCTCTGAATCGAGGCTCTTGACTCTGAGGCATCCCCATCCCAATGTGGATATAGGGGCAATGCTTTGTTCCAATGTATTATCGGTCTGGGGTGGGGTTGTCTGCACTCTGCATATTAATATTTCTGTATGGGATAGGGTCCTCCTATGTGGTAACATAATCTGGCACACCCCCTTTATGGACATGCATGGCAGCAATTTGGCATAGAAGGTTTGATGACTAGAGATCCGGCCTGGACAGGGCCACAATCCGGAATAGGAGCAATCGGCTACATAGGACAAAATCTAAATATGCATTTTGTGTTTTTAGTTGCCTGGACATTCCATTTATTTATTCCTGGGATAGTGAGGGGGCTGTATATGGCCAGATCTGACATTTCAGTGATGTTGGGTCCAGTCACACCAATAAGGCTGCACAGATGCTGCATCCCTGCTTCCTCCCTGTGCACTGCTCAAGGCAGACCATCAGGTTGCTGGGTGCAGATGTAGCAAGTGGGGATGCCACATCTGGGCATAACTGCTGCTGCCACCCTGCCTACTTGAAGCGTCAGACCCTGGAGCGGAGGCGGCAGTCACCCACTCATCTACCTGCACCCCCCCTTTGCTGACTGAGACCTACTTGCTACTATTTACCCACCTTCTTGCCTAGCTATCTGCATACCCACCCAGCTACCTACCAATGCAATTACCTACCAACCCTACCTGCCCACCCATCTATCCTACCTATGTACATGCCCACTCACCTACCTACCCAGACCCTGGAGCGAAAGCAAGCTGCCCTAAAGCTGCAGTCGCCCACTCACTCATCTACGTAGTCAGCCACAAACCTACCTACTCGCCTACCTACCTGCCAACCTAACTACCCACTTTCCTACCTACTCAACTACTTACTCAGCTATCTACCCTTCCTACCCACTCACCTACCTACATACCTATGTATCTACATGTTTACCCACCCATGTGCCTACCTAACCTACCTAGCTGCCCACATACTCATCTACCTGACTACACCCCACCTACAATTAACAGATCTACCCATCTATCTGCTTACCTACCTGACTGCCCTTCTAATTACCTACCTACTTTACCTAATCATAGAGGCTGCTTTGTGACAGTTGATACAACCTGAATGGCACAGGGGACTTCTGATCTGATGTGTGAGCTCCAGACTACCACTGATCAGCTGCAGTGGGACAAAATGTAAGCATCAATTTTGTTAAAGCGGCCCTTCACTCTGAATAAGAGTCCATCTTATATGTTTCCCACACCCTGTACATACAGATTGCTCACATTAAAAATCATTTTACCTGCATCTAATGCATGCTATGAACCTTTAAACATCCAAAATGGCGGCTCATGGAACATCAGGCAGCCTGCAAACAGGAAGTGCCTTCTGACTGTGCTGCCCTGCATTCTGGGATTGCTGTCCTTTTCCAGACCCCAGCTGGGCTCTGTCTGAGCAAAGCACAGCTATAACCTGCCCCCCTGTACTTTATCCCACTCTCCTAAGTAAGTGTGATGCTTCTGAGTCAAGATGGCGGCGCCCGTATCCTAAAGTCCTGAACAGAGTTGCAGCCCAGCGGGGAAAAGAATAGTAAGTAAGTGACTAAAAACTTGAAATGTATTAATTTTAGATGCTGGGGAATCGTTTTATAAGGGCTTGGGCTTTTCAATAAATCATGGTGAAGGTCCGGTTTAAGTTACTTTGCTGGACTAATAATTTAAAGGAAAAAAATACTATACAGGGGGCCTCCACCAGACTTTGTGCCCAGGGGCCTCCACCACTACGGCCCTGGGAATAAGCAGTATTGTATGAGGCTGTAGTTTATGGGGCCCAGGCACAACAGGTTGTATGATGACAAGGAGACATAAAGAATTGTGCAGGGAAGGTCAGTGTTTGCAGGCAATTGCAGAGCATTGTAATCCTGCCTATAGTAGCCTATGGGCTGTTTCACATGTCAGGGGTGCAACCTGCATGCCGTGTTTTTGTGCCAAAGGAAATCACTAGTGCAAACTATTTCACTATTATAGTGGTTGGGCCAACAGAAGCAACTTACCTTCCTCCTTCCTTGCAGCACGTGTATGTGTCTGCAGGTAGGGCAGATGCAGTTATCCCAAAACAGGATGCCCCCCCTCCCCCACCAAAAGGATTTTTTGGCTGTTGGTCAACTTTAAAGATGAACAAAAGCCTCTTTTGCCAGCCCTATAGTGTTTTAGACCCCCTGGGGTATCCCGATTTGAGGTGCCTCACTGGATGAAACCCCTAAATATTCAGCTCGCCAGTGATCCGGCTGCACATACAGTATGCGTGCCACAACGACAACACTGACTTTCCCCAGTTGATGTGTGCATCGGCAGCAAGCATTTCTGAATGGCTGAAGCAGGTGTACACAGCGGGAGGGGAAAGGTGAGCACCAGCTGCTGATTGGAGGAGAGCCTGCACAAACACCAGGGGATCACCAGCAAAGTAATCATTGACGCGTTCCGGGGGTATCGCACAGCAGGGCTTCCGAAATCGGGATGGCCTCCTAGAGATGAACAATCACCACGATAATGACATTTCTGGGGGTTGTTACTCTTTAAAGCGGGGCTACAGTCAAAATGACTGTAGTTTTACAGTAGTACTTAGCAGCGGGGCAGCATGACCTGGGCTGCCTCCATTAAAATTAGAAACCGGGTGCTGGGATATTCACCACTTCCAGACAGAATCGCAGCCAGGGCTGATAGGCTCACCCACTGGCAGCGCTGATAGGCTGCTCTAGGTCACGTGGGAGTGTCACCACGAGAAGCCTATCAGCACTGCCGCGATTATGATAGGCTGTGGCACGGCTGCTACAGAATAACCCGAGAAGTGCCACCCGGTTTCTTATTTTAACGGCGTATGATACACAGCGGGACTGCCCGGGTCCTTCTGCCACGCTGTGAAGTAGTACTGCGGAACAACAATAATTTTTTGAATGTAGTTCTGCTTTAAACCAGATCAACTGGTATCTATACTGCCTTAAAGCCAGCCTGATACCAGGCCCATACATTTTCACCTTCCCTCACTAGTCTACCAACCGCATCCCAAATTGAAGCAGTCTTGCACTCCATTAAAAAAAAAAACATTCTCCTCCTCTTCGCTAACTCCAATTTGCATACCTTTAAAATATACCCCCTTGTTCATACCTAATGTCAGCAAACGCCCGAACCTATCTTCCACTGCCCTGGTGAGATCTTGTGTGCCACTGCTCTGGGCATGGGTACACTCACTGAATGGATGAGTTAAATATGGAGGAAGAGTTCCCATATGTGCACAAGCATACAAGGGCCAACTATGCCCCACCCAAAAAAAAATCACTGCAGCAGCCACAGCAACCAGGTCTGCATGAATGGGCGTGAGCACTAAAAGTGCCTAGGGCAGCATGTACCCTAAATACAGCCCTGCCCACCACCACACACACAACTCTACAAATCAGAACCAGCGCTATATACAAGAGATAATATGTACACAAGAACTGGCTATCAGAGGGCTCTGAAAGGACCTGAACAAGAATGTATGAATGGCGGATGTGGTCCTAGAGTAGCAGGAGGATGGATATGAAGGGCAGAAATGGAGTGGGCTGAACTGCAGAGATCTGACTGAAACTGTCTGTAATCAGATGAATACCTAAATAGGAATGAGTTGATTGTAGATGGGGATCTGGCAGAGTAAGATGCTCCAAAATGGTTATGACGGTAGTGGAGTGAACTGCAGGGATCTGGACAGAACTGGATGAATACCTGAACAGGATGGTAGATGGTGGATGGGGATCTGGCATGGGCAGGATGACAGGCAGGAACTGAAGGTTTTTAGTTAAAGGCTAGAATGGGATCAGGAGCAGAGATGTGCATGTCTAGTTGCTACCAAGGTACATATACTGTGCACCCTGCCATGTCAGCAAAGCAAGTTTAACCACACCAAATAGCTTTTAGGGGGGCGCTGATGACTCCTCTCCAGTTAGCAGAAAAAGCCACCTGCTGGTGGAAAACTAGTATGCACAGAGCTAAGGTGGAACAGTGCCACCAGCACTGCAGTCTAGTAACCAGGGTTTTCCTCAGTGTGAAACACACTAAACCCAATCAGAGAGCACCACAACCGATATATGAAATATATATATATATATATATATATATATATATATATATATATATATATATCTACATTATATTACGTTTTATTAGTAAAAATCTAAACACAAAAATGAATATGAACTCCCCTGGCCGCAAATTGGCGAGGTGCAGTATAATGGTGACAATGCACTAAAGAGCTATCCGACTAATATAAAAAGCTGCAGTATATGCACATAAGTGTAGCCACAACTGCTTGTTTAAACCCTATAAATGATAAACTGATGATTATACAACAAGGCAACAATATAAATGTAAAATGCACAGTGCAAATGTAATGGCAGATGGCCAAATTATTCACAATTCCAAATGATATGGAATAAATGTCAATAAATAAACACCTTATACAGGGGTCTAAAGGGAAGCCTCTGAGGTAAAGGTCAATGAGTTGTTCTGTTGTGGGTAAAGCTATCCTAGGGTATCTAAACAAAAATGATCTTATTACTAGTATAGTAGTACTACTATATTACCATGGATTTATAAAACCTGTCTAGTTAAAGGAGCACTATCACGACATTGTGGAATATTAAAAACTCATATAAACACCTTGGCTAATGAGAGAAGGGATCATTATACACCCGAACTGAATAAAACTCCAGGCTTGTAGTTTTCTAGTTTCCTTCTCCTGGTAGGATTAAAATCCAGGGGTGACAGATTTAGTGTATCAGGGGTGACAGAACCTGTCACCCGATTTCCTCTTATAAGTGACCTCTCCTCCCACCATCCAGCATATATATATATGAATTTGTATTATTGGACCATTTTTTTGCGATACTGCTCCTTTAAATAAATCAGGGGTATCAGTGAATGTTAGGTATCTTTTCTAAAGCATTTCATCCAATGGCACAAACTGTAAAATACAGGTACCATAGATGGGCTGGGGGTAAAACAATTTGCTAAATAATAGACTACAGAGGGTGGGGATTAATACATACTCAAATTGAGCCATTGTGGTGGTGTAGACTCCAGTCCCTTGGGTCTAAAAGACTGCAGGACTGATTGAGTTCCACTCCTTGGCCCATGCCAAATTGGGCTGTCTAACTCTCCCCCCAGAAGCCCTGCCGGAGCAGCTACTACGACTCCATGGCTGCATCCCCACTCTCCTTTAGTGCTCTCGTTCTCGCCCAAGTCTGAGCTGTGGGAGTGGTAGGGAGTGTATGGGGCGACCTGCATGGGATACACACAGTGCAGCTTCCCAATTTGGGATGCCACCACATTGAGAACAAACCAAAATGTCAAAATTTCTCTTTTAAGTATAACTGTACCCAGAAAGGAAGTTTATGTCGTCACCTTCTTACCCCAGTCGAGTGCCACAAACAAATTTTGTTCCTTTTTTTTTACTGAAGCCTTTGCCCAATATTTATAAAAAACAGGATGCAGTATGATGTTGAATGGTATGCCATATGCTAATTCATTCAGTTCCAAAGTAAACTGCCACATAATGGCAGTTGAGCTTGTGCTTTCACATTTAATTCTGTAATTATAACTGATAAAGCTGACCCTCAATGCTGAGCTGTACTAGACTGAACGTCTAATCGCTGGAATGCACCAGGTGGTGCTGATGCGAGGCCGGAGAGCAATATGGCCGACCATTCAAACAGCAGGCTACATCCTGTTAGTGTTTTTATGAATATTGGGTAAAGACTTTAGTAAAATAAAGAAACACAGGCTGTTTTTGGGCACTGGGCTGGGGATAGAAGGTAACAACATAAATTTCCTTTCTGGGTATAGGATCACTTTAATGCAGATACATATAAGATCTTGCGCATGGGAAGGAACCCAAGGAGCCTGATTTATAAAAAGTCAGCTCCATTAAAATACAATAAGCGCAAAGGGTTTTAGCACAGCGGCACTTAATGATTCATTTAAAAACCAGCGCAGTTGGATAAGCAGTACTAGTTTTTAGTGGTACAATTAACAACCTTTTTCATCAGAAGTGTGTGTTATGTGTGCGCCAGTCTGATGGGCTATATTGAAGCACATGGGTGCAACACCTTATTTATAGGCTCTCATTGCTACAAGTTAGGCTCACTACGCCACTTTATTTAACACCAAGGCCCTTATTCATCAAGCGATAGCGCCAGGTAGTGTCTGACGAGCGCCAGGTAGCGGCAGCTAACGGCGACTACCGACTCAAGTACGCCCGGCGGCGGTCACAATGACGCATTTATCAAGCAAAATGAGGCTAGCGCCGGCGAGAGCGACGGCTAGCGCGGCATTCATCATGAAGCCGCCTGGACCGAACAGCGCCGCTGCAAATTCCCTCACAGCGCCAGGTATGAGCTGTCGCTCCCTGGCGATGTCCAATGCATTTCAATGGAGCAATCTATAATTAATCATAATTAATTGGTAATAATTTTTTTTTTTGTTTTTTTAATGTCAAAAAATCGGAGAACACTTCTGCAATGTTAGGATTTATTTTTAAGTCAAAAAAAAAAAAAAAAAAAATATGTGCAGAATTGATCTAACAGGTCTGAGATTAATGTATTCATATTACAAAATGATTCTAAAAACATGTCTAATGTTACATTCAAAAAATATGGTTGTTTAGGGGTTAAAAACTAGTTAATACACATCGCCGCCAGTGCACTGGGGTTTAAACAAGGAATGGACAGCGACAGCACATTCGGAGCGTGATTTTTTGATGAATATGAAGCTAGCCGTTCGCTCTGGCCATTCGTTGTCAGGCGCTTACATACAACGCTGGACCTGTGAAACAGCGACCCCCCAGCCCGTATTCAACATTACCGCACACCGACTGAGTCGATGTCATCAAGCTAATGCCGGCCAAGCACAGCGAATACTGGCTGGCGCTGAAAAAATCACGCTACAGTCGCTCATCTGTCGCTACCTGGCGCTATTAATGAATCGGCCTCCAAGACACCCCACACCCACAGTGCGACAAAAAATTACTACACTGTATCTACTATGATGCTAGTAGTGGTGTTTAAACAGGTGCACTGTTGGAATATTAATTAATCAGGCCCTTAGTGGTAGAGAGTGTCAAATGCAATGGCAATATTAAGGTAGCAAGGAGCTTGTGCCTCGCCTCCATTTCCTGCAATGAATAGTTGTCATTTGGAGCCACTGGTCATTTGGCCATGAAATGTAGAGTAGGGGAAAACATTGGAAACATGGTACAGCAGGTACATGGGACAAATGAGGCACATGAGACAGGCTTCAGTTGAGCTCCTTGCTTCCTTATTATTGCCATTGCCTGTACTGTCCTTTTTAAGAGTTTTTGGGGTTGCTGAAAACAAAGGAGATATTTTTTTAAGACCAACAGCAGAGAAGCAGTTGAGCATGGTGATTACCTTGCCTCTGATTTCCTCTTCCTTCCCTTAAAGTGGACCAACACCCAGGGGGGATCGGCCCGGAAATCTATAAGATTCCCGGACCGATCAGATCCCTCCCCGCGGGGCATCCGAAATCGGGATGTCCCGCGGGGAGCAACCCCCCAGGAGGCCCACAAACCTTACCTCAGCCCCGTTCCATCGGCGCATGCGTGAGACACGACCTCCAGCGCTCAGAGCCAGCTGAGCTGGTATGCGCGTCCAGGCGGCCTTGGACGCGCATACCACAGCGGCTCTGAGCGCTGTGATTGGCTGGCGCGGTCACGTGGGAGCGGGGAGAGGTGAGTTTTTTGGGGCTTTCTGGGGGGTTTCAGACAGCGGGGCACCCCCGATCGGGGTGCCCCACCGAAGTGGACCAAAACCCAGGATAGTCAAAATCCTGGGTGTTGGTCCACTTTAATAGAAACAAGCCTGGCTGGATATTTCTTGATGGTGGATGTATAAGTGACCCCTTCTCCCGCCATCCAGCATATTTTTATGTTTTTTTTTGCATTGGGACATTTTTTCTCGATTGTCTTCTTTTAAACAAATGCATACCTAAACATATAAAATAAGACTATGTACAATTCACTTAACATACACAGCTAATAGAAAAGACTCACCAAGCAAAATACCCAGATTGAACAACCCTCTGAAAATTAGTCCAAAATACATTTTATCGTTGAAATGCAACATATCATGTATATAATACTTTATTCTGATGCTTAAAAAAAAAGGGTTATAAAAAGCATTGTAAGAAACTTTCCTGAAAAAGAACCCTACTGTGTAAAGACCTCACTTACAAAGAATAGACACAGAACAGGCCCTTAACATTGGAACCATCTGGTGTGGCTAACAAAAAACAGATTATAAAACCAACTAAATCACATAATTGATTTTTTTGATCCCATCTTTATATACTTCATTTAATTGGTTAGACGTCAGTGGCAATAACAGAAATGGTGACACACATTGCTAGTTTACTGGAAAAATAGCAATATAAACTAGATTGAATGCAAACATAGCGTTGAAAGTTTGATAAAAAACTAAATATATGATTAAAACCAGGCTTATACTAAAAACAGATATCTCCTGTTGTATAAGTAATTGCTGACATTTTTGCAAGAGCACAATTACATTAAGTACAAGAACATTATGTAACATATTTAACTTCAGTCAAAACAGTTTTTTCAATGTTTACTAATTAAATAAAATTGCCCTGTTTAAAGTGGACCAAAACTCACCCTGGAGAATGAGACTCCAGGCCAGGCATACTCTCTCCCCCCTGGGGCATCCAAATTTGGGATGCCCTGCTGTGTCAAACCCTCCAGGTTGCCCGGAAACTCACCTTCGTTCCCATCCAACGGCGCATGTGCAAGCAACGGCTGCATCCCCGCTATACACTTAGCAGGGCACGTGCCCGCGCCAGGCATTTGTTAATGGCTGGCGTGGGCATGCTCCCTGTTAAAGGGTAGCTGGGGATGCTGCCGCCAGTGGCCCGGATCCGCTAGCCTTAGACGAGCTCTAGAACAAAGGAGCGGATCCGAACAAGCTGACTGGACGAGAGGCTGTGCATGCGGCGTAGGACCGAGGGAGGGTGAGTGAGGTCGGGCGACCTGGGGGTTTCACACAGTGGGGCATCACCGATCGGGGTGCCCGGGGGCAATGACCGAAACTCATAGTAGTCAAAATCCTGGGTTTTGGTCCACTATAAAATGATATAAATGTGTGGCTTGCCAATACACTCCTTACCAATGGGGATACTCATCCATAAATATGATTCCTGTACTCACCCCTCTGCACGTCTGCTGCAAAAACAGTCACTGTGTGACCCATCAGAGACTAATGAGATTGGTCCGCCCTGAGCACTTTGCCGGCATCCCTTTCAAGGCACACACTATTTTTTTTCTTTTAGATTACAGTGCCAGGTGCTCTGGGTTTTGATACGCTTTAAGGAAGCAGCTTCTAAAGATGTGTGTTCCCTGCGAGCAAGCGGGATACACCATAGAATTCATGTTCTGGTAATAAATTATCAAGCACTTCTGTCAGAAATGCCATTTCAGTGCAAATTAGAGTAGTGCAAAATATGATTTAGATTTTCTTTTCTGCACTGCTAATGTTTTAGTAAATATGTTTCTTGTAGTGCAGCAACATGCGCTAGTGTGAATAAAAATAATTTATTATATTTTTTACTTCAATTTGCACGATGTGACACTGTCTGGTAGAAGTGGTTGATAAACCAGGACCTCAATTTTGCCTGATATATGTGTATATGATGAATCAACATACGATAGAGAGGAACACAAACATGAGGATGACAACAAGTTGATGCCTCATTAATATGGATGGCTTCCTGTTGCTAGAAGTACTGAGGAAGAGGAAAGAGGCTCGATCAAGAAGAAGAAAATGAGCATGAGGGAGCAGCGAGGAATGAGGAGAAATGAAAAACAAGCACAAACACACCTGTGTCATTAAAGCGGAACCTTAGTCAAACTATTTTAAGAAGGGATAGCGCCAGGTAGTGCCTCGTAGCGGCAGGCAGCGTCTGGTGAACACGGGCGCTGTACGCAAAACCACATTTATAAAAGCGATTCTGGTAAGCGACTCTAACAGCGCGTGTAGTGCCCGGTGTATTATTACAGGCGGTTCAGCGTATAGCTCCGGCACTCTAGCTTCCAGAGTGCCAGGTATTACCTTTCACGTGGAGGCCGATTCATTAATAGCGCCAGGTAGCGACAGATGAGCGCCAGTAGCGTGATTTTCACAGCGCCAGCTAGTATTCGCTGTGCTTGGCCTGGATTTGCTTGTTGACAGCGACTCAGTCGGTGTGCGGTAATGTTGAATACGGGCTTAGGGGTCGCTGTTTCACAGGTTCAGCGTTGTATGGGTGCGCCTGACAACGAATGGCCAGAGCGAACGGCTTGCTGCAGATTCATTAACAAATCACGCTCCGAATTTTTTCGCGCTGAGAATTCCTTGTTTAAACCCCAGAGCGCTGGCGGCGATGGATGTAAAATAGTTTTTAACCCCCAAACAACCATATTTTTTGATAGTAAAATTATACAAGTTTTTATAAACATTTTGTAATATGAATACATTAATATCAGACCTGTAATATCAATTCTGCACAATTTTTTTTTTTTTTTTTTTACCTTAAAAAAAAATCCTAACATTGCAGAAGTGGTCACAGAATTTTTGACATTAAAAAAAAAAAAAAAAAACATTAATAGCAATTAATTATGATTTATTAAAGATTGCTCCATTGAAATGCATTGGACATCGCCAGGGAGCGACAGGTCATACCTGGCGCTGTGATGAGATTAGCAGCGGCGCTGTTCGTTGCAGTCGGCTACATGATGAATCCCGCGCTAGCTGTCGCTCTCGCCGGCGCTAGCCTCATTTAGTGTGATAAATGCGTCATTGTGACCGCCGCCGGGCGTACTTGAGTCGGTAGCCGCCGTTAGCTGGCGGTACCTGGCGCTCGTCAGACACTACCTGGCGCTAGCCCTTGATAAATAAGGCCGTTAGTGTCGCTCTCCCATACATTTCAATGGCCATTCATTTGCTTGTGTTTAACCCTTTCAGTGCCAAGCACGTCGTTTCTACGTGCTTGCTTCCACTCCACTTAAGTGCCAAGCACGTAGAATCTACGTGCTTGCATTTTCCCCCTGCTACAGTAAAAGTAAAATAACAAAAACACTCACCTGACCCCCTTGTTCGATCTGGCCGAGTCTCCTCTTCATCTGGGGGGGCTTCGATCCCCCACCCAGGCAGCCCCGGGTGCAGGGGAGGGCCCGGAATAGCCACCCTCCCCTTCAGCAGCCACCGAAATACATGTAAAAAAAAAAAATTATAAAAATGACACTTACTTACCTCGATCGCTCCCGCAGGGTCTCCTCTTCACCAGGGGGGCCTCCGATTGCCCTCCCCTGCCTCTCCCTGTCCTCCTCGACGGGCGCCGCCATCTTGCTGCTAAGCCCCACCCCTTTGGGGGGACACGCCTCAGGTGTCATCCTGACTCCGGCTGTCATTTCAGACACTTGTCATCGCTGGCCACAGGAGGAGGAAGGCAGGTGATGATCTGATCGCCTGCCTCCCTCCTCCACTGGCCAGCGATGACACCAACTGTCATCAGAACTGTGAGGGACACAGGAGCTGAGGATCAGAGGTGAGTAAAGTATTTTTTAATAAAGTAATTTTTTATTCTGTTTGTGTCATTTTTTTTACTGTTAACTCCTTGTGAACTGGTAAGGGGTCCATGAGACCCCTTATACCAGTTCACAAGGCTCGGGGGTCTGGCAAGTCACCTGTGGCTAGCGGGTGACTTGCCATTAACCCCCGGCACCCCCATTACCTGCCTCCCCAAAGCCCAGGGGGGGGGGGCAGAAGAGACCGTGGCCATGGGCTATGCGGGCTTGCAGCCTGCAGGGCCAGGGGCCACAAAAGCTGGCCCCTGCGCCATGTTCCTACAAGCCCTGCATAGCTGGTCCCGGGCTGGTTACTTTGGGTAAGGGGGGCCCCATGTCATTATTTTTTAGATTTTCAAGGGTTTTTAACCTTTAAAAATCCCCCCCAAAAAATGCCCCCCCCCTCCCGGGAGGGGGGACCCTATGGCATTTTTTTTCTCGATGATGGGCAAAATGGGGAAAATGACCTGTCAACAGAGGGTGACAAAATCTCAAGTAGGCTGGCAATTAAAAGGGTTAAAAGTAGCTATGCATGTTGGGTATTGTTCTGTTCGGGGGACCTTGCGCTTTCAGACTTAGCTTGTTTTTTCTTGTTTGTATATTTATATTTTAGGAAAAGGTGTTTTTTATTTAGCTTTTTTATACATTTTTTAGGGAAACCCTGCGCAACCAAAGAATTCTTTGAGGGATTAATTCCATAAAGATGAGCCCACTACAACAAGCTGGGTACGCTTAGAAAGCTTAACATGTGTACTTTCAGGGAATATATGGTTTATGGGGGATATTCCAAATGTAAAGGGTTGTTTTGGTTGAAAAAACGCAAGGTGCGCACTTTGGCCCTTATTTAAGAAGGGATAGCATCAGGTAGAGCCTGGTTAATGAGAGGTAGCGACAGATAGCGACTGGTTAACGCCGGACACGGCACGCTATTTCACATTTATCAAGCAGATCTGTTTAGCGACTGGAATAGTGCCATGTAGCGTCTGATTCATCATTTTCACAGCCTCAGCGAACAGCACCAGCGTTCAGCCTTGCACAGCGCCAGGTATGACCTCTCGCTACCTGTCGCTCTCCCATACATTTCAATGGACGATCCTTTTCTTCTCTTTAAACGGGGTTTTTTTTTTTTTTTTTTTTTTTACAAAAAAGTCACAAATAATTCTTTGACCTCAAAATTTTTAAATTTTTTATATTTTTCCTCAGAAATGACATTACAGGTCTGGTGTTAAAGTGTTCATGTTAAAATGTTGTTACAATGTAATTCCATATGTTTTGGCTTTGTTAATAGTTGATAGATGCTTGACAACAGACTTTAAACACACCGCCTCCTGCGCTCTGGGCTTCAAACAAGTATTTTTCAGCGCCAGAGATTTGTGAGGCTGTTTTTTTTGCTGAATATGGTGTGAGTCGGTCGCTATGAGCAGTCGCTAACATGCGCTCCCATACAGCGCTGTACTGGTCAAATAGCGACTCCTCACAATGTATTCAACATTACTGAACAGCGACTGAGTCGCTATAAACTAGCGACTCACGGCCGAGCACTGCGACTACTAGCGGGCGCTCTGAAAATGCCTGCTACAGACGCTCATCTGTCGCTACCTGCCGCTAATGATGAATCAGCCTGCCCGTCTGCAGAGCTGAAATTTTCAAGTACAATTACCGTTACGCACATGCTTTACTTTGGGGTGTTTGGCAACTCTTCCCTTGACAGAACCTATGCATGCTGGGTATCGTTCTGTTCGGGGGATGTTGCTTTTTCAGATTTTACTTGTTTTTTCTTGTTTGTATATAGTTTTTTTAGGAAAACGTGGCTTTGATTCTGCTTTTTTATCCTTTTTTTAGGGAAACTCTTTGCAACCAAAGATTACATTGAAGGATTACTTCCAGAAAACTATGGCCACATCAACAAGCCTGGTACACCTAGAAAGCTTAAGGTGTGTACTTCCAGAGAATATATAGTTTGTTGGGGGTATTTCAAATGTAACGGGCTGTCTTTCTGGAAAAACTGCAAGGTGCGCATAGCACATGGCATAGTTGAATTTTATCTGAAAATCGCCTAAAGCGCTGTTTCAGTTGGGGGGAGTCTCCTGGGCAGGAAAGGGTGTCTACCTATACATATGAGGTATCGCTGTAACTGGGAGAAATTGGGATTTCACGCGCAATAAGATTTTTTGGACAAACATTTTTTATTACAAAAACACTACAAATTGTAAAAAATAGATTTTTTTTCACATATTTCACCCAAAAATATTGAGAATACACCTAAAAAATGACAAACAAGACATTTCATGTTAAAGCCCAGACTCTGCTGAAAAAAACAATATATCATTTTCCTGGGAAATCCCTGGAAATCCCTTCAAAAATCACATTTGAACACGGGGAGTGCAAAATAGTGCAAAATGGTCTGGCAACAAAGGGTGACAAAAACTCCAGGTAGGCTGGCAGCGAAAGGGTTAAACAGCGTTTTGACCATTTTTTTTGTTTTTTTTCTCAAATCATTGTGTGACCTCTCCTGGCTGCAAACAAACACTTTTTTGACTTTTTATATTTATATGCAGAATTGTCATTACAGGTCTGGCACTAAAGTGTTAATGTCACAGTGTTAAAATAATGTCATTCCATGTGTTTTTGCTTTGTTACAGGTGTATATGTGTTCAAAAAAAGGCTTTCATCACACAGCATATGGCTCTCTATGCTATAGCGACCAGATTTAGAGCGCCGACGCTGTGTGTGTGTCTTTTTTTGATAAGTATGATGTGGAGCGCCGAGAGTTAGTCGCACTGAGCTGGTGCTACCTTTCGCTCACTGCAGCGCTGTACTGGTGTTAGAGCACCCAACATACATCACATTCATCAATGCGGGCCAGGTTACTATAGCGGCTGAGGCGCTCTGTTACAGCGCCCGATACACGCTTACAGCGTCTACTAGTGGTTGCTCTAAGTGCCACTATACAGACGCTCGTCTGCCAATACCTGGCGCTAGTAGTGAATCAGCCACCACAACCACCTTGCCCTGCCACCCGACCTCACGCTGAGGCGGGATGGGGGGTTACAAAGAACAAAACCCCTTCCCTTATTCAGGGCCCCCCGCTGCTCCCCTGGTCTCACACACGAAGTCGGGGGATGCAGGCGCCTGGATAAGGTAAGGGTTTTTTTTCTTTGTTCCCCCCATCCTATCTTGGCACCAGGTGGGGGTTATGGGTCCGCTTTAAAGTGGACCAACACCCACGGGTGATCGGCCCGGGAATCTATAAGATTTCCGGGCCGATCCCCTCCCCCCCCGCGCGGGACATCCGAGATCGGGATGTCCCGAGGGGTGAAACACGGGGGTGAAACCCCCCCAAACACCCCAAACTCCGCCGCCGCCTCCCTCGCGCCCCTCTACACGTGCGCGCGCGCCGCGCCGGCCGTCTGTGAATGGCCGGCGCGGGCACGCGCGCGTCAAGAGTGACGCGCGGGAGGCGGCGGCGGAGGAGCCGCTTGTCCGCGGCTTGTCCGTCGGCGCTGGGAGCGGGGAGAGGTGAGTTTTTCTTGGGGTTCGGGGGGGTTTCACACAGCGAAGTGGACCAAGACCCAGGATAGTCAAAATCCTGGGTGTTGGTCCACTTTAAACTGGATTTTGAATATCAAAGTAGTTTAGTAATATAAATTCCATGGCTAAATTTATCTGACTGCTTTTTTATTGGATTCAGTTAGTTCAGCCATAACTGATTTCATAAACCCTAGTAAATCTACACTACGTTCAATAGTTTTAGAGCACCTCGGTTTTCCTAGTTTTTATTGATAGCTACAGAGTTTAATGTGTCAAATAAACTTTGAAATGAAAGCATAGAAGAAATAAACAAGTTAAAATACCAAAAAATAGAATCACTTTGTTTCAACACATTAAATCTAGATTTGTTACTCTTCAAAGTAGCTGCTGATAGAACAGCTTTACACAAACAAGGCAATCTTTTTATAGTTGCATTCAGAAATGCCTTCCCAACATTGGGGTCGATTCAGAGCCAGGTGAGAATTTAGACCCAGTAGACTATGGATTCATCAAGAGTTGAAAGAAATGCTCACGATAGTAAAACATTTATTTAATGGGAATTTAAGTGTTGATGAATCACCGCTAGGAAGATACTTTTTTACTTCTGAGAAAAGTATTGAACGTTTTACTCAATTTTACAGTGTAGTAAAAAGTGCTATTGTCTTTCATTGTCTTCCAATCTGGGTATTCATCAACATTGAAGTTCTCAGGCTTTTTTCTCATGAATTTTTTACTACCTTGAGATTTTTTTTGATGAATCAAGGCCAATGAAAGACAATGGCAGTTTTCTCTCTTTAAAAAAGGAGTGAGAATTCTCACCTGGCTCTGAATTGACCCCATTGTTGCAGAATTTCCCATAAATGTGATGCACATGTAGGTTGCTTTGCTTTCATCCTTTTGTCCAGTTCATCCCAGACAAGCTTAGTAGGGTTCTGGTCTGGAGACTTTGCAGACCATTCCATTTTTTTTTAAGCTGACAGATTTTATTCTTGTGTTCTGAGGTAGTTTTAAAATAACCCACTGCAGAAGTATGTTTTGGATCACAAACTGCTGTAATATGAACCATACAGAAAGAAAATATTGCTTGCCACAATAATGTCTCTGCTAGGGTGCTAGTCACCTTGTTCATGTTACCAATTCCCAACGTGCGTGTGGCAGGGCATGCGTCTGGAATTGGACTGTGTTAATGCTGTTGTTTAAACTGGATCACAGTCAAAATAGACTTAAACCAGACCAACACAACAAACAGTATATGTAACCCTCCCCAGGGCAATTTAGATTACTGCACATAAAAATTCATTTACCCTTTTCTAACTCTTGCTGTGGTAAATTTTAAAAATAAGATGGTAGCTCGTGCATTTGCATGCCACCTGCAAACAGGAAGTGCTGTCAGTTATGTCAGTTGGGAAAGGAAGCTCCAAAATGGCCGCTCCCTTTCTTTTCCAACTGTACCACGCAGTTGGTCTGGTTTAAGTGCTGTGTGCATATGTGGTGGGTGGGGTATAGCAGCCTGAGGTGGTCCAGTGATTGGAGCACCAGTTGTGAGAGTGGGTGGGCAGTGGAAGTGTCCAATGGGGGACCTAGATAGTTGTGAAATGATCGGGCTTAGGGAAGTAACAGGTAGCTTGGGCCATAGTGTTAGGGCAGGATGTGCCTGTGTAGTGGTGCGCTATAGGTAGATGTGTAAGAATGGGCGGTATTAGCGAGTGTCTAGGGCCAACAGGGGATGGTTTATTTGAAATCATCCACTGTTTGCTCTGCTGCCCGGGGGAGAGGTCATAAAATAGAAACATATTTGTTATTTTTGCTGCATTAAGCTGTGCTTGAATATTTTATTCTCTGAGCCACTGATAACACAGATTGTTGATTCTAGTTTTCAAGTGACCTTTGAGATGGTATAAGAAATGTACTAACTGCCACCTTGACAGACCATAGGACAAACCTACACTAAAGATTATAATTGTCCTTCTGTATGAAGGGGTTTCATACACCGTACCTCAACAGCCTTTACAAACAGGGGACACCCCTTTCTACTAGGGAGGACCCCCCAGTTTGATAACATGGCGTTCCCCCGTGGGTGGGGATTTCTAGATTTTTCAATCTGTGAGAATTAAGTTTCTTTCGGAGCCGCGGTTGACTAGGAGTGAGTGATATACAGATCTTCTTGAGGAAGTCCGTGGACAAGACAGTGTAAACTCTTGACCTTTTCAGACTTCAAAAGGACCCTCACAGCTTCCACATTTCCATTTTGTATACTATCATTAATCTACAACATTTTGATTAGCAACCTGGGGCAATGCTTCCCTCTCAACCAAAAAATGTAACCCCTTGCAAACCCTGAGAGAAAAATGATAAACTTTCCATCAGCCCAAATATTTCCATCAGTACCAGACACTTCCTAGATGTGTGACAGTAGAAGGGGCTAACTTATACATATTTGGTGGGAATGCCTTCTAATAATGTATTATAGGGATATCCTTTGTTTTTTGGGGGCTTTACGCGGCTCAAAGGAACCTGTTCAATTCACCTTTGCGGGCGGCTCCCGCAACGCTGTGTTCAGCGCATACCTGTAGCTGTGGTGCACTCCCTGAGCCCAGCCATTCAAATAGGTGGCAGGCGATAGTGCTCCAAATTGAACTGAGAGCCTGGTATGCAGCCAGCTGGCTGAGTTATGTAACCCAGTAATCTTCAGATCAGCCAATGAACATTTTCACAAGTACTGTGTGTATGTCCTTACCGGTGGAAAAGCAAAATTTCTTTTTAAAACTGGGCCACCGCTGAGTCGGTTGCATCGCCCAAAGTACTTGGACATGAAAGGTCAGTGGGAGGTTCATAGGATACATCGAACACTATTTTTTGGGTTATGTTTTGCTTTGCAGTCAGGAGACATTTAACAAGTGTCATCTAATTATTGCTTGGTCATTACACAGCTAAGCCTAAATATATGAATTGAAAAAGGGACCAGGAATGCCTACAAAAGTTATTTAGATTAATAAATGATTTTTTTAAAAATAATTACCCCCCCCCCCAAAAAAAAAAACAAGCCTACAAAAAAAATATGGAAACTTCTTAAATAAACACTGCGCTTCTAGATTCTCAGATATAAAAATTTGAATAAAATAAATTAGGTAATGCTACAACGTACCAGACTTTTATCCCTAGTGAGCCTCAAGTGAAATGAACATAATTAAGGTACAGAGCAAATGAAAAATAAAAAACAAACAACCACACAATGTGAACCTATCTCTAGCCAGATAGGCATCAACTATCCACAAACACAATAAATTTCAAAACTTAGCAATTGTAAAATTATGAGTCCATATTTTTAAGTGTCCCAAAACACATGCACTAATGCTAAAGTGCTCCAAAGAAAACTTTTTCCGTGCTAATGAAGTCCAGTGGGTATCCCAAACACATGCATCCGTTGGCAGTGGTCACCCTTCACTCCGTGTGCGCTTACCAGAACTATGTAACAAAAACTCCTTATAGTCAACTCCTTATAGTCAACGTGCTCCGTGGATGATTTCAAAAGATAATTCCATAAATTCAATATACTTCCATAGGTTCAATCCATAATGCTCAGTGATCACATGGAAAAAAAACAAAGACAATAGTGCAACCCCATCTAATTGATGTTCACGTGTTTAATATTATTAAAAATGCACTTACAAACATCCAAATATGAATGCACAAAAGAGTAAACTGGAAGAGTAGTCCTCCTTCCCCTAGTCCACTATGGCCAGTAGTAGATGCGGATATGGTAGGAACTAAACTTGTACTCAAATGAATGCACTTCACCTTTAAAATAATAAAAGAAAAACTTTGCCGCTGCCCCGCCTAATGCGTTTCACTGATAATACAGCTTTTTCAAAGGCTAGTGGCAAGGAGCAGAAAAAACGGCTTTCAGTATGTAATCGGTTTCCAAAGCTATTCACATATTATAATCAAAGACAATCCTACCTTCTATAATGGCGCGCTTGGTCCGCCGCGTTATGTAATGGCGCGTTTAAACCGCCACATTAACCGGCTTACAGAGTGGCGCCGGAAGATAAACAGTGTGGGGGGGTGACGTCACAACCCTCCCCCTTCTCCACGTGCGGGCCGTGACATGGGAGACAACCCCACTATCCACGTCACAGGCCATCACGTCAGGGCCCGCCCCTTTCTACACATGCGGGCAGTGACCTGAAAAGCAGCCCCAATCGCTACATCAGAGGCCATTGTGTAAGAGTCCGCCCCTCCCCTTCGGCCGCTGCAAACCCGGCCACCGCCGGAGAATGCCGACAGACCTCGGCTCACTCCGGAGGGGAGGGGGAGGCACCCCGAACACTTACACTAGACGACGTCACGCCCACCCGCCGAAGGTCCTCGGCAGAACCCGGGAGGGCGCCGTCATTCGCCGGCTCACCCCACTGGGGAAAGCAGGCTGCTAGATGTCAAATACTATGTTTAAAGGGGACCAAAATAAGCCACACTTAAAAACAACAGGCGGCAATATAAATTTATATTGTATTGGGAGAAAATTTAAGCCATGTGGGGCCTAGGGAAAGGGGAACCACTCCTCCACACCAC
The DNA here is from genome assembly GCA_027917425.1 of Gastrophryne carolinensis. Taxonomy (NCBI): domain Eukaryota; kingdom Metazoa; phylum Chordata; class Amphibia; order Anura; family Microhylidae; genus Gastrophryne; species Gastrophryne carolinensis. The sequence goes on along the minus strand of CM051235.1, from coordinate 99,650,952 downwards.
AATGTATATATTGAAAACATAAAAACATCAACATTAATAAAATGAGTACAATTAATAAAATCTAAAATAGCAAAATAATATAAAAGCAACCCAAACTATTATACAATAAAATTGATTATACTAAAAAGGGGATTATGGCAGTATTAACTAAAAAGAATTACATTCCACATTATAAATTAAAATATATATACTGCAAAGTGAACCTAAGAATTATCCAAAAAGCAATTTAAATCAAATTCTACATTAAGACCCCTAGGGGATAAGGTATCCAGCTCGAATATCCACCTACTCTCACGCTGAGATATTTCTCTAGTTAGATTGGATCCTCTCCAGTTCTTTTCAATATGGTCAATACCCATAAAGGACATAAATTGGGGGTCACTTTGGTGTTCACGTTGAAAGTGGGCAGAAAGACTGTGGGCCAAAAAACCACACTTGATGTTATACACGTGTTCCCTGATTCTAGTTTTCAAATCCCGGGTGGTTCGGCCTACATAATAAAGTTGGCAGGGACACCAAATGAGATACACCACATACTTCGTATGACAAGAGATATAAGTGGAAATCTCATAAGTCTTTCCTGAATCACTCAAACTAAAAGCCTTTTTCGGTTTCTCAACTGGCTTGCATGTCTTGCACCCCATGCAGGATCCACATTTATAAAAACCCTTTATGGTATTACCAGTTAGAGAGACTCTCTTGGGGGGATCCACATAACTCCGAGTTATGAGTTCCTTTAAATTTGGTGCCCTTCTAAAAACAATTCGAGGATTGTCAGGTAAGGTAGAGCTTAGCACAGGGTCATCCTTCAAAAGGTGCCAATGTCTAGATATCAAATGCTTCACCTCCCTGTGCTGGACATTAAAATCGGTAATGAAAAGCGGAGATGTCATGAATCCTTTGTTCTCCTTTTCATCCCTAGTATTGTGACAAAACCTATCCTTAGACCTCACTTCCTCCCGTTGGCGTTCAATGGTTTGTAGGTTGTAACCCTTCTCCATGAAACGATTAGTTAACAAGCTGGCCTGTCTGTGAAAATCACTCAGATTCGTGCAATTCTTTCTAAGTCTCGTATATTGTCCTTTCGGGATTGCCTCCAACCACTTAGGGTGGTGGCAACTAGTGGCGGGGACATAACCATTGCAATCTGTTGGCTTGAAATATGTTAAGGTGGTAACACTAGATCCTACTTTTCTAATGGTTAAGTCAAGAAAATTAACCGACTCTGTACTACATTCCAGCGTGAATTCCAAATTAAAGGAATTCTTATTTACCGTCACAAAAAAGGCCTCTAAATCTGCTCGTGTGCCTTTCCATAGTATAAGCACATCATCAATGTAGCACCCCAATATGGCTAATTGGGGCCAGTCAAGATGATTAATAAATTGAGCCTCCCATAGTCCAACATACAGGTTAGCCATACTGGGGGCAAATTTAGCCCCCATGGCAACCCCCTTAACTTGCAAGTAGAAATTATTCGAGAACCAAAAGTAGTTGTGCTTAAGGGCAAAGGTTAAACACTCTAATAGGAAATCTATCTGTGCCTCAGGTAAGCCAGATCCCAATGTTAGGAAATGCCTAACTGCCAAGATACCCTTATCATGGGGAATCACAGTATAAAGTGAAGTCACGTCGGCAGTCCCTAACATGCTCACTTCTCCCCAATCCTGGTTCTCAATTATGTTAATAACTTGTGTGGAATCCTTGAGATACGATGGTAACTTAACTACCAGGTTTTGTAAATATGAATCAATGAACTCCCCTAGACGGCAGGTTAAGGACTCTACACCACTCACTATAGGGCGTCCTGGTGGTTTCACAAGACTTTTGTGCACTTTTGGCAGTTGCTATATTGTGGGAATCCTTACCGTCTGGGGACTAAGATAATTGTGCTCTTTTTCTGTAAGAAAGCCCCTAGATCGGCCCTCAGATAATAGGTGGTCAAGCTCAAGCCTATATTCTAAGGTAGGGTCCTTACTGAGTATTTCGTAGGTCTCTCTATCTGCTAGAAGCCTATGCAACTCATCCAGATAGTCGGACTTGTCAAGTACAACCAGCCCCCCCCCCCCCCCTTGTCAGCCGGTTTGACAACCACCTCATGTTTATTTTCTAAGGTCTTGAAACCATTAAAGAGGGCTGAGGCCATCTCTTTTTCTTGAGCGTTAGTTGTTTAAGGTCCCTTGCTACTGCCGCCTTAAAGGCTTCAACCTGTGGACCTGTTACAAAGGATGGATTAAAAAGCGAATTATTAGAAAGCGTGGTATGTCATATTGAGTGAAATATCATCCGATTGCACACTCAAGGGAACTTGGTTTGAGGAAGCAGTCGCCTGCCCCTCAGACCCATCCTTGGTCATAAAAAAAATTTTTTAACTGTGAGCTTCCTGACAAACCTCTGTAGATCAACAAATACAGTGAACTTATCCAAATTCTTTGGTGGAGCAAATTTCAGACCTTTATCAAGCAATAAAAGCTCCTCATTCGATAATGTAGCTGAGCTTAAATTAAAAATCCCTTTTCCTAATTCCGTCGTTGTTTTCTTATGCTTGGTTCCCCCCCTGTTGCCTCATCTATTTCCCCTTTCCTTTTTTGAGGGAGCCTCCTGTCGCTCATCAGGTTCCCTCCCCTGTCTTTCGGAGAGATTGTCTCCTAATTCCTTAGATTGGGTGATTGACCCATATGAAAAGGAGTAGGTGACAGAATCCTAGCCTCATAATGCCTAGAATGAGGTTTCTCAGGTGAATTATACCTCTGTCTACCCCCCCCCCCCCTACACCTTGAGGGTTGTATCTAGTAATGGGTTTTCTCCAATTACCTTCTTGCATTTTAGCAGGAAATACACGTTCTCGTCTCCAAGGTAATCTGTTTCCACGTGGAGAATTAACCCTAAAACGTGAAAGATGGCCATCCCTAGCCACACCCGGTCCACCATATAACTTGTCCCTATATTTTGGTGTACCATCCAGGGGGTAACTATCACCATCTGGCCCCTTCTTAACCGCAGTTGCAGCGGATTGCAAACTAAAAACATTGTTCATGGCATAATCCCTGCAATCACGTTGAAATTTTTTTGACTTCCTATTTTTAATCATCTTTTCATCCTTGCCCAATCTATCTTTCAAATTACTGGAAAGTGTTTGGAATTCATCTGAGTCCCCTAGTGGAGCCACCCTCTGTTTTATGGTTTCTTTTTGTTCTTCCATAGTTATAAGTTGCCTCCTTTTTTTAGAAGCTAATCTTTCAAGGAGGGTCAAACCGCACTCATTAAAGAAATTGAACCATTCAAGCTGCGCTTCAGGTGTATCATCCCCATCATGTATCTGTAGGGACCAGCGCAGCTGTCGTGGTACCATTCTCTTCTTAATATAGTGCTCTAAGGTGACTAGATCCCACTTAATTCTAAGTTCCCTATTCAGGAGTTTTATAGAGGGATTTGAATTCTTCCTCTAGCCCCACCCCGGCTACCAAACTCGGTTCCTCATTAAAAAGACTTCCAATATCCGCCGTTTTCACCTGGCAAAAAGAAAAAATATCCATGTTTGAAGAAAAAGATATCACAACATTTTTTTCTCTCAATATGGATAGCTGGTGTAATGGGATAAATGACTGAATGGAAACTTCTTAAATAAACACCGCGCTCCTAGATTCTCAGATATAAAAATTTGAATAAAATAAATTAGGTAATGCTACAACGTACCAGACTTTTATCCCTAGTGAGCCTCAAGTGAAATGAACATAATTAAGGTACAGAGCAAATGAAAAATAAAAAACAAACAACCACACAATGTGAACCTATCTCTAGCCAGATAGGCATCAACTATCCACAAACACAATAAATTTCAAAATTAGTGCATGTGTTTTGGGACACTTAAAAATATGGACTCATAATTTTACAATTGCTAAGTTTTGAAATGTATTGTGTTTGTGGATAGTTGATGCCTATCTGGCTAGAGATAGGTTCACATTGTGTGGTTGTTTGTTTTTTATTTTTCATTTGCTCTGTACCTTAATTATGTACAAAAAAAATATGCTGCATAAAATAAAAAGAAAGCTTCCCAGAAGAATGCATTACCTTCACTATGAGGCCATGGACAGGAGCATCAAAGTGTCAAAAGCTTTTACTGACACAATGAAAAAGGATACAAAAAACAGGCAAACAATAAAAACGCTAGATGCCGCAAGCCCTAATTTCCAACTTTTATCAAGCAGAAAAGCTTGGCAGTGTATTTAACAAGTGCTGGTCGGTGTTTCTTCATTACAGTCACATCATATCACTGCCTTGAACAAAACATCCAAACTTTATAGTGGGTTTAGGCTACTTTTCAGTTGTTGTGCTCCAAACAACAAAGTGGTAGGAAAAAAGGCATGAAAATACATTTCTAAAGAAATTAATAAAATTACATTTGCCTACATCTAAGATATGTGTTTACATTCTTGACAAGTTGCCAAAGCAAGTTAAGTAAAAATAATTTTTTTTGTTTCAGTAAAAAAAAACACTTCAATACAGTTCTGACCATTGGGCACTATGGCAGCATTTCTTATTTACAGTTACAAGAAATCACTGCTGGGGATAAAGGGGAAAAACGTTACAGTGTGTTTTGGCGTTTTAGTTGTTATCCAAATTATACATTGTTAAGCAAAAGAAGCCATTAAAATCAGTTTAAATAACCCCCCAAAAATACATTTTGGCCCATCCCTGCGTTTCAATTATTGACAAGCCACAATGCAAGTTCTGAACAAATAAATGTGTAATATTTATTAGCATTAAACACTTCAATCTAGTCTTGCCTATTGTGCTATATGGGATCTTGACCTACAGCACCCGGCACTGCATCCTTTTCGGCGCTACTGTTAAATAAAGTGCTAGTCGGCAGCTCCCTCAGTTAGGGTTTTTTAAGTTGTGAAATCAGATTCTGAGTGCTGCTGAGACAAAAAAAGTGATACTGTTTGGCACTGATGCTTCTTAGGGCCTTATTTATCAAGGAATAGTGACAGATAGCGACAGATAGCGACAGATAGCAACTGGGGAGCCGGCCAGTAAAGCCAGGTACCGCAACTAGAACGCCGGCTCCCCTCCACAATCACACATTTATCAAGCTGATACTGCTTAGCGACTGAGATAGCGCCATATAGCCACTCATTCATCATTATCCCAGCCTCATCCCACAGCGCCAGCGAACATCCTTGAACAGCGACAGGTATGACCTCTCGCTACCTGGCGCTCTCGAATGCATTTCAGTGGCAGAATGTATTTTAATTAATAATTATTTTTTAATATATTTTTTTTTCAAATTTCAAAAAAAAAAATCTGTGAACACTTCTTCCTTTGAAAATGTATTTTTTGGGGATTTTTAAAAATTTTTTTTTTTTTTTGCAGAATTGATATTACAGGAGTGATTTTAAACTATTCAGGTTTGAATATTATTTCAAAATCATTCAATTTTTTTTTGGGTGGTTAGGGGGTTAAAAAACTACTTTTAACACATCGCCTACTGTGCTCTGGGATTTAAACATGCATTTCACAGCGCTAGGAATTTTTAAGGCTGATTTTTTAATGAATATGGTGGGTGCCGGTCGCTATGTCCAGACGCTATCATGCGCTCCCATACAACAGCGAACCTGTCAAATAGCGACTCAGCATCTTGTATTCAACATTACGGCACACCGACTGAGTCGCTATCATCCACCGAACAATAGCCAAGCACAGCGACTACTAGTGGTCGCTGTCAAAATACCGCTACAGTCGCTATCTGTCGCTATTAATGAATCAGCCTCTTAAATTCAGCTCTGTATTAAAGGGACTCTGTAGGAAAAGTGGTCATTCAGCAGCTCAAGTCTGTATGGCTCTATTCACACTCCCTGTCAGAACACAGAAGCTTCTGAAGAGTCATGGCACACACCCTGAATTATTTTGCCATAGACCACCAATAATAAGGCTAAGCAGGTGGTCTAAAGCTCCACATCACTGTGGACACCCTGGGATAGCGGGAGAGCAGCCAGGGTGATGAGAATGCCTGTCCTACAGACCCCACCCATACTGCTGATTATTACGCGGCATCACAGAGCCAGAGACCATGCCCACATGCTTCAGAAGAGAAATCATAAGGTAAAACAGTAAACCTTGATATTTCAGCCATTTTCCTTCAATTTAAAAATGTAAAACAGTTTAGGACAGTGCCAAATGTAGTCCAACGCAATGGTTTCAAATATACAGATATGTAAATAATACCGCGCTGCCCAGAGATCGATTAAGATTACAAAAGAAGAAAGAATAGCTCAACGTGTAAAAAAGTAGGATTCCACTTCCTACCACAATTAGCAATGAAAAATATATACAAATCAACACAGAGCTATAATAAAGTCCACAATGGTGCAGATCAGTTCACACGTGCTCCTCTCGGGTTAAACTATCCGTCACCAAGCAAACAAGCCTCTTACCAGATATTAAACAAAACCAGGCAAGTATAGGTGTAGCCACTTAGATTATTCCTTAGTCTCCGCCATAATCCTTTCGAATCCTTCCCGGCAGAAATGCTTCCAACAAGTTAAAATCAGGGCATGTATTTAGCAAGAGAGAATGACTCCCTCTTATTCCTGAGCTTTTAGAATAAGCATGGACTCCACGTTCAAGGATCAAAGTGAAAGACCATAGAAAATAAAAACGGAATATAGTGCAATATGTCTAAAATAAACACTTAATTTTTAATAAAAGAATGCACTCACAAACAAATGTTAAAAATAGGCAGAATTGAAATACAGCTCCATAATGATGGTAGTTCTCACCGCACAGACATCCAAGGCAGCATGTATTCTTAATCCAGATAAAAAAACTGACTCCTCCAACGCGTTTCACCCTGAGGGGGCTTTTACTAGGATAATCAGCCCAAAAATTGTGTTCCATTTATAGTGGTCAAATCAATTAGCATGGCAGCCAAATGCAGCCGTGAGACCCGGAAGTATTAAGGTCTGTCAAAGCATAACGTAAGCCCTACTATACAATACTTTCTATTTACTTTTTCCAGGTTATATTTTAAAGCTCTTAGGGATCAGTCATCCCATAAATTCCCAAAAAGAGAGAAGAAGAAAGAATAGGAGACTAACCTATATATAGGGACTTTCTCCCGGCCCGGAAGGAAATGTACACTCGTTGCCGGGCTGTGGAACGCATAAGGGGCCTTTACATCATCGCCGAGAAGGCATTCATGCGCTGGTCCTTCCGCTTTGTGAAGCGCATAGAGTCACGCGTACCTCCTGTCCCTGTCCACCGCCACAAAGCGCTTCCGCACTATGAAGCGCATAGACCCGGAGATAGCCAATTAGCCAATAAGAGACTCCACAGCCTCCAACCGCCCCCACATAGTACTTCCGCGCTGTGAAGCGCATAGAGCCGGAAACACATCAGGTTCCGTTGGCCAATAGGAGACTTCACAGCCTCCATCATTAGATCTGATGTCACCACGTCCTCACCCAATCATGGGCTGTTAGCACGTACGTGGGCATGCAATCAATATCTCGACGAGGATCACATCCCAACGTCATCACGCAGCCCTGCACTGTTATCCCGCGCGCTCCAACCCTTGGAACGCACAAAGCAGCTCTGCAAGAGTGGCGTCGCAGTGATGCCGCAGGACCAGGAAGATGTTATCCTATGCGTTCCAGGCCTTGGAGCGCATCCGGAAATCTGCCCCTGAAGGTGTTATGGTCGGTAGGGGCAGATTTCCGGATGCGCTCCAAGGCCTGGAACGCATAGGATAACATCTTCCTGGTCCTGCGGCATCACTGCGACGCCACTCTTGCAGAGCTGCTTTGTGCGTTCCAAGGGTTGGAGCGTGCGGGATAACAGTGCAGGGCTGCGTGATGACGTTGGGATGTGATCCTCGTCGAGATATTGATTGCATGCCCACGTACGTGCTAACAGCCCATGATTGGGTGAGGACGTGGTGACATCAGATCTAATGATGGAGGCTGTGAAGTCTCCTATTGGCCAACGGAACCTGATGTGTTTCCGGCTCTATGCGCTTCACAGCGCGGAAGTACTATGTGGGGGCGGTTGGAGGCTGTGGAGTCTCTTATTGGCTAATTGGCTATCTCCGGGTCTATGCGCTTCATAGTGCGGAAGCGCTTTGTGGCGGTGGACAGGGACAGGAGGTACGCGTGACTCTATGCGCTTCACAAAGCGGAAGGACCAGCGCATGAATGCCTTCTCGGCGATGATGTAAAGGCCCCTTATGCGTTCCACAGCCCGGCAACGAGTGTACATTTCCTTCCGGGCCGGGAGAAAGTCCCTATATATAGGTTAGTCTCCTATTCTTTCTTCTTCTCTCTTTTTGGGAATTTATGGGATGACTGATCCCTAAGAGCTTTAAAATATAACCTGGAAAAAGTAAATAGAAAGTATTGTATAGTAGGGCTTACGTTATGCTTTGACAGACCTTAATACTTCCGGGTCTCACGGCTGCATTTGGCTGCCATGCTAATTGATTTGACCACTATAAATGGAACACAATTTTTGGGCTGATTATCCTAGTAAAAGCCCCCTCAGGGTGAAACGCGTTGGAGGAGTCAGTTTTTTTATCTGGATTAAGAATACATGCTGCCTTGGATGTCTGTGCGGTGAGAACTACCATCATTATGGAGCTGTATTTCAATTCTGCCTATTTTTAACATTTGTTTGTGAGTGCATTCTTTTATTAAAAATTAAGTGTTTATTTTAGACATATTGCACTATATTCCGTTTTTATTTTCTATGGTCTTTCACTTTGATCCTTGAACGTGGAGTCCATGCTTATTCTAAAAGCTCAGGAATAAGAGGGAGTCATTCTCTCTTGCTAAATACATGCCCTGATTTTAACTTGTTGGAAGCATTTCTGCCGGGAAGGATTCGAAAGGATTATGGCGGAGACTAAGGAATAATCTAAGTGGCTACACCTATACTTGCCTGGTTTTGTTTAATATCTGGTAAGAGGCTTGTTTGCTTGGTGACGGATAGTTTAACCCGAGAGGAGCACGTGTGAACTGATCTGCACCATTGTGGACTTTATTATAGCTCTGTGTTGATTTGTATATATTTTTCAACGCAATGGTTTGACAACCCTTCTGTATCCCTTTAATATAAAAAAACTGGAAAGGCAATGAGGATTGGGAGACACTTCTGTGCAAGGAGTGGATTTGGGAGCTTTGAAAATTTTTATACCAAAATACAGTGAATTCATAGTGAAAATATTAATCATAATTTATAAATAAAAATCGCCTTGATTCTTAAAATGTAATCATGCTATTGTGTTCAGTTTCTAAGAGCCCTAGTTAAAGTAGACCAAAACCCAGGATTTTGACTATCCTGGGTTTTGGTCTACTCTTCCGGTGCACCCCGATCAGCTGCCTGCCTCACCTACGGCGCATGTGCGGCCGCTTGTCCAATCAGCGTTCTCGGAGGCGCTGAGCTATGCATGCCAAAACAGCGTCTTAGCTCAGCAGCTCTGAAGAGCTGGCAGCCGCATCTCCCGCTTCTCTCTAACAGGGAACGCACCCGTGTCGGCCATTTGTGAATGCGCAGGCACATTCCATGCTAGAGGTACAGCTGGGATGTGGTCGCGCATGCTCCCTTGGACCGGGATTAAGGTAAGTGTAGCAGGCGACCTGAGGAGTTTCACAAAGCGGGGCATCCCAATCTTGGATGCCCCGCAGGGGGGGAATGGACCATCCCTGGAATCTTCTAATTTTTTAAATAGTGGAGAGAGGTTGTTCACTATGCTGTCTTTGGTTGGTGTAATTTCACTATTTTCTGTATTATGGATTTTCTGATGCAGACAGTGAGGTCTAATCTTTACAAAACAAACATACGCATGATCCTTTTGTAAAGTTTTTTTTTGCCACACCCTGCTTTATTAAAATCTAGAAAACGTTGTAAGCTGTAGTCTGTTGAGTGAACACAAAATTAAATATAATCTACACATTTTTAGAAAATCTTGACCTAATTTAAATAGAGAATGTGTGTGTGTGTGTGTGTGTGTGTGTGTGTGTGTGTGTGTGTGTGTGTGTGTATATATTTATATATATTTATTTATATATCCTGTTTCTCCAAAAATAAGCACTAGTACGATTTTTCTGCATTTTTTGCTAGTGCATGCATTATAAGCCCTACCACGAAAATAAGCCCTAGGCACAATTCATAATCCAGCTGCCAGGCTTCAGCAAGACAGGAGCGGCTGTAAAGGAGGAAGAGGGCAGATGATGGCTGTAAAGGAGGGTGAAGGCACACCAAGGCTGTAAAGGAAGGTGAGGACACATAGGACTTTATTCATTAAGCCATAGCTCCAGGTAAGGACTGGCAGCAACAGGTAACATCAGGTAGCGAACGGTGACCGCCGGGCGCTATACGCAATACCACATTTATTAAAGCGAATATGGTGAGCGACTGTAACAGTGACATGTAGTGACCGATTCATCATCACAGATGGCTCACCGTATACCGCCGGCGCTGTGGCTTCCAGAGCGCATGGTATTACCTGTTGCTACCTGTCGCTCTCCCATACATTTTAATGGACGATCCTTTTCTTCTGTTTAAACAGGGTTTTATTTTTTTTTTTAATTTAAAATAATTGTGTCACCTCTCCTGGCCTATTTAAAGTCATTTTTGAAAACTTTTTTGATTTATAATATTTTTATACAGAATTGTCCTTACATGTCTGGTATTAAAGTATTCATGTTACAATGTAATAACAATGTAATTCCATATGTTTTTGCTTTGTCACTAGTGGATACATTTTCAAAAACAGACTTTAATCACACTAGCCTCTGGCGCTCTGGGCTACAACGACCCGATTTTCAGCGCAGGCGCTGTGTGAGGCTATTTTTTTGATGAATATGGTGGGAGTCGGTCGCACTGAGCTGGCGCTACTGTTCGCTCCCATACAGCGCTCTACTGGTGTTAGCGACTCACACAACATATTCATCAATGCCGGCCAGCGACTGAGACTCTCTGAAACAGCGAACCATGGCCGAGCACAGCGATAACTAATGGTCCCTCTCAATGCCTCACTACAGACGCTCATCTGTCGGTACCTGGCACTAGTAATGAATCAGCCTGCCAAAAGCTATAAAGGAGAGTGAGGACACATCAAGTCACACAGGTAAGCTTGTCTGTTGGGAGTGTAATGACTTATCTTGCTAGTTCTACCGCAGCCTGCCGCCATTGCCGGGCACATGGCTGAATCACCCCACATCCCCACACTGCCAGCCGACTCTGTGCATGTACTGTACTGGAGCTGCTGTACCGCCGCCACCATCATCGTGCCAACTGTCAGGCTTCTATAAGACAAAGACATCCCCTAAAAATATGCCCTAGCACCTATTTTTGGAGCAAAAAATAATATAAGATCAAATAAGATCATTTTTGGGGGAAACACAGTCTATCTATCTATCTTTCTATCTATCTATCTATCTATCTTCAAAGTAAAAATATTTTGAGACATTACTTTGCCACACATATGAACCAATGCAGCACTCTACCTTTTTTCCCAACTTGAGTTTTTAGGCAAAGCTTCTAAAAAGATACTTTTTTTTTTTGTCAAATTCCTGTAATATTGCTAAACCTTATTTGTAGTGCGTGTTAAGTATTTATGCCTCCCTGCATATGTACAGTCAACATTTAAATAACTGAGTACTGAAACAAATGTACAGTGTAATTATGCACATATTCCCAATGGAAAGAAAAATCAGTTTAAATGTACACATTAAAGATAGACTTTATATGCATCATTTAAAAGCTGACTTACATCACTTTGGACTGTTCCAATACATTTGTAAACTATGGTGATGAACTGGGTCAATATTGCTCTGCCTTTTCAATGTCGAGAATATAATCTAAACCTAAAGGTTGGAGGGCAGCAATTTCTGTTGTTGAATATGCTTTTGTTCTGTTGTAATGAAGTTGGTCTAAATGGTATGGAATATTCTGGTTCTGCAGGCACCAGAATCTAAGTACCATTAACACTATCAGCCTTCCGAAATATTTTGTCTTCTCTGTTGCCAGACCATTTTTCAGCATTTTGCGTTCTATGTTTTATTCAACATGATAGTGTTGTATTTCCAGGAAAATTATATATTGTGTTTTTGGGGGGCTCTAACGTGAAATTTTTTCGGTGCTTTATATTTTGGGGTTAAATGTGTAGGGAAATATTCAAATTTCTATTTTTTTAAATTGTGTAGCATTTTTTCAAGCATATTGAATGTAAAAATTCCTTCCAATTACAACAGTATCGCATATATATTGGTAGACACTTATCCCTTGCCCATTGGACTCCCCCAAATTGAAAAGTGTGTTTTATGAAATAAAATACTGAAAAACTTTTGCAGTTAATGATCAATGGTTAAACCCTTAATTTAAAAAAAAACTGTGAGGGGTCCATCCATCCAACAAAAGCAACCTGGACACCAGCTATTGGCGCTGGTACAACTGACATCAGCTCACTGGCCGGCATAAATAGCCCTTCCCTGTGGCTCTGAAGACACCATAGACTGCCGGAGGATAACGGAGTTGCCCAGTGCTGGAATTTCTTGGGGAAATTCGGCAATTTGCCTGAATAGAACTTTTAAGAAGTTTGCTCATCTCTACTTCTGAGCACTTGGGAATCGAAACAGAGCTTTCTCCTAGCTGGGAGAACAGATCCAGACAATCTGCCCCAAGAGAAGCCTTCGATCCTAGGATCTATATTGAAGCAATTAGTGTGGCCCAGGGGAGTCCCTAACAATTTTTTTGCTGTGGGTGACCATAAACAAGAATGTAGATTTGATGTATTATATATATCAACAAAGATTGTAAATTATACTAGAGATGCAGTTGAGGGTATTGCAGACCAATTAAGCCCTACTTTATTAATGGTATGGCAAAATAAAATTGCCTTGGACTGCTAGTGAGGTGTTTGTAAAATGTTTGTCACAATTTTGTTTCCAACAATACTGCACCAGATGGACACATTACTAAAGCTTTGGCTGGTGTGACTGCTCTCTGTGAGGAGCTGGCAGAAAATTCTGGAATAAATTATCTCCTTTCGAGTTTCTTGGAAAGCTAGTTTGGGAAATGGAGCAAATTAGTGTCATCAGTACTAATGTCCATTGCTATCTTAGCAGCTATATGTGTGATTTGTGGATGTTTGCTGCATACCGTGTATATGAGGACAAATCTAGAAACGTATCGATACCACACTATGATGTTGAATAATTATTATTGTTTATTTATATAGCGCCATCATCATTATGTAGGGCTTTACAAAGGATATTTACAAACAAGGTAAAACATATGGGACCAAATCAAGCTGGATGCTACGAGGTTCAAACCAAATATTGTGAGCACAGGAGACAATAGGAAAGAGAGCCCTGCCCTTGCGACCTTACAGTCTAAAGGATGGGGGTGGAGACAAAATGTGTGGGATCACAAGTGTTAGATCTTGAGTTAAATGGCATGTCTTGGTGAAGGTTATAGGAGTTGCTTAAGCCAGGTTATATGCTTGTCTGAAGAGATGAGTTTTGAGGACTCTTTTAAAGGCTTGGAGTGTTGGAGAGTGACATATTGAGCGGGGCTGTGCATTTCAAAGAAGTGGGGAGGCACTGGAGGAGGTGACCAAGGAAGAAGTCAGAGAATGTCAGAGGCAGAGTGAAGGTTGTGCTTGGGTTGGTATAATTGGATCAGAGATTAAATGAAGGGGGGAGGACTGGCTGGAGAGAGCTTTGTTTGGTTAGTATTAGAAGATTGAAATGAACTCTGTGAGAGACAAGTAACCAGTGGAGGGACTGACACAGACAAGCAGCACTGGAGAAGCAAGAGAAGAAATGGATGAGGCAAGCAGCAGAGTTTAGAATAGATTGGAGGGGCGCTAGTCTGTTAATAAACCAATAATGATGTTGGCCCCACCAATGACACCTCCAGCAAGAAGTGTCTAGATGACAACGAACATGAAAAATCTACTCCTCTGTAAAGTACCTGCCACCCATATAAATGCATTCTTACCTACAATAGTACATAAGGATCAGGTGAGATTTGTCCCACACAGGCAAGTGGGAGATTCGGAGAGGCGTTCAGTTGGTAGACTTAGTCAAAAAGTATTCTCAGCACACTATGCTCCTATTCCTTTATATAGAGAAGGGTTCAATTCCATCTCCTGGGAGTACATACTATATTCTTTATGCCGGTGGGGTCTCAGAGAAGGTCTTCAATCCAGGATTACCAAATTTTACAAAAACCCAACCACAGTAGTGAAATACAATGGATTTGAATCTGCCCCATTCATCATCAAAAGAGGGGACAGACAGAATGTTGGACTACCATGGCTTGGCAGAAATGCAGCTGTGAAAATGACATATCTTCCTGAAATTGTATACCTCTTTCACGTGCTTCCAATTAAAGTGCCACTAAGCACATCCAACTAAACTCAGAGTGGTGAAAATACTGTAGCAAGATTTTTGGAGGGAGAGGCCTCCCGAACATAAGGAGATACTATGAAACTGCTCAGCTTGCTCACATGGTTTCATTATACCAAGTATACCAACAGTATGCAAAGCCATGTCTCCATCATGGCCCTTCCGGGCTAACACCCCCAAAAGCCACCTGCTTTTTTGGAAGTAAACACTCAATTATTGAGAGTCTAGCACTCAATAAAACAGGCCACTTTATCTCTCTACACACCCCACTAGCCCCAGTAATGGGTAATCCTATGTTCTCTTCGGGCATCCATTACAGACTGGCATTTTCATGGTGGTTCTCGAGTGGCTTGAATATGGTCTGTTCACTGCAAGTGTGGAGAATTTTAGATTCTTCAAAAGTCTTCAGGCACCACCTAGCGAACACACAGATTTTTGCACTTTATAAAATCTTGTTACTCTAGAGCAAATCGAGACTGGAAAATGGCAGACTTTGAATCCTGCTGTCTTAAAAATCCTAATAGACGGAGAACAATCTCATTTTTGCCCTTGTCAACCCTCCTGCATTTAAGAAGTTTGGTTGCGCTTCTATCCTATATAGAAATTGGGTGCGATACTCTCAAAAATGTAACCCGACTCGTGGGAAGCCCCATTATCATGTAAACAAGATGATAATCGAAAGAGAGAATGGAAATTAGCCACTCATGTTTTAAACAGGAACAGGAAATTGCCAGGTCTTGGAAAAATCCTTCAGTCTCATGGGCAACTAAGGATTCGTCTCTAGCATCATAATCAATGAGAAGCTCACTAAAAGAGATAGCTTTGATATGTTTCGGAAAGTGTGCTTGGATTGGATATTTGGACCTTGACGCCTCACTGGCCTCATTACAAACTTAAACCAAGCTAGGGGTGGTCGCTCCGGGGGTGGAGGAGGTAAGGCGCCTACTTCTGGCGTTTCTACTACTTTCTTATTTCTTCATCTTAACTGAAGTCATTTCTTTAAACTCTTTGTACATGTCACAATATACTGCTCTTTTTACCCCTTGTGTTATTTTCAAAGAGTTAAACTAGTTATGTGTACTGGTACTGTGAAAGCAACAAGTCTCCTACAATATAAATTGAATGACTACCTTCAAGGCTTGTTTACAAAATCTGGTTGACGACCAAGAAGCATGCAAATAGTTGCACAGAATGCCACTGCTGAGCATGTGAAAGGTTGAGCTCCCTCACCTCAGCAGCGGCCATTAGCTGTGCAGTGTGCAACTATCTGCAATCTGTTGCTATTGGCAATGTACATCAAGTCTGCACTTGGTGCACGTTGCCAATAGCAACAGATGAAAACTGCTTCCATGAAACACACATGTGCTAACAATTGAAAAATACTAGATAAGCTCTGCACCTTGAGCACATCTTTTTGCCACAAAACATACGAAAATACTGCCGGAAAAACGGCAGTACAAAGTGACGTTCACTGGTGCTGGCATAATTGGCTTGAGAGACCAACAGTCACAGACATAGGCCGGTGAATTCCTAAGTGAAACAATCACAGCTAATTAGTAGCATTCAGTGCAGCGACTGCTAGTGCCAATGTAGCCACAGCACAGTGGCAGATAAGGGGGGAAACCTTTTTTTTCAAAAAATAGCAGAAGCATGTGGGAAATCCAAACACAAAATTAGTCTCTGCAAATTTGTTTAGGGGGTTTATTTAAGAAGCGCTAGTGCCATGTATTGGCAGATGAGAGCATCAGGTTAATGTCAGGTCCCAGTGCAAAAGGTGTATTTATCAAGACAAAAATCCAGAGCACCTCTGATAGTGCCAGGTGGTGTCCCATCTATCATCAGTGCTGACGATGGGATGAGTTCCCCACAGTGCCAGATTAGACTAAGCGCTCGTCCTGCACTGTGGCCTTATACCATAGATGGGTTGGGTTGGTTATATTTTTTTGGGCTATTTTATTTATTTATTTTGTTGTGCTGATGCATGTGGCACGGGATCCCTGGGCTGTTTGGAATTGTTTTTGTATGCATTTTTAGCACTTTTGTGTTGAGCTGCAAACTTGTGATTTGGGCTATGCAAAACCTGTGGCATGTCTTTCAAGTGTCCCCAATGCAATTCCTGTGTTTTTTAAAAATTATTGTTCTGCCATTCCCATAAAATAAAAAAATGCGGATTGCAACAGGCGCTGAACGCCTAGAATCTCCTTTTTGTTTTAGTAATAAATTTGGTGCTTTTGCTTCGGTCCCAGCCAGTGCTAGAGGTCGCTAGCGCATTGGCTTTTAACAGGCCTGTGCGGCGGACAGTTGGCAATTAACAAACACAGAGCGCTGCCTGTCTCCAGGCAGCTCTGCAGCCCCGACGCTGAGAGCATCTAGGGCCCGCACAAAAAAAGATAAATTATGCTCTTAGATTTCCCATGCATGCTGTTATTTTATACATTTAGAAATAAATTCTGTACAGCATTAAAATTTGCAGCTCACATAAAATGAAATTATTTTTTATTTAACTTTTTAATGTACTTAGTGAGAAAAGTTCTCAATGATTCTCCAAACTTGGCCTCTTCAGAAAAATCCAAAATAATTTGAACAACCCCTGTAGTCGGTTTATGTGGTCATTTCGGATATACTGTAAGAATAAAAGTTGGGGCTGATGTTAAGTTCACCTTTTGCCAAGCTCAGGTCTTGTCTTACTCAATCTCATCAGGTGGTTTTACTCTATGATGAAAGATGTACTAAAACCCTTCCAAGTGTTAATGTAGCTCTTGATCATGCTGAGCACTAGTTGGGCAGGAGAGAGATCATTCATACAGCAAAACCATGATGACACATGAAAGATGGAATGATCAGTGCCTACTGACTGTTCAAAGATTATATAGTTTGAAGAGTTTTAAAAGTTTAAAGATTTTTCTTATGTTCTGGTAGAAAAAAAACTTTTTGTAGATATTGCATATAGCTGCAAGTTTGTTGCTTTGGCAAACTTTGACAAACTAAAATTTTGCACAGATATGTTCAGAGCAGCATAGTTATGCTGTTTGTTATATATCTTACCAAAAATTGGTGTTGCTAAATCTAATTTGTAACTCATTTTACTTACATTTGTATGTATATTTCTTTATATGACATCCAATAAACTGAATTTGATGTGCAAATCTGGTGACTGGCCATGTCCTGCCTATGAGGGACCCATCGGACTTAAAGTGCCCAGACAACTGAAGGTCTAAATCTGGCCCTGGCACACAGTGACTCTCTCATGTCTATGGCCCATTAGGATGCGTTAAAGTGGAACAAAACCCACCAATGGCCAACCTGGAATCTAAAAGTTTCCAGGGCTGGCCGCTGGCATTCCCCTGGGGCACCCTGGATGGGGGTACCCTGCTATGTGGAGCACCCCAGGTCACCAGTAATCTTATGTTTCTCTGGTCCAATGGCGCACGCACTAGCTCTCGCCCAATGAGAGCTGCCTGCTATGACTATGTCATTTGGCAGACGACCCTCATTGTTATGAATGGGGAGCACAGACCTGTGAGCTTCGGAATGTAGAGTGTTGTCTGTGCTTCAGCCAAACAGATGATAATCAAGCCAGAGTCAGGAATTCTTTGCTCCATATACCAAACACACCAATTGCTAATGTAAAAAAAACATTGTTGCTATCAAAAATTGTTTTTTTTTCATAACATAGAGTTGCAAACAAATACAAAAGAATAAAAGAATAGATGCCCTTGAAGGTGAACTTTACATTTAAGTTTTTGCTAGTCATTTGCCAGCTGGCGGCAATGCTTCTTGGTGCCAGGTAGAGATGAGCGAATCGATTCTGACGAATCCGAATTCGTTACGAATTTCAGGAAAAATTAGATTCTAAACGAATCCGAATTTCGCCGTGATTCGATCGCTCAAATTGCTTCCTTAACCATTTCAGTGCCAAGCCTCGTGAAGGGAGGGAAGTGGAGCACTGAGCAGGAGTGATGTTGGACTCAGGAATCAATTAATGGGCTACCTGTACTGTGCCGGCACCCAGCCGCATGCCAGCCGAATGAGGCCGCTTTAACCGCTCTTCTTTGTCCTCTGCCAGCTCTGCTTGGGGGCCGCCACACACTTCTCCCCCTCACTGCTGTAAGTGTGCCGCACTGTCACCCATGATTAATTAATTAGAAAGATAGATAGATAGATAGATAGATAGATAGATAAAATAGATAGATAGATAGATAGATAGATAGATAGATAGATAGATAGATAGATAAATTAGATAGATTAGATAGAATAATTAGAGGGAAAAGGCTGGAGGGAAAAGCCGGTAATTCGGCTTTTCAATAGTCTATTTATCTATCTAATTAATTTATCTATCTAATTTATCTATCTATCTATCTATCTATCTATCTAATTTATCTATCTATCTATCTATCTAATTTATCTATCTATCTATATATCTATTTATCTATCTTATTAATCTATCTATATATCTAGATAGATATATTAATTAATTAGATAGATTAGGCTGGAGGAAAAAGCCAGTAATTCGGCTTTTCAATAGTCTATTTATCTATCTAATTAATTTATCTATCTAAGTTATCTATCTATCTAATTAATCTATCTATCTATATATATATCTATTTATCTATCTAATTAATCTATCTATATATCTAGATAGATAGATTAATTAATTAGATATATAGATAGATAGAATAATTAGATAGATAGATAGATAGATAGATAGATAGATAGATTAATTCATTAGATAAATAGATAGATATATATTCTATTGTCTAGATAGATAGTCTATTTATCTAATTAATCTATCTATCAAATGTATCTATCTATCTATCTAATTAATCTATCTAATCTATCTAATTAATCTATCTATCCAATTTATCTATCTATCTATCTATCTAATCTATCTATCTATCTATCTAATCTATCTATCCAATTTATCTATCTATCTATCTATCTATCTATCTATCTATCTATCTATCTATCTAATCTATCTATCTAATTTATCTATCTATCTATTTATCTATCTATTTATCTATCTATCTAATTAATCTATCTATTTAATTAATCTACCTATCTAATTAATCTATCTAATTATTCTATCTATCTATCTATCTATCTATCTATCTATCTATCTATTTAAAACAAGAGATTTATGCGCCAGTAGCCGGCAATAGAGGAAGCCCGTGTAATGAATAGATAGAATAATTAGATAAATAAATAGATAGATAGATAGATAAATTAGATAGATTAGATTATATTATAGCTGATTTAGGGGATGTTGTCCCAAATGGCTGCGGGTAGATGATAGCCTGCTGTTGCTGTGTGTGTCCTTGTTCAATTCAGGCGGGGATATCTTCAGGAGTCACACCAACTTTGCGGCTGGGCTTTTTTTTTCAAATGACAGAAAATCGGGGGGGGGGGGGGGGGGCTTTTCCGGGGGCTTTCCTGGAGCCCCCCTAGGGGGGATCGGATGGCACCAAATTAAAGAGGAGACCCGGTCGGATCGATAGATAGGGTCAGGTGAGTATTTTTGTACAGTCATTTTTTTACTAGCAGGGGGGAAAGTCAAGGGTGGTTAATAGCGATTCGCCGCGAATAAATTCGGATCGAAACGAGTTTTATCGGAAAATTCTGCGAATCGGCCAAATATAATTTTTCAAAACTTCGTTCATCTCTAGTGCCAGGGCTTGCTCTTTCTGTATCACCTCTGGCATTGCAGTCTCTTCTGCATCCCCATTTCTAAGCAATATGAGATTCCTATCAGTGTGTTCATTAAACCCTTAAATATACCTATAAACAGCTTTTGCTAAGACCTTCAACCATGTCCTGTTGACTGCCTCCCACAACTTTTGCTAAAAACGTTTACCATGTTATTTGCCTGTTGCCTGCCGACAACCTATTGCTGGAGATAACAATCAAGCTCACCATGTCTTTACTTGCTGCCTGCCCAAGGCCTATTACTTTTAACAATTACCATGTTACTGCCTACCAGCCAGTTTATCAGATGGTGCAAGCTATGTGCCTCATCACTCCCATGAACTCCAGCCAGAGCCACCCTGGTAGCCTTATCACCTACTATTTTCAGAAACATTTGAACCATGGTAGATGACTCTGTTAACACTCTGCCCAGCTGCAAAACCTATAGTACACCTACAATGGTAAACTGTGGGTTTTGGAAATTGAAGGGGGAATGTGGAACATAATGTGAATCATCTTGAAGCATGGCTGGTCAGTGTTTTTTCCCATAGTACATAATTACTACCATGTCATAGGTAAACACTGAGTTTTCCAAACAATCAAGGCGCTGACTGCTAAGGTGCAAAAAGTAGCTTCTGCTATGCCCTAGCCTGCTTTATTATGGCGAAACAACTCACTGGCCTTATCTATGGGGCAAATGCCTTTTACTAATGAGCTAAAGGTAGCCCCCATTGACAGAATTTCCCCTTGCTGCTGACCGATGTTGCTTTTTCGATTTGGGGTTAAAAATTAATCATAATTTTGCTAATTTAGTTTGGTTTGATCCAAACTCTTGACAAACTTCAGGTGAGACCGGCCTAGTTGTATTTTAAATTTAAGTGGACCAAAACCCATTGTTGGCTGATTCCCTCCCCCCTTCGGGGGTCCCCCTAGGTCGCCCAGTAAACTTACCTTCTCACCCGGCATTTGTGAATGGCCGATAGGGGTACGCTCCCTGTTAGAGGGTAGGGGGCATGTGGCCGCTGGTGCGTTTAGCTAGACTCGGCTGGAGTCAAGTCTTGGGCTATTCTTAGACAAGTGGGCAAATCCGAATATACTGATTGGAGGGGGCCATGCATACGCACCATAGGACCGGGTAAAGGTGAGTTAAACTGGGCAACCTGGAGGGTTTGACACAGCGGGGCATCCTGAACCGGGGTTGCCCCAGGGGCAAGAAATAAAACGTTAACGTCAAATAGCCAAATCCTGTGTTTTGGTCCACTTTAATGTCAGTATTTTATGCTCCAGGTTCCCTTTAGCCAACTAATACATGCTTAGAGTGAAAAAGCTTAGCATCCCCCTTTAACTATATTAAAACGTCTCCATATAATTCTATACCTATAATGTAGCAAATGAGGACATATTTCAGAATTATATTATGTTGTTTGTTTAATGTTTTAAACTCTAAAAATTAATTATTTTGAATCTCTAGCATGATATACAAATACTTCAAAGGAGGTAAAGGGAGTTCTTCCTAATGTTCTAAAATAGTTAATACTATGTGATCAGGGGAGTACAAAGTGATGGAACTCTTATTACCACAACAGCTTTATTGCCTTTAGCCAGCAGAAATCCATGAAAATGAAGGGCCCTATTTATGATATGCGCCTTTTAGCATCATTTTTGTGGCTATAGTGTCAGCTTTGGAGCGTCGGCATTCTCGTCTTATCTGGCACTGTGCTGTATAATACATTGGCGCTAGCAGACGCTACGGATTAGCATTGATTGTTGCACTAGTGCCAGTGAGCACCACTTTGTACTGCCATTTTTTCTGGTGCTCCCCAGCATATGTATGATTTTTTTCCTCCATTAAATCTTTGGCGCTGGTGAGAGTTTCATTGTTACAGTTACATGAAATCACTGCTGGGGACAAAGGGGAAAGACTTTACAGCGCATTCAGGTTGCATTTCAGTTGTTGGAGTCCAAATTGCACATTGTTATGCAAAAGAAGATTTTAAAACCAATTTTAATACCCCAAGAAAAAAACATATTGGCTGACCTGTGTCAATTATTGACAAGTTCCAATGCAAGTTCTGTAAAATTAAATCCAGTTCTGCTCATTAGCCTTGATTCAAGGACACATTCGTCCGGACTTCCGTAGCTGTCTGTGAAAGTTTGGGTGGGTGTTTTTTTGCTTTTTTTCGTTCTTTTTTCATGCGTACGGACGTTCGGGAAAATGCGTATATGCGCTTTCGATGAACGGAAGCAAATCGGATCATTTCCGTTAGTTCGGATCATTTTCCAAACAAAATCTGATATTTTTCGTTCGTTCAGATAACTTACGTTGTTGGGATGGGCTTACGTCTGAATCAGAGAGCTGATTTCCGACGGACCACCACCCTATAAATCCGTTTCATTTCCGATCCACTTACGGGACCTTTGAGGGCTCGGATTGCTATTGTTGAACATGTTTTGCGGCTATGTGGAGGAGTCTGTGCGCCTTTAGCACCAAGGCATTGCATGTATCAGCATGGCCGAGGCCATAAATTGTGTAGCAATGCATACCCGAATCAATACATTTCATGTATGCCTTATAGAAGCATTTTAATGCTGACCTTAATTAGTCCTTAGCATGTAAACATTTATTTTCCCACACATCCATATAATTCCTATATTTTTTTAGACTTATGTCCTTTGTGAATTATATTTGGATTGTTGAACTTGAATCTTAATTTGTTGTAGGAGTTATTGTTTTAGTTGGTTACCTTTGCTTTGTGTAATTATTTTATATTTGGTTGCAGGAACCGCAAGATGTGCCACTCACACAACATACAAGCAGTGTTTGGTCCAGCTATGCGATTCCTCAGTGTTCTTGCAGGGCATGCAGGGTCGTCCCATGATGCTTATATATTGCAGAGCTCCGGCTTATTTCGTCAGTTTGAGTCAGGAGAATTATCTGGTGGATGGCTCCAGGGTAAGTTTGCTCACATTCCATCAATCCATTTTCACTGTATGGCAATGAATATAGTTGATGACTCATGTCTTAACCTATGGCTGTTTTTAGCCCTTGATGACATGTTAAACAATATTGTAGCCTAGAATGTGTATTTTATGTTAGTATTTTTAAATTCTTTCAGGGGATTCTGGATATCCACTCCTGCCCTTGCTCCTGATGCTCGTTCTTTGCCTGCAGAATGCGGGCCAGGGGTTCTCTAATCGGGCACTATGCAAAACCCGGGACGTGGTGGCGAGGGCCCTCTGGCTTTTGAAGTCCAGATTTAGGTGTTTGGACCATACAGGGGGGGGGGGGGCACTGCAGTATGACCCCAACAAGGCTATACCAATATTTTAATTTACATTTTTTAACAGGGACCACACGTGCCAGAGTGGCACAACTGAGTGTCAGGGTCCTTCAGTTGGTGGGCGAGATGCAGGAGCTGCGCAACTCGTTGGGGACCACAGATGAAGAATAATGTTATGTGGCCTGCCATTGCTATGTATTTTGTTTTTTATAGTTGTAAAAATTTGAAATTTTGAAAATTTTTACTAATTTTATGATGGAATAAAAAAAAAAATGTTACAGTGTCATTTCATTTACAAAATACATTAACACAAATCTAATGGGCCCAGAAATATTTAAAGATGAATATTCACATGACCGAGAAATGATTTGGGTAAGTTTTAGGGGGCTAAAATGGAAGAAGGACCTAACCGCGAAGTGGTTTGGGTGAGCTTTAAGGGTCCAAAAGGGAAGATGGATGATAGTGCTAAGTGATTTAGCAAAACATTGTAGTAGAAGTGAGGGTGGCAAATATGTAGGCGAGCACTTTAATGAGTTAAGTTTGTAGTGCGCAGGCGCAAGATCGTAAGGATTTCCGTCTGGACGAATATTTTTTGAAAAAGGGAAACAGAATCTAACGGGAAACGTAAAGGATTCATGGGAGGATACGATGGGAAAAGGGCAAAATCGAAAGCCTACATTGTAACCTGAGAAAATGAAACGGAAAAGTCACGCTGGAAAATGACATCCTCATATTCGTAATCTGCCGCATGAACGGATGGAAACTTTACAGAAGGATTGCAATGCATGCATAGAATCGCTCACACACTCATACGAAAGCGGAAACATTTTTAAAAAAAAACAGATCGGCACTAAAACTGAAGTTTTTTTTTGTCTCTCTGAATCGAGCCTATTGTGCGGTATGGGATCTTGAGTTACAGCGCTAGTTTTATCTGGCACTGCTTCAACTAGAGTGCCCGGCGGCTGTATTGGCACTCACAAAAAAGTGTCGCTAACGCTTTTTAAAAAAGGCTCCCTAATGCAATCTTTTATTGCATCTTTAAATGCAAGGTTCTAACAGGCACAAAATAAATGAGCCACTGTCTGTTTTGCTAATTTTTTTTTTTTTTTTTTGGAAACTTGCTTTCAAAAATGAAGCCATAAAGGATCACATTTTAAACTTCATGGAATTGTGCTGGCTAACTGCTATGATCTTAAAATGCTTTATTTGTTCTAAAGGGTCCCTTGCCAGAACATACAGCCAAATGTTTTCACCTTGTGACTTGAAAGGTACTTGAATTTTGGTACCTGGAAAGTCAGAATATTCCAAAACATTTGCTGCATTTTACAACACTAGCCCTGAAAAAGATGCAGCACCGGGTGCTCTGGTTGCAGCAGTGCCAGATGAAACCTGGCACTATAGGTCAAGATTCCATAGAGAACAATGTACAGAACTGGATTGAAGTGTTTAATGTTTATAATTCATATTGCACACATTTGTTTGTACAGAATTTGCGTTGGGACTCTTCAATCATTGAAACCCAGGTCTGGGATGTCACAATTTTTTGGGGGGGTTATTAAAACTGAATGTAATAGCTTCTTTTCCTTAACAATATGTCATTTGGACATAAAATGCAGCCTAAATGCAAAATGTAAATTTTGTCCCCAGCAGTTGGTTTCTTGTAACTGAATGATAAAACGCTGACCAGCGGCAGGAAAATACAGTGCCAAAAATGTGATTTGAGTGGCAGAAAACAGTCCAAATTGGCGCTCACAGGTGCTGGGATCCAACAGGCGCTGACATAGGCCAGCCAATACCCAAGTGCAACAATCTAAGCTAATTAGCGTTCTGCTGAGATACTGCTAGCGCCAATATAGTCCAAAGAACAGTGACAGAAAAGATAAAAATGCTGTCGCTCCAGAACTTGCACTATAGCCACAAAAAAGATGCTAAATGGTGCACATTATATGTAAGGCCCTGAGACCCTCAGCCATCAGGTTGGTGTTCTCACCCAGGATAACCATTTCAGTTGTGGTTACAGAGTGTGAACATTTTCTTATAATTATAGTTGTGGTTATGTTCAATTATAAATTCCCATTTAACCCTTCTAGTGCCAGCTACGTGAGACTCACGTAGCTGATTTTAGAGCCCCATACAAAAAAAAAGTAAAAAAGATACAGACTTACCTGACCCCTCGTTTGAAAGTGCCAGCGATTCTCTTCAATAATCAGCTATTTTCACCCCCGGGCCTCTGATCTTCAGGAGGGGGCCCGGAATAGGCCCCCCCCCGCACCATCTGAAAAAAAAATAAATACAAATGACACAAACTCACCTGACAGCCCGATCGCTCTCCCTGGGTCTTCTCTTCACCAGGGGGGGCTCCGATCCCCCCCTGGACTTACCACTCTTCGGGTGAGGACCCAGCAACGGGCCCTCACCATCCTCTTCAGCCAGCACTGGCCCCGCCCCTAGCCCCACCCACTTGTGGGAGGAGCGGGATGACGTCATCGGCAGGAGAGGCAGCTACGTGAGTTTTTCGTAGCTGGCGCTAGAAGGGTTAAGCTTCTGGCCTATATACCTGAAAAAAATGTTAAGGGCCTTTTACCTACTTTTTCCTATGTCATTGTTGACCGCTGAGTTGATGCCAGTCCCTCCCAACAATCTGTCAGCCCACTCTGCGACATGCCATGCTCTTGCCCCAGGGAGGCAACACATTGTTAGGCGATCCCGGTCTTTGTGACATATTGCCCTATCTGTTTCCCTAATGATAGAGTCACCCACTGCCAGCACCTGTCTTGCCTGCTCTGTTCTCACATTTCCCTTCCCTTCCTTACTGGAGCAGACAGTGTTGTTGTCTTGTTGTAACTGTGCCACCCCTGATCTAAGATCCTCCTCATCTGCCTACCAGGCAAACTTGTTGAGGAGTGCCTGCTCAGGGCTAGTCTCCCTGTAACCCTTACCTCTACTCTACCCTCTAACTGTTATCCAGCTAGCTGCCTCATTGTTCTGCTTTTCTTGCCCCCCATACTACCACCCCCCTCCCCTAACCCAGAGAGTTCCAGCTCGGTGAGCTCCAGACTCTTTTCCATGATACCAATGTCTCTCAATCTCGCCAATCGCACCATTTAATCGTTAATGTCGGAACACGTGGAACATAAGTATGCATCCTTGACCAATTGTTTAAGCAGTGCATACATAGCTTTAAGTAAAATGTAACCAGTAATTCCATGTTCAGATCTCTACACTGTTTGTGTCAAATTATTCACATGGGTGTACAGCAGAATTTTAATTAAAATGTGGATAGTGCTGTTAATTATTAAACTCTGAGGCTCGTTAAAGGGGTGTATGAATAGTATCTTTTGACACACCTTACAGAGAGGTTGGAATTGGGATGCCCTGTGCATCCGCACAGCTTGTCCACCCCAAGGGTTTCCATGTCCCCAACCCCGTCTACACTGCTCCCCCCATATTGAAGGGTTTGTTAATTATAAGACTTTTGGGACATCTCAATGTGAGATGACCTACTAGTAAATTAGTCATTTACTAGTCCAAGACCAGACCAGCTTCAAAATCTTTGTGCTAACCTGATTGGCTGTTGACAGTCATGTGGGGCCAAGGCACACAGAAATAACTGAATGGCCTGATTATGGATTGTAGAAGGGTTATCTGTGGCTTGGCTTCCCACATTAGTATGCCCCCTTACTACAAGCCACACTAGGCATCTTTGTGGGCTTGCTGCTCACCCCAGGGACCAATGGGGACTTGTAGTTCCCCAGATCAGAGCACCAACAAGCACCAGCTCCTCCCCTGCCCTTGGTGAACAGCAATGACCAGATTGTCCCCCTCCAAAGGCCTGAGGAACTACAAGCCTCAGCTTAGAGAAATACAAGTGAAATGCCCCCTTTACTCTTCCCGCACCCTAAACTGCAACACCTATTTATAAGATGAGTCAAGGAAGGCAGATGGAAGGACAAGTAGGTGAACAGTCACATGGAGACCGAGTTGATAACACCCTTCCCTGCCGGCAAGGCTTTTTTACTTGTACCTCTAAAGATTGCCATATGAGGCAAAGCGGGAAAGGGGGGATGCAAAAAAGAAACTATTTACCTTGCCCAGGATCCAGGATTGATCTCCGGTGTTGGGTGCACCTTGGATCTGCTGCATTGACAGTCTTCCCCCATAAGACAGTTAGTCCAGGCCTTAAACTAAAAAATGCTATACTCACCTTTTATTTACTAGAGACGATCACTCTTAGCACGGTGCTCTGACACTTGCCAGAACAGCAAATCGAAGTCCCAGGCCGCCCAGCTTGATCGTCTGCCACATATGTAGTATCGATGATTGACCCCTCCACCACCATCTGTCACAGGGATTGCAGTGAATGGAGGGGGTGTGTCAAGACCTGGATTGTGGGTACTACACTATGAGTACCATATTGTGGATGCAGCAGCTGGGCAGAACAGGCCTTGGATCTGCTGATCCAGTCTGTGGGGATAAAAGGTGAGTATAGCCTTTTTATTTTACTGGCTGGGCAGTGAATTTAAAGAGCAGGTAAGGTGTTGGACTTTGCCACAAATATATTGAAACTGAAACAAATATTGCAACTGGTTCTGCCAAATTGGCCCCAAAACTAATCTGGCAAGAGTCGCTCCTCCCTAATTATAGCCATGAAAGCAAACATATATTTACACCAGATTACAGCAGTTGAACAGCTTTTTCTTTTTACAAAATTTAATTGATGTAAAATAATGTGAAAAAATGTATTAGTGGATATGCTATTAGCCCCAAGCACTTTTAGGGAATAAAGGATACACACAGAAACCTATCCATCAGGTTTTTAGGAGCTGTCTCAAGACAACTTTTAAATGCTCAAATGTTGGTTTGTTTTTTAAAACTGTGATGTTAATTTGATCTAGTTGCAGGAATATATGGTATTACAGAATAAAGCCTTGTAATGTTTTATCAAGGTGCACACCCAACCACTTCTAGAAACAGTTTAGAGGTAGTCTATGGACTACAGAGGATCATTCAGACTATGACTTATGTAGTTTACCTATGGCCAGCGCTGACATTACTCTGCCAGCCTAATGGCAGCGAATTACTCTGACCATGGCAATTACCGCTGCGCTAAGAAAAAATAAACACCAGCACCCCCGGTCATCAGACTGCTGCCCGCCCCCCTTGCTGTGTTACACACATGTGACAAAGATTCCATAAAGTGTAGCTGTAGCATTCAAAAGTGATTTCTTGAGTTATTTAAATTCTTCAGGAAGACAGGAGAAGAAATTGCCGACAAGATCTCAAGACTAAGCCACCATTCAATTGATCTTAAAGATTGCAGAGGTCAGGGGTATGATAATGGAGTGAACATGGGTGGCAGAATAAAAGGTGTTCAATCCAGAATCCAGGAAAAGTACTCTGAATCACTTTTTCTGTCCCTGTGCTGCTCATACCTTAAAGTTACACTTAAGTTACAATATAAAAATCGCTATACTCGCCTTTCATTCCCCTACAGGCTATCTCTGCTAATCCGGTGCTTTCACACTTGCCAGATAACCCAATGTCAGAGCCCCACCGCTCCTTTCTCCTCTGTCACATCGTCTCATGAAACCACTCTGCTATTGGAGATCACATGAACTATGGCGCATCCCTCTCCATTCACTGCAATGGAGGGGGGCATGCCATAGTCCCCATGACATGCCACATTGTCTTCAATAGCATAGCTGTGTCATGAGATGATGTGGCAAAGAAGGAAGGCTATCTGGTAAGTTGAGAGTACGGACTAGCAGCAATAGCCTGCGGAGGCATGAAAGGTGAGTATAGCATTTTGTCCAGAAATGAAGACTTTCTTTTGGAAGTGTTGACAGGGTGTACATTCTCTTCAGCAGCAGCCTTGAATGGTGGAATACCTTGATTGAAGAAGTGGGCAGTTCTTTGCATGGCCTAAGCAACACCAGATGGAGTGCAAGAATTTAAGTTGTCCGTCCAGTTGTACAAAAACTGCCAAGTGTTCCTGTAGCATTGGAAAAGATCATTGCATCTTGGCACACTGGCACACTGAAATGCGTAAGGTCTTTTCTTCCTTCAGAGAAATTCTTCTTTCAACAATTTGGGTGAAGGAGCAAAATAATATTTTACATCCAAGATCTGTTTCCATTGATATTAGAGCTGCCTACATCAAGTCTTTGACTGAAGAAATGCAGCTACTTCGGGTTAGCTAGCCTGCTCTGCTTTCAGAAGCATGAATATTTCGACTGAGTTGATGAATGCACAGCAGCTTCATCAATCAAGAAGACAACAGGTGAAACAGCTTCAAAGCCAATGTTTTTCTCTTAACGTTGCATATGATCATTTCTGACTTGGACCAGTAATTTAAGTCCATGCAAGATGTTTGCAAATTGTGCCTATCTTGAAACTAGTAGCAATCTGTGATGAAGATCTGGATCAGATACGGAGTCCTTACTGGGTAAACTTCAACATCTAAAAATATCTATGAAGCTACATTTCCAGAAGACTTTGGACCACTGGATCTGCTGAGACACATTTATGATCTGCAGCTTTAAGGAATATTTGGTCAAATGTTCTGCTCTTAGGATTTTTCTTACCCTTCCACTCTCTGTGGCAGAAGGACAGAGAGCATTTAGCAAATTTTCTCTAATCAAAAACTACTTGAGGTTGACAATGAGTGAACAGTGTTTGAATAGTCTCGCTATCCTCTCCATTAAACATGATCTTGCAAGACAGCTACATTTCAAGGACCTAATTCAAGATTTTGCCAGCCAGAAAGTAACAAGACTGTCCACCCAACTTACTTAAATAATTAATAATTTATTTATGTATTCTTTCAGTGCATTGATCTAAACCTACGGCCAATGGGTTTCAGACTGCATTTTTGTTTGTGTATTTGACCTTTTTACTTTCGCAGACACAACTGCAGTAATTTGAATTTAATAGCTTTGTGTTTATTGGTTTGTTTTGTTTGTTTATTTATTTAGTTTGAGAGGTGCAGAAATAGCAGGACTCTGAATCAGTTTTATGATGTGCCTTTACATTTTTACAGGTGCAGTTCACTCCATACCCTAATTGTTAGCCATACACCAACATCACATGATTGTTTAGTTTTTCAAATTTTCAAAGCAAATAGTCAAATTAAAGTGATCAGGACATAGTAAAATAAATCTACATACTGGCACTTTGGCATGCACTGACAAGAAACTTCTATAGACCATTAAGTTTTATTGCACAATGCTGTAAAATCCTAAAGTAAAAGGGCTTCTACTGAACAATTTATATTTAGTGCTTTACAAACTAGATTGTGTTTTGAAAAAGTGTGCAATCAGATGGTAAGATGTGTGACCAGCATTTATTGACAGCATTATGCACTAAATCGGTATAGAGGACATATATAATGTAGACAGGTTGCAGGTATTATATTTCTGGGCAATTGTAGCCAAATACTTCCATCTCCTACATTGACACTCTGCCCCACCTGCTTTAGTCAGGGAGGCCATTATTCATTATAAACATTATCATAAAATCATCATAAACATTAGCTTTATTATGTGCAGTATATAAATGGTGGTCAACATTGGTCACACATAAAGCGACAACTAAGGATAACTGGTGGGGGGGCAACTTCCCTAAAAGAGCCTACCTTAACGTGGTAGCAGGCTTAAAATCTTTTTGGCAAATAAGCAGACAGTGGCTGTATGGCTGTATAAAATTCCTAGTGCCCAGCCCATGACTTATATTGTATAACCTGAGCAATATCTGCACTTCTCATGGAATAGGGCAACAGACTCGTCATTTAAAAGCAAATGTCAATTCTGTCCACGGCAAACTGTGCAGAGCCTTCCAGCAGTGAAGGAGGAACACAGTGATCAGTTTGGATAACTGATTTTACTGCTCGAATAGGACTTATCTAGCTGCCACTGCAGGAAATGCAGGCTCATGAGAAAGGAATTAGGTAAGCTGCTTGCTGCCTTATTATTGCTGTGTTGTTTACAGTCCCTTTTATGATTTTTTTCCCTTTATATAAATAGTTAATGATGTGGGTGGGGTTAATTACTTTCACTGCTTGTGAACTGGTAATAGGTGACCCCTTTAACAGGGGACAGATGTTGCAAGCTACCTGACCAAATAGTGTGCAGGTGTCTTGCCCATTCTCTCTTCTGATTATCCACACCCTCCCTTGGGCGCCAGGGTATTATCGAAAAGCCCATTGGCAGTCACCATTGGACCATGCTCTTCTTCCCTATTTTCTTGGAGTCCTTCTTGGCAGAGCACTGGTTAGGGGCTGGTATTCAGCTTGGCTGGAGCCTGGCACAGCGCCCAGCTGGCAGGCTCAGTTGTATTATTTTCTTTGCAGTATATCAGACATGGACTACAAGTCCCACATTTACTCTAATGTAACAGATGACTTCTTTAGCAGCTTTGTCTAACTCTAAGCAGCCTAATGACCTATCCAGCTGAGAACCCGGCCATTAACTCTTTTGCTACTAGAATACAATGCTGTGATCCTTCCAAACTGGCAGTCACCTATGGCTCAGCCAATCAGATGATTAGCAGGCTAGAGTAAGGGATTCTGATATGAACTTGAAATCACCACTTTGGTGTACATAGCTAAGGTAAACACATGAATGATATATGAAAAACTGTTTTCTTTTATAACACACCGTTGCTTACAAATAGAAAGACATTATTTTGCCACACAATAATGAAAACTTAAAAAAAAACAACAAAAGTAGAATTACCCTTCAATTGCCTTTCCCTCACACTCCCCACAATAAGCTTCTTACAGTATCTGAACATTGCAGAGGAGGGGATTACCACCAACTATACCATCAAGTACAGGGCACAGCCATGGGGACGACATGTGCCCCCATATAAGAAAATCTATATGTATCATCCAGAAAGAGAAAAAAACCTCTTAACTTACTGACCCCACACTTTGTAGCTAATCACTGTTTTTTAATAGCCTCTGCAACCTGGGAGGGGTGTATACAATTAGACTATTGTATTGGAAAGTGGGACACCCACATACATCTCACTAATCAGAATAATAACCTCCTACAACCAGATGTCACGTCACAAAGGTTTCATATAGTTTAAATCTTCACTGTATCAAAAATTACATACAAAAATGTTCTTGCACAATAATCTGTATAGTACATTACAGAAGGACGTATATCTCAAAATGTAGCTGGTTTTGTTAGGTTTAGTATGTTTACTTCGTGGTATAGTATATTCCTCCAACGTGTTTCACCCAACTGGCTTCCTCAGGGAGGATTGCATTCCAGCTCTATAATGCCATAACATATTACATAATTATATACAACACCTAATGCCTCCAGGTTTTATCAAGAATTGAAAAACATTCTAAAAACACATTAAAATTCAAAAGGTATGTGTATGTATTTTACTCCCCTTTACATTTCTAAAGTAATCATATGCCTTAAGGGACTATTTATTCTTCTTATCCTTCACACTACAATATCAAAATAAATGATCGATTCATCTGCTGTTTGTTCTAAAGCTGATGTTCTATACCAGGGTTACTTAACTATATGCAGTGGAGGTCTGATTACTGGGTCTTTCCTGAGATGAAAGTCCAAGCTGAACACCAACAGAAAGAACCCTATTCCCCAGTAATAAGCCAAATATAGGGGTTATGTGAGGCGGGGGGGGGGGTTGGTTGAGGTTGTAGGCCAGTGGTAGGGGCTTAGTTGAGGACGCAGGCCAGTGATGGGGGGGGTTTAGTTGAGGTTGCAGGCCAATGGTGAGGGGGTTCAGGTGAGGGTGTAGGCCAGTGACTGGGGAAAGGGAAGGCTAGGTGAGGGTTTTAGGTAACACCACTCTAACCCCCCTCCCCCACTACAGAACCACAATGATGTAATTGTCACGTCTATGCAATTACTTATCCTCTGCCATCTTACATAGAGAGACAGCAGAAAAAAAAAACTGTTACAGGACAATCCAAATGCGAAAATATCCAAAAAGATTGTAGTCCCTATAAAAAGGCCATTTACTGTTTTGCTCCACTTGTTGATATGGCCACCGCCTAATAAGGATATTGATTGAATATAGAGTCCACTCTGTATGAGCAATGTGAGGCTGAACTGTATAGGAGGACACTGTATCAACACCCCCCCCCCTTTTTTTGTCCCCTTTGAGAACATTGTCTAAATTGAGGATAATGATTGGGAATAGGCCAGCCTTATATAGTAAGGTGGCCTGATATTATAGCGGTTTCTTTACGCTTTATTGATAGAAGATTAGTGGAAGGTATACTAAGATTTAGAATGACGCCTTTATCATGTATAAAGTTTTGTTATTTATTGCATATTGTATATTATTTGTAAATAATATATATGACAGTTCAGTGTATAATATTGTACATAGTTGTGTTTTTTGTTTGTTGGTTCTTAAAAATGTTTACGGGGTGACAGGTCCCGCCGGTTGATACTCACTCTCCTCGCTCCCAGTCCCGCGCTGCGCTCTGGATGAGACGGCCGTTTGGGTGCTCCCCACTGCAGGGGGAGGACGGGCCAGTCTCAGCAGTAGCGTATACTAGACGCACTTCCGCGCTCTAGCTTGGAGCGCGAGTGACGTCATATCCGGTATCGGCGGTGTGACGCACTTCCGCCGGGGTGCGTCCGCCGCACACCGGATTCCACTCCGCACGGTGGGGGAGCGTAGGCGGGTGGGTATTTAGGGAGGGGGGGCTGGTAGCACCCTTCTGCTGAGCACTCTGCCTTGAGGAAGAGACACTTTAGTATCGGAACGCGTGGGCTAGATACCCGGGGGGGGGCGCTGATCTGATTGGCATCACATAAGAGATAAGGGGCACTGTATATTTTGGTTCATTGTTTGTTCTCCTGTTATATATCCCCATACCTGGATACACTTTAATATGATTTGTATTAAATTTCTCCTATGGGATTGATGCACTTTAATTAGAGCACGCTGCACTTTAACAAAGAGATTCATTCTTTTGATAGCACATTAAGGTTTAGTTAGATTGTGTCTATATTGGTAATAGTAGGAATATAGTGATGTCTATCAGAGGGCGTAACAACAGCCCGCTCTTGTGGCAGATTAGCATTTAGGTCATGTGTATGTGTTTTTTTAAAAGTTAGGTCTTAAATGTGATGTGATGTGATGTATATATATTGATTTATTTAATACATTTATACTTTTTATATGATCTTTTGAGTGTGTGCAATAAGGTTCTGGTAAACTTGTTTAGGGGATTGGACGGGCAATCTTCCTCTTTTTTTCTTCAGTGGTATATATGGGTAGAGTGTAACCAGAACACTGCACCACAATTTGTAATATATACAAGTTGGTGCCACCTCTCACCTCAGTGGTGTTTCTTCTAGTCAAGTACAATTAAGAATAAGGGGGGAATCCATTACATGCAAGCATTGTTCTATTTTCACTTGGTGTTTTTCTCACCCCCCAGGCAGACAATGAAAGTGAACAGCATTTATTACTCAAAAAAAAAAAATAACACATATGTTGCACCCAGTTATAAACTGAAGGAGTGATTCAGCACTAGATGTAAAAAGTGCCACTTGCACCAGGTGGAAATAGAACACTGTGGTATTGGTTTTCCATACAAAGTGAATATTAGGTTCACAGAAGTTAATACTCTGTACAGTACTGTATGTTAATCAGGAACTCTGTCCTTGTGGATCATATAGTTTGGGCATTTGCTATAATAAATGATCAGAAATGGGCTTTATTTAAAAAGTGTTCTTGTCAGCGTCATATTCCAAGTATGTCTCACACCCTGCTTCGGAAATATTAAATACACGTGGGTTATGTTCAGCAGAGGGCGAACTTCTGCAGAGATGACAAGAAAAAAGAAGCCCCTCCCGGTCCACAAATACCTGGGACCTCCCACACATTCCCCAAAGCAAGAAAGCAAAGAAGATGGCTGTCTATCTTTCCCTTGCAGGTAAGCCGGATTTGCACCCGGCCACTTGTCCCTATTTCTGCCTGGACTTTAGTTCTCAGTCCCTATGCCTCCCAGCCTTGGCTATAAGTCCGGGTGAGGGTAGGTTACACCTTAGAGGTGTACTGTAGAGGAGCCCTGCTCCTCCGTGAGACCCTCTCCAAAGGGTAGGCGGCCGCCAGGTTCGTGATTCTGGCATGGGATGCCCTGTCCGTTTTATTTTCCCTGCGCTACATTAGGTAGTTTGGGACCCCCCATCCGTTACTCCCCGTCTTGGATTATAGGGGGGTGGGGCCTGTACCTCCATTTTGCAACCTATTGTGGTTCTTACGCGGGCCAGCGTGTGTGTGTGTGTGTGAGTCAGTGTGTGTTTGAGAATGATTGTGCGCACACTTTTCAGTCAGGAGAGGGGGCGGGGCTGGGCGCTCAGAGCGCTGGTTGCGGCCCGCCCTTATTAGCTTAATTCCCACTGGTCATTGCGACTACCATAAAAAAATCACCTTATGGAGGCTTCCCAGGATACCGGGCTCGGGATCCCTTTGGGGCAACCCCGGCAGTGTGTGGTTTGTGGGGTATCCCTTGCGGGGGATAATGTGCTTATTTGCGTACCATGTGCACAGCAGGCCATTGCGCGGCAATCCGGGCCCCTGGCGTCTGGATCAGCGCCGCTGGCCTCATCACCTACACCCCCACGCCTGGCTTTGACCCCACGTGACGTTGTCATCAGTGGGGAGTCGCAATCTGATGTATGTGCTAGATTGGCCAACATTGAGAAGATGATTGCTAGCTCTGCGGCCAGGAAGGCCCCAGCTAAAAGAGGGCATTTGGCGCCTGCTTTTGATTATGATGATTATGACTTGTTTACTTGGTCTGATTATTCCCCGCCTGAAGAAGGGGAATTGATGCTGATGCTGGGCAGGAGCGTGGGGATACTGTGGATACCCCCAGACTTCTGGCCCATATTCTTGAGGTTCTTGCTATTTCCCCTCCTGCGGAGGCCCCTCCGCAGAAGGGGGAATTTTGGGGGGGCCACTAAAGCTCGCCTTGAGTTTCCTGATCAGAAGCATTTTGACAATTTGATTCTTAAGGAATGGGAAAGCCCAGCCGGCTTCCCGGGGTCCCTCATGGGTGGGATAGGAAGTTTCCCTTTCCGGTGGACACGGTGAAGCGCTGGTCGTCACCCCTAGAAGTTGACGCGCCGATTCTGGGGTTGTCCAACACATCGATTGTGCATTCACCAGACTCCGCCACGCTGAAGTATGGTGAGGACCGTCGTCTTGATCAAATGGCGTCACACGCTTTTGCCAGTGTGGGTTCGGCCCTGCGCCACGTTTGTGCTTCAGCTCTCACGGCCGTGGCTACCAGATCTGTAATTAGGGGCCTGTTGAATGGTCCCCATCTTAACCCTGCTAGTGATGAGTTTGCAGCGCTTACGAGGTGTGATTTGTTCATGACCTTTGTCTTATCAGCTTTGGACGATACAATATGCATGTGTAGTAGAACCTCGGCTTTGCTTGTGGCTATACGTCGATCGGTTTGGTTGCGCTAATGGGCGGCTGATATGGCGGCTAAGAATGCGCTCACATGGCTACCCTTCTTGGGTACGCGCCTGTTTGAAGATTAATCGGACTCGGTGGCGAAAGGAGGAAAGCTGCCACAACGCAAAACGCAACGCCGCTCCTTTCGGGGTGCAGGCTCCTTTAATCCTTCCTTTTGTGGCTCTCGA
Organism: Gastrophryne carolinensis; assembly: GCA_027917425.1. Taxonomy (NCBI): domain Eukaryota; kingdom Metazoa; phylum Chordata; class Amphibia; order Anura; family Microhylidae; genus Gastrophryne; species Gastrophryne carolinensis. The sequence goes on along the minus strand of CM051235.1, from coordinate 99,613,911 downwards.
GCAAGCAGGGGAGTTGCTTACTCTGCGTTCAGAGGTGACTCCTGGGGTAGGGGCAGAGGACGTGCCCGCCCCGGAACTGCCTGGGGTGCCAAACCCAAGGCTGCTGCCAAGCCCTCTCAGCAATGAGGGGGCGCCCTCACCCTCGCAAGTGGGAGGACGGCTACGACACTTCGCCCAGGTCTGGACCTGGGAGGTCACAGACAAATGGATCCTGGAAGTGGTCTCTTCCGGGTACAAGCTGGAGTTCAAGTCCTGGCCTCCTCCCAGATTCCTCAGGTCTCGGGTTCCTTCGGACCCCCGGTCTGCGCAGGGGCTGTTGTTGGCAGTACAAAATCTTCTGGAGTTGGAAGTCATTTGCCCGGTGCCCTTCTCAGAGAGACGCTGGGGCTATTATTCCAACCTTTTTACAGTGCCCAAAATGGATGATTCCATAAGACCCATTCTGGATTTAAAGATTCTCAACAGGTTCATCAGGACCAAGACATTTTGCATGGAGTCTCTGCGCTCGGCCATCAATTCTCTTCGTCCAGGGGACTTTATGACGTCCATAGACATCAAGGACACTTACCTTCATGTGCCGATCTTCTCAGGTCATCAGCGGTTTCTCAGGTTTGTGGTGGGAGATCAGCACTATCAGTTTGTGGCTCACCCGTTCGGGCTGCCCTCGGCACCAAGGGTATTCACCAAGGTGTTGGTGGGTATAATGGCTTTTCTCAGAGCCCAGGGCATTCGCATTGTGTCATATCTGGACGACCTTCTCATCACGGCATCCTCTCTCAGCCATGCAGAGCTGGACACCAGGACGGTGGTGATATCGCTGGAGAGGTTCGGTTGGGTGATCAACTACCCCAAGTCTTCTCTCTCCCCGTAAAGGGAGGTTTCCTTTCTGGGCATGAATCTGGATACCATTCAGACCAGAGTGTTCCTGCCTCAGTCGAAGGTGCAGATGGTTCAAGATCTGATATGTCGTCTTCTGTCCAACCCTCGCCTGTCTGTCTGGCAAGGGATGAGGCTGGTGGGGTTGATGGTGGCCTCCTTCGAGGCGGTTCCCTTTGCTCAGTTTCTCATGAAGCCTCTTCAACTTCATCTGTTAGTGGCTTGGGACAGATGCCCTCTGTCTTTGGATCAGTCATTTGTGATGTCTCCCCTGGTTCGGCGGTCTCTTCAGTGGTGGCTGGAACTGAGGAATCTTCTGAGGGGCAGATCTTTTCTGGCCCCTTGTTGGGAGAAGGTCACCATGGATGCCAGCCTGTCGGGCTGGGGGGGGGATTCTGGAAGGAACATCAGTTCCAGGGGCTGTGGGGTCATCAAGAGGCTCACACCCCCATCAACGTCTTGGAGCTGAGGGCTTTCTGGTTGGTGCTGTTGCACTTGACGCATCACCTCCAACCATCACCGACAATCGGACGGCAGTCGCTTACATCAATCACCAAGGAGGGACACACAGCAGGAGTGCCCTCAGGGAAGTTTCTCTGATTCTTGCATGGGTCGAGAGCAATGTACCATGCATGTCGGCGGTGTACATTCCAGGTGTGGAGAACATGGAAGCGGACTCCCTCAGCAGGGGGTCCTCTCGTCGAGGGGAATGGTCCCTCAACAACAAGGTATTTCTATCCATTTTGTCACAAGTGGGGGTTCCTGGAGGTGGATCTCTTTGCCTCCAGTCACAACCACAAGCTCCCTGCTTTTTTGTCTCTGTCTCAGGATACTCTGGCTCTGGCAGTGGATGCCATGTCCCTTGCCTGGAGGGATCTGGGTCTCCTGTACCTGTTTCCTCCCTTCTCCATGGTAGGCAGGGTGGTGCGCAAACTGGTTCAAGAGGATGTGCCAGCAATTCTGGTGGCTCCAAGGAGGCCAAGACAGGTGTGGTTCGCAGACGTCGTGCGGCTGGCGGTCAATCAGTACTGCTTCCGGATCTGGTCACTCAAGGTCAGCTTTGTTACCCCAATTTACAAACGCTGGCTTTGACGGCGTGGCTGCTGAAACCTCCATTCTAAAAGATGAAAGTTTGTATGATGCCGTGATCCAGACACTTGTTAGGGCTAGGAAGAAGTCTTCCTCTAACATCTACTACAGGACTTGGCCTGGTCCTGTATTGATTGGTGCGAGGCTAGGGCCTTGCCTTGTAGGGTGTTTTCGATTCCCAGGATTTTGGAGTTTCTTCAACATGGTTTGGACCTGGGTTTTCAGTTTAGTACCTCAAAAGGACAGGTCTCTTCTTTCAAAGGTCTTCTGCTCTCCACCCTTTGGTTAAGACTTTTTTCCAGGGGGTCACTCATGTGCGGCACCCTCGAAAGCCTTTGTTGCCTGTTTGGGACTTGAATTTGGTTCTGTCGGCTCTCCAGGGGCCTCCTTTTGAGCTGATGCAGGATGTTGCACTTTCCATTGTCACGCAAAAGGTTACCTTTATGGTGGCTATTACCTCTGTTCGATGTGTTTCTGAGTTGGCGGCTCTGTCTATCAGGCCCCTTACTTTGAAAGACATCAGGACAAGGTGGTCTTCCGTTTTAAGCCAGATTTCCTACCTAAAGTGGTCTCTGCTTTCCATCTCAATCAGGATGTGGTTCTCCCTTCCTTGAGTCCTAAGCCTAGCAATGACAAGGAGAGGGCCCTGCACTCTTTGGATGTTGTTTGTTGTGTGAAGTACTATTTGGTGGCTACTTCTCCTTTCTGTAGGACGGACGCCTTGTTTGTGGTGCCCTCTGGGCCCAAGAAGGGTTTGGCGCCCGTCAAGTCTACCATTAGTAAATGGATATGCCTTGCCATTGTTGGGGCCTATACTGCCAAGGGGAGGGATCCCCCTTTTCAGATCACTGCTCATTCTACTCGTGCTGTTGGGGCTTCCTGGGCTTTTCAGCACCAGGCTTCTGTTGAACAAGTTTGTACAGCTGCTACTTGGTCTTCTGTTCATACCTTTTCCAAGTTTTATAAGGTTGATGTGCGGGCCTCAGCGGATGCTGTTTTTGGCTGCAAAGTTCTGCAAGCTGCAGTGGTTTAATTTGTTCACTTTTGCCTGTTGGGATCCCCACCCTTTTCGGGCACTGCAATTGGATGTCCCCCGTGTAATTAATATTTCCGAAGCAGGGTGTGAGACATACTTGGAATAATACCATTTTGTGATTACTCACCTGTAAAATGGGTATTATAAGTATGTCTCAGTTGTATCTTGGATCCTCTATATGGTGATACTTTTTTCTCATAGATTTTATTTGCTCTTCCTGGTCCCCTTACTGCTTTCTTATACTGGGGAATGTGTGGGAGGTCCCAGGTATTTGTGGACCGGGAGGGGCTTCATTTTTCTAGTCATCTCTGCAGAAGTTCTTCCTCTGCTGGACATAACCCACGTGTAATTAATATTTCTGAAGCAGGGTGTGAGACATACTTATAATACCCATTTTACAGGTGAGTAATCACAAAATGGTATTTTTGCTAGCATAGTGCCAGGTTTTGAGTGCCTGCGTCTCTATTTTTTTATGCTGCTTTTTGGACAGAATGGTGCATGAAGTCACAGGGCCCAATGTTAACTAATTAGCTTTGATTGTTGCACTGGGTATTGGCCAGCCTCTGTCCACGTCTGTTGGACCTGACTGCTGATTATAACATCGCCAGTCTTTTAGGCGCTGCACGCCGTATTTATTCATTTTTGTCATGCTGAAAAGAAGAATGAGGTATTTTGGTCTGCATTTCATCACTGCTATTGACAAAGTTACCTGGTGAAGTGCTAAACACGGAACGCGTGGCTTCTGGGGGTCTATTTCACAGGTTGAGGCAGGATGGCTCTTTCCTTTGATCCGGGGATGTTCATTTGAGGTTTTGTTTCATGCTTTATTTGTGTGCATTTTCTTTATTTGTCTCCTGATTATATTAATATATACATATTGCTTCACATATCACTATGAATATATTAACCACTTGACGATATCATATACATATTTTTGCACTTAGTTGTTATTGTGGCATTTAGTGAGATTTTTTTATTATTATGGTGGGATAGATCCGGACCAATTTGTAGATGATAGTTTTACTGTACATTATTTATTTTTTTTAGATTGCCATCTGCCTCCCCTGTTCTGTTTTTTTGTGTGTGTCCTATGTCATGACAGTTTTTAAAGTTTTAAAATGTCTTATTGTGCAATTTTGGATTTGATTGATAAAAAAATGTTTTGATTGTCATGTATATATTGCTGTTGTGCAGTGTTTTGTGTGGATTTTTCCTACGTAGTTGTTTTTGCTGGGGACAAATGAGACAAACTACAGTTCATTTAGGCTCTGTCTTAGTTGAAGAAGCCATGAAAAACAATTTTACAAGAAAAAAATTAAATTACATTTGGTGACATCTAAGGCCTGTGTTTACATTATTGACAAGTCACAATGCAAGTTCTGTACAAATAAATGCGTGTAATATTATTCATAAGCATAAAAAACTTCAATACAGTTCTGCCCATTGTGCTCTATAGGACCTTAAGTTTCAGCGCCACAAGAAACTGGCACAGCTTAAGAAAAGAGCGTGTGGCACAGCAAACTATATGGCGCAAGTGATAAATTAAATGCAGGCTGGCGGGTGCATTGGCACTGCCTTTTTTTGTTTGATAAATCGTATAATAAGTGCCGCTAAGGCAAAAAATATGAGTGCTGATACTTTATAATTCGGGCTCCCAAATGAACTTAAAGTGGATCAACACCCTCCCATGATCGGCCCGGGAATCTATAAGATTCCCGGACCGATCAGCTCCCTGACTGCGGGGCACCCTGATCGGGGGGTGTCCCGCTGTGTGGAACCCCCCAGAAACCCCTAAATCCCTACCTGCTCCTCGATCCAGCGGCGCCCGCCGTGTAAGAGTGACGCGCGGGAGGCGGCGGCGGGCATGCTCTCCCCGCCGGCGGGGATTGGCTGCAGCGGTCTCGTGGGAGCGGGGAGAGGTGAGTTTTTGGGGCTTTCTGGGTATTTTTTTTCCAATTCAGCATTATTTTTAGCTGTGCAAATTATAATTAAAAACGTGCTCAGCTAAAATGGTGCTGAATTGCACTACGGAGAAAAATCATAAAAATCTGAGAAAAAAATCCACACAGTGTTAAATCAGCCCTAATGTTACAGTTTAGTTGTAATCAAACTAATTAGCATATGGCAGGCCGTTCACCATAATACTACTCCCTGTTAGTCTTTATATCAATATTGCTCAAAGGCTTTAGGGATGGAAGAATGGAAGGCTGGGGATGAAAGGTGACCATATAAACTTCCTTTCTGAGTATAGGTGTGCTTTAATGGATAATGCATTGATTTGTTGGTTAATTGTTAAATAAAATAGTAAGGCATCACAAACTGCACCATGAGGGTGAGAGAATCTAAAATATTTTTTGCTTTTAGGTCTTCTCAAACTTGTGTGTGTTTTTATAACAAAATCATATTCTGAAATTGTATAAAATATCAGAAATATTTTGTTAAGGCATTCCATGTGGTTTTGATCTATCTAGCCTGTCACACACTTTACTTTACATGTCTAGGTGGGCTGAGTTTATAAATATGAAATGCAGATATTCTCCTCTGAAGAACATTTTGAATTATAAATCATAGTAGATATGGATATCAAAGTCTGTTTGTTGACTATTGCATACTTCATTGGCCTGCTTTTTCATGTAAATTTAAAGCCATATAATTTAAATTATTAGTTTCAGTGCTTTTAGCCACTGCTTTGTTATATTGTGATGTGATATTGTCAGCATAATTGATCTATTCACTTGTTTTTGCATTTTAAATGCTTTTATTTAAGACTACAAACCATAGAGAGAAAAAGTTAAAGTGATCTGTTATTACCACAACACATATCATATAATTATCCCCAAAGGAAAAACCTTTATATTGGAGCAGGTAACCTTTTCATTATAAAAAAGAAAAGATGCTAGGAGTTCTTCTGCATCCAGGACAATTACAATAATGTTTGCATTAGGTATAGATAACCCCACCAGCAAACCTTGTGGTAGGCCTATATTCATCAGAGCCAGGTTCGGCTGGTGGTGTATAGCTCTCCTCCATCCCCCCGACCTTGCTCCTTGTGGCAGCAACTTGCATGCAAGTACATGTATGCACCTCTTCTACAATGATAAGCGTCTACGGTCCTCTTTGTAGCCCAGGCGCGTTCGTGTTTCATCGAGCGCTCTGGACTGCCTGTTCATCTCACGCTGACCTGGCATTACATCTCCAAGCCAGGGAGCGTGTATGGTAACACTTTGCATGCGGGAGGGCGGTTCTGGCGGAAACACGTGGGGACAGCTCCACATACAGGTAGGGCCATGGATTTGCCATCCTGATGAAGTGGGCCGTGTGCCCCACGGAAGGCGTGGCTCCTATAAGGTTGTAGGTGGTGGGGAGATATTACTATTATTGTTACTGGTATAATGCTGTGGTGATCTAGGCTGATAAGGGTATGCCACTGGTTATTGGTATTGTCAATTTCATTTGATTGTAATTTCCATATTGTGAGTGTGTTTAATAGATTGGTTTAGTTTGAATTTGGTTCAGTTGAGATTACTTATAGGCTCATATGTTTCCACATAGACTTTATATATTGTAGGTTTTTCATAGGTTTCCATAGATCATTGTCTCTCCCTACCACTTACCTCTCATTTTATGTTGGTCTGTCTTGTATGTTTTTGTATCTATGTATTTTAGCTTGGACAAGTTGACAAGCTTAAATAGTATGACATAACGTTTTTTAACAAATACATATACATTTGTAATTCTGAAGAGGGATAACTGTTTAAGGGGCTGTAAACCCAATGGCAATAATACGGCAGCAAGCAGCACACTTGATACCTGTCTCATGTGCCAGATTGTTAAAAGGGGATAAAAACACGGCCTGTACCAGTGTCTTGGTTGAGGATGTCAAATTATTTTATTTACAGCACAGTATTACCTCATAATGTGCCTATAACAGTACATTTATACATAAGTCATAAGTAGTAAATTATTTTTCCAATGTAACATAACAATATGTTCTGTTAGCAGTGCTGTCATAGGTATATTTAGGCATTAGTAAGTCGTTTCAGATGCCTGCTTGATGCGTTTCACCCTATAGACAGGCTTAATCAGGAGCTGGGCCTTAATTGGTTTAAAGAACAAACATTTAACATTTGTAGTTCCCTGGGATTCGGGGTCTATGCAGCTTGTTTGCATGGCATTATGAGACATTATGCTACAAAATTAATTCTGTCCTGGGTACAACTAGCCCAATAGGCACTTGAAGCAACCCCCTCAAAAAAGTTTTTCCTCCACCTGTCTCATTCCTTCATTTCCTGCATCACTGGGTAACAACTTTAGCAGAGAGGGCCTAAAGTTTGCCCTTCTTTCAATTTCATTACCGCAAGACCATGCACACAGCCACTCTGGCCCTTTTTGCTGTCAGTGGAAATGAGCACGCTAAGCCTCAGTGGTCCTGCAGCTGGCTGTGACCTCAACAGAGTATGCTAATGACATGACTAAGAAAAGCAGCTTCAGTTAGACTGCATAAGCTATTTACATATAAACAGATTTTTAGATGCTTTTATATAGCTATTTTACATTTTTCCCAATTAGGATATTGTGGGAGGAATATAGTGTATGCGTGGATAGGGGCTTTAAATGTGGTCCACCCATCTAGCATCTTCCACAGTATGTTTGATATGCATTTGGAAATGCTGCCGTTCTCTTCATTATAATTTACTTAAATTGGGCCAAAATTCAAAATGTACCTTTGGTCTGGTTAGTAGTTAGTTACCCCGATTGGGGGTGCCCCGCTGTGTGAAACCCCCTAGATCGCTGAGTGCAACTCGCTCGCCAATCAGTGTGCTCGGAGCCACTGACGTCACGCCATCTAACCCAGTGTCTAAGACTAACCTTAGAAACCTTCTAACAAAACCAAAAATTTAGTTTAAAGTGGACCAAAACCCAGGATTTTGGTCTCATGTCTCGCCATCTAAGCCAGTGTCTAAGGCCACATCCCCCGCTTCCCTCTAACAGGGAGTGTGCCCATGTCGGCTATTCACAAATGTCTGGCATGGGCATGCATCCTGCTAGAGGAATAGCAGGGATGCGGCAGCGCCTCGCACATGAGCCATTGGACCGGGTAGCAAGGTAAGTGTATGGGGTGACCTGGGAGGTTTTATACGGTGGGGCATCCAGATTTTGGAATGACTGGGTATTGGGCCACTTTAAGAGGTAAGTCTCCTAGCTCAGTTATTGCTAAAGACTTGTCTGAACTGAGAAAGCCAGTAAGGTGACAAATAATGAAAAATATAGCTTGCCTTGATTTATTATTTCAGATATATCATGGATTGTACAGACACCTGGTCAACTCAGTGTATTGAATAGCAAATATGTAATTACTTCAGATATATCATGGATTGTACAGACACCTGGTCTACTGAGTGGATTGAATAGCAAATATGTAATTCCCTGCACTTACTGAAAGCAAGTCTATTCCCTAAAGCGGCTATCAAAGACACTAGAGCTGATTCATGGCTGTGCGCCTATTCACGTTTTTTCAGACTTTTGATTTATGGTCATCAAAATTTGGAGCACATATTTGAGGGCGGAAAGCATGCGCCACTGCAGAAAACGTTTGGTGTCCCAGACTGTTGCATACGACTAATTTATGGGGTGTTTAAAGGGCAGAAAAGCATCCACAAATGTGTCAATTTCCAGTAAACTTCACTGAAATATGCTTATTTCATTCCTAAAACACATGTCGGCAGCATCCAGCATGTTTTTTATCAATGGGCTTTGGTGTGAAAAAAAATGGTTAAAAGTTGACAGATCTCTAAAACTCTAAAAAGGTGGACAATGGGCCCCAAAAATTAAGAGTGTTTATTAAAAATTGCACAATTAAGCACTAATACGTAAAACAGCGCAAGGAGGGAGGGGTAAAGAGAACATCTGAGACTAAATATTTGGAAAAATAACACTGGAGGTGACCCGGAATCAGGATATCCCCAATAAAACACGACACCTAAAAATATGGAGAAATAAGCACCTATAAATAAACGACAACTAAGTATTCCCACCCCTTTTTTTTCTGTTTCTCATTTGCGATTTTGTCTCCTCAGCTTCTGTGTTTTAGGAACAGCCTAATAGCCCTGAGCCCTTCTGCCCCCGGGCTTTGGGGGAGCAGGTAGGGGGGGATCGAGGTTAATGGCAAGTCACCCACTAGCGGCAGGGACCCCTTACCAGTTCACAAAGGCAAAAAATAAAGGTAAAAAAAAAATCACTCCACACATAGAAAAATGTAAAAAAAAAAAGTTTACTTTACTCACCTGCGATTGTCTGCTCCTGTGTCCCTCGCACTCGCGAGGGGGGTGATTGTAGCCCCCTGAAAAAGACCCGGTGGGAGCGATTGCAGCCGCAAGTAAGTAAATGTAATTTTTTTTTTTAAACAGGAATTGTTGGTGGCTGAAGCAGGGGTTCCTATTCCGGGCCCTGCAACCGGAGGGGGGATCGGAGGCCCCCATGTGAAGAGGAGACCTAGCTGGATCAAACGAGGGGTCAGGTGGGTGTTTTTTTTTACTTTTATTGTAGCAGGGGGGAAAGCGGGGGGGGGGGAGAAAAATGTCTTATTGAATATTTTTTGTATGCTAAAATGAAAAAGTTCATTTAAATGCAGGTCACAATTCATGCAACAAGACGCATCCAAGGTGTACTCTGTCTCACCAAACTTGCATGCCCCCCCCCCCTTAGTCAGGCAAAAGCTTTTGTAAATGATTGTGCATTGCAGTGCACCTACATTACCAGGACATGTAGGTTTTTGCACATGATAAGAGACTGTTACACATGATAACTGGTTCAGTTAGGAGAGACACTGAGCCCACCAAGGCAATTTTGGGCACCTCTGCAGGTAGCCCTCCAGCTAGAACTCTGGAGCTTCTTTCTGCTACTCTTAAATTAAACTGAACAATGAGTGACATAACCATCAGCATCAATTACATATTCAGGCCTGCAACATTCACCTGTACTGCTTTACTTTTTTGGGGCCACCCCTTTATTTTTCCACAGCCTGTAATTTGGAAGGACTCATCCTATGGTATCCTCTAGCCACAGAGATGACTAGAGAAGTGAACATGGATTTTTTCAGATGCCACCCTGAGGTGTGCTATTCAGAGCAGGACATTTATCTCCTAGGCCTGCTAATACTTATTACTTCTGGATGTTCTATCCAAAGTATTAGATAAGCAACTGTGGCCCTGTCTGTTCTGTTGACATCTCTTACACAGATTATTCCATTCAGAACCTTCATCTACTTAGTACCTGGATCACGACTATCAAGGTACGTAACAGTTCTGTGGGGATTACATTGTTTTGCAGTGTAGGCTATGGGGGGGGGGGGGGGCTACAGTGGTTTGACATATGTCACATTGCATGAGATAAATGCTGCCAATTGTATTGTAAAAATCTTAGACTAGACTAAGCATATTCTGTATTTAGCAATATCAATAAAAATGCATGCTACCCTTTTACATGGTAATGTACATTGTGTATTTTGCACCTAGGATTTTGCGCTGGAGGGGGGGGGGGGGGTCCTGTGTGAGCCAGGGAAGGGTGCATGTTCCTCCACAAGAATGGATATTAAAGGAGATGGTTGAATACCGCAAGTGACTGCAGACTAAACTTGACATTGAGCATTTTATTTTTTTTAAAAACCTAGTACATATGACCAATTTAGCATATTCCAAAATTAGCACATCTTAAATACAGATCACACAGAAATGCCAAAGGCCAACATCTCAAAAAGTATTTAATTATATAATGTATGACTGTAGTCATAACTTAGGTACTCATTAAGAAATGTTTTTCTTAAATATGTCCTAGCTCTTTTTGACAATTCTGACAGGGTCACCAGTGATCACAGGTGGAGAAGGTTACAGGACAAGAGCATGGCGTGGCTGGAGAAAAAGAATCCGGTGGATTGAGAGTTACTGAAGAGAGATTCTTCTTCTGTCTGCAAAACTGGTTACAATGGGGAGAGGACAAAGAAACCTAACCGGACGACCAATCGATTATGGGGTTATGCATTGTAAGCCATGGATAACCCAAAATGACAGGGTACAAAGGGGAGTGCATTAAATCAAAATGTAACAATTCTGAGTGTCCATCAGAGGTAGTGCAGTAGAGAGATTTAGTTCTACAGGACACCGGTCCAGACTTGACAGTGGTTCCATCAGCTAGAGTAAGAAACAGAGGGGTAGGCCGAACTTCACATGGAATATTGTGAGTCTGTGCAAATTCTAAGTCCATGAAACAACTGCAGGCACCGGAGCCGATCATAGCCCTGGTTTTGATCATTCCTCCAGGAAACTTTAAAGTAAAAGGCACAGAGACATGAGGACCAGACAAGGGAAGCGGGGTGCTCTTAACTAGAGTTATTGATTTGTTCTTGACCGCTGGTCTAATAGGGCAATTAGCTCGATAGTGTCCAGGATTTCCGCAGTACATACAGAGGTTAAGCTTCCTCCGGCGCAGTCTTTCCTCTTGGGACAAGGCGGCCCGAATGGTTCCCAACTGTATAGGCTCAGAACCCCCAAAATTGGTCGGCGGAAAATCCGGTGTCGCAGGCAGGGTTCGATGAGTAACCTTTGGACAGAAGCTGAACGCTCTCCAAGGTGTTCCCGCAGCCGGCGATCCACCTGAATGGCAGAGAGAATGAGTTCATTCAAAGTTTCAGGAGTATCAAAATGGACCAATTCATCCTTAATCTGTTCAGAAAGACCTAAACGGAACTGATATATTCTTAGTATACAGTACGTCCTGCTCCAGATATAATACTTACACTCGGGTTATCCTCCGCCAGATTGCGCTATACTGCAGAAGCATGCGAACACAGGCTCCTCCCGGCCCTTCAAATACCCAGGGACCTCCCACGAATCCCCAGATTTCTCTGCAGTGCTGACTGCGAAGACATGAAGTATCACTCTCTCGTAGGTGAGCGGGGCTATCAAGCCTGCGGTCCTGTTGGACTATTCCCACCCATCCTCCCTGTGATGTGCCTCCCAGCTTGGGCTGCGTTGGTCGGGTGAAGGTAGGCAGCACCTTGTGTGCTTATGGAGCCATTCTTCACCGCAGTCCCCCACCAAAGGGTAGGCGGTTTAGGCTAATGGTGAGCCTATAGAGGATGCCCTCCCGCACTATTATCCCATGCTCCGTGTAGCGGTGGGCCCTATTCAAAGGGGTCACCATCCTCCCTCGTTCCCCCCGTAGTCCGGGGGGAAAGAAAGGGGGGGGTATGTGTGTGTAGCAAGGTCTTGTGTATGTTTTACACGTTATAGCCTTAGTCTGACCGAACTAGTATCCCAGGGGACAGAACCGCGCAGTTAGTTCCTTCTGTGTAATTGTCGCCGCGGCTCGCACTACTTCCTTTGCTGGATATGCGGCGCCGGGCGGCGACGTCGCCTCAGACGCTGCGGCGTCTTCTTTGGCAAATCATCTCATCTAGGGTCCCATTCACTACGCTCCTATAACAGTTTGTATCCACCTCAGAGCTTTGCACTCTTCGGGGGGGGGCGGGGACATAGGTTGGCGCGCTCCGCGTCACGGGGCGCTCTGGCCCGCCCTTCGAGATTCGCTTTGGCGCCATTTTGATGCTGGTCGCTTGCACGCGTGGTGGCGGTCCTCCTCCTCCCTTGGTCTGTAAGTGCCCTAGCGGGTGATTTTCATGATCCTTCTCACTGCGCATGGTTCTGACACCCTTTATTCCCATTATGTCTTTCAGACTGGTGAACACCATTGGCTTCTCCCGGCCCGGTGTTAAATTATAGCGGGCCTTGTTAAAGTCTCCCACTTCCATAGCGGGTTTTTGGGGCATCCAGGGTTACTCAGAGTGTAAATCCCTACCGGCATATTGTGCCTTTGATTAATCACCATATGGAGGCATCTCAGAATTATGTAACCGGGGTCCCTCCGGGACAAGACCGGCAGTGTATAGCGTGTCGACAACCCCATGCTGATGCTGGCAGGGCACGGGTCTGCGTACCCTGTGCCGAGCAAGCACTGGCCCTGCAATCAGGTCGGCCAGTGGCTACACCTAGCTTCAATTCACCTATCTCCCCAGGCATAAATCTCTCTCCTGCTGAGTCACCTACAAGTGGGGAATTGCAGCCTGCCGGCCCTTTCAGGCTGCCTACGGCTGAACAGATTATTGCTAGGTTGTCAGAGCGTATGGGCTCTGGTAGGAAGCGGCACCTGTCGCCCCATGTTTCTGTATGCTGAGGGGTTTGCTACTGAGGGGTTTGCTACTCCATGTGACTATACCCCTTCTGAAGAAGGGGAATTGTTCTCTGACTCCAGCTCTTCTGATGAGATGACGAGGACTCACTATGATTCTGGCCCGGAATACTGGGGCCAGTGTGACACTGACGACCTGTTGCTTAAGGTCTTTAAGGCACTGTCTTTCTCTCCCCCTGGTCAGGTCCCCAAGCCTAGAGGGGAGCGTTTCCATACTGCGACTGCACGTTTGGAATTTTTAGAGCAGGCTCATTTCAATGCTCTTGTCCTCAAAGAATGGGAATGCCCCAGTAAACTTCCAGGGGTTCCAGGGGACTGGGACAGGAAATACCCATTTCCCCCTGAGGTGGTTAATTGCTGGTTGTCACCCCCCGTGGTGGATACGCCGATCATAGGGGTCCCTAACCCCCCCTTTATTACAGCCCCTGACTATAGCGCCCTTCGGGATGCTGAGGACCGACGCATTGAGCTGCTGGCCTCCCATGCCTTTTCCTGTGCCGGGACGGCGCTGCGTCCGGCCTCTGCCACAGCCATTACTGCGGTGGCCGCTAGAACCCTCATCAAAAAAAAAAAATTGCTCGATCATCACCCCGAGGATCTCCCTTGGGAGGTGTTCAATGCACTCTCCAATTGTGATGTATTTGTGAAGTTTATTCTATTGGCACTAGAGGACGCGATTAGAATATGTGCAAGAACTTCCGCCCTTGCGGTGGCTATTCGTCGCCTGCTCTGGCTGCGAAAGTGGGGTGCCGATGATGCTACAAAAAAAGACTCTTACTGGGCTTCTCTTCAGAGGGTGACGCCTATTTGGGGCCCGTCTAGACCTGTTCGGAAAAAAGGGCAAATCACCCCTTCGCAGACGGCCGTCCCGGCCCCCTCGAGGCAGGAGCACCCCCCCCCTACCTTAGTGTTAAACAGGAACCAGGGGTGTCTTTCCGGATCTTTGGGGCAGACTCTTTTCCCACGAGCAGCAGGCAACGCTCTGGCCCCTCCGGCGGGGCTAAGCCCAAATCTTCCACCAAACCCCCTCAAGCATGATGGGGCGCCCTCGCCAGGCTGGGTGAGGGGATGACGGCAGCACCTTGCTCTTATCAGGAGGCATTTCGCCTCGCTCTGGCGGATCAGGAGGTGGTGTCCTCCAGATACAGGATAGAGTTTGCTGCACTGCCTTCCCCAGTTCTTTATCAGACTCCAGGTACTCCTGGTCTCTGCCCCTGTTTGGTTGCTGGCTCAGGCCATGTTAGGCCTGCAAGGTCTAAGGGTTTCTTGCAGATTGCCCGTAATAGGCAGAGGCAAGGGCCGATATACCACCTCCCACAGCCCCCCAAGGGATGGGTCAAGTGGCCCATTCTGGATTCACAGTAATTCTCTAATTACAGGCAGTTTCCTGCATGGATACTCTTGAGTTTGGCCATCAGCACCTTGCGCCCAGTGGGCATCTTGCCGCCTGTGGCACTCTTCAATGCTTATGTTTACATCCCTGTGCCCTCAGATCTCTGAGGCTCTCCAGGTTCGTGTTGGAAGTCCAACACTGTTAATGGTGGCCCTGCTATCTGGCCTCTCTTCAATTCCTAGAGTGTCACTCAGGTGCTGTCGATAGTGATGTCTCTGATGAGACCGTGCAACGCTTACCCGGACACCCTTCCTCGCTTCCCTGTCTCTGAGTCAGGATAGTTGGATATCTGGCTGGCGGGCCATTGAGAGTCATTTGGATGGGTGTTCAATCACCTCGAGTCCTCGCTGTTCCCTAAAGGGGTGACTCCATTAATAGGAATGATTCTGGATCAGGTTCAAACCAGATTCTCCCCCTTTCAGCAATTAGGTGGGCATTCTGGTCTCATGGGCCCAGTCCCTCACTACTGTCCCGGTTTCTTAACCAGGCAGGGATGCAACTGGTGGGCCGTGGTTAACTTGCTCGGCAGGTGCCCGAGCAGCTAAGAGGTCCCTTATGCTTAGTTCCCTTGGGCCGTCTGCGACTTCTAGTGGTAAGCATAGGACAGGGATCCAGCACTCCGGGAGCAGGACCTGTGGGCCTTCCCTCCTGTATGACGTTCTTCTCTTGGAAGTGGATGAACTCGTGGGCCCTGTCTGGGGGCAGTTCCCTCTTGCCTTCCTGGAGGCGGCCACCATGGACGCCAACCTTTCAGGTTGAGGGGATGGTTTCTTCCAAAAACTCCCGGCGAGTTTGGTGTTGGTGAGCCTTAGAGGGTCCTTACGTCTATGGAAGTCTAAGCAGAAAGCATTTTTCAGTTGGCTTTTCTCGCTTGGCCGTTCCCCCTCCGGAATTGCCAGGCTGGGGGTGCTCGGTCTGTCTGACGACAGACGTACTACATTAACCATTGGAAGGGGCCTGGAGCTGGCGGACCTTCCAGGGAGTGTCTATGTTCCCTTCTGGGCGGAGACAATGCTTCCTGCATGTTAGTGATATTAGGTCCGGCGAAGCCCCTCTGCGACAGGATGTGCTAATCCCCGTGTCGTTATGGAGCCCAACCAGTCATGGACCTGTTGGGTCCCGTCACCTTCACAGGCTATCGGCCTTTGTTTCCCTGTACCAGGATCCTATGTCAGTGGTCCGGATGCCTTTAGTACCATCTTGACAGAACGTCGGTTCTGTATGTCCTTCTCCATTCCCTCTTCTAGGCAGGGTTATGCTGAAGATTACTCTGGTAAGGGGACCGGTGGTTCTGGTGGCCCGCAGTTGACCTAGTATAGTGTGGTTGCAGACATGGTACTGCGGTCAGTAGTTCTGCATCTTGCCAGGAGTGCCAGTTGATCACTCAGGGTCCCCCCTTACGTCACTATAATTCATGGTCCCTGGCCTAGTCGATCTGTCTGCTGAAACATACATCTTGTTGGAGACAAGTTTTAGCTGTCTCGGTGTTGGTGACTATGGGAAGGCTAGGAGTAAGCCTCTTCCTCGTCTTCTTCTATTGTTGTTGGGTATGGCATACCCACATTTATTGGGGCGAGTCTAGTTCTCTTATTGTTGAACGTTCTCGGTTCCCAGGTTCCACTGTTGCTTTCAGCAGGATTTGGAGTTGGTTCCCAGCTCAGTTCTCTGAGGGGTCAGGCTCTGCCCTGTCCACCTTGCCTTAGCAGTCTCTGGTTCAGTCTTACTTGGTTAAGACTTCCTTCAGGGGGTGCTCATGTGCGTCCTCCATGTACTCCTATGGTCCCTGTTGGGATTGAAGTTGAATTCATTCCGTCTGCTTGCAGGATTGTTCCTTGGTCCTATTCAGGACGCTGTCTGGATGTCCTTAAAATCAAGGTTGTCCTTCTGGGGACTGTTGCCTTGGTCAGGCGTGTGTTAGTGGGCGGTTTCGGTCTACCTAGCTCTCCTTCCTTGAGATACACCAAGATAGGGTGGAGTTCCGCCTGAAGCCAGATTCTCTACATCTGTAGGTGTTGTATGTTCTATTATCTGAGATATTGTTTCCACGGCTGTCCCCCTTCCTTGCAACGTCGAGGAAGTGGTTCTGCATTCCTTATGCAGGTGTTGGCAGTTTTTTCCTAGAAGTCACTGTGTCCCTTAGGGGAACTGAGGTTCCTTGGGGGCTTGGGGTCATTACATCCTGAATGTGCTCATTCTCGATGCTCTTGGAGTTGGGCGGTTTGGTCCTGGTTGTTACCTTAACCCTTTAAGTGCCAGCCTAACTGGAGTTTTTGTCACGCTTTGTTGCCAGACCATTTTGCACTATTATGCGCTCCCCATGTTCAAATGTGATTTTTGAAGGGATTTCCAGGGATTTCCCAGGAAAATTATATATTGTTTTTTTCAGCAGAGTCTGGGCTTTAACATGAAATGTCTTGTTTGTCATTTTTTAGGTGTATTCTCAATATTTTTGGGTGAAATATGTGCAAAAAATATATATATATATTTTTTACAATTTGTAGTTTTTTTTTGTAGTAAAAAATGTAAGTTTGTCAATAAAATCTTATTGCGTGTGAAATCCCAATTTCTCCCGGTTACAGCGGTACCACATATGTATAGGTAGACACCCTTTCCTGCCCAGGAGACTCCCCCAAACTGAAACAGCGCTTTAGGGGATTTTCAGATAAAATACAACTATGCTATGCAATATGCGCACCTTGCAGTTTTTCCAGAAAAACAACCCTTTATATTTGAAATACCCCCAACAAACTATATATTCTCTGGAAGTAAACACCTCAGGCTTTCTAGGCGTACCAGGCATGTTGATGTGCCCATAGTTTTCTGGAAGTAATCCCTCAATGGATTATTTGGTTGCAAAGAGTTTCCCTAAAAAAAGGATAAAAAAGCAGAATCAAAGCCACATTTTCCTAAAAAAACTATATACAAACAAGAAAATACAAGTTTAATCTGAAAACGCAACATCCCCCGAACAGAACGATACCCAACATGCATTGCTACTGTAAAGGGAAGAGTGACCAAACACCCCAAAGTAAAGCATGTGCGTAACGGTAACTTTACTTGAAAATTTCAGCTCTGCAGACATATGGGTCGATTCAAAGAAACATGTTACAGCTTTGATTTTGGTGCCGATCATCCTATTTTTCCCGAACGCTCGTGCGCTCGTATGAACTTGCGAGTGATTCTTTAAGCTAATACGTTTCTATCCTAAAATGTACGTCCGTTCGTATGGCAGTTCGCGAATCAGACCTATGTCAGTTTCCATCCTGAATTTTCCGTTTCATTTCTCAGGTTGCAACATTGGTTTTGCCCTTTTTCCTTTTTTGTCTGGATGTAAATCCTTCTGATCTTGCGGCTGCGCACTACAAACTTACCTCATTAAAGTGCATTCTAAATATTTGGTCTTTTATTTTTCTTTATTTCATTCATTTTGTAGTAACCAACCATTAATGAATGCATTTGCATAAGTAAATCTTACTTTGTTTAATTTTTAGTTAACTTGCATTTTTTACTTGTGGATTTAATTTTAATATTTTGGCTTCAAATGGTACAACTTAAAATTTTTTTGTATGGTTACCCACACCCTCTACATACAGATTGCTCTCAAAAATTAAAAAACACCCAGCAACTTCTGCATGTTATGAGTCTAGAAACAGCCAAGATGGCGGGTCAGGTATTATCGGGCAGCCTGCAAACAGAAAGGGCCTTGTGACTGTGTTGCTCTGGATTCTTTGATTTCTGACCTTTCCGTGCCCCCAGCTCTGCTGTGTCTGTGCAAAATACAGCAGTAACCCACATCCTGCACTTTATCCCGCTCTCCTCTCCTCAGTAAGTGTGATGCATCTGACCAAAGATGAGCTAAAATAATTAAACAAAGCAAAGGTAAACAACTACACCAATAAATTCAAACTAAAAATATTATTCTAGTACATCAATTTAAAAATAAATAACAAAGGACATAAGTTTCTTTAATTAACGCAAATATATGGATGTTTTGCAAAATAAAGGTTTACATGCAAAGGACTAATTAAGGTCCACATTAAAATGCTTTTATAAGGCATACATGAATCAGGTATGCATTGCCATACAATTTATGGCCTCGGCCATGCTGATACATGCAGTTCATTGGAGCTCAAGACGCGCAGACTCCTCCACATAGCCAAAAAACCTGTTCAAGAACAGCAATCCGACTGCTAAAAGGTGTCGGAAGTGGCTTTCTTTTAAAACGTATTTAGAGGTTGGAAAACTGCTCTCTGAATCACACCTAAACACATCCGATTATCCTAAGTTTTACGTTTTGATCCTAAGTTTTACGTTTTGATCCTAAGTTTTAGGTTTTGATCCTACAATTTAGGAACGAACTTCTGATGATCGTAAGAGCATATACGAAATCGTACGTAGACTCGTGCGAGTCGGAAATGGCCAAAAAAACAGGAAAAAATGACAAACACCCACCCAAACTTACGATTCTCGATCCGAAATCAATTAACTTTTGCTCTTTGAATCGAGGGGATAGTGCGCACCTTGCGATTTTTCAACCAAAACAACCCTCTACATTTGGAATATCCCCCATAAACCATATATTCCCTGAAAGTACACACGTTAAGCTTTCTAAGCGTACCCAGCTTGTTCTAGTGGGCTCATCTTTCTGGAATTATTACCTCAAAGAATTCTTTGTTTGCGCAGGGTTTCCCTAAAAAATTTATAAAAAAGCTGAATAAAAAACACCTTTTCCTAAAATATAAATATGCAAACAAGAAAAAAACAATCAAGTCTGAAAGCGCAAGGTCCCCCAAACAGAACGATACCCAACATGCATAGGTACTATTAACCCTTTTAATTGCCAGCCTACTTGAGATTTTGTCACCCTCTGTTGACAGGCCATTTTTCCCCATTTTGCGCCATGTTTTGCGCCATTTTTGCTGGAACTTTCAGGAAAATTATATATATATTTTTTTGCAGCAGAGTTTAGGCTTTAACATGAAATGTCTTGTGTGTAAATTTTATTTTTTTTTTACAATATTATTAAGTAAAAAAAAAAAATAAATAAATAATTTTTTTTTTTAGAAAATTGACTCCTTTATTTTAAATAAAAAATGTATTTTATTAAGGAAAAGCATATTGCATGTGAAAGCCCCATTTCTACCGATTAGAACGGTAGCACATATTTATCGGTAGCCCCCCGCTCCTGCCCAGGAGACCCCCCTAACTGAAACAAGTACTTTATAACACTCACAAATAAAATACAAATACCATCCACACTACAAAGGGTTAAATCGAGAAAAAAAATGACATAGGGTCCCCCCTCCCTGGGGAGGGGGACCACATTTTTTTTTTGATTTTTAAGGGTTAAAAACCCTTAAAAAAAAAATTGACGTGGGGTCCCCCTTACCCAAAGTAACCAGCCCGGGACCAGCTATGCAGGGCTTGTAGAAACAGGGCACAGGGGCCAGCTTTTGTGGCCCCTGGCCCTGCAGGCTACAAGCCCGCATAGCCCGTGGGCCCGGGCTCTTCTGCCCCCCCCTGGCCTTTGGGGAGGCAGGTAATGGGGGTGCCGGGGGTTAATGGCAAGTCACCCGCTAGCGCAGGTGACTTGCCATCCCCCCAGCCTTGTGAACCGGTATAGGGGTCATGGACCCCTTACCAGTTCACAAGGGGTTAAAAGTAAAAAATAAGACACTGACACAGAGAAAAAAATCTTTATTTTTTTTTTTTTTACTGTACTCACCTCCGATCCGGCGTCCCTCGCCGCTGTCCCGTGCCGCTGTCACTTCACTGACAGATGCCGGTGGTGATCGGCGCAGGGCGGGTGACAGGCGAGGGAGCTCCGATCGGAGCCTCCTCGCCTGACACCCGCCCTGCTCCGATCACCACCGGCATCTGACAGATGCCGGAGCTCTGACGTCATCCCGCTCCTCCCACAATGGGCGGGGCTAAGAGGCGGCGGCCATCGTCGCCATTTGAAGAGGTGAGGACCCGGAAGAGGGTCCTCACCTGAAGCCTGCGCAGCCCAGGGGGGGGAATCGGACCCCCCCCCCCCCTGATGAAGAGGAGACCCGGACAGAAGGCTCGGGCGCGGAGGTGAGTAAATGACAGTTTTTTTTTTTTTTTACAACGGCGATTGTCAGCGCTGGAAACAGGGGGGGGGGGGCGGCTGGTTTCGGGCCCCCTCCTGAAGACGGAGGACGACGGGGGGGGCGATCGGATGCCCCCCCCAGGAAGAGAGGACCCCAAGCTTCACGGGGATACCAGAGGTAAGTGGGGTTTCTTTTCTATCTTTTAACTGTTTGGGGGAAATGCCAGGCTTCTGCCAAATTCATTGCTAATCGGATTGTCAGGCTATTACTCAGGCCTATTCAGGCAAGGGGGAGAACCTCCCTTGTTGCCTTGATTCCTTATATGCGGGCTTTATGCCTCTTGGGCTTCAGCTCCGGGTTCTGCTGTTGAACGGATTGGTTAGGCCACTAACATTGGCCTTCTGTTTCATTCCTTTTGCAAGGTTCCTTTTTACAACGTTGATGTTAGGGCCTCAGCTCATGCTGTCTTGGCCGTCTGGTTCTGCAGGTGACAGTGCTTTAACTGTCTGCTGTGGTCGTATTGTTGTTGGGGATCCCACCCTACTTATGGACACTACTTTTGGATGTCCAGAGTGTAAGTATTATATCTGGAGCAGGACATACTGTATACTAAGAATAATACAATTCTGTGAAATACTCACCTGTAGAATTGGTATTATTGGTATACAGTACGTCCTGCTCCACCCCACCCTGTTGTTGCTTTTTCTGGATCCCCTGTATGGTGATTGTTATCATAGTTATCTTTACCAGTTGTTCTGGGTAGTTTAATTCTCCCGGCTTCTTGTTCACTGCTTGTCAATGCTGGGGATTCGTGGGAGGTCCCTGGGTATTTGAAGGGCCGGGAGGAGCCTGTTTTCGCATGCTTCTGCAGTACAGCGCCCTCTGGCGGAGGATAACCCAAGTGTAAGTATTATATCTGGAGCAGGACATACTGTATACCAATAATACCAATTCTACAGGTGAGTATTTCACAGAATTGTATTTTTAAAGCTGGCTCATTCCACTGGGTGTCGGAACTCCAGCAATGGAAATCAGCAACATAATCTTCAACTGGGCGGCGACCCTGTCGCAAATTATGAAGAGCCGCCTCGGCAGATACAACATGTCCTGGATGCTCATAGATGTCTGCCATGGCAAAAAATAAAAGATCAACAGAGGCCAGACAAGGATGGTTATTCTCCAGAAGATGATGAGCCCATGTCTGGGGAGGCCCTTGCAGGAGAGAAATAATGGTTCTGACCCGGACTTCCTCGGCATCAAAGGTTCGTGGCTGAAGAAAAAACAACTGACAGCTGTTCCGGAATGCATGAACGTTCTGGCGATTTCTTGAAAAAAATTCCGGGAAAGGAACTCGGGGTTCAGGGGTGACCCCAGAAGCTGCCTCCTGTAAGGGGGAGGAAGCTGCATTGGCAGGTACTGGCAGGGGCGTCATCTGTCCCTGTAACTGATTCAGCCGGTCCACAAGCTGGGTAAAGCCTCCCTGCAAGTCCTGGACAGCTCCAAAGAGGGAGGAGATTTGTTGCATTAATGTATCCAAAAGACTAGGTTCCCCACTGGAGCTCATGTTATGGCTGTGTTATACTGTCAGGCTTCCCGGCTACAACCAAGGAAAAAGGTAGACTTCTGGCAAGAAGGGATGGCTGGGCAGAGCTCCAAATGTGGGTGAAGCATGGAAAAGAAGGTCAAATGAGACAGAACAGAGTTCAGGGGCTTGAATAAAGACCGAAAACAGATACAATTCCTGAGTTAGCGGCAGACAGGCAAGTCTATAAACAATCTGTGTTCAGAGGCTGGCAACAAGCAAAATACAGATTCCAGGGCTGGCGACTGACAGACAAAGTCCATTAAGCAATCTATGTCTTGAGGCTGGTGACAAATGAAATACAGATTCCAGGGCTGGTGACTGACAGACAAAGTCCATTAAGCAATCTGTTTTGAGGCTGGTGACAAATTAAATACAGATTCCAGGGCTGGCGACTGACAGACAAAGTTCATTAAGCAATCTGTGTTTTGAGGCTGGTGACAAATGAAATACAGATTCCAGGGCTGGTGACTCACAGACAAAGTCCAATAAACAATCCAAGATCATGGGCAGGCAGAAAATAAGCAAAGTCCATTAACAATCCAAAACTCAAACCGTGTGATCCGTGCAAGGGTTAATCCAATAGCTGATCGGGAAGCAGTCCAGGTCAAACCAGTATAGCAGTCAGGAGTTGCGGTTAACAGGAATCACAGCTTCCAGGAACTGAGCTGATAACACAGTAAGGAATACAGGCCAGGTGTCCATTTAAATAGGGCTGTCAATTAGAGCAGGGAGGGATGTGTCAGAGTCTGAGTGAGGTCACTTCCTGTCCATTCAGAGCCAGGAGACCAGGAAATAAAATGCAAGCCCAAGAGCTTACGCTCTAGACTTGTGCAGTTACAGTGAGCCGAACACCGAGTGGAGCTGTTGAGCAGTGCAATGGATGAACAGCCAGGTCTAAAACAAACACCCAAAGAACTTCTGCGGCTGCGTACAAAGAACAATGGAAGACGCCCAAAAGGCGTGGAGCCTGACACTTAGCTGTTCATATGTTTGGCGTACAGCACTGCCACATGTACACCATCTTCATTAGCCACGCTAGCTCACCAAGGTAAAATGCTACGCAGGTGTGTAGAAATAGGTCAGCGCATGTACCTCCGCATTGTTGGGTGTTTCCTGATCAAGACACATCTGCCACCTCCATGCTTTTAGCCAATGCGAAGTGCTAATCATCTTTTTAAAAGCCGTTACATGCTGCTCTGCACTAGTGGGCGTTTTCTGTTTACACACAGCCTGCACCTCAATGCTTTTTGATATTGATGAACGCTATATTTAGTGTTTTCTTTTTAATTGTTACAGCATGCCTTTGTTACCTATTTGTCATTTGCTGGGTCCACATAATCCAAACAACCCCCTAGCATTTTGTTGGTTAGCATCTCCAGCAATGCCCTGCTCCTAAATGGTCATGCGTTTACATAAATTTAAAGGACAAACACTACCATCTTGCTGCTGTGGCTTAGAGTAAGGGCACATCTGCTTGTTGGTCTTGAGTCTGCTTCTTGGATTGATGGCACACACTTCCACTTGCCCATTCCCCTTTGGGGCACGGCCCCGGAGTTTTGGCTTGTTGCATTCCTAATACTGGTGTTCATGCTGTGATTAGAAGGCGTGACGGCAGCTGTAGATGGCAGCAAGGCTTCATTGAGTTCTGTTGCTGGTGCAGATGTATCTAAAACTGCTACCCGACAACCTAGTGTTGGTGGCCACCATGCCCAGCACCCCACAGTTGCTGAGCCCATGATGTTGCCACAGGTGTGTTTGAAGGGGCACAAGAAACCAGCAGCCAAGCAAATGGTCACTCTTGTATGAACCAGAAAGTCGTGGCCTTAGCAAGACTGAGGGGACCAAGGTCTGGGCTGGAATTGCTGAGACCCTCAATTGCAACACTGCAAGCGGACCACACTGCGTAGAGCCCTCACCAAAAAAGTTTGACCTGCTCATCGAGTGTAGAGAACAGAAAGCCCCCATGAATATGAGGTCATGTTGAAGCACAAGATCCCTTTATGACAGCTGCAGCATGTGGATGTGCAGGATGATGCAACAGCCTTGGTAGAAGGTAAGTGTTTAATCTGGTGTTTCACAAGTTTCTCAGTCCTTGTTTAATGTTCCTACTCAATCTGTTGCTTTGTTGTTCGGCCCAGCTGCAGATACAGGATCAGATTTGGACAGGGCAGAATATCCAGAATAACAACAGCCTGACAACAGCCAACAGCTGAAAGTCATTGTTGGAGCCAGCACTATTTACCAAGTCAACACATCCACAGCCAGTTGTTCCTCCAGCCAACCGGAGCCTGTCTGTAAGTTCACCTTTAATTGTATCAAACAAAATTATATGCTCATGTTCTCTGGTACGATGCCTGCTGAATGCTTCAGTGTTGTGTTTCTTGATATTGATGGTTATGCTTTGTGATTTGCAGACACACTGGTCCACACTAAACCCCTGGCTACAGCTTCTGGTTCTGACAGCCTGACCCTTGTTGTGAAAGAATTATTGTGCCATTGACACCTTTTTTACTGGCTATTGGGGAATATTTAGAATTGCTTTTTTCCATGTTGGCCAAATTGCTTGTCTGTTTGTTTGTAGACAGCATTGAGGTCCGCAACACCTATGGCTGTTAGGAATCCTCCATCCAAGACCCATAGACAACAGCCCCTTTGTGCCCACTCATCTGAACTTCATTAATGTTGGCAACCAGCAACACGATTACAATTTTCATTACTAATACACTTCAATGAAGTGTGTGTGTTTATTTAAAGTTTAGGCCAGGCCACTGACATAGATGTTCTTTTTCCCTCACACGCATATGGCCAACACCTAACACACAACAAACATTTTGATGTGTGAGCTGATGGGTTAACAAGAACCCAAATACAAACACAGCCATTTGTGTTATTGACCCTTCTTGTCTCAGGCTCCATTGGTGGTAGTTGCGGAGATGGAAAGGCGACCCAGTAGTGTGCAGCTATATTACCTGGGTATGCAAATGCTTGAAGCATACAATAGGCAACAAGGTCATGGCCGACTGGCCAAGTCGCAGGCATTGAAGGACAACTGCAGCAACTCATAAAGGAGTCATCATAAAGGAATCAGTGGGCCCATCAGATAGCACGAGCACAGGAACAATGGGTGGAGCTGAAACAGCAGGCGACTGCCAATGCCTGTCTTTGGCTCTGGCGAAAAGACCGGAAGTAGTGTGGAGGATGTCACCGGCCTATGGTGCTCTGAAACAATATGAAAGCAAAAGCAATAAACACATGGGCAACACACTCTGCAGTTCAACAATAGTTAGCCACATTGCAACACACAAAGGCTACTCCAACCAGGGAGGGCTGTGGGGTGAGGAAGTGTGGGCTTTGCTCCTCCAGTTCGGACCAACGGAGCCTAACATCTCAGCGGCCAGACTCATCCAATCCCCCTTCTCTGCCCTCATGGATTAGTGGGGAGTCCACCTCCTCCACCTCGGGACTCCTAAACAGAGACTGGCCCAATTAGTAGCCAGACTCCGCCATATCCTCATCTGAGAAGCTGGTGACCCACACAGCCTCCACCTCACCGGCCAACCCCTCTGGAACAGCCTCATCCTCCCTGGGATGGGGGAAGAATCTCCTTGCCATGCTTGTGGAGGGGAGGCTGCTGTGGAGACAAAAAACAGGAAGAGGCATTAAGAATAACACAAACCAATGCTATCCTGCATTCTTAACTTGCCAGGCCCCAGTGATTAAAGTCCCACCAGCGCTGTTGGATGTACTTGGGGCGGAGCTTGACATTAAAGCGCTGGGACACAGTGGCCATGATCTCCTGCACAATGATGCACAATGGTGGTCGATGAAAAAGCCTAAGTCTATAATTAAGTAGAAGCGGCCACATGGAAACAAACGTGAAGATTACATGTGAAGAAAACACTGACAAAACTGGCCCCAGAGCAGAAAGCTACACATACCCACCAAATAAAACATGTGTAACAAACACAAAAACTACACTTACCTTGATTTTCTGGCCATTGGCACGAGGGTCCACATGTTGGTGGGTGGTCTTGCAAGGGGGAGGCGAACCAGCATCAGACCTGTCAGGGCTGCGGAAGTGCATGAAACCAAACCGAAAGCAAAACATAAATGACAGCGTTCTAATCAATGAAAGCATAGCAATTTGACCTGATTTTCTTTTACAAAGATTTTATTGGGTTTTCATATAAAATATACATGAATCAGACATAACTTATGCATCAATGTTGACAGGTGAACAGGCTTACAAAATGTACATTATAACACAGTATTAAATAGTTATCAAAAGGGATATAAAACTTCCTGAGTGTGCTTACACTAGCACAATAAACAATGGTTATTAGACGGGTTGTAAAGGATCCTGAGTGTTATTTCTCTTAAACTTAGTACTAGCTATTAAGATCAGCTTCTGGCACAAAACAACAAGTGCTTGAGGTACCATGAGTTGTAGTCTGGGCTGAATAGCTTGCACTAGAGGGGCATGTTTATCTTTACAATTCTTCACTGGTGCTAAAGATCGATGTTCAAGGCTTAACATTAATGCATAGTCGATAGAAATGGTTGACAGTGGGATAGGAAGAGAAAAAAAAGGCGGAGCAGAGAGAGAAAGAAGAGAAGGGAAGGGGATGAGGAGAGGGACGAGGGATAAGGATGGGTTCGAGGCTGGGGGCCAGGCCCAAAGTGAAATTGGGTTTCTTTATACTCAAACTGGGTGGACCGGGTCCGTCTGGTGATGGTCAACATCTATATATTCAAGCCAAGGGGTCCATATGTCAAGGTATCTTTTATAAGCGTCGCTATTTATTGCTGTAATTTTTTCATTACACAGTGTATCTGAGATTCTGTTCAGGATCTCTTGCCAGGGGATTCTAGGCGATTTCCAGTTTCTGGCAATGGTGAGGCGGACGGTAGCCAAGATATGCTGAATTAATTTCCAATGGTTTTTAGAGTATTTGCCTGATTTGTGAGAAAGTAATGCCTCCCTAGGGTTCTTGGTCATCGGGAGACGGAGGATGTCAGAAAGCAGTCTATACACCCTGTTCCATGTGGCCAAGACTATAGGGCAGTCCCAC
The DNA here is from genome assembly GCA_027917425.1 of Gastrophryne carolinensis. Lineage (NCBI taxonomy): Eukaryota > Metazoa > Chordata > Amphibia > Anura > Microhylidae > Gastrophryne > Gastrophryne carolinensis. Next base: position 99,586,544 of record CM051235.1, on the reverse strand, counting down.
CAGATGTGAGCCATTGATCCCACAGAAGGACATCCCCTAAAGCAGAGCGGGGAAGTCGAAGGGGAAAACTTATGAATCCGGTCGGGCGTGAGATACCATCTGAAGAGTGTCTTGTAAGCATTTTCTAACACTACCGTGTTACAGGAAATCTTCTTTATGTTGTCCCACATTCTTTGCCACTCGTCCTCCTCCACATCGCACCCCAGTTCTCTCTCCCACTGAGACATGTAGTTATGCTTAATAGGGGATGGTGGGGACACCAGAGTTGCATAGAGGCTCGATATCAAGCCCCCACTGAAGTGGTTTCTGATACACCGGGACTCAAAGTCAGTACTCTGATATGGAGGAGGAGAGCGGGCCAGCATGCTGTTAATAAAGTGTTTGATCTGTAAGAATCTAAAGGTTTCAGACGGGGGCAGGTTCTCCCCTGAGTTGAGGTCCCGAGCTGTTTTCATCCCCCTTGAGGTGCAGAAGTTCTCCACCCTTTCCACCCACCATCTAAAATTATTGGAGTGAGTAACACCTGGGGGGAATAGGGGGTTCCCGAGTAGCGGGGAGGCCGGTCCCAAAGAGGAGGTAAAATGGGATTTCACCCCATCCCAGACAGAAAGGGAAAACGCCAAGGTAGGAGGCAGGAACTTAGGTCGGGAAGCCTTCGGAAGCCATAACAGCGAAGCTGGGGAGATGGGTGAGCATTTTAGGAAGTCATTTGATACCCAGATCGGCCTATCCTGTGTCGCATGGAGCAAGACCAGGGGCGCCACCTGGGCTGCTATGTAATACTTTTTGATTGAGGGGAACGCCAGCCCCCCCCTCTCCCTTTTACACATCAGGGTTGCCTTGTTGATTCTGGGCCTAGCCCTGCTCCACCGTAAGTGCATAAATTTCTGTTGGAGAGAGTCCAATGTTTTTTGGGGGACAAGGACTGGAAGTACTCTGAATAGATATAGAATTTTGGGTAGAATCGTCATTTTAAGGGCAGCAATGCGGCCCAGCCAGGAGAGCTTCACATAGTGCCAGGTATGAAGCAGGGAGTCCATTTTTTAATAGTTCCCGGGTAGTTTGCTTTAAAGATGTCATTAATATTTGCTGTCAGAATGATTCCCAGGAAAGGCAGGCGCTGTGTCCACGTCCATGAGGAGTTGTGAGAAAGGGTTTGTTTAGTGGTATCAGATAGGGATATGTCAAGCGCCATGGACTTGGAAGTATTCAGCCGGAGTCCAGAGATCCGACTAAACTCAGCCAAATCTTGAAGTGCATTTGGGGCTGAGACGTGGGGGTTAGACAGCATAAGTAGCATATCATCTGCGAACAGTGAGATTTTTTGCTCTGTGGAGCCCATTGGGATGCCCTTAACCGCCGGGTTCTGTCTAAGTTTTTGGGCTAAGGGTTCGAGTGCCAATACAAACAAGATAGGGGAAAGGGGGCAGCCCTGTCTAGTTCCCCTCTGGATTGAAAAAGTGGCAGAGGAGAAGCCAGCATATTTGACACAAGCAGTGGGGTGGGAATAAAGCGCTTCCACCCAAGAAAGGAAGCCCGTGCCAAATCCCCACCTTTCAAGGGTGCAGCGGAGGTATTGCCAAGATAGGGAGTCAAATGCCTTCTCCACGTCCAGAGAGAGAAGCATTGACTCAACCCCACTATCCTTCGCCTCCTGTATTAACTGCATGACCCGTCTCACCCCATCCCCCGCTTGTCTCCTGGGCACCTGGTCTCTATGAATCATCTCAGACAAAAACATATTAATTCTGGTGGCTAGGATTTTGGTAAGGATTTTGAGATCTATGTTCAGTAAAGAGATGGGTCTGAAATTGGTCCATTTTCGGTGGTCCTTTCCGGGTTTCGGAATCATGACTATGGATGCTCTGAGCATCTCTGGATCAAAGTGGTTCCCCTCTTTAACATGGTTGAAAACTGCTGCTAATCTAGGGGCCACTATGGGGCCATGTTTTTTATAGAATAGAGCGGTAAATCCGTCCGGCCCGGGCCTCTTATTGTTTTTCAAGGTTTTAATGGCCCTCAGGACCTCATCACTGGTGATGTCCCCGTCTATAAGGGATCTTTTGTGTGGGGTATTAATGTCATCAAAAAATGTATGTGCCCGTTGTAAGTCCAGGGGCGGGGGGGCCTCATACAAGCTGGCTAAGCCCTCTGAGAACTCCTTCACCACTGCCAGGGGGTTGCTGGTCTCTATACCCTCCCTGGTTTGTAATTTGACGGGAGCTATATATTGGTCCTGACATTTCAGTTGTGAGGCTAAAAGTGTCCCTGGTTTGTTGGAGGATGTGTAGTAAAGATGTTTGGAGCGCCTATATCGCCTCTCGGCCTGCTCTGTTTGTAAAAGATTTAATTTCGTTCTGGAGGTCTCCAGCTGGCGAAGACGCTTTGGGGAGGGGTTTGCCTTAAAGGCCTGAGCGTCCGCTAAGTACTGTTCATTAAGTACTGTTGCTAGCGCCATTCTCTCTTTCTTTTTCCGAGAAGAGAGAGCTATGTAGTGGCCTCTCATTACAGCTTTAAAGGCGCCCCAAACCATTGTTGGGGGGGAATCTGGGGTCTCATTCAACGTAAAAAAGTCTCTGGCTCGTGTACAGGATTCCTCCACCAGGGAGGTCGAGTAAAGAGTCATTGAGCGACCACGAGGAAGATCTGGATCCAGAAATCAGCGATTTACAGGAGATTGAGATCAATTCGGGGTCAGACCAGGGTATAGGATGGATTCCAGCAGCAGTGACCTGGGGGACAAAGGAGGTCTGCACAAAAATATGGTCTATTCTCGTAAAAAGTTTATGGGGGGCAGAATAGTGAGTGAAGTCTTTCTTATGGGGGTGCTGGTCTCGCCAGGGGTCCACTAAGTTAGAATTGTTGATTATGTCCTGGAATTGTTTCCCCTCCTGCCTGGACTGTGTGTTTGGGGGGAGAGATCTATCTATATCAGGTTGTAAAGTTAGATTTGAGTCTCCACATAGGAAGATAGTGCCCTTCCCATGTGTCTGGATCATGGAACACATTTGTGATATAAAGGGTAACTGCTTAGTGTTGGGAGCATAATAATTCAGAAAGGTTACCTCTGAGTCTTGAAGTGTTCCCTGGAGTTGATTTGTTTATGGCATATAAAGGGGACCCCTTTACGGAAGGCGATGAGAACACCTCTCTGTTTACTATGTCCTACTGCTTGGAAGAAGAGAGGAAATTTGTAGTTAAGAATTTTAGGTGTGGAGGACTTCGTATAATGGGTCTCCTGAAGACATACCACATCAGCATGAATGGAGTTAAAGTGTTTGAAAGCTCTAGACCGCTTATTAGGTGAGTTCAGACCCTGAACATTGAGTGACACTACTTTAAGTGACATTTTTGGGAGGATAGGGCAGCTGCCCCTAAGTATGTGCTAGGACACGAGCCCAGGACCCCGGCTGGGACGGGACAGGGGGAGGGGGGTAGGGAAAGAGGGGAGGGGAAGGTAGAAAAAGAGAGAGGGGGGGGGAAAGAGGGAGAAGAGAAGAAAGTACATAGAACATTTAAAATTAACATACAATTTAAAGCTCTATTGAAACTGCACAGCCGTGCAGGATGGTGTCCCTGAGGCTCAGACCACGAAAAAGTCGGAACCAAAGGGAGTTGGGGGTGCGCCGGAGTGAGTCGGGAGGCAAAACTGGCACAAACGTGTAAACATATAACAACACAACAACATATTTCAATGCAGTAACAAGTGCAGAAGGCCACAGTTAGGGCACAAGTGTCCCCCGTCTCCGTGGACACGCAGGGGGCACACAACCCGAAGTCCCAGGAGGGCCCACCTCACGGTCCCAGGAGCGGAGGAGACGCAACTACTTATAGGGAAGGGGTTGCAATATAATGACAGGAAGCAGAAAAGGAACTATCCAAAGTTGTATACCAGCTTGGGGGCCTTGAGGTGGAGAAGCTCTCCAGAGCTTGTTAAGGTCCTCCTGCTTCCGGCCATGTGGCCAGTGATTGAGAGGGATTAGGGCCCTGCTATTGCCACAAGGGGGAGACACGCAGTGGCATGTATAAGTTTTCTGTTAATTAACTACAGGGGTTTCCGCTGCAGGGGAGAGCTGTTTTCAAGGGGGGAATTAAATAGATTCACAGTTATAGTAAAGTGAAGTCCTCTGTAGCAGCCTAATTCTGACAGCTAGTATTAACCAAAGTAATTTAGCTGTAAGGCGGGTAGTTCACCGGTTGAGAGACAACAGCAGCAACAACATCATTAAAGTTACAGAGGGGGTTCCTACAGTGACATGTTTCAGCTCATGGAGATTTTAGTATTAACCAAAGTATTTTAACTGTAAGGCAAGTAATTCACTGATTGGAAGATAACAGCAGCAACAACATCATTAAAGATACAGAAGGGGCTCCTACAGTGACATGTTTCAGCTCATGGAGATTAACAGTGGCTGCTCATGGCATGAGGGAGAATGGTCCGCAAGGAGTAAAGATTACAAACAGGGTGAATCTGAGCAAATTCTATAGGGAGCAGATAGGTATTAATAAACATAGTTTGACCCAGGTAATTGAGGCATTGCGCAGTGATGAGTTATTAAACCATACCAGGCGTGGGAGCTAATACAAAGAAACTTGTTGCAGGGGTATGTTTCAATCTTTGGAGACTAGGTAGGAGGACTGAGACGGGGTCTCTTTTATAGCTGGTCCTCTTACAGGAGGTATTGAACACTGTGAGGTCTCCCACAATAACATGTTTCAGCTCTTGAGAGTGACAGTGGCTGCCCCTGGCATGAAGGGGAGCAATAACAGAGCGAAAACAATGCAATGAAAAAAAAAGTCCAAGTATGTTCTATAAGGAGCAAAAAATGTGAGTAAACATAGCTTAATTCAGATAACTGGGTTTTTGCACAGTGATGAGATATTAGACCTTAACTAGCATGTAAATGAATACAAAAGGATATTGCAGGGGCTTGTCAGCCCTTGGAGACCGGCTGAAATGACTGAGATAGTAGCCGCTTGATTGCTTGGTTGATTCTCGGATGAGGTTCCATTCTTGGAGAGGGGGTGGTCTGGGGGGTAGATCTGCGGGGCAGTCCCGGGGTTCTCGGAGTAGTGGGGAGAGATGAGGTTGTAGGATCCATGTCTGGGATTCTAATGTCCAGGGCTTTAAGCTTGGCCAGGAGTTCTGGGGGCGAAGAGGCCTGGATCTGCTTAGATTGATGTGTGAATGAGAGTTTAAAGGGGAATCCCCAGCGGTAGCGGATCCCCTGTGCTTGCAAGACTTGGAGTAAGGGTTTGAAGGCCCGCCTTTTCAGGATAGTGGTCTGGGAGAGATCTGCAAAAATTTGGTAGTTATGCTTCTGAAAGTATAGGGGAGATTTTTCTCTAGATGCCTTGAGTACCGCTTCTTTTGTTAAGTAGTGATGGAACTTGACGATGATGTCTCGCGGTGGGCCCTCTGTGGGTTTTCTTGCTAGGGCCCTATGTGCTCTATCCAGCTCAAGCCTGGCTACCGGTATATCTGGGACCAAATCCTGGAGGAGAGCGGTGATAGTGGCTGTGGCGTCCTCCATCGTCTCAGGGAGGCCGCGGAATCGCAAGTTAGATCTGCGATTTCTATTCTCAAGCTCCTCGTTTAAACTTTTAAGTGAGGTAATCTCGTCTTGCATTTGGCCCAGCAGGGAATTGTGATTATCAAGGATCAATGTGGAGTCATCCATGCGGGATTCTAGGGCGTCAGTGCAGGTTCCAATGTCCCTGATTTCTTTTAAAAGTGTCTCTGTGTGCTTTGCTGACACTGCTGTGACCTCTTCTCTGATAACAGCTCTGAGCTGTGTGATCAGGGTCTGATTTTCTGAGGAGAGCTGAGCTGGGGCTTTGTGAGCTGAGCTGTGTGGAGAGGAGGGGAATTGCGGCCAGCTATCATTAGATTCTTGGGAGAGATCATCTGCACCCCCCCTCAGGGCTTCATCTCTGTCCTCTCCTGCTCTGGAGCATGCTGCGTCCTCAGAAGGTGCAGTCTCATCTGCTAGCAGCCTTGCTGCGGCCGCCATCTTGGATCCTGGGGCTGCCGATTTCCGACCCTCCCTGTGGCCCCTCTTCTTAGCTTGGGTGGCAGACATCTGGCCCAGGTAAGTCCTGGGGTCCTCCGCAGTCGCCCTGGGTGCAAGTTTGGGGGTCTGGCGATGTTGGTTGGGCTCTGTGCCTCCCGACTGCACGGAGCTCACTCAGCAGACATCCATGCTGCGCGGTCACGTGCGCGCGCCCCAATTTGACCTGATTTTACATGAATGCTAGGTTGCGCTAGCTGTGAAAGCTAGAAACAGTCAACCACATTTAACACAGAAAGAACGCTGCACGGGGCGATAGTAGTGCCATTGATGAACGCCTGAAACCTGGCGCTCATTGAACTGGTCGCTAAGGCGCACAACGCTTGTTGCACGATTAAAAAAGACTGAAAAATAGCCAGAGGGAACTGGGACACAACGAAAACACATGAAATTACATTGGGAATGCGCAAAAGCCATGCTACTTGACTGGCAGGAAAAAAACGCAGCTTTACATTCAAAAATAAAATACTCTAATGAAGGTAAAATGCATTCAGGGCAAGCCAGGGATCCCCTGTCAGTTGATTTAGGACAAATAAAGATAACATCACTAGAAAACTCAATGTAAGTGTATGGGAGATATGATGTGGCAATGCAGGACAGACAGCACCGGCCCTATACAAACAACAGCCGCTATTAAATGATGGAGCGCTAACTAATACTTTGAGAGACACTAAACATTTTGCCACTTATACATATGGCTTTCTGTAGAAGCGCCAGAAATACACCTGCCGCTATGTGGTCCTACGTGACACTAGCATTTCTTAAAACCTAATACTCTGTCGTATGATGAAGTTTGAGGGCCAGATAATCCCTTGATTGCTCTGTCCTCTTGCATGTGGCAATCTCGTACTAGAGGCATTGGGGTCATGCTCATTATTTGGTGAAGCAAGGTGCACTTTGGGTGTGCCTGGTAGTGTGAACTGCAACCTTCATCCTAAGAGTCTCAAAATTATTTTTGTTCCAATTTGTCTCCAAAGATCATTGAGCATTCTTACAGATGAGGTTCATAATGTTTCCAATGAGAAAATTATATTTTGTAGTGTTACTTATGGGGGTAGTATTATAGTATTACCCTATAATCCTTGGGGAGGAGACATGAAATATTTGGGGGGGGGGGGGGGGGGAGGAACGTCAGACACACTAATTTAATTTGAAACAAAATTCAGGATTTTGACTATCCTTGGTTTTGTTCCAATTTTGGATGCCCTGCTGTGCGGAACCCCGCCATTCTATTATATGACGGGCTTGAGATGCTTGTAATGTATCATGGTTTTATAAGCAATCTGCTTGTGAAAGGATGTTTTTGTGTACACATTTTGTATCCTTTTAAAAATATGGAACAAATGTATGTTTTATCCCAGTTAACAGGAGTGCAGGACATTCTACCAAATATTCATCAGATTAATGGTTGGGCTCCAGGCCGAGTACCTACTGATGAAAGGTGCGAGTCATGCAGGTGGAAGCAGTTACATCAATTAGTTCATTTTGTTCAAGCTTTACCTGCTCCCTGCTGAGGACATTCATATCCCAAATATTTGTGCCAAGTACACTCATACATATTCACAACTCCCCCCTCATGAAAAATCTGAATTGTTATATTGTCTTTTGGCTAGTTTTTTAGATGGACCTGCCAGTAGCAAGTGCTCATAGCAAGGACAAAGAATCTAAATTAAAGCCACTGTTTTCACAATCTGATCCCCAGACAAAATTGTATCCCTGTATAAAATTCTCTTGTTAATAAATAGCATTTCCATAAAAAAAAAATATGACTCCCAGTAGAATATGGGGTTGATTCAAAGTCAGGTGAGAAAATTCACTCCATTTTTGGAGAGAAAACAGCCATTCACTTTCATTGTCTACCGTGGGGCTGATTGAACAACTGGTTGAAAATTTTCACCTGGTGTTGAATCAGCTCAAATGTAGACAATGAAAGTGAATGGCAGTTTTGGAAGCTGCTGCATCCTTGGCTAGTGGGTTTATCCCAGCTGCAGGAGCATGTGGGGACCAGTGTGTTGCTTAGCAGTTAGAGTAGCCATTTTACCATATCAGAGGCACCGGGTTTTGTATTTTAATGGAGAGTGGTGCCGCGTGTCCCATGTGCTGCCCTGTGCTGCCTTCGGCAGCTGGCAGGTTCCATGACTCAGTCGTATCCTCAAGTTTTCCTTACCGCTTCAGGCTCGGACTCGTCAGAGTGGGATATCCCTTCGGAGGGGCTGCCAGGTCCATTTGGGTCCCAGATTGAGGAGCTTATTGAGGCAATTTTGGAGGTTCTGCCCCTCTCTACTCCTCAGCCAAAGCATTAGATCAAGTAGGGTGAACCCTACAAGCATCAGAGGGTCAGGTAGGTTTTTCCCAGGCTTGCCTATTTCCACAGGCTGTGCCAAAGGAGTGGGAGAAACCGGATAAGCTTCCATCTCTTTCTAAGGTCCTGGATGCCAAGTACCCCTTTCTGGATAAGGCGATCAGGGTTTGGTCTTCGTCAAGATGATCCAGGGTCAGTCTAGCTCGGCACACCATTATTCCTACTTCGGATAGTGCAACCCTGAGAGACCCGACAGATAGGAGGTTGGACCAGCTGGCAAGGCATGTATTCTCCATGGTGGGGTCAGCTATGCACCCAGCTTGCACCACTTTCATGGCGGCTACGGCAGGCAAAGTCTGGATGAAACAACAGAGGAGGCATTTGCGACATGGAGGTTCACGTTCCTCTACACTTCATTTGAACTTCTTTGCTACGGAGATCTTCAGATACATGGTTTCTGCTATGAACGACTTGGTACATGTGGTGGCTAGGGGGCCGGCCCTGCTGGACACCTTGTGATACAGGGTCTGGCTGAAACAGTGCTTAACCGACACTGCTTCTAAGAATATGCTTACTGCCATGCCTTTTTTGGGGGATTGGATTGTCTTTTCGGGGAATCTCTGGATGACCTTGCCTGGTAGGCTATGGGTGGAAAGTTGACTAGGCTTCCACAAAAACGGAAAATCAGGACCTTGTTTCCTTCCGGAAGCTTGAATGTTCTACAACTTCAGACACCTAAAAGATTTTTGGGGTGAGCGAAAGCAACGAGAGAAATCTAGACCTCAAGGGGCCAGTCGTCCCAAGCCTCCAGCCAAGCCCTCTTAGGGTGGACAGGGTGCCCTCACCCAATAAAGTGGGGTCACGGCTTTTTCACTATGCGCCGGGGTGGAGGGAACCGTTATCCGACACCTGGGTCCGAGAGGTTATTTCTTCTGGATACAATATTGAGTTTGGGACCAGGCCGTTACACAGGTTTTTGGCATCCAAGCCTTCCTGCGTCGCAGAAAGGTGGGTACTCGCGAACGCACGATAGAGCTCTTGCAGGACTGGGGAGTTGCAGTACCTGCAGCCCCCTCAGAGCAGGTCTGTGGCTTCTACTAAATACTATTTGTCATCATCAAGAAGGACGGGTCCATTCGGCCGATCCTGAATCTCCGGAAGTTACGTTCGGGTGCGGAAGTTTTTTCGTAACGTCGCTGCATGTCCCAATCTTCCCTGGTCACCAACAATACCTGCACTTTGCGGTTGGTGCCCGACATTTCCAATTCGTGGTGGTGGTGATGGTACTCCTGTGGAAGCAGGGTGTGCACATCACCCCATACCTAGATGACTTGTTGGAATGGAGGGCGATTCTGCTGTTTCTCAGGCATTGGTCTGCCCAGCTCTGGGGCCTTCTGATCAGGGTACAGACAATTCCACAGCTGTGGTCTACATAAACCTGTGAATCACAGCGGGTCACATTCTGGGGGTGGAGAATCTGCAGGCTGATTATTTGAGCAGGGAGACAGTGGACCAGGGGGAATTGACCCTTCACCAGGACATGTTTCAAGCCCTCTGCGACCTGTGGGGAGTGCTGGAGGTGGACCACTTTGCATCTCAGCACAATCGGATGGTCCAGAGGTTCGTGTACTGCCTGCTCTACGCATTCAGGCCACTGCCACTTCTGGGTCGCGTGTTAAGGAAGATCAACTACAAGCAGCTTCCTATAATCTTGATCACCCCAGAAAGGTGTGGTTCATGGATCTGGTCAGCCTGGCAGTGGAGCCCCCGTGGTCTCTGTGACACCACAATTATCCAGCGCTGGCTTTAGCGGCTTGGCTTTTGAGACCAGCATATTGGAGGAGAGAGGTTTGTCTGTGGTATTTTGGACCGTGATCCGTGATTCATCCTATAAAATTTACTACAGTGCTTGAGGGCCTTCGTGTCTTGGCGCGAATCTAAGGTCCACAGCTGTAGGCGGTTCTAGGTACCCAAAATTTTGGAGCTTCTCAATCCGCAATTTTGGAGCGTCTCAATCTTCTTAATCCGCACTTTCATGCAGGGTGCTGCGCATGTTCAGCCTCTGCGGAACTCGATAGTCCCACCATGGGATTTCAATCTGGTCCTATCAGCACTTCAGGGACCATAGATATGAGATTCAAATGTCCAGCACTCAGGTAAAATCTAAAACAATTTGTTTCATTTTAAAAGTTACATATATTACATCCACCCACTTCAGGGGCCCCCTTTTGAACCCATGTCGGAGGCTTCCCTGAAGACGCTCATGTTGAAGGCTGCTTTTCTTGCGGCGATCGTTTCCATCTGGCGTGTTCCGGAGCTGGCAGGGCTTTCAATCAGATCACCCTTTTTGGTGCTGCATGAAGACAAAGTGGTGTTCCATGTGAAGCAGCATTTTTTGCCAAGTGAGGTCTCTCCCTTCCATATTTATCAGGAGATCACTCCACCAGGGCAATTTCCGCGCCTTTGGCTTTCCAACACCAGGCATTGGCAGAACATGTCTGCAAGGCGGCAACCTGGTTGTCTCTCCACACCTTCACGAAGTTTTTACAGACTTGATGTCAGGGCATCTCCCGATGCTGTTCTGCGGTGTAAAGTGTTGCAGATGGTGGTGAACCTCTCTCCGGGGGTCTAAGCTTGAATTGTCAGTGCCGTTGTTCTTGCAGTCAGCTTTTGGTGTTCTTGCACTGTCCCACCCTTATGGAGGGTACTGCTTTGTGACATCCCACACATTGCTACTGGTGGTGCCCGGAATGGAAGAGATGAGAAAAGGGAAATTTGTGTGCTCACCGGTAAATTTCCTTTTTGCAATATGAAAAATTAAAAACCAAACTAAACTACAAAACTAAAAAACAAAGAAACAAAGCTATGGTGGGATATGTCTTCTCTACAAAGTACAGTACATTGAGACCAATATGCTCCCTAGGGGTCTCACACTAAAAAATAATCCAACATCAGCATGTGATGAGGAATTTAAAACAGCATGGTATGCTATACTCACAGAAGCTTTTGTTAGACTTATATATTTTTTAATTTAAAAAAAGGCCAAAAGTCTACAGCGTATAAAACAACAGCATATGAAATTAAACAATTCCTACACAGAAACACACAGCATATAAAACAACAGCATATGAAAATAAAGCAATTCCTACACAGAAACACAATGAGGATTACCAAAAATATATAAAGGAAATGGACACACAACCACAGAATCTACAAAAATAAAAGACAAAAAAGTCGGCGAAATTGACAAGATTACTGATCTAACCAAATTATAGGAAACAAAGCAGATTCAATATTAAAAAAAAAACTCTATACGTAAACTAAGAAAACAACTGGTCTCTTTTTGGGATAGTGAAACATAATAGAACACGCCAGCAATGTTTTTTTAAAGAGATACTGAAAATGAAAACAAAAGGAAATCTTGAAGACACAGGGCAGGAAGAAGACATGAGGGTCGATTTACAGACTCTTTTAATTGCATTTACACATGAAAAAGGGTGTGTATGTGTAATTTTTGTGTATTTTTTGGTCTATTTTCGAGCTTCTGGTGTGTTTTTTTGTTCGTATCGGCGTTTGCATATGTGCGCGTAAGCTTTATTGTTCACGAATCTTATGTGTATTTGCTTCTTATTGTTTTTGCGTTGATGTGTATAACACATGATTAGTATGGGCTGGCTCATGATTCAGAGCCTTGATTAGGTTCTCAAGAGATGCCAATAAAGCTGTATTTTTCCACTTATGGGCTCTATTTCTTGGTGAGAGTGTGTTGTTGTGGTGTGCGGGAAAGCATAATGTAGCCCTCTTTGGATTATCTGGCCGAGTACGAGCATCTGCAATGTCACAACTTGCTCTGCATGTGTATGCCAGTCTTTCGATTGCATTGGCCGCAATATCCAGCAATGTTGGATATTCCACAAACTGTTTATCGCCACACACAGTGCCTCTGGTCAGTCGGTCAGGAATCTCCTTGTCTCATCTCATTTTAGTTAATTTGTGTCTATTTTTTGGGTTTCTGGTTTTCTAGTGTCATTTTGTAGTGTCTCTATGTTTATATGTCTATATGTTCATTTGGATTTGTATGCTTCGTTTGTTCTGTATGCTTCAAACCTTCTTTTCATTTATTCAGTGAAATTAAAGTGAAAGAAAAGTTCATTTAATTTTTTTTTTGTTTTATTGTTGTCACTAAAATATTACATCATAATATATTGTGAACACTGTGGCCCAATCATCTTAGGCTACTGAGAATGTAACTTAAATCAAAATGTTTCAACTTCCATGCAAGCTGTTAACATCCAAACAGTGACAGATAACCAGGGGCTCAGCATGGACAAGTCCAGGGGCCAGATGCTGGATTCTTTCCAGTTATTCTGGATACTGAAATAGCTCAATTTTTATGCCTTATCTCATAGGGAAAATTGAAGCAGCATTCAAAAATACATTACACAAGATCAGACGTAAAGTCCTCACAATTTACAAAAGGTCAGCATTAAGGGTTCTACTCCGTCCCCCTCATTATAAGCAGCAAACCTCCAATTATTTGTAGCCATTCAATACATTGGTCCTACATAGGTAACTAATATTATATTTGGTATAGTCCAGTCTAGTAAATGAACAAAAGCCTTTCAAAACTGAACTTGGGGCTTTTATTATGCATTTGAGCAAATTAATCCTTTTGAGACCAATTATATTTCCTTTTAGTTACATTCGGCATAGAATTATCGCCTTGCCTTGATAGTCTATATGCCTTGTTAACTCAAATCTGGACTTTTCAAGCACAGGAATTGCCTAGTGGGAATTGTTAGGATGATGCTACTACTTTTAACACAACGTACATGGTTACAATTGCAATATTGAGCCTTTAGGCTCTTTATCAATACATCACTTAATTAATGAATACCGTCACTTCTAACTTATGTATAAATGGAAACACACTGGTAATGAGAGGGGTAGACAGGGTTATATCAGTAGAGGATCTAGCCGCAGTGCCTCCGTCTCAAGTAGAACCTCAGACAGTGGCAACATGCGCCGTTTTTTGGGGGCAGGCTGGTGCAAGGGGCCCAGGAGGAGGAGAGGGGGCAAGGGGCGACACAGAACAAACAAGAGACCCCGTGTGGAGGAGCCACCGCAGGCTAAATCAGGGACCTTACAAAAGGTCCAGACCAGAACAGAGCCCCTAGAACAATCGCCAACCCTGACTGAATCACGGATGGGGGAACAGAATGATGAATTAACTGTACTCAATATTTCAGGCAAACCGCTCTCGGTAGCCGAAAGGTCGGTATTGGGGAGGGGTCTCAGCTTCTCCCCATATAATACCATAGATAAATTTGGGACTATTAAGGACCTATTCCTCTTTTGTAGGAAGTTATTACTCAAAAAGCAATTTGAAGCACCCATGGAGCTTGACTCCAATCTATCTTGGCGTGAGGGGCTGGCCCTTGATGACTTGACGGCTTTGCTATATGAGCAAGAAGTTACCTTAGACCCGGACAGGGCACTATGTAAGCCCTCCAAATATACTCCATCTTGGTCCATCTGCCCAGCGGTCCATACATTCTTCAAAGTGGTGAGTCAAGACATTCAGAAAATGGGGGTCCCACGTAAACATGACAACCTAACTAGGGAGGAACGGGAGGCGCTTCATAGCTTACAACAGCGCAGTGATATAGTCATCAAAGAGGCCGATAAAGGCGGAAACGTAGTAATTATGTCATCAGAGTACTATAAAGCCGAGGTCCTACGTCAACTGCAATGCACTGCAAGCTATGAAAAACTGGCCCACAATCCACTAAGTGAATACAAATTAGAACTCGACTCCCTTTTGAAGGATGCATGGGAAAATAGCATTATAGGTCAGGATCTGTATGAGTATTTGAAAGTGCAACACCCAGTAGCGCCCACATTTTATATACTACCTAAAGTACATAAGAATGCTAAATGTCCCCCCGGAAGACCCATAGTAGCAGGAATTGGGGGCCTAACGGAGAGAGCCTGTACATTTGTGGATAAGAATCTTCAGCCCCATGTGCTTACACTTAGCTCCTATATAAGGGATTCTATGGACCTCCTTAATCGGTTGAATTTACTAACATTACCTAGGGGCGCTTTACTTGTCACACTTGATGTGGAAGCGTTATATACAAATATATCCCACAAAATGGCCCATATGACATGCAAATATTTTCTGAGAATGGGAACAGATAGTGAACAAGAGAAACAGGATTTTGTACTACAGATGCTGACCTTCATTTTGACACATAATTACTTCCTGTTCGATGGAGTTTTCTATCGACAGGTCTGTGGCGTGGCAATGGGGGCACGCTGTGCCCCGTCTATAGCCAACCTCTTCCTTGGCTGGTGGGAGAGGGAGGTTGTTTTTGGGGCCGACATGAATCTGTACCAGCCCCACATTCTGGGCTGGTACAGATTCATTGATGATGTGCTGCTCATCTGGCAGGGACCAGAAGAACTATGCGTGGAGTTCCTCAATGTTTTGAATGAGAACACGTTTAACATTTTCCTCACCTCCCATATTTCGGCTGCACAGGTGGATTTCTTGGACCTTACGATCAACCTTACCAATGATGGCTCCCTCCAGACTACATTGTTTAGGAAGGAGACGGCGACCAACAGCCTATTACATTATACAAGTTTTCACCAGAAAAAGACCAGGGAAGCCATCCCGGTTGGGCAATTCTTGCGGCTCAAGCGGAATTGCTCTACTACGCAGGAATTTGAAGTCCAATCCAGGGGGCTCAAGAAGAGATTCCAACACAGGGGTTACCCCGAGAGAACGATTAAGAAGGCCGTGGTAAGAGCAGGTGACACGCCACGGGAAGCCTTACTAGTCCCAAGGGAGAAAAAAAGAACTATGGAAGAGGTAAGATTTATCTCCAAGTATAATACTAATTGGAACCAACTTAGATCTTTACTCAATAAACATTGGGGTATATTAAGGAGTGACCCATCCCTGGCCAGATGGACCAGACGGACCAGACGGGGTCCTTTGATGGTGGCACAGCGTGCACCGACATTGCGTGACAAGGTCTGTAGGAGCCACTACACCAGGCCTAATACTTGGTTGGGGTCCAGAACTATGGGCACAGGCAGCCATCCATGTGGGGGTTGCTCTGTGTGCCGACACATGAGTGCTACAAGGGAGGTCAGGAATAGGCGCACTGGCAAGAGATTTGTGATCAGGCAATTTTTGAACTGCCGCTCGGTGGGAGTGATATATCTCTTAACCTGTGGTTGCCCTCTGAGCTATGTTGGCGAGACAAAGAATGCATTGAAGGCGCGCTTACAGGCACATCTATCCTCTATTCGATTGGCCGAAAGAAATAGGGACTTGGGCAGAATTCTATCTCCAGTGGCAAGACATTTCCTTGAGAAACATGAGAGTAATGTTGACCAACTACAGGTGGTGGGATTGGAGAGGGTGACTCTGGGGTTGAGAGGAGGTGATCTGAAGAAGCGGCTTCAGCAAAAAGAACTACGCTGGATCTATGATTTAGATACCCAAGCCCCATGGGGCCTAAACGAAGATGTAGCCTTCACACCATATTTAGGGTGACACATATTAGTATGATATCACATATTGTCTAGTTAGTCACTAAGTGGGATGAAAGTAATATATTTCACATTGTTTTGATCACTATTTTTAGTTTTATGTATAGTTTTGGGGATCTCAATTGGTCCAAATTAGGACATAGATTGTCCCTGTTTAAGAATCACGTAATAGCATTGTATTGGAGTGTGGGTGGGGGGGTTTGGGGGGGTGGGTAGGGAGTGTGCAGTGGGGATGGGGGGGTGTTTCACGGCTTATGTACACTTATTAGGTGTGTAGATATATAATGTGTCACCTTTCCTTTTTTATTGGTGTAGTAGCAACTGGCGACTCTTCTTGTTGGGATGCCCGGGAGATGATGGGGAAGTTTATTATCAAGGGTATTATATGATACTGGCAAGAGGAAGAAGCCGGGCCTCCATTAAGATGTGTTGGTGGCAAGGAGCAAATTGGAGATTGAAGCAGAAAAGAACCTACACACACGGAGAACAAAGTGCACTGTGGACCTCTATTTTTGACTGGATGTAATTAATCACATGGAGTAATTACTGTAAATATATGCTGATGTTATTGATACATTGCCACCTTATATAGAGGACCGGACCCCCGGCCTTCCTTAAAGCTTCATCCGTAGTAAAACAAAGGACTTACATCAATGTTGATGATTGAACCTTATATCCTGTAGTCAAACCCCTCCTCCTCTCCTGAGTAAATCTATGTGGAGCATGAGGAATTTGAATGACAAATAGTCAATAACATCCTCCAGAGCCCCTCTGCCACACTGATTGGCTGCCTAACTCCTGGGATGCATATCTGAATGTATTTACTTTAGACTTGGCTCCCTTTTCCCCCTGTCAACCCTTGTCCCTTCCCCCTTCCCCTTTTCTTTGAGAGTTGTACTCTTGTATATAGAGGCCAAATATGGTGCAATATAGACATTAATAGTCAGCATCTGCCTCTGTTGTTTTTGAGCATTTGCACTTTGGTTTTTTATCCCGCTCTCCCCCTGTCGCGGTCAGGGGGCTTATACAATCTATAAATAGACATCAATAATGTGAGGGATAGTTGCCATTAGATGGCAATTGTGCCTGCATATCTCTGACTGACCGGGGTGGTTCACCTGGGAACTTTATCCCTCTCTCCCCCCCTGTGCTTGGAGATGTACAAACATATATACAGTTGTTTAATATTAGAACCTTATTAAGAAAGAAGCCAACTGATAAAAATTCTGTGGATTCAAAAAACTTTCTCTGGATCTTTGTCCCTCTCTGCTCCTGTTATTGAAATTGTATAAATAGATGCAGAGGAAATCCAGCTGTACGGTGACTGGTAGTTGTAAAGTGTATTTACCTATAAAATGTGATGTATATATTAGATGCCGTTAAGTATAAATATAGATTATGTGCAAACAAGACTTTGGATTAAGTAAGTAGCAGGAAATGTATAAAGATAAGTGAGGAAGGGGTTAAATGTGTTCCTGAACGATGGCTCCCCCGCCTGGCTGTATCTGGCCCATTACCATCCACCTCCCACCTATCAGTGTGGGGGATGGGGGCAGTACCAGTGTGAGCTGTTGTGGTGATTTGTGTACTTCCGGCCGGAGTATGCAATCACCACATTCAGCTGGGGCCAGGCGTGGGAGTGGTCGGGAGGGTATGTATTTAAGGAGGGCTGTGGCCCTCTGTCCCCACACACATACTGACCGTGAGCAAGAGCCCATAGGGGGCTCGAAACGCGTTGGTCTGCGCCTGAGGGGGGCCTGCCTGTCACCATACTAACAGTAAGCACTTGTTTGTTGTCTGTGTGCCCTTGCTCTCTGTGAATGGGTTTAAATATTTTGCACAAGGGATTATTTGTGATGGAAGCACTGGCACTTTATTAGGGTGAGGAAATTAATTGTGAATTGTATATTAAGTTTTAGAATAATTGTATATATATGAATTTATTGATAGATTAGCACAGAATCACTTTGAAATTACTTATATGTATATGAGATTGTATTGTTAATGAGGGAGTGCGCCCCCTGGTGGCTTACCATGCATATGGTTCAGTAAAATTGTTTTTAAATTGGTTTTAAACAATATGCTACAATAAAATGGATTTATAAATTGATTGTTTGAGTGCAATAGTGAGTCTCTGTTGGGCTTTTTGGCAGGGGGTGTAGAGGTCACCCCAAACTAATACATTTGGTTTTTGGGAATTAACCCACAGAGCAGTGCACCTATAGAAATATTTACTGGTGCTGCCCACATTTCTTATCCGTAGCCCAAACGGATGTTTATTACTGGTTACTATGGTATAAAAATCTAATTCCGCCAAAAGCAATCCCCTATCTCACCCAGGGCATTGTCTAGGCAAAATAGCTCTGGTGCTGCTGCTGTCCCTTACAGGTATGTGTCATGCTGTGCCTCTACCTTAGCCGCAGGACCAATATAGTGGGAGTAGAGGCCTGCCTTAAAGTGGACCAAAACCCAGCTGGATCGGCCCGTGAATCTAAAGGATTCCCGGGCCGATCCATTCCCTCCCCGTGGGGTATCCAAAATTGGGATGCCCTGCTGTGTGAAACCCCACAGGTCGCCCGCAACACTTACCTTAATCCTGGTCCAACGGTGCATGCATGGGCCACGGCTGCATCCCCGCTATCCCTCTAGCATGGCCGGCATGGGCACGCTCCCTGTTAAAGGGAAGCGCAAGATGCGGCGCTGATTGGATGAGCGGTTGTGCATGCGCGGTAGGACCGGGATGAGATGAGTTAATGCACAATCTCTGGGGGTTTCATACAGCGGGGCACCCCTGATCAGGGTGCCCCGGGGGAATGGGCCAAAACCCAGGATAGCCAAAATCCTGGGTTTTGATCCACTTTAAGGCCTGCACCACTAACAGTAACCCCGACTAATCCACAGTGAACAGGTACTGCAGGCCCCAGCAGGTAATAGCAGGGTACAGCAAGGCACAGCACGTCACAACAGGCCAAAGTAGGTTAAAGCCAGGAACAGCAGGTCACAGCAGGACATAGCATGGCACATCATGTCTCAACAGCTCATAGCAGGGTACAGCAAGGGACAGTAGGTAAAAGTACGGCACAGCAGGGCACAACAGGTCATACAACAGGTCATAGCAGGGTACAGCAAGACACAGCAGGTGTCAACAGGTCATATAGCTAGGTACTGCAAGGTACAGCAGGTCTCAATAGGTCATAGCACGGCACAGCAAGGCACAACAGATCTCAACAGGTAATAGCAGGGTACAGCAGAGCACAGCAGGTCTCAACAGGTCATAGCGGAGTACAGCAAGGCACAGCAGGTCTCAACAGGTCATATAGCTGGGTACTGCAAGGTACAGCAGGTCTTAATAGGTCATAGCATGGCACAGCAAGGCATAGTAGGTCTCAACAGGTAATAGCAGGGTACAGCAAAGCACAGCAGGTCTCAACAGTTCATAGCAGGGTACAGCAATGTCTCAACAGGCCATAGCAGGGTACAGCAAAGCAAAGCAGGCCTCGGCAGGACATAGCAGGTTACAGCAAGGAACAGCAGGTCTCAACAGGTCATATCAGGGTACAGCAAGGCACAGCAGGTTTCAACAGGTCATAGCTGGGTACAGCAAGGCACATCAGGTTTCAACTGGTCATAGTAGGGTACAGCAAGGCACAGCAGGTCTTAACAGATCATATAGCAGGGTACAGCAAGACAAAGCAGGCCTCAACAGTTCAAAGAAGCATAAAGCAATATGCAGCAGGTTTCAACAGGTCATAGCAGGGTACAGCAAGGCACAGCATGTCTCGACAGGTCATATAGCAGGGTACAGCAAGGCACAGCAGGTCATATAGCAGGGTACAGCAAGGCACAGCAGGTCATATAGCAGGGTACAGCAAGGCACAGCAGGTCATATAGCAGGGTATAGCAAGGCACAGCAGGTCATATAGCAGGGTACAGCAAGGCACAGTACAGTGAGTCAGTAGAGTTAGTACAGCTGACTCATAGTAAACAGGCTAGACGCACAGAAGGCAGATTGGATACACAAGTGGCACATCAGGTGTGACAATAACAGGCTGGACATGAAAATAGTTTTTCAGGATAGCATATGACATGGCTGGAGACATGTGAGCCAAAGTCAAGCTGGTTTCATTTTTATATCATAAAAACACTTTTTTTGCAATAATTAGGATCAACTTATCCATCTGCTTGTTTATAAAGCATTATCCCTTGCTTCACAGCAGGACTATATCATTAGAGTTAATGTCCCCTACACTGATCTAATCATTTTCCTACCTTGTATGTTATAAACTGGGCACACCAACTGTGCTCAGATGTACTTAAAGCATTTATTTTCATTTTCACAGTTGAAAAGCCAAAAATCTGCATTTTATAATTATTTATATAGAGCCATGGTTCCACTTACAACCACTCCTACAACATGCACTTGCATCCCTTTCCAACAATTTACAGTCTTCACATCATACCATAGTAACAATAAACAGATTCCAACTAAATATATTGATATACTAAGATAATTAGACATTATATCTATATACCGGTACTAAAATCCTTTTAAAGAGGAGCAACCACCAGCCTTGAGTATATAAAACTCTAGGGCTGGTGATCTCTATCTTTGTGGGGCATCTCAATTTGGAATGCTCCAATGTCTGAAACCCTGATGCTCGCCAGAACAGTCACCTCTACAGCCATCCCCTGGCGCATGTGAGGGCTGCTATTCAGAAAATGATGGTGTAGGTACATTTTGAGGTGCAGGGGTGTGCCGCTCGCCATTCAGCTTTGCTTGCTGCTATGCGCGACCTGTGGGGTTTCACACAGCGGGACATCCTGGTTCGGGTGCTCCAAGGAGTATAACTTGGATGGCCCTGGAGTCTTTTAGGCACTCTCCAAAGTATGTATTTGCAAGTTAGACATGTAAACCATAGCAACTGTTTGTTGAGTTAAAAACGTAGGCTAAGAGGCTCAAAACGTTTTACATGACTTTTATTTATACTAGTCAAAATTTAAATTTTAACCTATTTTTTCCCAGACACAGGCGATCCTAGTTGAAAAATACATTCCTGATATTTTCCCTCATTTGTTTTTGCCATTTGAAGGTTTTTAGTTCATTTTTATCGTAAACATGTACTCTGGCACACCCAGGGGGAATGACACCTCTAGGGATGGTGAGAAGTGGCAAATATGTGACAGATCAACCTCCCCCAATCAATGGTCAGCAGTATATGTTCAGCAGTTTGTGGATTCCAATGGTTAATTATGAATTACAAAAGATCTTGGCAGTGTGGCATTCTATGCTCTCTTCACTAAGTCACCTCAGCTGCTGCCGTCTCTTCTGCTGGGTCCTCCGATCTTTACTGCCACCACTGGGTCCTCTGTCCTTCTTTGTCACCACTGCTTCACCAGCATCCACACTTACACCACTCCCCCCCCCTGCAGGCACACTTACGATCCCCCTCCTTCTCTGCCTATCTCCAACTGTAACTCTATTCTTTTGATCCTGCTGCTGGGAGCTGGTTGGGGGACGGGCCACACCAACTGCACCTGATGAACCCCATCTCCATCCTGCTGTACCCCCATCTCTGCTATGCTCCTACGCTTCACCCCTGGTCTCTGTTGGGCTCCCAACACTGAACCCCAGTCTCTGCTATGCTCCCATGTGGCACCCCCAACTCTGCTCTGCTGCCTGCTCTATTCATTTCTGCCTTGCTCCCTGCTGCACCCCCATCTCTGCCCTGCTCTCAGATTGCATGCTCACCTCTGCACTTCTTTCAAGCTGTACGCTCATATCCGCTCTGCTCCCACACTGCACCCTCCCATGCTGAATGCCCATTTCTACTCTACTGCAATGCTACATCACTATCTCTGCTTCATTCTTTCTTATTTGCCTTCCACTCTGTAGTCCACCTATCGCACCCGCTCTCCCACTCCCAACCCTGCAGCCAGCTGTGGAATTCTGAGGACTTTGCTGGGGCTCAAAGCTGTCTGGGGGGTTCAGACCCAATGAACCCCCACCCATGTGGGTGCACCCCCTTTTTTAAAATGTATGCAATTTTAAATAAATACATATTCTTATAATACATATATTTACATGTGATTTAGATGTGACCTGCGTACAGTATGTCAATGTTGTGTCAGAACATGACCCATTTATTGCCTCCTGGCATAGCTAAATCCTTGTGTATGTCATTCTTTGATGAAGTGTTTATTCTTCACATCCAAGCTATAAGCTATGGGTTAATAAATATACAGCACAACATAAAACATATTGCTAAAAAATAATTACAGTCATGACAGCAGTTTTCACACTAGGCTTAAATCTACACTCACTGCATTATGAAGGTATTATACTCTGCATATACATTCACCTAACAGATTCTGTTGCTTTTTTAACCTCATTTGCATTAAATCAGATCTACAACCCTCTTTGCACATCAACCTAACTTAGCCCTTCATGCTCATCAATGAGCCCTGCATTATAGAGATATTCACCTTTTTCTAGCAGAGCCTAGTCCAGCGAGAGACATATAGGCCCTTATTTAACAAGGGATAGCGCCAGGTAGCGAATGGTGAGCGAACGGTAACGACGCTCACCGCCACGAGTACGCCGGCTCCCCTCCGCAATCACACATTTATCAAGCCAATCCTGCTTAGCGACCAGAGCACCAGATAGCGAATCATTCATCATTATTCCAGCCTCACCCCACAGCGCCAGCGAGCGACCTTGAACAGCGACAGGTATGACCTCTCGCTACCTGGCACTCTCCAATGCATTTCAATGGAGCAATCTTTAAATATTCATAATTAATTGCTATTAATTTTTTTTTTTTTTTTAAATGTCAAAAATTCTCTGACCACTTCTGCAATGTTAGATATTTTTTTTAAGTTAAAAAAAAAAAATTGTGCAGAATTGATATTACAGGTCTGATATTAATGTATTCATATTACAAAATGTTTTGAAAAACATGTTTTTTTTTTTTCTAAAAATATGGTTGTTTGGGGGTTAAAAAACTACTTTTAACCCATCGCCGCCAGCGCTCTGGGGTTTAAACAAGCATTTCACAGCGCCAGAATTTTTGGAGCGTGATTTGTTAATGAATATGCTGGGAGCCGTTTGCTATGGCCGTTCGCTGTCATGCGCTCCCATACAGCGCGAAACCTGTCAAACAGCGACTCCTAACCCCGTATTCAACATTACCGCACACCAACTGTGTCGCTGTCAACAGCCGAACAACGGCCAAGCACAGCGAATACTAGCGGGCGCTGTGAAAATAACGCTACTGTCGCTCATCTGTCGCTACCCGGCGCTATTAATGAATCAGCCTGATAGTAATTACAAACACATGTGGAATCTGCAGATCCTTCAATAGGAGAAATGCTTCACTGGAGTATTCAGATACTTCTCATCTCCCATCAAAAAGGGCTTAATGCCAAATTTTGTCTTCCTTGGGATCTTTAACTTTAGAGGCATTGCAAATTGGCATGCTGCAGGGCAATTTGGATCTAAAGTATTTATTTGCTTTAGGTCTACATTATAGTGTTATATATATATGCATGGGTTTGATGGTTGAAATTGATTGTATTTTCTGGCTGTTGTATACGAAGGAATCGAAAGAAGGAAGAACCAAATAAAAGTGAGAAAGAAAAAACAAACAAGTAATAGAAATAAAATAGGAATGTTTAGAAAGAAAGAATAAATGGAAAGAAAGATAAAAAGAAAGAAAAATAGATAGCATGAAAGAAATTATAAAGCAGATTAGACAGAAGGGACAGAGCAAGCAAGCATCAAAACAAAATTGAAAAAAAAGAAAATGGAAAATAAATATAGAAAAAAAAAGAAAATGTGTAGTTATAAAATGGGTGTTGGTCTGCTCTGGGAAAGGGGGCATTCTTATTGGTATAACCTCCCCCTGCAATCAGCGTGCTCGCTTTCACTCGGCTCCCTTCAGCACCGCTGATGGCTAAGCTGCCTGGATGGCTAAGCAGCCAAGTGCCGCCAGCCGTATCCCCTGCTCACTTTCTACCCATGGTGTGCCCGCCGGGCATCCCGAAGCTTGAATGACCCTGGATTCCTCTTTAAATTAAGTAAATTAAAAGGTCTTACCCGCCTGTCCATATGCCTGCCAGTTGCTCCACCAAAATCCCAGTCAGGGTGGCTGTGGTTACAGGTTCAAAGCTCAGGTGACTGGCTGGCAAAAAATAGAACAGCAAATGGTGGTGCACATGTGGTTACAGAGTCAAATTAACAAGCCCAGGTGATTGGCTGGCGAAGGACAGTCAGTGTTAGCGCACCATGAGGGTTACGCGCCCTGTCAGTTTGTCTGAGTTAAGCAATTAAGAAGCTGCAGTGGCCGTGGTACAGTATATCTATAAATAGTAATGAATTGCAAAAGAGGGCATAAATATATTGTAACTCGCAGAAACGGAATGGCAAAGAGCATATAAATAGTCACCAAAAAAGTTATATATACATATGACTGCAAAACAACATTGTGTCCTTTAAAGCACACCTAAAATGAAAATCGGGTCAGTGCTGAGTATAGTACAGCGGGCCCCTTGTGTGGTGACATGGAATTCCACAAATGGCAGCAAAGCTGCATGTCTGGTGAATATTTCCAAGCTTTCACCTACAGTACTTACTCCATCCCACCCCCTGGCCCCCGGCCCTGTGCCACTTGTTGTAGTTTGCGCTTAAAGGTTATTTTCTTGCCGAAAAAACTGAGAAGTTCTGGTTTTTGGTCTAGCATTGATGACCTGCTTGGCAAGAAGAGAAAGAATGGAAAAGGGAAGAAGGGAATGAAATAGATGAATAGAAGGAAAGAAAGAAAAGATAACAGAAATAATGAATAGAAGGAATGACAGGAAGTAAGGAGGAAAGAACCAATGGAAAGAATAACATAAAAAACTGAAGCAAGAAAAGAAAGAGAGAAAGAATAGCATGAATGATAGAAAGAATTGAAAAGAATGAAAAAACAGCATGAATGTCAGAAAGAATAGAAGGAATAAAAGAATATCATGAATGACAGAAAGCAAAAATAGGATAGAAAAGAATGAAATAATAGCATGAATTTTAGAAATATAAAATACAAGAAAACAAAAAAGGAAGAACAAAAAATAGCAGGAATGACAGAAAGTTAGAAAGAAGGAATAAAAGTAATAGAAAAAGAAAAAATAGCATGAATAACAAAAAGTAAGTATAGAAGGCATGATAGACAGAAAGAAAATAAACAATCTACCAATGCCCAGTCTGCCCCTGACTGTCCAGTTCTGATTACTGTGAAGCCTGGCATCCTGCATAGAGAATTCCTAGGAGGGAGGGAGTGACCTCACCCACCACTAGCAAGAGGTGTGTCACATTGGCCTCTGCCAGGTAAGCCCAGTAAGCCCTGGTGTTGACAGATACATTCTGTGTTTGGGTTGGGAGCAGGATGTTCTCCCTACTTCTAAGAGAGGCCTTCTGTTCAACCCTAACCAGAATTATATGGCATTACAGCCTTTGCTTAAGCAACCAGGAATGGATGACAATAAATTCATGTTCCCTTACTGGTTCCATGTTGCAATTCCTAACAGCCCCGAGGAATTTACCATAGGGGATCCCTTCGACTGTGTGGCAAGGATGGCAGCTGGTGGCATAGGTGTTGAAATGATAAGACCTTGAAGGGGTATAGTCAAAATAAGATCTACTGTAAACACTCAATGGCTGTCTTTTGGTGATCGCCTGTGAATACAAGTGTAAAGTCCCGTGGACACCCGCCTTCTAGGTAAGTCCGCAACCCCCAAACCCCAGCACAAAGGATGCAGACTTACGGGGAGGAAGGCGGATGAACCAGGAACGAGACTGGGTGAGATCGGATAAGCAGGGGTCATACACAAGAGATCAGTCCAGACAAGCGCCAAAGGATGAGATGGAAGAGTAGTCAAAGTCGAGCCAGGGGTCAATCTGGAAGGTCACGGGTACGCAGTACGAGGGAGCAGACAAATCGTAGTCAGAAACAGGCAATGGTCGGTCCAGGCGACAATCACAGGATGGTCAGTACACAGCAAGATCGATAACGGGAAAGTTCAGATACAGAAAAACACACCCAACAGCACGCTATCACAGGCAAGGAGTAAGTGTGGGGAAACACCTTTATCTGATGGGAGCTAACTGGATTGGCTGGGGGGGGGGGGGGGAATGTGGTGATTGGTGCAACTGGGAACCTTGGGCTGATTGCCCTGTTTAAACTCTGAAGTGCATTTTCGCCAAGGACACTCTGGGCTCATTGGCCCACTAACTCAGGGCTCATTGGTCCTTTAACCAAGCCGTCGTAAGACGTCGTAAGACAGCGCGCAAGAGCATGGCTGTCAGAGAGGAGAGGCTGTGACGTGGAGAGGGGGTGTGCAAACTCGGCCCAGCTCGCTCCGACGCCGCCTGACGGAGACGCGGCTGCCAGCGGGGAGGGAGCCTGACAGCCGCCGGAGCCCGCGGCGTCTGCCCGGCGAGAAGGTGGGTTGTCCATGACAACTCCTATATATATATTCTGGGGGGGGGCAGATACATTTTAAATTGTCTATGTATCTGGCGTACCAGTGGATATGCCAAGCAAATGGGTTGTCGAATAAAAAGATATGCCTTCCACCCACCAAAAAGATGAAAACAGGGACCCCATAGAGGCACCCCATTTCTGTAAACCGAATACACCTTAAAATATGAAGTCGTTGTGATTTAGCAAATATCCAGTAGTGAAGCATAGAAAGAGACATCAATCACTGCATCGATTTCAAGGTTGTGGGGTCTGCAAGAATAGAGCACAGTGACATCTATAGTAGCCCAGCTGCCACCCGTTTGCCCTGAGATATTGTGTAATGCTTTTAGCATCGCCATAGAGTTCTTTACATCATCCAGAAGGAGTCTGACAATCAGCTGTTGTTGGGTGTTCACCCATTGTCCCAGTCTTTCTTTCAGACCCCCAGTACCAGCTATAATTGGGTCTGCCCGAGGTGGTATATCCTTATTATGGGTTTTAGAGAGGTGGTGGAACACCAGAATTACAGGGTTGTAGGTTATTGATTTGTTCACCTAGTTTTGGAGTGAAAATACCTAAAGAAATGCCTCCTCGCAAATTAATTTCTTATTGAAAAGTTTTAGCGGGATCCCCACTTACAAGATTTCCTGGTATGCACGTTGTCGATTTGCTTCATTTATGTACTTAGATCTGTCCATAACCACCAATCCACCTTTATCAGAATTTTTTATGACAATGTTGGGGTTATCCTTCAGTTCTTTCACGGCAATTCGTTCACCCCTGGAGAGGTTGTGAAGTTTTGAAATGTTTTTTTTGCTGGCTCTGGTCTGTACTGGATAAAATCTTAAATTTGGGTGTTGGGAAAACTTTTTGGGAAACTTTCCCAGCCCTGTACTGAGTGCCCAGTCCTATAAGTCGATTAAATCGTGATTAGTGGAAGAAGTGTGTAAGAGCCAATTGTTTCTGATATTCATAGGTTTTCCCCCCAACCTTGAAATCGATGCAGTGATTGGTGTACATTGTGCAGGTGGGGGGCATCTTCCTGCTGGAAAAAGTGTTTTTTTTTGGGGGGGGGGGGTCACAGATTTAAAGAAACAGTTCAAATATGTTATTACATCAAAAATATTGAGGCTGTAGGTAGGTGAAAATGACAGCCATTTTGTAGCACCTTAAGGTGGTTTTGAGGAGGGTGGAAGAATGGTTTAGGACAGTGTTTATTTCTGTTTCAGGTTCCTTTCCTGCAGTTGGTAGGTAGGGTTGATTCAGAGGCTTCTACATTAGTTTTTGTTTTTGTGTGTAAGTGCGTTCACTACACATTTTTTGTTGATTATGCGTGCATTCGCATGATTCAGAGCCTCCATCGTGAGTGCTTCGTACTTTCTCCGTTGTTACGTAAGCCTCTTGCTGAAGCGAAAGACTCGTCCTCCAGCATTTTTAAACGTACCTTGCTATGTAATGTTTCAGTGTCCAGTGAGGTCCTACTAGTTCCCTACAAAAAAGACATGTTTTTACCCTTTATACGGAATATATATGCATACGCTGGCTTGTCTGTTGGCTTGTACGCATGCAAGCCTCTCTTTTTTACTGTTTCCCATACCCTGGCCTTGGTATTCCATTACTTATGTATTGCTGTGCCAAGTCTCTTCTGTTCCATGCCATGCCATGTTTGCGATGCATTCTTCTTTTCTTCTATCTAATGCTTGCCTTAATCACTTTCATGGGATTCCCACATGGATATAATGTCACCATCACTATGATTGTAAATTTTATTAAATGAAAGACACTGCAACGTTATTTAATTTTAGTATTTTTTATATATAATGATAATTTTGGATTTTTTTTTATTTGTGTAAAAATTCTTAAAATGTTTTATAAAATGATTTTTTAAAATAAAATATATATTTTTTAAACTAAAAAAAAAATGGCCAGCTCCTCAATATCCCCCACCAGCCCAGGCACAGCAGCTGTCAGCTACTGCAGGCGCTGCTGTGCATCTTCTCTGTGGACTGTGTAGACATGTCACTGGAGAAGTGGTCGAGGGGGTGTACATTTCACCTAGGTTACTACGCAGTGTGAGATGGTAAGTCCAAGATTGATTTGTTTCTCAGCAGTGATATGCTGCTGAGTTGTTGTTTAATCTTGCCGGGCCTGGATTTATATGGAATGGCAAGTAGGTTTGGTAGAGGGACCTGTCATTCCACACCCCCCCCCCGATCCAGTTTGGGTTTTGGATCAGGTGAGCTCTGATCCTAATTAGCCTGGGAAGGTAAAAGCTCTGCAGAGCCTGCAGGTGATTGCTCTCAGCCAGGAATGAACAGCCTGTGGGTGTTTGGAGGAAGCTGCGAACGCAGCCACTGCTGGAGCTAAAAACTCACCCTGCGATATCCAGGCGAAAGCTGTGTTTTGAAAGTGTCAGATAGGTGAGAAGAACCTGTTAGTAAGCGCCCAGCCGGGCTAGGTCTTTTATTTTGATTGTACAAAAAGAAGCACGTTGTTGCTGTATATTTTTGTTTGCTGGACTGTTTATGCCATGAATAAACGCCAAGACCTGCTTTTATAAAATCTAAGTCTGCTTTGAACTGTGTCCAAACACACCATCCCCCGGGAAGATCCCTACAATTGGTGCTGCGGAGCGGGCAAAACGGTTGCTAGGGGCAACGGTGTGGACAGACTTGGCTACAGCTGCTTATGTCCTGGGTGAAAGCTGCAACTACACTCCAAGAACAGTCGGGCAACATGGAGGAGATGCTGAAGCAGTTTATGCAAGTAAGTTTGCAACAACAACAGGCTCAGATAGAGGCCAATAGACGACATGAACAGACCATGGCTGCCCAACAACAACTTATTGAACACCTGATAGCAAAACAAGAGGCGCCTGTGGTTGCTAACCCCCAAACAGTGGTGCGAGCCGCTCCAGAGACTTTTGATGTGAGAAGAGCTGTGCAGCGAGCGCTGCAAAAGATGACTGCTGAGGACGATGTTGAGGCCTTCCTAACTGTGTTTGAGCGTGCGGCTGAGCGAGAGAAGTTACCAGTCGCTGAGTGGGCAGAGGTAATTGCGCCCTATTTAACAGGAGAACCTCAAAAGGCCTACTATGACCTCAGTGAACAAGAGGTTAAGGACTATACTCGGCTAAAAGCGGAGATACTTGCCCGGCTAGGCGTTACTACTGCGGTCCGTGCCAGGAGGGTACGCAACTGGAGCTACAGTTTGGACAAATCAGCGAGGTCCCAGATGTATGACCTGATCCATTTGGCGAGAAAGTGGTTGGAGCCAGACACTTCTACTCCTGCACAGATCCTAGAGAGGGTTGTGATGGATCGCTACCTCCGAGCACTTCCTGCTGACCTGCAACGCTGGGTGGGACAAGGTGACCCTAAGAATGCCAACGAACTTGTCAACCTTGTGGAGAGGTTCCAGGCGACTGAGGACTACCTCCTTGATGTTTCTGCAGCATCTTCACCTCCCCAGAGTGCCAGATCTGTGCCATCAGCTGGTAAGAGACTTCCATCTATTGGGGGAGTGTGGAGGGGTGCTGAGGGAGGAAAAAGGGCTCAAGTGGTGTCTCAGGGGCAAAAGACTGGGGATGGTCCCGGGTGGCTAAGTGGCCCTAAAAAGGACTCCTTGCCAAGGAAACCAGGCTCTATCCAGTGCTGGAGATGCCATGAGACGGGACACGTGTCTGCCCATTGCCCTCTTACCACTGAGCCCATGGAATGTGAGGCTAGTCGGCGTCAGTCGCTATTTGCGGAACCATCTTGTGTTGCAGTTCCTGGACTAGAGACTGAACCGCAAATCTGCAACATTACAATTAATGACTTTCCTGTTAAGGCGTTGCTGGACTCAGGAAGCCTCGTAACCTTGGTGCATGCCAGCCTGGTGGCTGGGGACTTTGAGTGTAAAAAGCATATGAGTGTTGTGTGTATACATGGGGATACAAAAGTGTACCCTATAGTGCTGGTTAAAGTCGGGACTGAACAAGGCACCGTACAATATGAAGTGGGTGTGGTTAAAAATCTCATGCATAATGTAATATTGGGGCGCGATTTTCCATTATTCTGGGCTCTCTGGGGAAAAAGAAAATCCCCCGAAAGGAGTGAGGATACTCCTAAGGTTGTTGCATTACCCACTGTAAATGATAAAAGTGTGCAGGATGAAAATGATTGTTTTCCTTTGCAGGTCCTGGCTGGAGAGGAGGAGGCTCCTCCCACTGAGCAAAATATACCAGACTTAGAGGTGTCTAAAGATAATTTTGGGACTGCACAGTTACAGGACCCCACTCTCAAAAATGCGAGAGAGCAGGTTGCTGTCATGAATGGGGTACCTCAGGAACCAGATGCTGAGAAAAGATTTCCACATTTTTCTGTGACTAATGATCTTTTCTATAGAGTCACTAAGATTAAGGATGAGATTGTGGAACAGCTTCTGGTGCCTAAGCCGTACCGGCGTCAGGTGCTTGACATGGCACATAACCATGTTCTTGGGGGACACTTGGGGACTGACAAAACGCAGGAGAGGGTTCTCCAGAGGTTTTACTGGCCGGCGATATATGGTGATATTAAAAAGTACTGCGAGTCGTGCCCCACATGTCAGCTTAGTGCCCCAGTGTCACATTTTCGCAGTCCTTTGGTTTCGCTCCCTGTTATAGAGGTGCCTTTTGAGCGTATTGCAATGGATTTAGTGGGTCCCATTGTAAAATCAGCTAGAGGACACCAGTATATTTTGGTGGTCATGGATTATGCGACCCGCTATCCTGAGGCTGTGCCCTTAAGAAACACCGCATCTAAAACAATTGCACGTGAGTTGTTTTATATGTTCTCTAGGACTGGAATCCCCAAAGAAATCCTGACTGACCAAGGTACACCCTTTATGTCAAAAGTGATGAAGGAGTTATGCAAACTATTTAAAATCTCACCCATCCGTACCTCTGTATACCACCCCCAGACGGACGGATTGGTGGAGAGATTTAATAAAACCTTGAAACATATGTTGAAGAAAGTGGTGGAAAAAGATGGTCGTGACTGGGATAATTTGTTACCCTACCTCATGTTTGCTATTAGGGAAGTGCCCCAAACGTCCACAGGGTTCTCACCATTCGAGTTGGTCTATGGTCGTCACCCTAGGGGTCTACTGGACATTGCAAAAGAGACATGGGAGAGTGAGTCCACCCCATACAGTGTTATTGAGCATGTAGCACAAATGCAGGACCGTATAGCCACTGTAATGCCCCTAGTAAGGGAACACCTCCAGAGGGCGCAAGAGGCCCAAAGTAAAATTTACAACCGGTCTGCAAGAATCAGGACATTTAACCCAGGCGATAGGGTCCTTATACTAGTTCCCACTGTTGAGAGTAAATTCCTGGCGAAGTGGCAAGGTCCCTATGAAATTGTTGAAAAGGTCAGTGAGGTGAACTACAAGGTGCACCAACCAGGTAGAAGGAAGCCTTTCCAAGTTTACTGCATAAACTTGATTAAGCCCTGGAAAGACAGGGAATCCTTGGGGGCGACAAATACTGTTAATAATTTGTCACAACCAATCCCTCCAGTCAAGGTTGGTGATACCCTATCAGTGTCACAGAAACAGGAGGCTCAGGAATTTTTACAGAAAAACAAAGACAAGTTTACTGACCTTCCAGGGCGTACACACCTCATCTATCATCACGTTGAAACTGAGCCTAGAAGCAGAGTAAACCTCAAGCCCTATAGGATACCGGAAGCACGTAGGGAAGCCGTATCTGCCGAGGTAAAACGTATGCTTGATCTGGGGGTAATTGAGGTGTCACAGAGTGAATGGTCCAGCCCGATTGTATTAATCCCAAAGCCTAATGGAACTTGGAGGTTCTGTAACGATTTCAGAAAGTTGAATGAGATCTCAAAATTCGATGCTTATCCAATGCCCAGGGTAGATGAGTTGATTGAGAAGTTGGGTAATGCCAGGTACATAACCACCCTCGATCTCACAAAGGGCTACTGGCAGATTCCACTTACTGATGATTCTAAAGAGAAAACTGCATTCTCCACCCCTGATGGGCTATTCCAGTATGTAGTGATGCCGTTCGGGTTACATGGAGCACCTGCGACTTTCCAGAGGTTGATGGACTTTATTTTGAGACCACATTGTGATTACTCAGCTGCCTACCTCGATGATGTGGTTATTTTTAGCCCTGATTGGGAAAGTCACCTCTGTAAGGTACAGGCCGTATTGGATACCATAAGTGATGCAGGGTTGACCATAAATGCCGAGAAGTGTGCAATAGCCCTAGAAGAGGCCAAGTATCTGGGCTACATTATTGGAAGAGGGTTGATTAAGCCACAGCTAAATAAAATTGAGGCAATACAGAATTGGCCTAAACCCCTGACAAAGAAACAGGTCAGAGCTTTCCTTGGTATTACGGGCTAGACCATAGATTTGTGCCGAACTTTGCCTCAGTTGCTGCTCCACTAACTGACTTGACAAAGGGCGGAAAGAGAGCAATGATCACGTGGACTCCAGAGGCCGAGAAGGCTTTTCAAAGCCTTAAGTCTGCCTTGTGCCAACAACCTGTGTTAGTTACCCACGATTTCAGGCGAGAATTTCTGGTCCAGACAGATGCTTCTAACACAGGCTTAGGTGCAGTACTCTCACAAGTAGTAAATGGTGAGGAGCATCCGGTGATGTACTTGAGTAGGAAGCTAACCCCGGCCGAGAAAAATTATGCCATTGTGGAGCGAGAATGTTTGGCAGTGAAGTGGGCCCTCGAATCCCTAAAATATTACTTGCTAGGCAGGAAATTCAAGTTAGTGACAGACCATGCCCCCCTAACATGGATGAAGTTAAACAAGGAGAGAAACGCAAGAGTGACTAGATGGTTTCTGTCCCTACAAAACTTTAATTTCACTGTGGAACACAGGCCAGGGAAATTACAGGCAAATGCTGACGCATTGTCGAGGGTACATTGTCTGTGGGGACAAAATGCTCAGCCCTCCGGTCTGAAAAAGAGGGGGGGGATATGTAGACATGTCACTGGAGAAGTGGTCGAGGGGGTGTACATTTCACCTAGGTTACTACGCAGTGTGAGATGGTAAGTCCAGGATTGATTTGTTTCTCAGCAGTGATATGCTGCTGAGTTGTTGTTTAATCTTGCCGGGCCTGGATTTATATGGAATGGCAAGTAGGTTTGGTAGAGGGACCTGTCATTCCACACCCCCCCGATCCAGTTTGGGTTTTAGATCAGGTGAGCTCTGATCCTAATTAGCCTGGGAAGGTAAAAGCTCTGCAGAGCCTGCAGGTGATTGCTCTCAGCCAGGAATGAACAGCCTGTGGGTGTTTGGAGGAAGCTGCGAACGCAGCCACTGCTGGAGCTAAAAACTCACCCTGCGATATCCAGGCGAAAGCTGTGTTTTGAAAGTGTCAGATAGGTGAGAAGAACCTGTTAGTAAGCGCCCAGCCGGGCTAGGTCTTTTATTTTGATTGTACAAAAAGAAGCACGTTGTTGCTGTATATTTTTGTTTGCTGGACTGTTTATGCCATGAATAAACGCCAAGACCTGCTTTTATAAATTCTAAGTCTGCTTTGAACACCATCCCCCGGGAAGATCCCTACAACTGTAAAAGAAAAAAATCAAACAATTAGTGTCTAGCCTTGGCTTCCTGACAACTAGAGATGAGCGAACTTCTTGAAAGTTCGATTGGGGCGATTCGGCGAATTTCCCCAAGAAATTCGGGTTCGCCTGAATCGAACTTTCACGAATCGCTCATCTGAAAGCGCTCATCTGAATTCATCTGAATTCCGGTTCGTCCGAACCGGTTCGCTCATCCCTACTGACAACCTGTTCAAGAAGGCATGTTAGTAAATAGTCACTTGTCCTAAGACTTATTAGACTGGTGGTGAATTCTTGGTTAGGGACCCACCCTTCTCATTGGGACCTGCCCTTCTTCTACCACCACTGCCACACAGCCTTCTGCTACCACCACTGCCACACAGCCTGCTCCAGCCACTGCCAGGTGACCAGCTTCTGCCGTTGCAAGCCAGCTTGCTTCCACCACTGCCAGATGGCCAGCTTTTACCACTGCCAGCCTACTTCTGCCACTGCAAGACATGTCACAGCCAAGGATACCATCAACTCATGCAAAGAGACGAATGCTTTGGCTGAAGCCCAAGGGGTTAGATTTCACCAGTCGCAAACTAGACAACGTGAAGTGTTAAAATAACAATTTAAGGGAAAGTCCACTTGTGTACTAATTATTCTAGTCAGGTCCCTGTAGGTGTGTGCCTGCTAGACTGGTGTTGTGGCCTAGATTTATGTCGCTGGTGACCTGATCGAGAGCATGTTGATCTTGATCTTGTTTGATCATGGCCCTCCCTGTGTGTTTGGTGAGATGACACATTTCAATGTTGTGACTGCCTTCTTGATGTTGCAGGGGACCTCCACAACCAACAATGTCCTACTGTGCAGAGGAGGCTGTAAAGGAGATCAGTAAATTGTTGTTTAAAGGCATGCACTTATATAATAAGAATAGACCTACAATGTATTGCATGACACTACTTCCCCCCCCTCCCAAAACAAGCAGGTAGGTTGTAGTTCACCTATTCCTGGTCACAAAAAGCAGTACTTAGATAAGTATCTATGTAGGAAATACATCATTAGCAAACACATCTTATGTACTTAGAGTAGGCCTACAGCGAATGGCAGGACACTACTTACCCCCCAAAAATAAGCAGGTAGGTTGTAGTTCACTGAATCCTGGTCACAATTAGCAGTGCTTAGGTAGGTGTCTATGTAGCAAACACACCTCCTTATGTACTAAGAATAGGCATATATTGAAAAGCAGCCTAATACCTACATATTCAAAAGCTTCCTGTTGCTTCCAAGCTAAAGCAGAACTAAGACTCAGCTGAAAAGTGGGTGCATGCCTGCAAATGGTCTGTTTCTATATGCGAACACACACGTACATGCAAGCGCATATTCACACCCCGCTGCTTGTTTGTCATACGCCACTTCTGTTTTCCGCATGGGCGTCAGCTACGTCAGCTGGAAACATGACTCCAACTATATACACCCCAGCACAAGAGGAGCTAATTATCAAGGTAAGTGACTCATTCATGTCATGACCCACAAATCAGTGAAGGGGGATATAGAGGGACTTCAACCAAAAACCACCTGTACATAGTAGGACAATAAAAGGCAATTTCATTATCCAAAAACCATGACAAAATATGCGGGTATGGCTTTTTGGTGCATAAAATGGCCCATTGACATCAGGCTGCTAAATCAACGCCCCCCCCCCACCCAACACAGTAGAGAATGAAAGGAAATGGTTTCCTCTCTTAACCTAACAAGGAGTACACCCAACCGTTTTACATGGTTACTTTAAAGTGTAACAAAACCCAGCATGGGCAGCCCTGGAATATACAAGTTTTCAGGGCTGCCCTTTTCAGGGCTGGTCTCCCCAGGCTCCTACACTCACCAGCTTTCTGGCTCCTTCACCTATGTAAACATTGGGTCATGGCAATCCCGCATCTTCAGGCAGTGCATGCACTCCCATCACCAGGCATTCCCGGAGAAAGCAGGAGCAAGCACATTGCAGGGGATGTGCCCGCTTGTGCTCCTATTGGCGAGGCTCAAGCTATAAATGGAGTCATTTGGCTCACACAGCTGCATGGAAGGCAGATGTGTCCCCCGGAGAACACAGAGTCAGGTGAACTACTAGTAAACATGAGGTGACTGGTGAGACCGGTAGTTTCACACAGCAGGGCATCCTGGTCTAGGTTGCCCCGGGGCAGGCCAGCATAAGGCCCTAGAGTCTTGGAGATTCAAGGGCAAGCTGTATAGAGTTTGGATCCACTTTAGAGACACATCAAAATATGTCAAATCTAAAAATTATTTGCACCAATTTAGTTGAGAATTTACAAGAAAACAATGTGATCACACATAAAAACTCATTTATCCTGTTCCATTATTAGGGGAGGAGAGTTGAGACTTGTCTCCTGGGCCTTGGGCTGGCGTTCTGGAGGTAGGGGCCCATGCTCTAGCTAGGCAACTCTGATTGCAAGGCTTCCTGCCCTGGACCATGCCGCCCCTGCTGTTTCAATGTGGGGGGGGGGGGGCAGTTTTAGGGCCCAGCTAAGCATCATAAGAAATGTCCTGTGCTACTGTCGGTTCATGTGCAGTACAGCAATGATTTCAGCCTGCATGTGCCTGGCCAGTCAGCCCAGCATGGACCAGTGCCCTTGGAGTTGAGTTTCTATGGTGCCTTTTTTGTTGTGTGAAGTGGCGGCAAAGTGTGGGGGGATGTGCACATCATTGCAGAGAAAGGCCAGGCCAGGCAGCAGCAGAAGAACAAACACCTGAAGCAGGTAATACATTTATATCTTTTTGGCCAATAGCATTGTGATTTTCATAGGATATAGGATGACTACACCCTGCAGTGTACCTGTGTGATAGTAGAGCTGATTCAGCACTGTGAGAATTTAAAATTTTGCACAGCTAAAATCGGTGCTGAGTTGCACCGAGGAAAAAAAATCATTATACATTTTTTATTCTAACAAAAATATATGAGAAAGAAAATTCTCACATTGCCTTATTGTCTCAGAAAAACAAGGCAGCATCTCTGTCATGCTGCACACACACACTGAATCAACAGCTGTTATCGGAGAGGAATGCTGTGTGAGGAAGCTATGTATCTCTATCAGTCGACAGCCAAACAGAATTAAAACAGTTGTTTTCAGTATTGAAAAGCAGGGCTGTGGAGTCAGCAAGCCAAAGTCCAACTCTTGCTTACACTATTTTATCAGGCTCCAACTTTGACTTCTTAATAAGTAGTCAATAGCTTGCAAAAAAGAGGATAAACTATTATGGACCTCACATAATGGACCTCATCCAACCTAATTCTCTTAACAGAGGAGGACTGGTCATGGGGAGCTCAGGAAACATTTTTTGGTTGAGTGTAATGCTTTGGGGCTGAATGACCTGACAGAGGTGTGCTTTTTTCCAGATGCTTTTCTGGCAGGGGGGACTGGCCATAAGGAGCACAGGGGGAAAGTGCCAATGGGCCAAGCTGCTTTTGGGCTGGCATGCCCAGACCCTGTACCAGAATTTACTCAGTCCCATTCGAACAACCCCCTCAGGTCCATGTCTTCCCCCCCCCCCATTGTTTTCCCCAGGCAAAACGTCCAACCCACCCTTTAACTCCGCAATGCTTTTAGTCCCAGCATAATGGGTGTGGGGACCATACTCAATCCTGACACATTATTGTCCCTAAAATATTAAAAATGTTGGTACCACCTCTTTGAGTGCGCCCATTTCCACTCCTGCCAATGATCTGCCCTGCAGTTCTGTATCTTTTAGCATTTAGCATACTTTAGTATTTAGCATACTTATTGACCATTTAGCATTTAGCATACTTATTGACCAGGTTGATTTTTGACACCAGTTCGCCCCCATCTCTTTATATAGCTTATAGATATGACATATATTTAACATACTGTTCTTCTCTGCAAAAGATTGCTTTATTGCATCAGCATTTCCCAAACTCACCAGGCTACAGTGTTATTGAATAATAAAATACCTCAAATTGCCCATTTAGGAAGGCTACTTCTTTATACCAGCTGATACAAACTGTACTTAGACAACTTGAGTTTTTTTTCTTAATCGATAACAATGTGCCCTGGTGGGTTCTGTAAATGCCGCATTTTTCGCACTATAAGACGCACTTATTTTCCCCCAAAAGAGGGGGGAAAATGTCAGTGCATCTTATCGGGCAAATGCTGGAAAATAATAAGTAAAAAGGAAAAAGTTAACTCACCTCTCCATCGTTCGCGCTGTCCCGGAAGCGGCGGAGGCAGCGGCACCAGCACACACAGACACCGGCCTGTTACAGTGGCGCTCGAGCATCGGCCACGCCCACCACTATACCAAGGCCGGGTGTTCACTCTGTGTGCCGGCGCCGCAGAGAGCGAGGAAGCGTTGGAGGCAGCTGTATCTGCTGCCTCCTCTGCAGCGCCTGTACGTGCACTTCCTCTCTGACACACGGCTTTATGCAGCGGTGGACATGGTCGACACTCCAGCGTCGGCCACGCACACCGCTGTATAGTCCGGGTGTCTCTATCTGCTGGGGCCGTGGAGAAGTAACAGGGACAGTGCGAAGGGCGATACCTCTGCCGCTCGCACTGTCCCTGTCACTTCTCCACGGCCCCAGCAGACAGACACCTGGACTATACAGCGGTGGGCGTGGTCGATGCTCGAGCCTCGGCCATGCCCGCCGCTGTGTGTGTCTGTGTGTGAAGACGGCGGGGACAGCGGGAAGGATTTAAAGGTGAATTTAATTTATTTTTTAACTATTGCCTATAAGGGGAATGAAAGGGGGGGTTGCCACACTACCTATACGGAGAATGGAAGAGGGGGATGCCACACTACCTATAGGGGGAATGGAAGGATGGAAGGGGGGATGCCACACTACCTTTACAGGGAATGGAAGGGGGGGATGCCACACTACCTAAATGGGGAATGGGAGGGGGAAATGCCACACTACCTATAGGGGAATGCCACACTGCCTATATGGTAATAGGAGGGGGCATGCCACACTGCCTATATGGCAATGGGAGGGGGGAATGACGCACTGCCTATATGGGAATGGGGGGATGCCGCACTGCCTATATGGGGAATGGGATGGGGGTATTGCCACACTGCCTATATGGGGAATGGGATGGGGGGTATTTCCACACTGCCTATATGGGGAATGGGAGGGGGGAATGACGCACTACCTATACGGGAATTGGGGGATGCCACACTGCCTATGTGGGAATGGGTAGGGATGCGACACTGCCTATATGGGAATGAGTAGGGATGCCACGCTGCCTATATGGGAATGGGAGGGGGCAATGCCACACTGCCTACAGGGAATGGGAGGGGGGAATGCCACACTGCCTATGGGGAGTAGGAAGGGGGGAATGCCACACTGCCTATGGGAGGGGGGCATCCCACACTGCCTATGGGGATGGGGGAACACCACACTGTCTGTAATTGGGTGTTTTAGCACAACATTTGGCTTAGAATATTTTTTTTTTCTAGTTTTCCTTCCCCAAATCCTAGGTGCATCTTATGGGCAGGTGCGTCTTATATGGCAAAAATACGGTAACATTTATTGATGCGTAAAAGCAGGCGTCTGCATGAGTAAACCGTGAAGAACAGTATGTTAAGTGTATGTGATATTTATAAGCTAAATTAGATTTAGGCCCTGATTTATCAAGCACTTCTGCCAGACAATGCCACATCACTGCAAATAAGTGTAATGCAAAATATAATTTATAGTTTTTTTTTACATCGGCAAATATATACTGCAAGAAACACATTTACTAAAACATTAGTGGTGCAGCAACATGGGGAAAAAAATATAAAATAGAATTAGCATCACTCTTTTTCTGCGCTGATATAGCATTGTCTGGCAGAAGTGCTTCATAAATAAGACCCTTAAGTTCCCCATTAAGTGCGGTCCATAAATGGTTATCCTTTTTTTTGTTGCAAACAGTAAATGTAAGTACGCATGCTAGTGGAGGAACATCTCCCAACACAGGATGAATTATTACAAACAAGCTGCAATACAATTTTCTTTATAGCGGACCTGACCAGACCCAATAGTAAAAATATGGTGTGCAAGTGGACACCTCCAAAACCAATAGTGAATACACAATGGATGCCTGCTGTGCAGGTTTGGAAGAGGCTTCTATCACAAGCAGTGTGCAGAATCCCCCCAATCCCTCTATAATAGGCACTGTGGCATGAACCTCTCAATCTTCTATAACAAGCAGGGTGGCAGAATTCCCTATAACAAGCAGTGTGGCAAAATTGTGAAAGTTCCAGTCCCTCTGGCACTGCCATGAAAGTCCCAGTCCCCCTGGGCTCTGCCAGCAAGGTTCTGGTCCTTCTGGGCACCAAGTCCACTATTCTAACCACTGTGCAATTTTAATACAGAACAAATGGCCGCACCAACAACAATTAATCAAATAAGTGTGCAGGCTTGGGTAACTGAATCACACATATATACAACAACGAGGCTTCCACACAGCCCCCAACCTCAAGACACAATCTGCACCACTCCGTTTAAATGATAACAAGGATCACTTTTATTAATTCATCTAGACACTACACAGGTTAAAATACATTAAAAACTGATTGAATGAACATTCCACTAGAGGGCGCTGGTGGTAATGCACAATTAACTAGGTCAGATATAAAGCATATGTCCCTATGAAAACCGAATGGATCCTAGTGCTCCAAGCAAAAAGTGCTATGTGCTATATATACAATTATCAGACAACTCTAATGATACTATAAGTGCTGAAGTGACCAAGTGCAAGAAAATTTAAGCAGTGTAAATTACCATACCAGGGGACACAGCAGGTTAACAAGAGAGACAATTAACCATAAATCTTACATATGTCAGCCGTCACCACACCCCTCCTCCAGCCACTTTGCAATTTGCTTGTTTACTAGTGTGTGTCTGCTGAATTGGTGAGGTTCTCCCCTGGGCTCTAAAGCTGCCATGTTTTCCATTACCTGGCTTTAATTATGCTATTTTGTTTCCTATAAATTCCTATAAAGTGCCTGGCCCCACCCCCGTGTTGGACCATTGCTTTGTCTACTAGTATTCTAGCTGTGCCCTTCAACCCTCTGTATGCCTTTCTTGTCCAAGGGCCTTCTTGAATACTGTTATCAGGCTTGCGCCCTCTTGTCCTTGCTGGGGCCACAGCCCTTTATTGCATGTGTCATTGTTTGTGCTATTGTCTGTGCAGTGTCTGTCCTGGGCGCACAGCCTTCCTGTTGTGTCTGCTCCCGGGCCCATGGCCCTCCATTGTCGGTGTTGTGTCTGTGCTAGGCCCACAGCCCTCTATTGTCTGTGCTGTGTCTGCATCCAGACTCAAAGCCCCCCTTTGTCCATGCTGTCTTTCTGCTGGGCCCACAGCTCTCCAGTGTCTGTGGTGTCTACATATGGGCCCATGGCTTTCATCATCTGTTTCTCACTGTCTAAGACCCAGGCTCTCCATTGTCTCTACCAGGGCCCAGATCTATTTGTCTGCTCTGGGGTCAAGTCTTCCATTCTATGAGTACCAAAGGACCCCCTGAGGCCTGTGTACTCTCCATCCTTAGATGCACTGCTTAAGAACTGTGTTGGTCCATAGATTACCTGACCTCCCATGCACCTAGGTGGTCGGCGGCTTGCCTCTATGGTTGCACAGTCAGGTTGTAAAACGTCCATCGTCCTTCATACTAGTTACTAGTTCCGTACTTACTCTGTTCAGTCCCCTACCCATGTCCAGACTCCCGCACTGGGGAAGCCTCAGGCTTCTTTTGATGCCCAACGACTTAGTTAGCCTGGGTGTGACACTGTATATTTGCATCATGGAATCGCATTTAGAATTCAGGAAGCTCCCTCTAATTGTAAATGCTTCCCTTATGAATCTGAGTAGCGCGACCACTTACAGCCACCAGCATGGCATTTATATGTTTCTATATGCTCCTGTATGTCCTGCTTTCTGCTAAGCCTAAGTGACAACTTTACAAAAGTTGCTGTTTAACTTGCTGTTTAAACTGGATCTCTCATGCAGTCTTTAAAGTACATCCCAAATACCTTTAACTGTATTCTCTCTGTGTATGTGAATAAGTTGATCATCTTCTACTAGTATGCTTCTGATGGCCCATGCCTGTCTGTCTTTCCTGTTCCAGTCCTGATAATTATTCTGTGGCCTCTCTGTAGTGATAACCGCCCACAAGTCATAATAGCATTATAGCATTTCTACTTTAAACTTCCATAGCTAATAATTGTCATTGTTCAGCTTGGCCACTGATAGTTTAAGCTCCGAGCTGCTGGCCATTCTACCTCCTTTATATATAAGAACAGTATTACTTGTATACAGGGGATGTTTTTGGAAAGCTTCTTTATGTCAATCTCTGCACCAACCAAACATTCTCCTGCTGCTGGGTAGAGCTGAGTCAAATCCAGATAGACATTAGTGGTATAACAGGAACCGGCTTTACTGGAACATGAATGCTGTAAGAGAATGTCACC
This sequence comes from Gastrophryne carolinensis, assembly GCA_027917425.1. NCBI lineage: Eukaryota > Metazoa > Chordata > Amphibia > Anura > Microhylidae > Gastrophryne > Gastrophryne carolinensis. Next base: position 99,544,063 of record CM051235.1, on the reverse strand, counting down.
TTAACATGTCGGCTAACTCAGACAAGAAAAATAAATCAGAGCATCAAACACATCAGAAAAATATAGAAATTACAGTTAAGCATTAGTAACAGTGCCAACTAGGATCATAACTATAAACTGCAGTCAATCTGGCAAAAGCGGGAAGCCCATTTCAGTAAAATCAGGTGAGGGTGCCTGGCTGATCTGCTGAAAGTTTGTCTCATGCTTTCCAGCCATCCCCAAACTCAAATGGAGGCTGAAGGGTTAAAGCCACATGGCACCCAACCCCAGGATCCTACGTTTTATTTGGGGGTGAGGAAATCATAAGGCTGCAGGGCCGGTGCATATATTGTGGGGGGGGGGGGGGGGGGCAGGCAGCATATGGCTGCCCAATGTTTCATTTTTTGAGTGTGGGTGATATATGGCTGCTACATCTGCAGCTGCTTTCTTTGGGAGGGGGGCACCAATCTACAGTCTTGCACAGGATGCCTTTCAATCTAAGGCTTCTAGCACTTTTAAGGAAAGAAAGAATAAAGTTTTCATGTGAAAATAATTTACCCCTGTTGGTAACAGCGCTGTGTACTCATGGGATACATGTCCCCTGGTTGAGAAACAGTGTTCTAGAGAAAGATTTGAGTTATCACTTACGGCTGAGATATATCTTGGGATATTAGCAGGGCCGTATTTGCCGCAAGGCAATTCTAGGCCTGTGCCTAGGGCAGAAACATTGGAAAGGGGGCGGATCTTCAGGGTTGCAGAACAAAAAAAATAAATACATTTTTTTTTTTGACATCCTACGACCGTGGGGCTCCCGCACGCGTGCCCGACAAGTGCGCGGGCCAGCACGGTCGCCGATTCAAGGCCAATCCCCCCCCCCCCCCCCGCCCCCGCTGATCAGCTTTTTTTTTAAATAGAAGTTCCTGGCGGGCATCGCGCGTGTCTCCGGCCAGCGCGCGTGCCCGGTGATCACGCTCTTCACTCGCGGGACTAGAGAGAGGCCATCAAGCTCCGCCCACCTGCTGATTCACACTCGTGACCAGGCTGATCCAGACTCGTGATTGCAGCAGAGACCCGAGGACCGCGGAGGAAAAGGTAAGGAGGGAATATAAATAGTTTAATATTTAAAAAAAAATGCATTATAGATGATGATTTTGTCATTTTGTCATGATAGTGTGTGTGTGTGTGTGTGTGCACGTACAGAAACATTTTTTTCCAGTTTGGCCATGGGGCTCCCACTTGCATGCCCGCGTGGCCAGCTGGCGTCCTTCCCCAGGGGCATCCCGCATGGGCGCCGAACAAAATCCTCAGTGCCACCCCCCATCATCTCTGATTTGGTAGCGGGCACCATCCATGACTGCAGAAACCAGGGGTGGCGCTGCTGGTGGAGGAGTTTGATCGGCGCCCGTGCGGGATGCCCCTGGGGAAGGATGCCAGCTGGCCGGATTTACTTGTTGGTCGCGGGGCATGCGCATGGGAGCCCCACGGCCAAACTGGGGAGGCGGTCATCCATGACTGCAGAAACCAAGAAAACATATTCTTGGTGTGCCACACACCCCGCTTCACTTCTTAAATATTCATTACTTCATGGGTTAATCACCTGCAGGTGACGTAGTGCAGAGAGGAAGTCTTGTAACGAGCCCCACCTTCCGGCCTATATATACCTGGTACCTCCCTTCAATCACCAGTATTTTTCTCTCTGCGTGACAAGCAGAGGTTGGAAGTTTCCTGCTTACAGGTAGGTCGGGGCTTACCCCGCCACCCCCCTTTTGGTCTATTTCTGCCCGGTTTGAGTTGTATACCTCTATGGTGGATAGGAAGCCTCCCAGCTTAGGCTGCTCACCGGGTAATTGGTAGATGGCACAATTGGTGCCTAGGAGCTTATCTCCCCCGCTCATCCCCCTCTTGTGGGGGCAATGCGGCAGTCCGGCATGGTGATCCGGAAATGGGATGCCCCTGTCCCGAGGGTCCCCGTAGCCCTTTCTCCCCCGCTCCGGTCCTTTCTCCCTTCACTTGGGGGGGGGGGGGGGGGGGTGTATGAGGGTGTGCTTTAGTAGGTGTGTTTCACTTGTATCACTGCATGTTAACATATGTGTCATGTTTATGCATTTACTGTAGCATGTGTATATTTTTGGGTCTGCTTTAAGGGCAGGCTGCGCTGGGTAAAGGCTGGCCACTTCTCTTGCAGATTGTTGCTTTGTGGCCCCTCTCCCCTCCCTCCCTCTCCCCTCTCCTCGCCTGGCATTCATGTTTGCATTGTACACCACCATGCGGTTTTTACCCTCCCCCCTCCGCCGCCTGAGCGCACGTGTTGTGGCCCAGCTGTAAGTGATTCCAGCTGATCGGCGTAGGGGGGGGGGGGGGGGCGGGCCCGCTGACGCGCGGCGCCGACGTCTGCGGCGGGCCCAGCGTTTTGCTTCCTTCAATGCAGGAAATCGCATGGGCGCACGGCCGCACTTTGTCTTCTGTGCTGGCTGCTGGCTGCAGTCTTGTTCCGGCTGCTGCCTTTGCTGTCCAGGCAAGCGGCCCCTCCCGTTGGGGCCATTAAATGGGGAATGAGGGGGCGTGATTTAAGGGCACTTTGGTGCCATGCTTATGTTTGTTTATACACATGTGAGGATCTGATGGTTTTTCCTTGCAGATCCTGGGATCCCTGCTTATGGTGGCCCTCTGGCTCTATGTGCCTGGCTAATTATTGGGATATCTTTGTGAATGTAGATATACATAGACTATATATAAATATATATATATATATATATATATATATAGTTCTTTAAAGGGGACCTTAACTTAACTTAAAAAAAAAAAAAAAAAAAAATTTAAAAAAAAAAAAAAAAAATCCTCCCTTCCGGGACATTACTAATAAAGGGGCATCCCGGGTTGGCTTATGCCTTAAAAGTCCCAGTATTGCGAATACCATAAATCACCACATTGAGGCTTCCGTATTTTCCGGAAACGGTTCTGTGAGCCGTTTGGGGGGTGCGTAGGTTATAGGGTTCCACTCCCAGCTGATGATGTCTTATTTGCATCCCTTGTGCAAACAGACTGTTGCGCGCCTGTCCGTTGCTTCGGCTGCAGGGCCATCGCATCATTCATCTTCTCCTACCTCTCCCTCCCTATTTCCGGACCCCGCATGACACTGTCAAAAGTGGGGATTCGCATTCCGAGGTGGCAGTACAGCCCAGCCCCCGGAAAGTAATGCCCGTTAAAGCAGCGTTTAAGGCCGCTGCAAAACGAAGGCACCTGACTCCGGTACCTTCGGCTCCACAGGGCCAGTTTTTGTGTGCCTGTGGAATGGTCCGATGGATCCCCAGACGAGGATGAATTCCAGTCTGAGTCAGATGAGCCGACAGGTCAGCTTGTGGCTGATGAGATTGGCGATTGGTCAGAGGGGGTTGTTTTGGACACCCCCTCTATTCTGGCTCAAATGTTTAAAATTTTGAGTTTAGATACGCCTGAGGCGGCTGCCCCGCCAAGGGGTCGGTTGTTTAAAGAGCCTCAGCCGCGTTTGGTTTTTTCCCCAGACTACACCTCTTTGAGAGGGTGGTTCTTAAGGAATGGGAACATTCCACGCGGTTATCTGGAATTTCTTCCAGTTGGCCATTGTGCTAATGATTTGTTGACTATAGGAGCACAAGGGGGCATATGCTAATTGCATTTATTGAGGCCTACGGCCACACCTCCCTGAATGCGCCCGATCTCGTCTGATCTTGGAGGCTAAGCAGTGTCGGGCCTGGTCAGTACTTGGATGGGAGACCGCCTGGGGTTACCCCTGTATTAGGGCTCTCCAGCTCGGCTATGGTACAATCTGCTGAGACCACTGTCCCCAAAGATGGGGAAGATCGTCTGATTGACCAATTACGCTCGACATGATTTTAATTCAAGGGCTATAGGAGGATCTTAATCCCGCTTGCAAACAGTTCACTGCGCTTAAGCAGTGTGAATCTTTTGTGGCTTATGTCCGGGCTGCTCAGGACGATGCGCTGACTATGAGTAGCAGGGCGGCATCTATGCTGGTGGCTATTTCGCAGGTCAGTATGGCTGCGTCAGTGGTCAGCGGACACGGCTTCCAAAAAGGGGGGCTCACAGCTCTCCCCTTTTTGGGGTTGCGTCTGTTCGAGGAGAAGATTGATTCTGTCGCAAAGGGTGGTAAGATGCCACAACACAAGAGGCCCCGTGGTCCCTTCAGGGGAACAAGTTCCGGTAGGCCTTCTTTTCGAGGATTCAGAGCGGGCAGGGGTGCGTCCTTTCCCGCTACATGTGGCGCAGGTTGGACTCGGGAGGGGCCGTGGCCGGCCCACTCAGTCCTGGGGCACCAAGCCCAAAAACCTGCTGATAAGCTCACTCAGCAATGAGGGGCTGCCCTCACCCGTGCGGGTGGGGGGACTATTGCGACACTTCTACCATTGGAACCAAGTGGTTCCAGGCAGATGGATCCAGGAGGTAGTGTCGCCCGGTTTCGACCGGAAATTCGAGTCTCACCCTCCTTCACGGTCCGTTCATGGGTCGGTTCATCCTGGCCTGAACTCTCATCAAGACAGAGTGTGTCTTTCTTTTGCCAAATTCACATGAGAACGCTTCAGCTATTTCTGTTAGCGTGTTAGGATCAGCAACCACTGTCGCTGGTTCAGTCCTTCCAGTTGTCCTCCCGTGTACGGCAGTCCCTCCTGTGGTGCTTGGTCCCGACCAATCTTGTGTAGGGCAGGCTTTTCCTGACCCCCCTTTGGAAAATTGTCACCACGGACGCCAGTCTGTCGGGATGGGGCAGATTCTGGAAGGAGCTGCGGTCTCAGGGGCAGTGGAGTGCTTAAAGGCCCCACTGTCCCATCAAGATTCTGAATCTGAGAACCATCCGTCAGGTGCTGGCTCTCCTGACTCAGTACGTGCTGGGCCTTTTGGTCCAGATGTGTTCAGACAATCGATCAGCGGTTGCTTATGTTGGTCTTCAGGGTAGGACGCGCAGTCTGAGTGCTCTCAGAGTGGTGTCCCTGATCCGGACATGGGCAGTGTCCATGTTCCCTGTCTCTCGGCGGTTCACATTCCAGAGGTGATGAAACAGGTAGTGGGCCGGTTGAGCAAGGGCTCTCCCCGCCTGGAAGAATAGGTTCTCCATCCTCGGGTGGTTCGCCTACTGTGTCTCCAATGGGAGTCCCCGGAGGTGGACCTGTTGGCCCCTCATCACTATCACAGGTTCCCGCTATACCTGTTTCCTCCGATGCCCATGCTGGGCAGGGTTCTTCAGAAGTTGGCTCTGGAAAGGGTGTACGCCGTTCTCGTGGCCCCAAGGTGGCCAAGACGAGTGAGGTTCACAGACATCATTCGGCTGGCAGTGGACCAGTTCGTTCTGCCTATTCGGCCCGATCCGCTCACTCAGGGTCAATTGTGTTACCCCATTTTACCAGCGCTGGGTTTGATGGCCTGGCTGCTGAAACCTCCATCCTGAAGGAGGAGGGTCTTTCTGATTCAGTCATTTAAGACTCTGATCAGTGCCCGGAAGAGGTCTTCTTCCATCACCTACTATAGGACTTGGAAAGCCTATATCGCTTGGTGTGAGATGAGATTTTTCCTTGTAGGGTCTTTTTCGCTCTCCAGGTTTTACAATCAGGGCTGGACTCCAGATAAGTATCCGGGTCGAGCATACAGCACAACATGCAGGGACGTGCATTGCTGGGCGGGCTCCTTTAGATCTGCCCTGGATGGTTACCAGGCAGACCAGCGGATTACATCTAAGCGGAGAGAGCGGACCCCAAGCCTGTGTTTCTGCTTCCCTTATCATTGAGGGATAGGGAACCTCGCAGCATAGCGCAGACGCCATTCCTTCATAATTGGCGAACGGAGCACTAACTAACTTAGGATATCTAAACCTGTCCATCCAGCATCAATTTTGGGATTGTGCACCTGGACATGAGGCTTTTGGTGATAATCTAACGGGCCTGGATGGGCTGATCAAGTGCCCTTAAGTGCGGTTTGGTACTGAAGAAGCCCCCTAGTGGGGGTGGAACTAGTTTTACCGCTTATTACATGATATTACTCACCGCTATGATTTGGGAAAGTGAATCATTGAGCAAGTTTTTTATTGTCTGTAAGGTACAATATGTCCAATTGTATTAGTAATAACCTGCGCATTGGCAAGTAAGACAGTTGACAACTGTTAAAAAAAAAAAAAAAAAAAAAAAAAGATTTTTTTGTAGTACAATGATGATTACATTTGCATTGGGGAATTCATTGGTTGTATTTTAACTAAAATAAATTAATGTACTTGATTCTTATAAAGGTGTGATAGTCAATTTTACTTCAGGCGTGGTCACACTTTGAGTTCCCACAAACATTGGGTCGGTTCATACCCAGAAATACCTCTGGTATACTCCAGCTAAGTACGTTGAAAGGGCAGGTTTTCTGCCTTATCTATCTTTTTCTTTTCAGAAGCGTGTTGCGCTTAAGTCTTTAGTTAAAACTTTTTTCCAGGGGGTTACGCATGTGCGGCCTCCCAGGAAACCATTACTCCCGGTTTGGGATTTGAATTTGGTTCTTTCTGCTCTTCAGGCTCCTCCCTTTGAGCCTTCGCAAGATATTGCTTTGTCTACCCTGACTCAGAAGATGGTCTTCTTGGTAGCGATCACTTCGGTCCGGCGTGTCTCGGAATTGGCGGCCTTGTCTATCCAGGCGCCTTACTTCGAGAGGCATCAGGATAAAGTGGTTTTTCGGTTCAAGCCAGACTTTCTTCCTAAGGTTTCGGCTTTTCATTTGAACCAAGATATTGTTCTTCCCTCCTTGTGTCCTAATCCTAAGAATGACAAAGAGAGGGTTCTGCATTGTTTGAATGTAGTACGCTGTGTTAAGTACTACTTGGTTATCACGTCTCCTTTTCGTAAGACGGATTCCTTTTTTGTTATGCCCCATGGGCCTAAGAAGGGTTTGGCACCAGCCAAATCTGCCATTAGCTAATGGATACGTCAGGCCGTTACTGCGGCCTATTCTGCTATGGGGAAAGTTCCCCCTTTTCGTATCACTGCTCATTCTACTCGCGCCATTGGGGCGTCTTGGGCTTTTCAGCACCAAGCTTCTGTTGAACAGGTTTGTAGGGCCGCCACTTGGTCTTCTGTTCACTCTTTTTCTAAGTTTTACAAAGTTGATGTGCGGGCCTCAGCGAATGCTGGTTTTGGCCGCATAGTTCTGCAGACTGCAGTCATTTCAGTTATGCTTCACCTGGCCTTGGGATGCCCTTCCCTTGTGGACACTGCTTTTGGATGTCCCATGAAGTAATGAATATTTAAGAAGTGAAGCGGGGTGTGTGGCACACCAAGAATAATACCATTTTGTGAGTACTCACCTGAAAAATGGATATTGTTGGTGTGCCACACACCCCGCTTCACACCCGCCCTTTTCGGTATTACCGAAGCCTTTATATGGTGAAGCCTTTTTATATCAAATTTGATTTTGAGGTTACTGGTGGAATACTGGTACCTTGTATTACTGCTTTGTTGATTATACTGGTGATTGAAGGGAGGTACCAGGTATATATAGGCCGGAAGGTGGGGCTCGTTACAAGACTTCCTCTCTGCACTACGTCACCTGCAGGTGATTAACCCATGAAGTAATGAATATTTAAGAAGTGAAGCGGGGTGTGTGGCACACCAACAATATCCATTTTTCAGGTGAGTACTCACAAAATGGTATTTTTTTGTCCAGTTCGGCCGTGGGGCTCTCGCGCACATGCCCGTGTGGGCGCACTTGCCCCGCGACCAACAAGTAAATCTGGCCAGCTGGCGTCCTTCCCCAGGGGCATGCCGATTTGAAATGTCCTGGAGGGAAGATCAGAGGCCAGCCCCCACAGTACCCATAGACACTCACCTCTTCCCTATCCAATGGTGCATGCGCAGGCTCTGGTCCAAGGAGAGCTGGTCACTGTCACTAGGTAATTCGGCAGGTGGCTCTTATTAGAACCAATAGGGATCCCAACCTGTTGAATTATGCAGTGAGGGTGAGCGGCTTTCATTGGACCAGAGCCCGTGCATGCACCGTTGAATCCAGGTAAGGTAAGTGTTTACTGCACTTTCTTGGGGGTTATACACAGTGGGATATCCTGAACTGGGACGCCCCGCTGTGTAAACCCCCCCAGAAGCCCCATTTTACTCACCTTGTCCCAGAGGACTCAACCCCATTTTGGAAAAGCGGCCACATCCCGGCTCACCTCTGCAAGCACCCGTGCTTGGCCTTTCTGAATGGGAGCACCACCCACAAGCCCACCGCACATGCAACAGCTAGTAGGTGAACAGGGAATGCAGCTGGATGTGCACTCTGTTCCTTTTGGCACCACTTGGCTGCTTAGCCATCAGAAGCGCCAAAGGGAGCCAAATGAAAGAGAGTGCGCTGATTGGTTGAGCAGGCTGCTCAGCCTATCAGCCACTGTGTGTACCCCCCCCCCCCCCCCCCCAGGTTGCCCTATTTACTCATCTTCCTGCTTCCTGTGGGGTCAGAACGAGCGCACTGACTGATAGGCTGAGCAGCCTGCTCAACCAATCAGCGCACTCTCTTTCATTTGGCTCCCTTTGGCGCTTCTGATGGCTAAGCAGCCAAGTGGTGCCAAAAGGAACAGAGTGCACATCCAGCTGCATTCCCTGTTCACCTACTAGCTGTTGCATGTGCGGTGGGCTTGTGGGTGGTGCTCCCATTCAGAAAGGCCAAGCACGGGTGCTTGCAGAGGTGAGCCGGGATGTGGCCGCTTTTCCAAAATGGGGTTGAGTCCTCTGGGACAAGGTGAGTAAAATGGGGCTTCTGGGGGGGTTTACACAGCGGGGCGTCCCAGTTCAGGATATCCCACTGTGTATAACCCCCAAGAAAGTGCAGTAAACACTTACCTTACCTGGATTCAACGGTGCATGCACGGGCTCTGGTCCAATGAAAGCCGCTCACCCTCACTGCATAATTCAACAGGTTGGGATCCCTATTGGTTCTAATAAGAGCCACCTGCCGAATTACCTAGTGACAGTGACCAGCTCTCCTTGGACCAGAGCCTGCGCATGCACCATTGGATAGGGAAGAGGTGAGTGTCTATGGGTACTGTGGGGGCTGGCCTCTGATCTTCCCTCCAGGACATTTCAAATCGGCATGCCCCTGGGGAAGGACGCCAGCTGGCCAGATTTACTTGTTGGTCGCGGGGCAAGTGCGCCCACACGGGCATGTGCGCGAGAGCCCCACGGCCGAACTGGACAAAAAATGTTTTCTTGGTTTCTGCAGTCATGGATGACCGCCTCCCCAGTTTGGCCGTGGGGCTCCCGTGCGCATGCCCCGCGACCAACAAGTAAATCCGGCCAGCTGGCATCCTTCCCCAGGGGCATCCCGCACGGGCGCCGATCAAACTCCTCCACCAGCAGCGCCACCCCCTGGTTTCTGCAGTCATGGACGGTGCCCGCTACCAAATCAGAGATGATGGGGGGTGGCACTGAGGATTTTGTTCGGCGCCCATGCGGGATGCCCCTGGGGAAGGACGCCAGCTGGCCACGCGGGCATGCACGTGGGAGCCCCATGGCCAAACTGGAAGAAAAAAATGGTTTCTGTACGTGCACACACACACACACACACTATCATGACAAAATGACAAAATCATCATCTATAATGCATTTTTTTTTTTAAATATAAAACTATTTATATTCCCTCCTTACCTTTTCCTCCGCGGTCCTCGGGTCTCTGCTGCAATCACGAGTCTGGATCAGCCTGGTCACGAGTGTGAATCAGCAGGTGGGCGGAGCTTGATGGCCTCTCTCTAGTCCCGCGCCGGCATTGCTTCCTGGAGGGGGCGGGTACCGAAGCAGCTGATTGGAAGGGAGAGCCCTTGCCTTGACAGGTGATCAGTGAGGGTGGGGGAGGGAGGGCTTGGGGTGATGGGCGGCAGGGTGCTGATCGGCGAGCGGGGCAGCAGGGTGGCAATCATAGATGATTGGGGGGGGGGCGGTGGAGCGGTCGGCGCTGCTGAGGGAAGAGCGTGATCACCGGGCACGCGTGCTGGCCGGAGACGCGCGCGATGCCCGCGAGGAACTTCTATTTAAAAAAGAGCTGATCAGCGGGGGCGGGGGGGGGTGGCCTTGAATCGGCGACCGTGCTGGCCCGCGCACTTGTTGGGCACGCGCGCGGGAGCCCCACGGTCGTAGGATGTCAAAAAAAAAATGTATTTTTTTTTTTGTTCTGCAACCCTGAAGATCCGCCCCCTTTCCAATGTTCCCGCCCTAGGCACAGGCCTAGAATTGCCTTGCGGCAAATACGGCCCTGGGTACACACAGTGGGGCATCCCAATTTGGGATGCCCTCACTGAGAGGAACAACCCCCCCGAAAAGTGAAAATCGAGTGTGTTGTTTCTCTTTAAAGTGGGCCAAAACCCAGGATTAATTTCAAAATTGTGGCCTAGAGGTAAGGGGAGTGTACTTGTGACCAGAGGGTGGCAGGTTCGAATCCCAGTCCTGGGACATGACTGAAGTGCTCTTGAGCAAGGCACCTAACCCCGCAACTGCTCCCCGGGTGTCATAATTAGGACAGCCCACCAGGCATGTGTACACTCACTGCACGGATGGGTTAAATGTGGAGGACGAATTCCTATGTGTGCGCAAGCATACAATGGCCATCTATGCATTAAAAATTAATTAAAATTAGGATTTTGACTATACAGGGTTTTGGTCCTTTCCCCTGGGTCACCCTGATCGGGGGGTGGCCCGCTGTGTGAAACCCCCCAGGTTGCCGAAACAAACTCACCTCTTCCCGATCCCACAGCGCATCTAAGAGCAGCGGCTCAGAGTGTGCTGACGGCCGGATCCTCCACTTCCCTCTTGAAATACTTGCATCCCTCATTATAGCCAGTGAGCAACATCCCTTATTACAGCCAGTGAGCAGCATTTCTCATTACAGCCAGTATTCTGCATCCACATTACAGCCAGTGAGCTACATACCGTACCTCATTACAGCTAGTGAGCGCTTTTTCTCATTACAACCAGTGAGTGGCAGCCCTCATTACAGCTAGTGAGCGCTTTTCCTCATTACAACCAGTGAGTGGCATCCCTCATTACAGCTAGTGAGCGCTTTTCCTCATTACAACCAGTGAGTGGCATCCCTCATTACAGCTATTGAGCGCTTTTCCTCATTACAACCAGTGAGTGGCATCCCTCATTACAGCTAGTGAGCGCTTTTCCTCATTACAACCAGTGAGTGGCATCCCTCATTACAGCTAGTGAGCGCTTTTCCTCATTACAACCAGTGAGTGGCATCCCTCATTACAGCTAGTGAGCGCTTTTCCGCATTACAACCAGTGAGTGGCATCCCTCATTACAGTTAGTGAGCGCCTTTCCTCATTACAGCCAGTAAACGCCTTCCCTCATTACAGCCAGTGAGCGGCATCCCTCATTATAGCTAGTGAGCGCTTTTCCTCATTACAACCAGTGAGTGGCATCTCTCATTACAGATAGTGAGCGCCTTTCCTCATTACAGCCAGTAAACGCCTTCCCTCATTACAGCCAGTGAGCGGCATCCCTCATTATGGGCAGTGAGTGGCATCCCTCATTACAGGCAGTGAGTGGCATCCCTCATTACAGGCAGTGAGTGGCATCCCTCATTATAGCCAGTGAGCAACATCCCTTATTACAGCCAGTGAGCAGCATTTCTCATTACAGCCAGTGTTCTGCATCCCCATTACAGCCAGTGAGCTACATCCCTCATTACAGCTAGTGAGCGCTTTTCCTCATTACAGCCAGTGAGCGGCATCCCTCATTACAGGAAGTGAGTGGCATCCCTCATTAGAGGCAGTGAGTGGCATCCCTCATTACAGGCATTGTGTGGCACTCCCCATTACAAGGTAGTGTGCAGCATCCCCTCCCAAATTGCATGTGTGAGGAGAGAGCGCAATGGAGGACCAGTGGGAAAGAAGGAGATAAACTTACACTTGCTGCCTGCCAGTCCTCCAATGCTTAGTGCTGCACACTACACACACACACAAGACAAACATGCACAGAGACAAAGACACATGTGCACACACAAACACATGCATATAGACAAAAACACCGGCACACATGCACGGGCACAGGTAAGCACACAACGGCATACCTACAGGCTCCCGGCAGCTGATTTCCTTGCTTCACGGATGGGTGTTGCCTATTTACTAGCCGCACGTGTGAATGGACGCCGGTGGTTCACAGACCACCCACATGTAGGACATGCCCCCACACACAGGCCACACTCACCTGCCGAAGTGAAAGGAGGAAGCCCAGGCTGCTGCAGAAACCGTGGGAGTGTCTGTAATGTACATTTTTTTTTGCTTTTCTTCCCCTTTTACATAAGATGCAGGGGCTTATGGAGTAAAAAATACAGTGTTTGGAAAGCCTTATATTATGGGTTTAACAAAAAAAATATGAAAAGTACAAATGATAGATAACAATCTGATCTTCCAGGCTCAAATATCTGGTATAGATGCAGAATTTGACTAAAGAGATAGTGAGATAGTGTTGATTTAAATGGTGTTTGCTGGAAAATCTGGCGTACTGCTAAAGTGTTCACCGGCATTTGCCCCTAAATATGGCTAACTTGGACATTGTCGGGTGAACATGGCACTTTTGTCTGCTAAATATGGGAAAAGGGACTAAAACATGTAAATATTAGGGGAATACAGGCAAAGCGGTTAGTAATCTAGGCCCAATGTTTATAACTTACTCAATGCCTAGGAAAGGGTAATGACAAGTTATTTGTTTTGGAGAACCATGACAGAAGGGAGATTGCTGATCCCCTGCGGCAGGGGGTAAGTGCTTTTTTTATGTAATCCCAGACCATGCCCGCTGGGGTGGCCCTTTATGGTCTGGCAGCTCACAGATGACCCACAGCTTTGTGCAATGTGTAGGTGATTGGAAGCCTCAGTCCATCAGTACTTGCGTTATTTGTGTCTTGATGCACCACTACCCTCCTGTTATGAAACTCCCGGATTCACTGAACAGGGCTTCCCAGCTGATGCTACTACTACTGTAGCTTGTACTGGTGATGTATGATCCTGTGCAGATCATACAATATGATGAGAATGTAAACTTTTGGTGATGTATGACTTTGCCTGTCTCCTTACTGGCAGGAGCTGTGCATGCAGAAAGCAAGGTCAGATTTGTTAGTAGAGGCCATAGGCAGGCAGCAGCGCAGAAGTCTGCGCACTGTGCTTTTCCCTACGTGTGTGCAGATTGACTTTCCTGGAAGCCCTGTGACATAGGCTGTTAGCATCCTCAGGCTGTCTCTACTAATTTTGGTCAGAAAGTAATGCCAAAGGATGGAGTATACCGATGGAATCGCTATTATTTGCAATAAAAGCTGTCTGTAAACTCTGAGCCATACAGTGCCATCGGTGCAAATAAGAGTAGTAAACATATAATAAACTATTTTTTTCAAACCTGCGCATGTTGCTGAACTACAAGAAGCACATTTACTAAAATATTAGCTGTATAACAACATGCTGAACAAATTATAAATCATATTTTGCACTACTCTAATTTGCACTAAAATGACCTTGTCTTGCAGAAGTGCTTGAAAAAATAGGCCCTCTGTCTCATTTTAAAACTTGCAGGAGGAGGGGTTACTTATATAACTTGCATAAAAAACTCCATCCACAATGTGTTTCTTTCTTTTAATGAAAGGAAGAAGAATAATGACAGGCATTGAACATACCATTCTGCTTTTGCAGGGGAGGCTTGCTCCACTTTATCTGCCTGTGTCATCAGTCAGCCTGTGCTAGAATAAATGCTTTTTGCTATTGCACTTCTTCTGATGTGTGCAGATATTTTTCCTATTATGTAAGGCAGATATTTAGAATGGTAATGCTTCTGCTCCCCACAGGCTGGCTCAGGAGATACGGATTGGAATGAAGCAGATCACCGGTGTAAACGTAGAACGGTACCTGTCATCCTTGGATGTTATCCCTACCAGGAGAATAAATCCACAAGCTTGACAGGATTATTTTTCTGATTGGGGTGTATAAGTAGCTTCTCTATCCAGCATGTTTATATGAATTAATAATTCAACAAAAAATAAACTAAACTTGTCTATTAATCCTTTATCTAATAATTTATTTAGCAAGTAGCAGATTTCTAGATGTTTCAAAGAACAGAGAACAGAATTCTCTCTAAAAAGAGTTTACCTTGATAAGTTTATATCATATATAACGATACTGCAAAACACTAATATGCTACTAGAACAAAATTATAGAATTTTTGTTGTGTTAAATGACTGAGCATCTAAAAAACAGCTGCATGAATGGCAGTACCAGCTCTATGTTGGGATGACTGAGAACTTGCTGGAGACTGTACCTGGTCACCGTTACCTTTAGGAAGTGCCTGTGCTACATATTGGAGATCTCATGTGTTGTTAGTGTTCTGAGTTAAATGTTATCATCCAGGAAGATGTTCTGGCATTTACTTTTGCACAATGCTTTAGATTTTAGATTTAGATGATTTAACTCTTAAAGTTATACTAAAAGCAAGCCCGGTTGTTGTCTCATTGTCTCGAACTACACGTTGCACTGTTTGAAACTTCAATCCGTTTTCAAAAAGACCCTGTAGTTCCTAAGTTATTTTTAAGTATTAGAGCATTCATAGAAAAAATGGTGGGTGTGGCAACAGCTATGTGATGTAAGCACACTGTGCTGAATGTGAGAGGAGAGCAGAGGATGAGGTCTCAGAGCTGCGGAGAGCGACAGGCAAGCAGGACGCCTGGGCAGGCAGTGGGGGGTGTTTCCATTCTTGTTCCTCAGAAAGTTGATTGATGGACAAAGTCAGCGGGGGGACTGAAATCTGAATAAGGAAGCAGAGCGCTAGAGACATTTAATGAAAGGTAAGGTACTGATTAATTTTTGACTTGCTAATCACTTTAAGTGGTTTATTAATAAACCTTGTGCAGAGATACAGTAACACACTTTGGAGGTGAATTGGAGCACAGCACGGTGCATGGTAATGAGCTGATACACTACATTACAAACCAGACTTGTAAAAAGCAGTTCTTAAAGCTAACCTGCACCATACAGAGGGCACCACAACACTGTTGGCAGAGACAGATGACTGGCCATAGTCAGACCTGGGACAATGCCCGGTGGGCCACACTGCTTTGGGGTCAGTTG
Organism: Gastrophryne carolinensis; assembly: GCA_027917425.1. Classification (NCBI taxonomy): domain Eukaryota; kingdom Metazoa; phylum Chordata; class Amphibia; order Anura; family Microhylidae; genus Gastrophryne; species Gastrophryne carolinensis. Next base: position 99,528,966 of record CM051235.1, on the reverse strand, counting down.
GGCTGCTGCTTTTAAGATCCACATTCAATGCCTGCCCCCTTAGCCTCCCTTCCAGCCCCCTGTACCCACAAGCCAAGGAACCCCAGCCCCCAATGCTATAGCCCCGGCATCATGGTTTGGAGGGTGCCTCAGCAAGGACGTCTTGTGCTGGCCAGGGTCTGGTAAAATCCAGGGCTGTTTTTTGTCCCCAGTCCCCCACTGCCTGTCGGTAACATTTGTTTGCATATTAATTTATTTAGTTGACCCAGCATTTAAGCCCAGGTATAAACTGCAGCCTGCTGCTCTTGTCCTGCCTGCACTTGCCTGTACGACAATTATTTCCCTTTTTCGTTTATTTATCTTATTTTTTTTTTACATGAACTTAAACCAGACCTTCAGCATTTAATAAAAAACCCAAACCTTTAAAAAACTTTTCTGCAACATCTAAAATGAATAAATATTTAGTTTTTAGTCACTTACTTATGATTATTTCCCACACTGGACTGCAACTGGATTGAAAATAATTTTCAATTTAAATGTATTAGATGTCACACTTAATGCTATATGAGTAAAGTGGAGCAAGGAAATGAGGGACCAAAGCAAGGTTCAAACCATTTATAGTTACCCCTTCTGTATACATACTGAAATCAATTTATTGCTGAAAATAAAGTGGATATATTATAGAAAGCCTGGAAGCCAATGCATATGATGTTGATATATGTAGTGGAACCCATATGTGTGTTAAATAAACAATATGTAATTAATAGTACAGGCGTCATAAATATTCCCATGTTGATCAAGTGATCACCATGTGCATAATGGCAGCTGTACAATATTTTATGCTGCCTGATTTACTAAGGCCCTTATTTAACAAGGGATAGCGACAGGTAGCGCCTGGTGAGCGACCGGTAATGACGGCACCGCCACGAGAACGCCGGCTCCCCACCACAATCACACATTTATCAAGCCGATCCTGCTTAGCGACTGAGATGGCGCCAGATAGCGACTCATTCATCATTATTCCAGCCTCAGCCCACAGCGCCAGCGTCCAACCTTGAACAGCGACAGGTATGACCTCTCGCTACCTGGCGCTCTCCAATGCATTTCAATGGAACAATCTTTAAATATTCATAATTAAATCATAATAATGTTTTTTTTTTTTTAAATGTGAAAATTTCTGTGACCACTTCTGCCATGTTAGATATTTTTTTTAAGGTAAAAAAAAAAAAAAAAAAACTTTGTGCAGAATTGATATTACAGGTCTGATATTAATGTATTTATATTACAAAATGTAATTAAAAACTTGTTTTTTTTTGGTTTCCAAAAATATGGTGGTTTGGGGGTTAAAAAACTACTTTTAACCCGTCGCCGCCGGCGCTCTGGGGTTTAAACATGCATTTCACAGCGCGAGAATTTTTGGAGCGTGATTTTTTGATGAATGTGGTGGGAGCCGGTCGCTCTGACCAGTCGCTATCATGCGCACCCATACATCGCGGAACCTGTCAAATAGCGACTCGTCACCCCGTATTCAACAGTGTAATAGAGTACTGTAAAAAGTTCTCTACTTTTCTTAGGAGTAAAAATGTACCACTGACTTTCATTGTTTTCCTGGCTGGTGATTTAGCAACAGTGAAATTCACATGCTGTTTTCTCATAAAGTGAATTTTGTACCACCATGAGAATTTTTATTGATCGAGGTCATTGAACAATAGTAAATTTAGGTCTTCCTGCACAGCCATGCCAGCTATCCTTAATGCTGCTGACACACACAAATGATTGAATGGCAGTATGCCATCAATACCTTTGGTTGTAGGGCATTGTTTTGTCATCTTTAAATAGTCCAGATAAAGTCAATAGTAACAATAGTAAGCCCGCAAGGAGTTCACCTGAAGTCTGTTCCATGTGCCTCTTCTCCTTCCTGCAGCACACTGTAGATGCTGCAGCAGATCTCCACAGTTTGCCCCCCTTTAAATTCTATTCCTCAAGAACCACACAGAACTGTGCTGCCCCCAGCAAGCCCAGACAAACCACAGTGGTCATGCTGCTGACTCCAACCACAGCAGGGCACATGCATGACCCATCAAGCTGCGCCATTCACACTGCCCGTCACAACCCACCTCCAGTAGTAGCAGCAAAGCCAGGGGTTTCCCCACAGGGTATATGAGGGGGAGAAAGACAAGGGAGCTTTTAAAAACCCTGAAATATTTGATATTATTTCCTTTATATGTGGATTTTAGGAAGCCTAATTATGAAGCATCAGTGCCACACAGTGCCAAACATTTGGCGACATCAAGGTCCTGAGTTTACATTGACAAGTCACAATGTAAGTTCTTTACAAAATATGAGTGTAACATTATTTATAAGCATAAAACACTCCAATACAGTTCTGTCCATTGTGCTCTATGGATCTTGACCTACAGCACCATTTTCAACTGGCACTGCTTCAACCAGAGCACACACACCTGAGTATCTCCCAGAGACATCAGCAGACTGGAAAAAAAAAGGAATGTCTTTATTCATGCTGTAGCCACACCCAACCAGCAGATTTGAGATTGTTAAAGCAGACCTTCACTCTGAATAAGAGTCTATCTTATATGTTTCCCACACCTTGTACATACAGATTGTCCACATTAAAAATCATCCTACCTGCATCTACTGCATGTTATGAGCCTTTAAACATCCAAGATGGCGGCTTATGGAAGCCGCCATCTTATCAGGCAGCCTGCAAACAGGAAGTGCCTCCTGACTGTGCTGCTCTGCATTCTGGGACTGCTGACCTTTACCTGACCCCAGCTCTGCTCTGTCTGAGCAAAGCACAGCTATAACCCGCCCCCCCTGTACCTTATCCCACTCTTCTCTCCTAAGCAAGTGTGATGCTTCTGAGTCAGGATGGCGGCGCCCGTATCCTAAATTCCTGAACAGAGTTGCAGCCCAGTGAGGGAAAGAATAATCAGTTAGTGACTAAAAACGTAAAATGTATAAATTTTAGATGCCGGGGAACCGTTTTTTAAGAGTTTGGGCATTTCATTAAATCACGCTGAAGGTCCGGTTTAACCTCCGGGTCACTGTCGGCGGGTTTCTGATATACTTTAAAAAGGTTTTGGGAATTAAAATCCTGCACTGGAGACATTGCATCCTATGAGGGTTATTTAAGAAACACTAGCGCCAGGTAGTGCCACGTAGCATCAGGCAGCGTTGGGTGAACGCTGGGCGTTGTATGTGAAAACCACATTTAAGAAAGCGAATATGGTGATCGCCTCTAACAGCACCATGTAGCGTTACATGTATCACTAGAGGTGGCTCAGCGTATAGCGTCAGCGCTCTAGGTACAGGAGCGCCATGTAGTATCTTTCTCTCAGTAGCACTCTGCCATACATTTCAATGGTGTTTCAATTGGTTGTGTTTAAATAGTGTTTTGCTATAGTAAACATTACATTTTTGGCTCAAACCATTGTGTGGCCTCTCCTGCCCAGCAAACAAACACTTTTATATTTTTTTTATTTATGCAGAATTGTATGTGCAGGTCTGCCATTGCAGTATTATTGTCACAGTGTTAAAACAATGTCATTCCATATGTTTTCGCTCTGGTGCTGGTGTATATGTGTTGAGAAACATTTTTTCACACAGTGTCTGGTGCTCTATGCTAGAGTGCCCAGCTTTAGAACGCGGGCGCTGCTTGTATGTAGCACAAGCGTAGAGCCTTGTGCGCTAAAACCTTGGAACAACACTTAGAGGCTGATTCATTAATAGTGGCAGGTAGCGACAGATGAGCGTCTGAAGTGCGGCGCTATGAGCGTCCGCTAGTGACCGCCACGATCGGCTGTCAGTCGCTATTGCAGGCCTCCTCAGTCGCTAGCTGCCGTTCTTGGGAATAATGCTGACATTGTTGAATGTGATGTTTCAGATCTGCTTTAGAGGCGCTGTTGTTTTTTTACATGGTATTCAATACAGCGCCTGAGCATTTGTTTGCTGTTGGATACAAATCAATCTGTTGGAACATTCAGTATAAAACACATTGCACCATGTTTTGTGGTTAAATTTTTATTTATATTAAATTGTATTTTTTTATATTTAAAGAAGTCCAAATCAGGCTTTGCAATCTTCATGGTGACTAAAAAAGAAACAAAAGTGTATTTATTTATTTATTTATTTTTTTTGGATACTTGACATTTTTTTTTTGGTTGTTGCAGTTAATTACATACCAAACCCCTATTTTTTTTAAATTAAAACATCTAATTGTTTGCATTTACCATATAGACCCCTCATTTTTTTTTTTTACATTTTTGTTTTTTTTATTTTGGGTGAACTTTAAGCCCAACCCATTTTATATTTAGGGGTTTATTTTAAGGGCCCTGTAGTCCAGTAGTTGTATTATAGTTAAGGTGACCTAGCTTACCGAAAAAAAAGAGGTCATCATGCTTTCCCGTCGCTCAAATCTGTGTGTCCTAAGTACTTTCTGCGGCCATGTTGGGGACTTCGGGCACCAGTGCTGTTTTTTTCAGGGGGGGGGGGGTTCGATTCGGTGACATATGCAAATATTGTGTAGGACACAGCATGCGAGGATGATTTTGGAGACCTTTTGTGGACTGTACAACATCTCGCCTCCTGGGCGTGCCAAACAGAGAAAGCGTGCTTTCAGCAGGCCGATGGTTCTTTCCACAATGCATCTGGTTTTGCGATGTGCTGCATTGGGCAGAGGTCTGTGGGTTTCTGACCGGAGTCATTACCCACGTTTTCTGCCCATATCCCTTGTCCACTGTGGAATAAACAGATTGAGAGAGAGAGCAATTAGTAATAGTAAATGTTATTAATGTCAATATTATTGATTAGGTTATATTTTTTTTTAGCTTACTAGTCCACATATTCTACCTAAAATAAATTTTCATGGTTATTTATTTACCCAGTAGCCAGCCAGGTGGCATTTCATTGTTCTCAAACTTCCGGCACATAACTGATTGCTGGAGCACGTAAGAATCATGGCATGAGCCTGGGAAGCCAGATCTCACGGCCCGCAGCTTCATGTCATGGTCACATACTACCATGACATTCATAGAATGGAACTGTTTTCGATTTCTGTAATGCAGCTCCTGTGCACGGGGAGGGCGGAAAGGGATATGTGTACCATCCACGCACCCTAGCACATTAGGGATCCCTCCCATGCGGTAAAACGCACGTTTTATATTGGCAACCTCCTCCTCATCCTCAGGAAATTTGATATAAACAGGGATAAGGTCACAAATAGCCAGGACTACTTTGTAAAATATGTGGCTCATTGTAGCCTGGCTGATCACGCTGAGGAGGGCAGAGGTTGCCTGGAAATTCCCCCGTGCCGCAATATTCAGCATGGCACATAGGCTAACTATGCCAGGAATGGATTGGGTGCGTCTGGTGGATGGATCGATTTTGGTCTTAATCTGATCATATAGGGACTGTAGTGCTGCACGCTTCAGATGAAATCTGCTTCTGATCTGCTCGTCACTTAAATCCCAGACAGAAAGACGGATGCCAAAGGATCGGGGTGCCCTAAGCCTCACAGCACCCTCCTCCTGGGCCTCCTCTTCTTCCTGTAGGCTCCCACAACCATACATCCATAACCCAAACATCATCCTCACATCCATCTCACAATCACTGGCCATAGCTCAAAAATAATGCAAACCAAAAAAGGAAAACCAACACACCACAGACACAAGCACACTCCTCACACAATCACACCGATGCAGCTCAACACAAAACCAGATGTATAGTGGTCAGAACCATCAGACTGCTGAAAGTATGCTTTCTAAGTTAGGCACAACCAAGAGGGGATTTGCTGCACAACCCACAAAAGGCCCCAAAATCAATCCTCACTTGCTGTATGCTAAACAATATTTGCATATGCATATGCCACCAAAACAAATCTCACAAGAAACAGCACTGATGCCATAAATCAGCCAACAAGCCACAGAAAGTAAGCAACAAACCCAGGCAGACACTTTTTGCAACCTGGGGCTAAGTAAAGCAAAACACCACAGCCTTTGCCACAGTGTATCATGAATAGAATGTGTAAAATATTTATACTTAAGTTTTGGAAATGACTGGTCCACTTAGCCGCCTTTTGCGTTGGTTAGCTGTTTCCGGCCTGTAATTGGCTTTCCCCAGGTGTGCAGGAGACGGCTTGCGCACGCATACTAGCGTACGTTAGCGGATATGGTTGATCAGTCAGCTTTTGCCCAATGAAAGTTATGCTGCTCCTAATTCAAATAGCCGTTTTTCTTACAACATTTACCATGTGGTTAAGAGACATTAGGCCATTTTCTACTAATGTGGTTCTGCCTTGTTAAGTAGCTCTTTAATTGTTTAATTGGCTGCCACACATGGTTGCCAGAAACCTCAGTCATTGGAGTCAAGATGTAGCTACAAACACCTGGCCAGTATGTGTGAAGCAATTAAGTGGACCTGTTTGTGATTGGTTCATAGAGCACATAAAATCTGGCACACCCAAACAGCAGTTGTTGCCATTCTGTAGTCTGCATGCGTGCTTGTGTGTGGTGTTTAGTGTTGTGTGCAGCTACAGGATGGAGCCAAATTCTGGGCATCTGCCGGCCACAGCTGGACCTAGTACCAGTGTGTTGGGTGCTGGCCGGAGACCTTCCTTAAGGAAAAAGGCACAGTCGGAAGGTGAAGCACCACCCAAGGCCAAGCGTCCATTTGCCAAGAGGGAGCCAGAATTTAATTTGGCGGATAACAATACTCTTGTGCGTCTGACACTGGCTAAATGGGAGGTATTATTTGGCTCCCAAAGTCAGTGTTTAGGCAAACAAGAAAGGAGCAAATTGTGGGATGCCATTGGTGAGCAGCTTACTAGCACTGCTCAATACCCACGTAGTGGCACATCCTGCAAGAAACGCTTCTACACTTTGAAAAGGGCCCTTATGAAAAAGATGAAGAATGATCTACTTGTAGACAGTGGGGCGAAGCAGGGTCCAAAAAGTAAATACAGGCTATATGAGGAGATGCTGAAGTGCAAGATTCCTCTCAGTCGGCTGCAGGGTGTGGATGCTGGGGATGACACCACAGGTTGGGGTGAAGGTACATTGTTTTCACATTGCTAAATCTTGTTGGTTTAATGTATCTTCTAATTTGAAAAATTTGTTATTTTCTATACTAACAGTAGGACATGTTAAGTAGCAGATGATACCTCTGTAATGATTTACTTTCCTGTCTCTTGCTTTATGCATAGTGGCACATGATGACTCCCATGAATCAGCTGATGAGGTCACCCTGAATCCTGCCCTTCCCCCACCCTCAAGCTTAACCCAGTCTGACATTGAAGGTATGTTTTTTGGTGCTGTTTTCTTCTCATTTTTGTTTGTTTGACACACATTAACAATGCATAATTCATTACTTTGCTTTATCATAGTTGCCCTCAGAATTGCACCAGCATCTCCTCATGAGGCTACCTACTCTTTGGATGCCAGTAAGTGCATGTGCCAACCTTGCTTTTGGCAATGTCATATAAGTGTGCATGGCTTTCATTCATGTTAGTTCATTGTAGGCCAAGTCCCTGCTTCATCTTTGGACCCCACTTCCTGTGTTGCACTTCGACAGGACCCTGTTGGTGTGTATTTCCAAGCACACTGTATCCTTTCTGCTGTTTGAGTTATAATGTGTATATTTTGTTATTAGAAACTTCTAATTCATGTGAATTCTCAATACAAGCTGGATAGTTAAAGGGGATTGGGCATCAACCGGATCCGAAATGATAATGTTGTAATGAGGTCCCTGCTAAGTTATAGTGTTTTTTTTTTTTTTTCTAAAGAGAAATGCAAACATTAACAATACTATGGTTGTTAATAGTGATATCCCTTGTGTATTTTTGTAGACCCAAATTCAGGAAGCGCGCATCCGGAAAGGGTCCTTCACCGTGCGGCTGCTAGGGATAAGGGTAAGAATGGGTTTTTTTTGGCTCTAGTAAGGATGTTGTTTTACCTGAAATGTTGTTTTTGTATTGACATTCGTTTTTAAACATGTGATTTTAGGGCAAAGCTCGAGTGAGGGCCTAAGTCTGGACATCAGTGAGGCGGGTATGTGTAATTTTAACAATGTGTGTATGTTATTGTTTTGCTCAATGATTTCCTCATCTTGATTTTACATACATCTTCTGAATATGTTATAAACTAAAAGATTTTGTGTCTTGGCCAATCAGGCACTTTGGAGAGGTATGGCCTCGATAGTGTTTCCAAAAAATAGTCCCACAATCTCAAATTACCTACTAACACGACTTTCCTGTTTAGCATATGCGAGCTTGCCACATCTCTCAGATGATGATTTGCCCCTTTCTGGCAGCCAGACACCGGAACTATTTTTGGAGGAGCACACTCAGGTAACATGGATGAATTGTTTTTAGAGTAACCACGATGACCTGTTTGGGGGTCAAACATGTTCCACCATGTAACATACAACATATTTGTTTGTTAGCAGGAGTCCTTCCCTGAAACACAGGATGTGCCCTCCGCCCAAGTGCCATGTGCCCAGGCTACAGAGGCTGAACCAACGGTACATGATAATGGAACCATAGATGTTTCATTTTTGTGCTTACCTTCATTATTCAAGCTTGACTACAGTCTTGTGTTTTGTGTTTTAGGCTGCTCAACCACCAACTAGGCAAAGTGCACCGACAAGTGCTGAATTTTATGAGCTAGGGGCCCGGATGCTGGAGGCCTACAGTCACCAACAGCCGCGTGCTGGAACTCTTGAGCGCATTGCGGCGTTGGAAAATCAGTCGCTGGTGGACTGCGCCAACAACTTCGTGAGGTGCGGACTGAACAGCAGTCTGGCCTGATGCATGCCATCCAAGAAATGATGCATGGCATCCAACAATCTTTACAGCGGCAGGACGAAACTTTGTTGTTGTTACATCAGCTAATACAGCAGCAGTCTATTTTTTTTACTGCACTGTTGTCCCCCAACACCGCCCCTAGAAATGAGTCGGAACCTCCCAGGCCACCCAGGGAATAATTGGTGCACTTGTTATTTGATTCAAATGCATGAATTTGGATTGACTTGAGTGTCTAAAATACATTTTTTTGGGGACGCTACTATTTGTGTTGTTTTCCAAAATACATACCTACAAACACAGTCAGGGATACCTCTCTCTATCTAGATATGTTAATGTAGACAGAAATTTACGACAGACATTGTTTGGCATACATTACTAGGCTTACCAAATGAAATGCCTAACAATGTCTTTTAGAATCAAATAAATAATGGGTTGCTATACACTTAAACTATGGTTTAAAAGGCACAACACAATGAAAGTAGAAACATATCCAAAATTTATTAGTTATAAAAGCGGCCAACATGGCCAACATTACTCCCACCCAGCGGATAAAACCATACCCCCCACCCTACCACTGTTTCTTCTTTCCCAGCAGCATAAGTCGCGTCCGGCGGACGTACTGCCACAGTCTGCGATGCTCATTAGCGCAAGCTGTATGGAGAAAAAAAAAAAGGCTTATTAAATTGAAGGAGATACAAACATCCACAGATGAGTTACTATTATCTACTTTGGTCTCATTATGTGACCAACACATTAACATTTGTGCAAACTGGGCCCTTATGTGGTTACATTATATGAGTACTAGTGCCTTACATGTGCATTTATCAGCCAAAGCCTACATATTGAAGTAACCGTTTGGACTAAATGAAGGCCTAAGTAAAATTGTGGCCATTGATTGGGATATTTGCCACAAATCATCATGTCCAAAGGACTACAGATTAAAACCCTTCTGCTATTCCTATTCTAGTTCTCATCCTTATTTGGAAATGAGGTTAATTTGTGGCTTAAAAAAAAAAAGGTATTTTAAAGTAAACAAAGGGGAGGCAACAATCTAGCATGCAGACATGCATTTCTGATTGTGGGTCACGCAAATGTCACCTAGATGTGTGCTAATTAACCACATAGGGACATTGGCAATTATGTTAGAATTTAGGGTAACACAAAGGTGGCCAAAGTATCTTTGGATATGAAGTTAGTGTACTCACCATTGCAGCTGTGGCTCTGGCCCATGCTGCTGGGTGTCCCTGGAGCTGGGGTGGGGAGTATGGTCACAGGGTCCGTCTGCGTGGAAACATCTGTAATGACAAAAACAAACAAAAAAAACATAAGGTTGGCACTTACAAATTAAAATTATACATCCATCTGTTTAGGGAGTCTGGTAAAGCATGCTACCATGTTTACACACAGGTTTGTAATACATTAGCATATTTACTGGTCCGTGAGGTCAGGTGAATAATTTATGTGTGCAACATGGACACATCAATCTAATGTGCCACTAACATTTACAGTGCAATGCTAATGCAGTAATTTAAGTTGAGCTGAGAATATTAATAGTAGCGTGTGCAACATGTGTTAGCCACCATCATGGTGTACGCAGTAACTTTGGGGTTGTTTGCAGTTTGATTAAACTGGAGTGGGGTTCCTGACGTCTCTTTAACTTACACTACAATCTTGTGCTAGGTAGCAGCAAACATGTGTATATAGTTTGGAATCTCATTACTGATGCCATGTGAGTGATAACAACAAACACTTACCACGACTATGCCCGCGGCCAAGGGCTGGCGCATAGCTGCTGGAGGTGGTGGCTCTATGATGCCCTAAAAACCAGATAACAAGGGCACAGTATTAGTGCTAATTCACCAGTCCCACCTGTAACAGACAAACAACAATTAGAAATGCACTCACCAGGGGATGAACTGCCGCTGGTATCCCAGGGAGGACTCTGAGGAGGAGGCGTGGAGCCTCGACTCCTCACAATCGGCCAAGAAGAGTCAAAACCACATAGGCCATCCTCCTCCCTCTCACTTCCAGATCCTTGAGGGAGTGTGGGTGAGTCCACCTCCACCTCCCCACTTGGACTCCCCACTTGAGAGTGGCCCACAGGGTTTGTAGACTCAACTGAGTCAGATTGTGAGGAGCTGAGGCTCCAGACTGCCCTCCCCCCAGCAGCACGCTCCTCTGGGGCGTCATCCCCTTCCTCCCCTGGGTCCTCAAGATAGGATTGGTGAGAGTGCCCCTCCCCCGCAGATTCATCCGACCCCACCACTCTTCTGCGGGGGAGGAAACCCTTCCCACGTTTGCCCAGGGGAGGACACTTATCTGTGTAAAAGTGAAATAAATAGGACACCTTTTAAAATACATCCTCAAATGTAATACATTATAATACTACATTATTGTAAGCATTTACATGTTGTGAGGTGACACTTACCTGAAGCATAGGCATCATAGAGCCTATAAACGCCCTCTGGGTCCCGGCGCTTGAAATCCGACCACTTCTGGATGATGGATCGGACTGACAGATTGGTGTTGAAGCGCCAGGACACAGTGGGCTTCACCTCTATGCGCCTCTTTGCACCACGGGCATAGTCATATTCAGCCAGCAAAAAATCCTATAAAAAAAAACAATTAAAAAACAAACATCAATACATATATATATAGACTAATAAACTTAAATAACAATCTATATTGTTGCACAACATAAATGGAACATATACTTACTTTAACCACCTGGCCGTTGACACGTGTATCCACCCTCTTGCGGCGCTGTTTTTGGGGTGTGGGGGGAACAGGGGATGTTGAGGGACCAGGGGAGACGGGGGGGAGGGTGAGGAGGGGTTGGGGAGGAAGAATCGGAGGAGTAGCTGGGGAGGCGGATGGCAGGGCGTCTAGGCCGCATGGCTATTCCTCAGAGGTGGAAACCGGAAGTAGCAAAACGAAAGTAAAATGAAGAACAAAAATGCATTGCTAAAATCCGCTAACATACGCTTTAAAAAAATTGCTAGGATACGCAAACATAAAAATAGCCGAGCAGGCATGCTAGTGATGACTCAGATGCGCCCGTGTCTGCTGCGTACTCAACAACACCAACTGTGGGCGTTAAAAGTCAATTCACCACAAAAAAAAAAAAAAAAACATGTATGATCAGCACAGCGCCGCTGCCTGCGACACATAGCGACTCGGCATAGCGACTGGGCCTCGCCGCAACACCACAGATTCAATAAAGAAATTTCTAGCATAGAGTGCGGGCGCTGTTTTTACCTGACTGCGGCAGAGAGCGCCTGTAACGGTTAACAAACAATGATTATTCGGGTGGTTTGACACCTTCGAAAACGTTAACAATAAATGAAATGACATTGGGAGAGGGCTGTGATTTTTACATCCAAGTGACACATTCCTAAATACATTTTCAGAAAAAAAAAAAAAAACATTTAAAACATTCAAGACAAAAAAAAAATAATGTTTAATACATGAACATTAAAAAAAAAAAAAAAAAATACCATTCATTGTGTCTGCCATAAAAATGTATGGGAGAGCGCCAGGTAGCGAGAGGTAATACCTGGCGCTGTGCAAGGAAGAACACTGGCGCTGTTCGCTGAGGCTGTGAAATTGATGAACCATCCGCTACATGTCGCTATTCCAGTCGCTAAACAGATTCTGGTTGATAAATGTGTAATTGTGTGCCGTGTCCGGCCTTGACCAGTCGCTATCTGGCGCTAACCCTCATTAACCAGGCGCTACCTGACGCTATCCCTTCTTAAATAACCCCCTTAGCATTCGCTATTGGATCTGCAGTGAATCAGGGAGAGCTCTTCTACAGCGCCCTCCAGACATCACATTCATCAATACTGGACAGGATAGTACAGCGCCCCTTGTCCGCCTGCTAAGCTAGGTTATAGCGCCCGACACCCGCATACAGCGTCTACTAGTGGTCGCTCTAAGCACCGCTATACAGACACTCACATGGCGATACATGGTGCTAGAATTAAATCAACCTCCACGTAATATTGGTATCACCATTGTTTTGCCTGAAGTGTGGCAGCTGCTAAGCTACAGATTGGAATACACATGGTATGAATTAAACAAAAGCAATACTTGTGGCTGAAAAAAAAGTCAGTTAAGTCTGTAAGGAAACTCATAAGAGCAGCTGCATGGCAAAAGGCCAATCCTATTTACAGTTTCATTTAGTAGGAAAGAAAATTATGAAAGAAATGCAAAGTCACTTTTTATGAGTTTTCCTGTTATGTGAATAGAAGTTCAGTAATATCTACAACAGCAAGCCGCAGTGCTATTAAAATGTAAAAAAAAACTATTATTGAAACACTTTTTTTCATGCATACATGCATTAAAACTGAGTGGTGTAACCCAGCAAATATAATAACAAATATATAGCAATAATGCACGGCGCTTACATCAATTATATTTGGAAAATTATCTCGATTAAATGTTCAACTCAAAATGATACTGCAGGCAAAGGTAATTGTTACACCATTGTGTTGGGCTATATTTGGCACTGTCCTAAACTGTTTTCAGTTTTTAATTTGAAGCAGAAATGTCCGAGATATCGGGGTTTAAACAGTTTAGGACACTGCCTGTTACAATTGTGTAACAATTACCTTTGCCTGCAGTAGCACGTTAAAGGAAGCGCTAGTGCCAGGTAGTGCCAGATGAGTGTCAGGTGAGTGTCAGGTCCCAGTCAGAAAGGTTTATCAAGAGCGCCAGGTAATAGCAGATGAGCGTCTGTAGTGAGGTTCTCAGAGCGACCGCTAGTAGTCGCTGTGATCGGCTATGGTTCGCTGTTACCGAGCGCCTCAGTCGCTGGCCGGCATTGATGAATTTGCTGTGTGAGTCGCTATAACACCAGTACAAAGCTATATGGGAGCGAATGGGAGCGACTGGTCAGTGTGACTCAAACCATATTCATCAGAAAAACAGCCTCACACAGCGCCGGCGCTCAAAATTGGGTCGCTGTAGCCCAGAGCGCCAGAAGCTATGTGATTAAAGTCTGTTTTTGAACACATATGTACTAGTAACAAAGCGAAAACATATGGAATGACATTGTTGTAACATTGTGACATTAACACTTTAATACCAGACCTGTGATGACAATTCCGTATAAAAATATAAAGAATCAAAAAAGTTTTCAAAAATGACTTTTTCTAGGCCAGGAGAGGTCACACGATAATACCAGGCCCTCTGGAAGCGCCGGCGGTATACGCTGAGCCGTCTGTGATGATGAATCGGTCGCTACGTGACGCTGTGAGAGACACTCACCAGATTTGCTTTGATAAATGTGGTATTGCGTACATCACCCGGCGGTCACCGTTTGCTGCTTGTTGCTGCCAGTCGTTACCTGGTGCTATGGCTTGAGGAATAACCCCCAAGTCAAAATTCCACAGCGCCTGTGATACTGGCAGGTAGTGTCCCATCTATCTTCAGCTCTGGTGATGGGATGAGTTCCGGCGCTGAGTTTCCTACAGTCCCAGATAGGACCAGACACTCACTGTGTGTCCTTCCTCCATACATTTCAATGGGCTGGGGGGCTGGCTACAACTATTTAAGCATTTTAGTAGACTTTTTAAGTTTATTTCATTTTCTTTTTGAACTGGTACATGTACTATAAAATCCCTGGGCTGGTTGGTGATTATTTTTATATGCATTTTTAGCACTTTTGTGTGCTGCAAACTAGTGATTTGGGCTATGAGAAGGCTGTGTCATGTTTGTCTAATGTCCCTAATGCAATTCCCATTTTTAATTAAAAAAAATAAAACCCCAAAAAATAAAACATTGGGAATCCAAAAGGCGCTGTGTGCCTGAATTGAATTTATGGAGTTATATGTAGTTCATGCATATAAATGTGTGAGTTTGCTAATTGTTGATGAGCCACAAAGTATCTTTTGGTTAAATCCACCAGAAATGTTTGCTTTCAAGAAACATTTTTCTGTTTAAAGAAAAAACTAAACATGTTCCATTGTTCTTCAGTTTATAAAAAGATGTGGAACTGAATTAGGTGCTAATTTGTAAAAATGCTTTTTTTGAGGCAAATGTAAATGTTTCAAAAGCAAACCTGATATGTGATACGATAGGATAACAAATAGTGTTCTGCACTTAATGAAATATTGTGTAGATGGCAAAGCTGGTTAATGACACAGACTTTCAATAAAAGCGAAAAAGAGGATTAAAATATATATTAGTTTAATTTAACTAAGGTTCAGTCACAGTTTAAATAAAAAGTAAATGAAACAGGATCTACCTCTATATAATGAATACCAACCACAAGGCAAGTTATGTTAAATTCCTTCCAGTATCAGCTACTTTTTTCCTCAGTTTTTTAAAAGTACATATTCAGTATCGGACTGGGCCACTGGATCACCAGAGGATCATCTGGTGAGCCCAAGGCACTGAGCTAAATACTAACACTGTGTTTCCAGTTTGACTGAATTTTTCTGAGAGTATATTGACTCATTAAGTTACTTTTTTGAACAAATTAATACATTTTGCCCATATATTAACATGGTTAAGCCTTTCAGTGCCAGCCCACCTAAAGATTTTGGGTTTTTTTTAAGAAGGGATAGCACCAGGTAATGCCTCATAGCGGCAGGCAGCGTCTGGTGAACGCTGGGCACTGTACACAAAACCACATTTATGAAAGCGAATATGGTGAGTGACTGTGACAGCGCCATGAAGCGTCCAAAGTACTATTACAGGCGGCTCAGTGTATAGCACCGGCGCTCTAGCTTCCAGAGCGCCAGGTATTACCTTTCGCTCAGGGTCGCTCTACCATACATTTCAATGGCCAATTATTTGCTTGTGTTTAAACAGCGTGGTTGACAATGTGATTCCCTCACATATTGCCACAGTCTGTGATGCTGTGGGAAAGAAAAGACACAATAAGTACTACAGCTCTACAGCAACGGTATATCCCTATGATCTTTGTTAAAGATTGATGTTTACCATGAAGCCATAACCACCATAGTCTAACCAATAAAGGCCTACTTGACCACAGGAAGAATTTGGTTAATATAGTAGACAATAACACCGGGGGCAAATTAATCAAAATATATGTTGAGTGAGCTTTTACTAGAAATATTGTTTAAAATCAAAACAATAGGGAATGCAGATTTCAAAATGTAGAAATGTAGCATGGATGTTAAAGCAGCACATAAAGTACCTAAGCAAATGCTGCCTTTATCAGGTAGTGTCAAGTTACATTAGCTTTGTGCCAATTGATTGATTGATTACTCAGAAATGAGGCTCTACAGGTTTGAGTGTCAACTCTAGACCGCCAATAATATGGGTACATGGTCATGGACACATACATATGCATTTCTAGAAGCTTATTGTCACAAATCACATTACTCACCATCACAGCTGTGGCCTTGGCCCATGCTGCTGGAGCCTCCGGGAGCCTCATAGTGGCCAGATCGGGTGGGGAGATACAAACAGAAGAACATAGTATGGTTTATTTAATTTGTAACCCAAACTATTTAGCTGTAGGAAAGAGTTCAATGTGGATAATTATTGTAACACACTTGGCCATGTGTTAGCTATAACATAACTACTTTGCAAAACACATGAGCAAGCCACATTATTGTTGAATATTGTTGGACACCAGAAGATACCCTACTGTTCTAGAGTCAACATGAGCACTTCACAACACAATTGCATGTCACATTATAAAACAATTATAAAGGCAGGCAACACGGGATGCATATAGGTGTTGAGCTTTATTAATGTCAACCTTACCTCTAACATGCCGGTTCCCAGCTAGGCCAACATCGGTGGAGGAGGTGGCGGCTCTATGATGCCCTGAAAAATAAATTTGGACAACTTAACAAAATTTAACACACAAGACTGTTAAAAATGACCTCCTCCCCACCAGGACTCCCCACTTGAGAGTAGCCCCAGCGATAGTTTGTCTCTGCCGAGTTGGACTCCACACCACCCTCACCTCAGCAGCAGGCTCCACAGGGGCTTCCACTTCATCATCCCCCTCCTCCCCTGGGTCCTCGATTCGGCTCAGTCGAGAGGGTCCCTTCCGCTGAGTCATCACAACCAGGGACTCTGGTGCGGGGGAGGAAATCCCTTCCTGTGCTTTCCCAGGGGAGGAAGCTTATCTGTGTAGAGAAAAAAAAAAACATACACATTTAAAGAAGGCTCAACACAGCAAAAAAGGCATTATCAAAAATGTATCCAAAAAAATAACCTTCACTATCTGTCCATTCACTCGGGGAGTCCACCAGCTGTCTTTTCTTCCTTGCTGGACCTTCCTCTGAAGATGAGGATAAGGAACCTGAAGGGAAATGGGAGAAGCGGCGCTTAGTAGGAGCCATGGTTCCGCTGAGGAAAACCGGAAGTGCATAAAGCAAAATGGAAAGCAAAACCTTTGAACCCATCGCAAGGTACGAACACTATGAAACGCCCGAGACAAGGTGCGAGCGCTATAGAACACCCCGAGCACAGCATTATGCTATCTACAGGAGAGAATAACGCTGCAGCGAATGCAAGGTGGTGTTCCAAGCTAGAGCACCGAAGCCTACACCACATCTAACTAGTGGACAACGCTGGACCCAGCGAGAGGTAGCGCCAGCTCAGTGCGTCCTGCACTCGGCGCTCAACACCATCCTTAACAAAAAACTAGACACACACAGTCGGTGCTCTGAAGCTGGGCGCTTTAGCATGTGATCAAAGTCTGATTTTGAACACATATACATCAGTAACAAAGCGAAAACACATGGAATGACATTGTTTGAACACCGTGACATTAACACATTAGTGCCAGACTTGTACATACAATTCTGCATAAAAATATAAAAAAAAATAAATATATATATATATATATATATATATATATATATATGATTGAATGAATGAATTGCCAAACAAACTTTTTATACACAACTAATGAAACCCCATTGAAATGTATGGGAGAGCACTACAGAGTGACAGGTACAACATGGTGCTCCTGAACCTAGAGAGCCAGCTGAGCCGCCTGTAGTAATACATGTGACGCTACATGGCGATGTTAGAGGAACTCACCAGATTCGCTTTCTTAAATGTGGTTTTGCGTACAGCGCCCAGCATTCACCAGATGCTACCTGATGCTACGAAGCACTACCTGGCACTAGCTGTTCTTAAATAACCCCCATATTGTTTTTCAGCCGAGTTTGGGCTTTAACGTGAAATGTTTTATTTGTATTTTTTTCTTTTTTATTGTTTTCGCAATATTTTTGGGTGAAATGTGAAAAAAATATTTTCAAAAAAAATTTGGAGCATTTTTTAAAAATAAGATTTATGTTTTACAAGAAAATCATATTGCTTGTAAAAGCCCAATTTCTTCCAATTACAATGGTACCACATATGTATAGTTATGTATGCCCAGGAGACCCCCCCAAACTGAAAAGAGTGCTCTATGGACCTTATATAGATATGCTCCATTTAGCCAACATTTTTGTGGCTATAGCACCAGCATTCCTGTCTAATCTGTTGCTGTGCTGTGTATAACTATGCAAAACAGCTATGGTAAGCATGACTTGAGGGGGATAATGCATACAGCGAAAGTGGGGTGGGGAGGGTTGAGTCAACATAGACACACTATACAATACATGATGCTAGTCTTAAATACGTGGTGCTAGTCTTAAATCAGCCTCCATATGTGTTTAACATTCCTGCAAAAAGGTCTTTAAAGTGGACCAACACCCAGGATTTTCACTATCCTGGGTGTTGGTCCACTTCCGTGGGGCACCCCGATCGGGGGGGTGTGAAATCCCCCAGAATGCCCCAAAAACTCACCTGACCCCGCTCCCACGTGACTTGCTCCCCCAATCACCGCCGTCGGACAAGCAAGGTCCGTCGACGAACAAGGTGAGAGTGCCCGCCGCTGCCTCTCGCGCGTCCCTGTTACAGGGAGCGCGCCCGCGCCGGCCATTCACAAACGGCCGGCGCGGGTGCGCGCCCTGCTAGAGGGATGCGCGAGAGGTGGCGGCGGCCCGCGCATGCGCTGTTGGAACGAGGAACAGGTAGGATTTGCGGGCGGCCTGGGGGGTCTCACACAGAGGGGCCCCCCGCAGGCAGGGAGCTGATCGGCCCGGGAATCTTATAGATTCCCGGGCCGATCAGCGGTGGGTGTTGGTCCACTTTAAGCAGCGTACAGCGTAACCTGACCTCTGCAATCCCCCCCCCCCCCACCATGTTATGGCAGCAGGGAGGAAACAGAGTAATGCAGTAATGCACTATTTTACACATTGGTTACAATGCTGACAGATATTTTGTGTAATAGCATTTTCACTGGATTAGGTTTTGAAAAAATGTCATGTTTCATTTGTTTGTTTGAATAGACTTTTAACTAGTGTATTGTAACACATTTTGGTCATTGCTCTGCAGGTGTGACTGCATAGATTTTTCATATGTGCACTTATTGCTTTAGATATTTCAGATAGGGGTATTAGCATAATAATAATTAGCATAATTATCTTTTGTGCCGGCACAAAAAATTACATTGATAGCGGTGTTTTACCAGCAGTAACATTGCAATTTTTCACATGGGTCCTCCCCTTTTTGGATACCCATTTTGTTTTCTGTGGGTCACTATGAGGTGAGACAGGACTTAGGTAGTCAGTGGTTGGTTTTAAATGTCTTGATGTGTATATGTGTTTTTAATGTGTTTTTGTATACAAATAAAATGATTTTCTAAACTAGAATTTCTTCTTTGGTGGTGCTCCCTTATTTGTGGCTGCTGTGGCTGGTAGTCGCAACTGCTTTTTTCTGCAAAAAAAAACAAAACATAGTGCTTCCTTAAAGGGGCCAGTGTCCCATTTTATACGTTGCACAAAATGGTCTTTTCAGTGTTTTACAAATAACATTTTTCACTGCAAAGGAATAGAGCAATAAAATAATTTACCATACCTGGCTCAAAGGACCAATGTCTGATTTTAGTATTTTTTACAAACAGATCTTTTCAGTATTTTACTAACCATATATTGAGTTTATTTATTTTGGTGCACTCATTTGGTAAAACTCACTATATGGAAGGCAGTGTTCTGTTTCATTCATTCCCAGCATATTATCAATCAGCATATTCCAGCTTAATATCAACCAAGCTCACCAAATGAACAAGCCACATGTTTTTACTTTACATGTCTCATTAATAAATACAATAATAATAAACATAATACTACATGCTGAGGGATGTATGTGGCATAGGAATTGTGTTCTGGTTATCACTTTAATTCCTAATTACCTCAATAGATCTTTTCTACAATGAACTTCCTTTCCCCTGTGTCCCTTGTTGCTAGATTTCCACAGCTCACAAACAGCAGCAAAACTAAAATATGTCTTGACGGGCAGGCTGATTCATCACTAACGCCAGGTAGCGACAGATGAGCGTCTGTAGCAGGCATTTTCAGAGCGCCCGCTAGTAGTCGCTGTGCTCGGTCGTGGGTCGCTAGTTCATAGCGACTCGCTGTATGGGAGTGCATGTTAGCGACTGGTCAGTGCGACCAACTCACAACATATTCAGCAAAAAAACAGCCTCACAAAACTCAGGCGCTGAAAAATTCTTGTTTGAAGCCCAGAGCGCAGTCTGTTTTCCAGCATCTATCAACTAGTAACAAAGCGAAAACATATGGAATTACATTGTAGCAACATTGTAACATGAACACTTTAATGGCAGACCTGTATTGTCATTTCTGAAGAAATATATAAAAAATGAAAAAAATGTGAAAAAACTGCTTTTTCAATGCCACAAGAGGTCACAGAATTATTTGTGATTTTTTTTTTTTTAATTTAAACAAAAACCCTGTTTAAAGAGAAGAAAAGTATCGTCCATTGAAATGTATGGGAGAGTGACAGGTAGCGAGAGGTCATACCTGGTGCTGTGCAAGGCTGAACGCTGGCGCTGTTCACAGAGGCTTTGAAAATGATGAATCAGACGCTACATGCCGCTATCCCAGTCGCTAAACAGATTCTGCTTCATAAATGTGTAATTGCTTGCCGTGTCCGTCATTCACCAGTCGCTACCTCTCATTAACCAGCCACTACCTGACGCTATCCCTTCTTAAATAAGGGCCTTGGTCTTTAGAAACATAGGCCCTTATTTAACAAGGGATAGCGACAGGTAGCGCCTGGTGAGCGACCGGTAATGACGGGCACCGCCACGAGAACGCCGGCTCCCCACCACAATCACACATTTATCAAGCCGATCCTGCTTACCGACTGAGATAGCGCCAGATAGCCACTCATTCATCATTATTCCAGCCTCAGCCCACAGCGCCAGCGTCCGACCTTGAACAGCGACAGGTATGACCTCTCGCTACCTGGCGCTCTCCAATGCATTTCAATGGAACAATCTTTAAATATTCATAATTAATTCATATTAATGTTTTTTTTTTTTTTTTTTTTTAAATGTGAAAAATTCTGTGACCACTTCTGCCATGTTAGATTTTTTTTAGGGTAAAAAAACTTTGTGCAGAATTGATATTACATGTCTGATATTAATGTATTAATATTACAAAATGTTATTAAAAACTTGTTTTTTTTGGTTTCCAAAAATATGGTTGTTTGGGGGTTAAAATACTACTTTTAACCCATCGCCGCCAGCGCTCTGGGGTTTAAACATGCATTTCACAGCACGAGAATTTTTTGAGCGTGATTTGTTAATGAATATGGTGGGAGCCGGTCGCTATGGCCATTCGCTATCATGCGCTCCCATACATCGCGGAACCTGTCAAATAGCGCCTCCTCACCCAATATTCAACATTACTGCACACCGACCGAGTCGCTGTCAACAACCGAACAACGGCCAAGCACAGCGACTACTAGCGGGCACTGTGAAAATACTGCTACAGTCGCTCAACTGTCGCTACCTGCCGCTATTAATGAATCGGCCTCATAGAAACATAGAAGGTCGACGGCAGAAGGAGAGCATACGCTCCATCTAGTCTGCCCTTATGTGTATAATGTATGTACTCTTTATCTTAGGATAGATGTGTGCTTATCCCAGGCATTTTAAATTTACTGACTGATGATTTTTCAACTACACTTTCTGTTAAATATTTTCTAACATTGCTCCTGATCTCCCCCCTGACTAGCTTCAGGTTATGCCCCCTTGTTCTATCATTAAGTTCCTAAAGCTAAAGGGTGACTGCAATTACAGAAATATATAGGGCCTGGAGTAGTGAAAAATATAATTTATAAATTAAAAATATAATTTAATTTTTTTCACACTTGCACATATTGCTGCACTGCATGAAGCACATTTACTAAAATAGTAGTGGTGCAGCAACATGCTGGGAATTTTAGAAATCATATTTTGCACTACCCTAATCTGCACTGAAATGACATTGTCTGGCAGAAGTGCTTGATAAATCAGGCCCATTATATATAGTACTGTGCTTTTATATAAAAGGATGATACACATTGAGGTTATGTCATGAAATCAGGAGATCCTTGTAAACACCGGTGTGTCCCCTTTAAACCCTCCTCAAAACACAACTACGTGTTGTAGACCATGAAATTAAATTTCGTTATCTCATTTATCTTTGTCAGCTACCCTAAGGCCTCCTATTTGTAGTGACAGTTGAGAGATACACAAACTGAAATTTGAGATTTTAATTAAAGTCTCAATTGCTTAATATGCTCCCTATTGCTTCTTAAACTGGACCTGCAGCATGATTTGATGAAAAGCCCAAATTCTTAAAAAAAACTATTCCCCAGCATCTAAAATGAATATTTTTTAAGTTTCTAGTCACTTGCTTATTATTCTTCCCTCTCACTCCCTGATCCTTGAGGGAGTGTGGTGGAGTCACTTGCCTCCTCCCCACTGGGACTCCCCGCTTGAGAGTGGCCACAGGGGTTTGGGACTCAGCTGAGTCCGATTGTGAGGAGCTGAGGCTCCATACTGCCCTCACCCCAGCAGCACTCTCCACTGGGGTCTCATCCCCTTCCTCCCCTGGGTCCTCTATGTGGGATCGCCGAGACTGACCCTCCCCCGCAGACTCATCCGACCCAATAACATGTCTGCGGGGGAGGATACCCTTCCCGTGTTTAGCCAGTAGAACGGGAAATATAAAGGAAAAATGGTAAGACATCAGCAGATTAATGTGGACATATGTAAAAATAATGTATGTGTGTTAAACTTGATGCGTAGGCATCATAGAGCCGGTAGACGCCTCATTGAAATCTGACCACTTCTGGATAATGGCTCGGGGGGGTCAGTTTTGCTTTGAAGCGCAGGGACACAGTGGCCCTCACCTCCTCCACTATGCTGCTCTTAGCACTCAGGGCATAGTCGTATTCCTTTACGTAGAAATCCTAGAAGTAAAAGAAAAAAAATCTTTTAAACTTCATTAACATATTCAAGATTCAAATGTATACATTAGTCGACAATTTAAAAAATAATTTTTAATCCATTAACCTGCCATAAAGGGCTTGTAGATTTCACAATATAGAAAGAAAAATTCTATATTGGGTAATATATGAAAATTGATTAAAACAAAATTAACCATTAAACATTTAAATCAGCATGAAAATAAAACACATTGAAAGAATGCCACTACAGAGTTCATAGTGCATCACAACACATTTCATGTTAACACGTCCTTCACCAACTTTGCCATTAACCTTGGGTCCACGCGCTGCCTCTTCTTGAGGGGGCGGGGGCAGGGGGGGACATCAGAATCGGACGATGAGCTGTGTAGACACCAGGCAGGCTTTCGGGGTCGCATGGCTCCGCACAGGTCGAAAACCGGAAGTGCATAAAACGAAAGCGAAAGCAAAACCTTTGACCCCCCTCGCAAGGTACGAACACTATGAAACACACAATATCTTATGTTTACGCTATATAAGGCAACAACCTACATAACAGGCTACAGCCTCGAAAAATTACAGTAAAAAATAGAACAAAATTCTATAACACTGCTTGGCAAATTATATAGATTGTACAACTGTTTATATTTAAAATTCACATTATTTATTTGAGTAACTGTAAGAATAGGCTAAAGAATAGGCAATAGAGATGAGCGAGTAGTGAAATATTCGAAATTTCGAATTTCGATTCGAATAGACCGCGTTACTCGACTACTCGACCGAATATCGAATCCCATTATAGTCTATGGGAAAAAAATGCTCGACACTTGGAAATCTCAATTTGACCACTTGGAGGTCACCAAGTCCACCCTGAAACATCAGAAAATGATGCCAACACTGCTGGAATGCAACTGGGACAGCAGGGGAAGCATGTCTGGGTGCATATAACGCGCCCAAGTCGCACTATTACGCCACTATCACAGCCACTCAACAATACACTCCAAACACAATATAACTTCTACGTAAAGTGAGACAAGACAAGGAAACCTTCTTTCCTCTACATTGCCATGGACCCCAAGCCAAACTGTACAAAAAAGAACAAAATTCTGCACCCCTTAAAATCACGTTGCCTAATGACAACCACAGATGGCATAGGCAAGGGGGAAAATAAATATACCCCACCCCTAATTGTCATTGTGTGTGTGTGTGTGTGTGTGTGTGTGTGTGTGTGTGTGTGTGTGTGTGAGATGTGGTCAGACATGTCCTCTTGTGTCATTGTGTCACCCCAGCAGTAAGGGAAGCTTAAAGGAGGAGGTTTGTTACAGTGTGTCACCCCAGCAGTAAGGGAAGCTTACAGGAGGAGGTTTGTTACAGTGTGTCACCCCAGCAGTCAGGGAAGCTTACAGGAGGAGGTTTGTTACAATGTGTCACCCCAGCAGTAAGGGAAGCTTAGAGCTGAGACCTCTTAAAAATTGTGTGGAGGCCCAAGATCTGAGACCTCTTAAAAATTGTGTGGAGGCCCAAGAGCTGAGACCTCTCAAACATTGTGTGGAGTCCCAAGAGCTGAGACCTTTTAAAAATTGTGTGGAGGCCCAAGAGCTGAGACCTTTTAAAAATTGTGTGGAGGCCCAAGAGCTGAGACCTTTTAAAAATTGTGTGGAGGCCCAAGAGCTGAGACCTTTTAAAAATTGTGTGGAGGCCCAAGAGCTGAGACCTTTTAAAAATTGTGTGGAGGCCCAAGAGCTGAGACCTCTCAAACATTGTGTGGAGGCCCAAGAGCTGAGACCTCTTAAAAATTGTGTGGAGGCCCAAGAGCTGAGACCTTTTAAAAATTGTGTGGAGGCCCAAGAGCTGAGACCTCTCAAACATTGTGTGGAGGCCCAAGAGCTGAGACCTCTTAAAAATTGTGTGGAGGCCCAAGAGCTGAGACCTTTTAAAAATTGTGTGGAGGCCCAAGAGCTGAGACCTCTCAAACATTGTGTGGAGTCCCACGAGCTGAGACCTCTTAAAAATTGTGTGGAGGCCCAAGAGCTGAGACCTCTCAAACATTGTGTGGAGTCCCACGAGCTGAGACCTCTTAAAAATTGTGTGGAGGCCCAAGAGCTGAGACCTTTTAAAAATTGTGTGGAGGCCCAAGAGCTGAGACCTTTTAAAAATTGTGTGGAGGCCCAAGAGCTGAGACCTCTCAAACATTGTGTGGAGTCCCACGAGCTGAGACCTTTTAAAAATTGTGTGGAGGCCCAAGAGCTGAGACCTCTCAAACATTGTGTGGAGTCCCAAGAGCTGAGACCTTTTAAAAATTGTGTGGAGGCCCAAGAGCTGAGACCTTTTAAAAATTGTGTGGAGGCGGGGGGCGGAGCTTGCCATGGAGCGGTGAAGACGTGCCAGCAGTCCGCTCCCGGCAGCAAAAGCAGTTATCAGCCCAATCAGCAAACCCTTTGAGCCCAATTTTAAGGATTCCCCCACCATTTGACAGCGGGATCCCTCTGGCGTCTATGAGATTGGAGCCATTGCAGCAGCGCGACCTGAGGAGCTGCTGTCTGGCGGGGAGAGGTGTGCACGCGGCCGCCATCTTACCTGGTCTCTCCTGCGTTCCCGGGCCGTGCGGTCTCATAGCTGCCAGGAGCGGGTGAGAGCGGCGGGTCCCAGGCTTCCGAGGGACCTCCCCGCTGCCTCCACTACGTCGGTGCCCGAAGGCGGGCCGGGGGCTGTGTGTGCGGGGCCGCATCGTGCGGCGGCGGCGGCGGCGGCGGCGGCGGCCATCACCCCCGCTGCTGAAGACAGTGGAGCGTGGCAGAACGTCGGCTGAGGTGAGAGGCGAGGGGGGGCGACGGGTCCCGGCCGGGCGGCGGATTCCTTCCTGCTCCAGCAACACCTCCTTCAGAGTGCCTGTCGGGCGCTGAGCGTCGGTCCTCCCGAGTGTGTCCCAGTGAGGGACCTTGTTAGGAAGAAGCCTGCAGTGGCTGACTGCTGCTCCAGCCGATTGAAGCTGTGCGCCCCTCTCTCTATTACCCAGCACCTCCCTGTGCGGACGAGGGCCCCATAACCACAACTCCCAAAAATCAGGCACTCACCTTCTCCTCCATCTCCTGTTGATTGATCAGACATCCTCGGCTGGGCAACCCTCGCTCAAGCGCTCACCCTATGTACCAAGGCGGCCATACATCTCTCAAATGCTTACTGCGCACTCTAGCCCTGCCAACCCCCACTGCAAGCCTCTTTAAAGACCCTGGGTCGGGTAACCTTCATTCAGGCACCCTCAAAGCAGTACGGAGCTGTTAACCCTCTGGGAAGCGCCCTCAAAGCATCTTGTATCGGGCTCCCTGACTCAGAAGCCCCGAATTTTAGTGCCCTCAGAGCACCCTGGGCCAGGCGCCCCTCATTTACGCATCTTTAAACCTACCTGGGCTGGGCTCCCCCCTAAGAAGTCTGGAAATGGGAGGCGGCAGCAAACCCAAAGATAGCAGGGGTCAGACCAGAAGCTCGACTACGGCTAATCAAGGCAATTTAAATCGCTATCTGTCCAAATCTGTAGAATCCGCTCAAGAACCGGGCCTCGCCGAGGACTGGGGGAGGGGGAGGCCCTATGAGCTCGGGCTCCTCTGGACCTGATACCACCCTGTCTGATATTTGGGCCCATCTGCAATCGATGCCAACTAAGGAGGACCTCACCACGATCACCCGTTCAATTAGCGAGAAGCTGTCTGAGGAGGTCGGGCTGCTACGAGGAGATCTTAAGCAACTGGACTCTAGGCTTGTTAGGGTTGAGCAACGGGGCGAGGAAGACAGATCCACCATTCAACAACTCACGCGCCGCCTACAGGCACAGGAGTCGGCGACAGCCGCTCTAGCTCTTCACCTGGAGGACTTAGAGAACCGCAACCGGCGGAACAACATACGCGTACGTGGGCTCCCCGAGGCGACGCGAGCAGAGGACCTTCTTCCCACTTTACAGGGGATCTTCTCTACATTGTTGGGAGAACCATCGAGCAGCGACTCCAAAATAGAGATAGATCGGGCGCATAGAGCAATCGCCCCCCCTCCTCGTCAGAACGATCCTCCGAGAGACGTTATTTGTAGAATTCATTTTTATCAAGAAAAGGAGGCAATTATGGCGGCTGCTAGAAGGAAGGGTCCTCTTGATTTTGATGGAGCAACTCTGCACTTCTATTCAGATCTCTCAAGGTCCACCTTGGCAAGGCGGAGGGTTCTTCGGCCGCTTTTGGAGACTCTTAGGCAGAATAATGTCACATACAGATGGGGATATCCCTTCGCTCTAATTGCCTCAAAGCAAGGGAAGTCCTTCTCTCTCCGCAGGCATGAAGACCTCCCTGGCCTATTTAACCAGTTTACTCTGCGCCCAGTTCAGGTCCCGGACTGGCTCTCTTACTCTCCAGACCCATATCCTTCACGGTCGAGAAGCGGGCCTGATCCCCAGCCTATTGACCAGTAGTGAATTCTGAACAGGCACGAGAGGATCTTGCCTTTGACCTGACTGTGGGTTCCCTTTACACCCACACCCGTGGACACTTTGACCAGGTCGTATGGTCCTTACGATACTATTTACTGTGTTCTGCTGGTGATATGGGTGGCTTATTGGCTTGGCCTGCGCCGCCTGCCCGGTCATGACCCTGACCTACTGGTTCTGTCCTGCTGCTGGTCGTGGGGCGGGGGGGCCTGGTTCTCCCCTCACAGTGGGGCTTCCTTGGGCTCCGCTCCTCCTTGCATTGCTGGGGGTGGGTGTCGTGGCCGGGCGGGCGATGGGGTAGAGCCTTTGTTTATTGGTTTTGGGAAGCACTTGGGCTCCTAGGTTTAATAGTTTCAACTGTTTTAAGAGTTTATGTTCTACATTTCTGACTTGTGGGCTGCTGGGGGCGGACGCACACTTCGCGCTGGACGACTGAGTGACCCCTACGCGGGCTGCTGACGCTGCTGCTGAGTGGCCTCTCGGTCCCCGTACTATAGGTGCGCGGGGGTGCCGTGGGTCGGGATCCGGCGCCGTCTGGCGGCTCTGGCTCATCGACCGGGCCCCCCGTGCCTACTCCGGTGTGGGTGCTTCCTTCCTCGGTGACTTACAATTAGTCCTAACAGGTTTGAAGTTTAGAAGTAATAAGTTTGAACTGTTGAGATACTATCTCTTCTGATTCCACTTTCTAGTCTTTCCCCTCTTTTCCTTGTTCCTCTTCCCCTCTTTTTGCCTTTTAATCCTCTCTCCCTTTTTCTCCCTTCCCGTTCCCTCACTGTCCTCTTTGAACCGGGGCAGTTCTCATCCTCAAGTTAGCAACATGTCTAGAAGGGGGGACGGCGTGCGCGGCGCCCGGGTGGCCAGCACCCCCGCTCCCCCTTTCACACAAAAGCTCAGGATACTTTCGATGAATGTCAGGGGCTTGAATTCCCCCCTGAAGAGATCTAAATTATTCCAGGAATTGACTAGGCACAAGGCAAACATTGCATTCATACAGGAAACACACCTTAGGGGTGGAGGGGCTCCCGGGTTGTCCTCCAGGTCCTTCTCCCAGTCCTACACAAGCAATGCGCCAGATGTTAAAGCCAGAGGAGTTGCGATCTTAATTGCTAAAAACACCCCATTCCGACTCTCGGATAGGATAGCAGATGAACACGGTAGATATCTAATTCTTAAGGGCTCCTTGTTCAATAAAAAATATACCCTGGCGGTGGCTTACGCTCCTAATTCTGCACAGGTGACGTTTATAGAGGCCTTTGTGCACAAACTTCTGGAGGTACAAGAAGGCCCCATCATCCTTGGGGGTGACCTGAATGTAGCTCTGGACCCGTTGCTGGACTCTTCCACGGGGCGGTCGGCTATGGCATACGCGGCATTGAAAAGAATTAAAAAAACCCTTCAGGGGGCTCAACTTTGTGACCCGTGGCGGATCAGCCACCCTTCTACTAAAGATTACTCGTTTTACTCCACAGTTCATGCCACGTACTCCAGAATCGACTACGTCCTGGTGTCCCATAATTTATTGCCCCAGGTGGTGGACTCGAGAATAGAACCCGCGGTCATATCGGACCATGCTCCAGTGGCCCTCACTATCAACCTGTCCGGGGGGTCGAGGGGGGAATGGACGTGGAGGATGAACGAGTCCCTTCTGCAGAATGAGCTGTTTGTTCAGGACCTGCAAAAAACTATCAAAAGCTACTTTGAGCTTAACAACAGTGCGGATACTTCTCCGTTCAACAACTGGCAGGCTCACAAAGCAGTCATTAGGGGCTCGTTCATCAGACACGCGACTGCAAAGAAGAGGGAACGAGAGCAGGAGCTGCAGCGGCGCCTTGAAAGAGTCCAAGAGCTGGAAAGAACGCATAAAGCCTCGCTGGCCAAGAGTAATCTCTGGGCTCTCACTGAGGCCAGAGCAGCTTTAAACTCGTTATTGACATCAAGGGCTGCATACATCATAAAGCGATGTAAAAGATTATACTTTGAATGGGGGAATAAGAGCAGTGCACTTTTAGCAAGGGCCCTTAGGAAGCAGCAAACGTTAAACTTTGTAGAGGCAATTGTTGACGGGCAACAAAAAAAGCAGTATAACACGCCGGATATAGCAAGAACCTTCCAATCCTTTTACCAGAAACTCTACACCATATGCCCTGATGGGGTAGACGGGGACCAGGGACGCCTAGAGCTAATTAAGCGTTATATAGAGGAATCGGGTATGCCTGTCCTCCAGGGTGGGGAGAGAGAGGCGCTGGAGAGCCCAATCTCCTTAGAGGAGCTGAATGCCGCGGTTAAGGGGTCCCCCAACGGGAAGTCACCGGGTCCAGACGGATTTTCCGTGGCTTATTATAAACAATTCCTCCCGCTCCTTGCCCCGCACTTTCTCTCGGCCTTTAACTCACTAACTGCATCCCCTGACCCGGCCGCCATCCCGAGTGAAGCGCTATCCGCCTATGTTACGATTATTCAGAAGCCCGGGAAGGATCCCCTCTCCTGTGGCAGTTATAGGCCTATTTCTTTACTAAATGTGGACCTTAAGCTGTTCGCAAAAATCCTGGCAAATAGGCTATCGGGGCTGTTACCGGCATTGGTGGATGGTGACCAGTCGGGCTTTGTCCCGGGCAGGGAAGCCCGGGACAACACGACAAGGGTACTGAACCTGTTACATAGGGTGAAACAGACGGGAGAACCGGCTGTCTTGCTGTCCACCGATGCCGAGAAGGCTTTCGACCGGGTGAACTGGCAATATATCAGAGCAGTCTTGGAACACATTGGTCTGGGCCCTAAAGCCTTGCAGATGATCATGGCCCTATATACGGACCCATCGGCAAGGATTAAGGTTAATGGTGCTCTCTCGGGACGGGTGAACATTAGAAATGGTACTAGACAAGGCTGCCCACTCTCCCCACTGATCTTTGCTTTGTCTATGGAGCCTTTCTTATGTAGAATCAGGGGACAGAGGGACATCCGAGGGATCACGGTGGGTTCGGCTACACATAAGATCTCGGCATATGCGGATGATCTTTTGTTTTTCCTTACAAACCCAGCCGTGGGTCTGCCGGTGCTGCTGAAGGAATTCGAGCGGTTCGGTAGACTATCCTTTTTGAAGATAAACTGCGATAAGTCAGAGGCCCTGGGGGTGAATCTCCCGAGGCAGGTGGAGGCCCAGCTCAGGGCATCCTTTCCATTTAAGTGGCCCCCCTCAGCTATCACATATTTAGGCACTAGGATCACGAGGACGATGGACGGGGTTTATGCAGCGAATTTTGGCCCTCTCTTAACTAAGCTGAAAAGTGACTTGGCGAATTGGGACCTTCCCACCTTTTCGTGGTTGGGCAGAATCAGTATACTTAAAATGACGGTTTTGCCAAAAATACTATACTTATTCCAGACCCTTCTGATTCAGATACCCAGAGCATATTTTAATTCCCTAAACTCGATTTTTATAAAGTTTATTTGGCAGGGGCGTAAATCGAGGTTGAAGTTGCAGCTCCTCTTTAGGTCAAAACAGTCGGGTGGCCTGGCCTGCCCAGATCTACTGCGATATTGGCGTGCGGTCCACCGCCAGCGTATATTGGATTGGCATCATCACGGTTCACAGAAGAAATGGGTAAACCTGGAAGCAACATGGCTTCATACCCCATTGAAGGACACTATCTGGGCCGTCAGGTCGGGGAGGGCCCTCTGTAGGGATCACCCGCTCATCTCCACTACCCTTGGAGTCTTTGATAAGCTGAGAGACAGGCGGGAGATTTCCCCTTGGCCGACCCCCCTGTTGCCGCTGGTTCACAACCCCTCCCTTCCCATAGGCATTCCCCCCAGCCTTCGCCGGAGCTTCGCGGAGAGGGGTGTTCCAAGAGGGTTAGATCTCATCTTACCCACTGGATGGGCACGGCTGGAGGACCTGAGAGAGAGGTGGGGTACGCACCCGCTCGATCACTGGCTCTTTTTTACATTCCAAAACTTCCTCCTAAACTTGGGGCCTAGGCAGGCAATGCTTAGGACCCTCACCCCCTTTGAACAGTTAGCAAGAGTGAAGGATCCCCCCACGAGACTGGTCTCTCAATTGTATGAGCTTCTGGGGAGCGGCGGCGATGGCGGGGTGCCCCGCTTCTGCGCGGACTGGGAGAGGGACCTGGACAGACACTTGACGGAGGAACAGTGGAGATATATTTTCCTGGCAACACACAAAACTTCCGTATCCTCTAAGATCCAAGAGACTAATTATAAGTGTCTCACGAGGTGGTACTACACCCCGGAGAGGCTGCGTGGCTTTTCTCCGGCCCATTCCGCCGAGTGCTGGAGGTGCCGGGGAGCGATTGGTAGCTTTTTCCACATCTTCTGGGAGTGCCCTAAAATCATACCCTTCTGGCGAGCGGTTGCCAGGATCTCTGAAGAAATTGTGGGGTGCTCGGTGGCCCTGGACCCCGCTTTGCTCCTCCTGCACTTGGCGGACACCCCCTTTAAGACCTATAAAAGATCGCTTTTGAGGCACCTGATAAACGCAGCAAAGGCGATGATACCTAGGTTCTGGAGGTCCGAGGCGGTTCCCTCGGTGGCGGGTTGGCTCGGGGAGATCAATCATATAATGGAAATGGAGGAGCTTACTGCCTCGGTGCATGAAAATACGCCGCAGTTCTTACAGACGTGGACGTCGTGGTTCCTCTTTAGAGAGACAGATAGATTTAAGCAGCTCGTGGCCCCCGGCAAGGGTGGGAGAAGCTGAGAGGGCGTTGTATGGTCGTACGCACTGCTGAGCTGACTCCCCCCCCCCCCCCCGGTTCAACCCTCCCTTTCCCCTAATTCTCCTTTCCTACCCCTCTCCCCCTATCTTCTCCCTTCCTTTCTCTTTCTCTTTCATCTTTCCTTCACGTTTATGCTCTCATGGAATAGGCCATGCTATGTTTGAGCAAGAGGTTAAATGCGGACGACGGTGGACCTCCGGGCTGTGGCCCTGCCCGTGCGGTGGGGCCCCGGTGGGGACTGATGGTGGGTCCCTGCAGGGGGGCCACCCCCGGGTCGGGCGGGAACCACCTATAGTTGTGGATTGCAAAAAGGAAGTTTTATAGGGGTCTCTATTTGACACACCAATGACCTGAGTGTATGCACCGTGTCCATATGTTTTTGGCGAGATGGCTCTGTAACCTTACAAATGTTGTACTTTCTACTTGTCTTTATTGAAAGTAAAAATCAAAATAAAGAATTTCAAAAAAAATTGTGTGGAGGCCCAAGAGCTGAGACCTCTCAAACATTGTGTGGGGTCCCACGAGCTGAGACCTCTTAAAAATTGTGTGGAGGCCCAAGAGCTGAGACCTTTTAAAAATTGTGTGGAGGCCCAAGAGCTGAGACCTCTTAAAAATTGTGTGGAGGCCCAAGAGCTGAGACCTTTTAAAAATTGTGTGGAGGCCCAAGAGCTGAGACCTTTTAAAAATTGTGTGGAGGCCCAAGAGCTGAGACCTTTTAAAAATTGTGTGGAGGCCCAAGAGCTGAGACCTTTTAAAAATTGTGTGGAGGCCCAAGAGCTGAGACCTTTTAAAAATTGTGTGGAGGCCCAAGAGCTGAGACCTCTCAAACATTGTGTGGAGTCCCACGAGCTGAGACCTCTTAAAAATTGTGTGGAGGCCCAAGGGCTGAGACCTTTTAAAAATTGTGTGGAGGCCCAAGAGCTGAGACCTTTTAAAAATTGTGTGGAGGCCCAAGAGCTGAGACCTCTCAAACATTGTGTGGAGTCCCACGAGCTGAGACCTCTTAAAAATTGTGTGGAGGCCCAAGAGCTGAGACCTTTTAAAAATTGTGTGGAGGCCCAAGAGCTGAGACCTTTTAAAAATTGTGTGGAGGCCCAAGAGCTGAGACCTTTTAAAAATTGTGTGGAGGCCCAAGAGCTGAGACCTCTCAAACATTGTGTGGAGTCCCACGAGCTGAGACCTCTTAAAAATTGTGTGGAGGCCCAAGAGCTGAGACCTTTTAAAAATTGTGTGGAGGCCCAAGAGCTGAGACCTCTCAAACATTGTGTGGAGTCCCACGAGCTGAGACCTTTTAAAAATTGTGTGGAGGCCCAAGAGCTGAGACCTCTCAAACATTGTGTGGAGTCCCAAGAGCTGAGACCTTTTAAAAATTGTGTGGAGGCCCAAGAGCTGAGACCTTTTAAAAATTGTGTGGAGGCCCAAGAGCTGAGACCTCTCAAACATTGTGTGGAGTCCCACGAGCTGAGACCTCTTAAAAATTGTGTGGAGGCCCAAGAGCTGAGACCTTTTAAAAATTGTGTGGAGGCCCAAGAGCTGAGACCTCTTAAAAATTGTGTGGAGGCCCAAGAGCTGAGACCTTTTAAAAATTGTGTGGAGGCCCAAGAGCTGAGACCTTTTAAAAATTGTGTGGAGGCCCAAGAGCTGAGACCTTTTAAAAATTGTGTGGAGGCCCAAGAGCTGAGACCTTTTAAAAATTGTGTGGAGGCCCAAGAGCTGAGACCTCTCAAACATTGTGTGGAGTCCCACGAGCTGAGACCTCTTAAAAATTGTGTGGAGGCCCAAGAGCTGAGACCTTTTAAAAATTGTGTGGAGGCCCAAGAGCTGAGACCTTTTAAAAATTGTGTGGAGGCCCAAGAGCTGAGACCTCTCAAACATTGTGTGGAGTCCCACAAGCTGAGACCTCTTAAAAATTGTGTGGAGGCCCAAGAGCTGAGACCTTTTAAAAATTGTGTGGAGGCCCAAGAGCTGAGACCTTTTAAAAATTGTGTGGAGGCCCAAGAGCTGAGACCTTTTAAAAATTGTGTGGAGGCCCAAGAGCTGAGACCTCTCAAACATTGTGTGGAGTCCCACGAGCTGAGACCTCTTAAAAATTGTGTGGAGGCCCAAGAGCTGAGACCTTTTAAAAATTGTGTGGAGGCCCAAGAGCTGAGACCTTTTAAAAATTGTGTGGAGGCCCAAGAGCTGAGACCTTTTAAAAATTGTGTGGAGGCCCAAGAGCTGAGACCTTTTAAAAATTGTGTGGAGGCCCAAGAGCTGAGACCTCTCAAACATTGTGTGGAGTCCCACGAGCTGAGACCTCTTAAAAATTGTGTGGAGGCCCAAGAGCTGAGACCTTTTAAAAATTGTGTGGAGGCCCAAGAGCTGAGACCTCTCAAACATTGTGTGGAGTCCCACGAGCTGAGACCTCTTAAAAATTGTGTGGAGGCCCAAGAGCTGAGACCTTTTAAAAATTGTGTGGAGGCCCAAGAGCTGAGACCTCTCAAACATTGTGTGGAGTCCCACGAGCTGAGACCTCTTAAAAATTGTGTGGAGGCCCAAGAGCTGAGACCTTTTAAAAATTGTGTGGAGGCCCAAGAGCTGAGACCTTTTAAAAATTGTGTGGAGGCCCAAGAGCTGAGACCTTTTAAAAATTGTGTGGAGGCCCAAGAGCTGAGACCTCTCAAACATTGTGTGGAGGCCCAAGAGCTGAGCACTTATTAGTGCTGCAGCTACGGCTGCTTTAGTGAGGGGTAGCTGCTGCTGCTGGAATAGGGACAGAAAGACTTCAGTGGTGTATTACCACCTATATACAAAACTATATACACTCTGCTCAAAACGGCTGCTTTAGTGAGGGGTAGCTGCTGATGCTGGAATAGGGACAGAAAGACTTCAGTGGTGTATTAGCACCTATATACAAAACTATATTTTGCACTACTGTTTTGTGTCCTCTGTGCCAACAAAACACTGTTTTATACACGGTGCGTATAGGCACCATTTCACCTTCTGGCAGTATACGGCTGTATAGCCAGGTGTTTTTCTTAAAAATATTTTTTATATTTGGCACTACTGTTTTGTGTCCTCTTTACCAACAAAACCTTGTTATATACCCGGTGCGTATAGGCACCATTTCACCTTCTGGCAGTATACGGCTGTATAGCCAGGTGTTCTTCTTAAAAATATTTTTATATTTGGCATAACGCGTGGCCAAAAAAGTAAAACGTCTGAAATGCGGAGGGCTAGCGCAAAGGGACGTGGACGAGGACGGGGGCGCGGAAATGCTGGTGGGGGCACAAACCGCGTTGAAGCCAGTGGGGATACAATGCGTGCTGATGAGGGGCAGCCAGCATTACGCTCATCCAGCTTCCCTGCTTTTATGGGACAGTTATGCGGGGGGCGGGGTACACCTCTGTTAAAGCCTGAGCAGCGTGAACAGGTGGTGCAATGGATGGCCGATAACGCTTCCAGTCACTTGTCCACCACCCAGTCATCCACACAGTCTCACTCTGACCCTCCTTCCTCCCAACCTGGCCAACAGAGTCAGCCCACCCTTGACCCCTCCCAGGACCTCTTTTCGGGTCCTTTTCCAGATGTGCTGCAAGAATCCCAGGAGCTAGCAGAGGAATTTGTTTGTAGTGATGCCCAAACACTTGAGTATCCGCCATCTGCTAGTGATGTGGACCCGGAACCAGCATCTGCTATCATGAGCGATGATGATGATGAGACGCAGTTGCCATCAAGGGAGGCTGTTGGAATGTCCAGTGGGCAGGAGGAGGAGCAGAGAGAGGAAGTGGAAGAGGAGGTGGTGGACGACGAAATGACCGACCCCACTTGGACAGGGGTGATGTCCAGCGGGGAAAGCAGTGGAGATGCGGTCTGCGCATCACCGAATAAGGCAGCAAGAGGCAGAGGACAGTCCAGAGGCAGAGGACAGTCCAGACAGAGAAGGCAGGCCACAGCCAGCAGGGCCGAAGCTCTTCCCGGCAGCAGGCAGTCGCGCGAAGCTCCCCCATCGAGGCCTCGTACTTCTGTGGTGTGGAGATTTTTTAATGTTTGCGCGGATGACAAACTGAGCGCGGTTTGCGCAATCTGCCACTCAAAACTGAGTAGGGGCTCTGAGAAGAGCAATCTGACCACCTCAGGCATGCGCCGTCACTTGGAATTCAAGCACTGGGCTGAGTGGGAGAGAGCAAATGCAATACAACCTGCGCCCCGTCTTGCTGCCACTGCCTCTTCCCCTTTGTTGTGTGCTGCCACTGCGGTCCAGACCTCCAGCCAGGACACCTCCACATCTGCCTCTGCCTCGGCTACTTTGGGGCCTTCTCCTTCAGCCCCCCCTTCCCCCGCATCTTCGTCTGCACCTTCCATCTCCTCGTCCCATCAACTGTCCATCTCGCAGGCGTTCAACCGCAGGCGGAAGTACGCCTCCAGTCACCCCCAAGCCCAAGCCTTAACCTGCCTCATCTCCAAACTGCTGGCCCTGGAGATGTTGCCGTTTTGGCTTGTGGAGACGCAGGCCTTCCGCGACCTGATGGCGGCTGCCGCACCTCGCTATTCCGTCCCTAGCCGCCACTATTTTTCCCGGTGTGGCGTCCCCGCCCTGCACCAGCACGTGTCGCGTAACATCAGGCGGACCCTGAGGTACGCAGTCAGCGCAAAGGTCCACTTGACCACCGACTCGTGGACAATCGCTTGCGGCCAAGGACGCTACATCTCTTTGACGGCACACTGGGTGAATGTTGTGGAAGCGGGGACGGGGTCGCAAACAGGGACGGCCTACATACCACACCCGTCCAAGATTGCCAGCACAGGTTCTGATAGACCCCCCTCCTCTTCCTCCTCCTCCTCCTCCTCCTCCTCTGCCTTAACATCGCCCTCAGCCCCTAGCTGGAAGCGTTGCAGCACTGGCACGGGGAGACGTCAGCAGGCGGTGCTTAAGCTCATCAGCTTGGGCGACAGGAAGCACAGCGCCGCAGAGGTGAGGCACGCCATATTGCAGCAGACAGAGATGTGGCTGTCGCCGCTGCAGCTAGGACCAGGCATGGTCGTGTGCGATAACGGCCGTAACCTGGTGGCGGCTCTGGAGCTTGCAGAACTCAATCACGTACCATGCCTGGCCCACGTTTTTAATTTGGTAGTACAAAAGTTTCTAAAGACTTACCCCAACCTGGCAGAGCTACTGGTCAAAGTGCGGCGCTTGTGCGCTCACTTTCGGAAGTCAACTGTAGCTGCTGCTAGCTTAAAAAAAAATCCAGCAACGCCTCCATTTGCCTCAACATCGGCTGTTGTGCGACCTGCCCACTCGCTGGAATTCCACCTATTGCATGTTGGCCAGGGTGTGTGAGCAGCAGAAAGCATTGATGGAGTACCAGATGATGCATCCACGCGTGCCTCCAACTCAGCTCCCTCAGTTTGCCAACCACGAGTGGCCATGGATGGCAGACATATGCGATGTATTGCGTATCTTTGAGGAGTCCACTAAGAAGGTCAGCAGCGAGGACGCTATAGTGAGCGTAACCATCCCGCTCCTAGGCGTCCTTAAAGAATCGCTCATCGCAATAAGGGAGAACGCATTGCACACAGAGGAGATGGGGGTAGGAGGAGACGCAACGCAGGTAGACAGTCAGACCACACTTTTGTCTGCTGCTCGGTGGCAGTTGCAGGAGGAGGAGGAGGAGGACAACGTGGAGGTGGCTGTGGAAGAGGATGCTGGCGGCGAGGGTAGCAGTCAGGCTGTGTGCGTCCCATTGGTTCAGCGCGGATGGGGCGGAGAGGAGGAGGAAGAGGAGGAAATGGAAAATGATCCTTCTGGTGGGGGCAGTGAGGTCATGCCTACTCAGAGTCTGGCACACATGGCTGACTTCATGCTGGGCTGCTTTTCCCGGGACATACGTGTTGTCCGGATATTGGAGAACAAACTATACTGGGTCTTCGCACTCCTGGACCCCCGGTATAAAGATAACTTCTCCTCTTTTATTCCGGTAGAGGAGAGGACGAATCGATTACTGGAATACCAGAGGGAACTCTTGCAGAACATGATGCAGATTTTCCCACCCAGCATCGCTGGCGGCAGAGAGGAGAGTGTCTCCCAGAGTCTGACAACATCGATCAGGCCCACAGCCACCAGGGGAACACTCTCCAAGGTGTGGGACACGTTCATGTCACCCCCTCGTGCAACTTCCATCACTGCGGGGCCCGCTATCAGCAGGAGGGACAAGTATCGGCGGATGTTGCGGGACTACCTGGCAGACCACACCCCTGTCCTCCCCGATCCCTCGGCGACCTACACTTACTGGGTCTCCAAGTTGGACACGTGGCTGGAACTGTCCCTGTACGCCTTGGAGGTGCTTGCCTGCCCTGCCGCCAGCGTGCTATCAGAAAGGGTGTTCAGCGCAGCCGGGGGCATTATAACCGATAAGCGCAGCCGCCTGTCAACCGACAGTGCCGACAGGCTGACGCTAATCAAAATGAACAGCAAGTGGATTGACCCGGACTTTGCTTGTACAACAGTGGAAAGCAGCCAAGAGTGAAGTGCCATCTGTATGAAGTGCCATTTCCTCCTCCTCCTCCTCCTCCTTAACCGCCGTAGAATTGCTGTATTAATGAAAAAAATTATGGCTCACCTCTTAGGCTTAATACAATCAATTTTTAAGAGGTCTCAACTCTTGGGCCTCCACACAATTTTTAAAAGGTCTCAGCTCTTGGGCCTCCACACAATTTTTAAGAGGTCTCAGCTCTTGGGCCTCCACACAATTTTTAAGAGGTCTCAGCTCTTGGGCCTCCACACAATTTTTAAAAGGTCTCAGCTCTTGGGCCTCCACACAATTTTTAAAAGGTCTCAGCTCTTGGGCCTCCACACAATTTTTAAAAGGTCTCAGCTCTTGGGCCTCCACACAATTTTTAAAAGGTCTCAGCTCTTGGGCCTCCACACAATTTTTAAGAGGTCTCAGCTCTTGGGCCTCCACACAATTTTTAAAAGGTCTCAGCTCTTGGGCCTCCACACAATTTTTAAAACATAGCAGCCCTAATAAGGGCTCTCAATGACTCTCTTGTCTTCTGGTAGCTGGTATATATGGTGGTAAATACGATATTCTGAGCTTCTGGGGCCCTGCCTGCCTACATAAGAGCTATATACTGTTCAGCATAGTAGCCCTAATAAGGGCTCTTAATGACTCTCTTGTCTTCTGGTAGCTGGTATATATGGTGGTAAATGCGATATTCTGAGCTTCTGGGGCCCTGCCTGACTACATAGGATATGAGCTATATACTGTTCAGCATAGCAGCACTAATAAGGGATTAAGGACTCTCTTGTCTTCTGGTAGCTGGTATATATGGTGGTAAAAGCGATATTCTGAGCTTCTGGGGCCCTGCCTGACTACATAGAATATGAGCTATATACTGTTCAGCATAGCAGCACTAATAAGGGATTAAGGACTCTCTTGTCTTCTGGTAGCTGGTATATATGGTGGTAAAAGCGATATTCTGAGCTTCTGGGGCCCTGCCTGCCTACATAGGATATGAGCTATATACTGTTCAACATAGCAGCACTAATAAGGGATTAAGGACTCTCTTGTCTTCTGGTAGCTGGTATATATGGTGGTAAAAGCGATATTCTGAGCTTCTGGGGCCCTGCCTGCCTACATAGGATATGAGCTATATACTGTTCAACATAGCAGCACTAATAAGGGATTAAGGACTCTCTTGTCTTCTGGTAGCTGGTATATATGGTGGTAAAAGCGATATTCTGAGCTTCTGGGGCCCTGCCTGCCTACATAGGATATGAGCTATATACTGTTCAACATAGCAGCACTAATAAGGGATTAAGGACTCTCTTGTCTTCTGGTAGCTGGTATATATGGTGGTAAAAGCTATATTCTGAGCTTCTGGGGCCCTTCCTGACTACATAGAATATGAGCTATATACTGTTCAGCGTAGTAGCCCTAATAAGGGCTCTTAAGGACTCTCTTGTCTTCTGGTAGCTGGTATATATGGTGGTAAAAGCGATATTCTGAGCTTCTGGGGCCCTGCCTGCCTACATAGGATATGAGCTATATACTGTTCAGCGTAGTAGCCCTAATAAGGGCTCTTAAGGACTCTCTTGTCTTCTGGTAGCTGGTATATATGGTGGTAAAAGCTATATTCTGAGCTTCTGGGGCCCTGCCTGACTACATAGAATATGAGCTATATACTGTTCAGCGTAGTAGCCCTAATAAGGGCTCTTAAGGACTCTCTTGTCTTCTGGTAGCTGGTATATATGGTGGTAAAAGCTATATTCTGAGCTTCTGGGGCCCTGCCTGACTACATAGAATATGAGCTATATACTGTTCAGCGTAGTAGCCCTAATAAGGGCTCTTAAGGACTCTCTTGTCTTCTGGTAGCTGGTATATATGGTGGTAAAAGCTATATTCTGAGCTTCTGGGGCCCTGCCTGACTACATAGAATATGAGCTATATACTGTTCAGCGTAGTAGCCCTAATAAGGGCTCTTAAGGACTCTCTTGTCTTCTGGTAGCTGGTATATATGGTGGTAAAAGCTATATTCTGAGCTTCTGGGGCCCTGCCTGACTACATAGAATATGAGCTATATACTGTTCAGCGTAGTAGCCCTAATAAGGGCTCTTAAGGACTCTCTTGTCTTCTGGTAGCTGGTATATATGGTGGTAAAAGCGATATTCTGAGCTTCTGGGGCCCTGCCTGCCTACATAGGATATGAGCTATATACTGTTCAGCGTAGTAGCCCTAATAAGGGCTCTTAAGGACTCTCTTGTCTTCTGGTAGCTGGTATATATGGTGGTAAAAGCTATATTCTGAGCTTCTGGGGCCCTGCCTGACTACATAGAATATGAGCTATATACTGTTCAGCGTAGTAGCCCTAATAAGGGCTCTTAAGGACTCTCTTGTCTTCTGGTAGCTGGTATATATGGTGGTAAAAGCTATATTCTGAGCTTCTGGGGCCCTGCCTGACTACATAGAATATGAGCTATATACTGTTCAGCGTAGTAGCCCTAATAAGGGCTCTTAAGGACTCTCTTGTCTTCTGGTAGCTGGTATATATGGTGGTAAAAGGTATATTCTGAGCTTCTGGGGCCCTGCCTGCCTACATAGGATATGAGCTATATACTGTTCAGCGTAGTAGCCCTAATAAGGGCTCTTAAGGACTCTCTTGTCTTCTGGTAGCTGGTATATATGGTGGTAAAAGCTATATTCTGAGCTTCTGGGGCCCTGCCTGACTACATAGAATATGAGCTATATACTGTTCAGCGTAGTAGCCCTAATAAGGGCTCTTAAGGACTCTCTTGTCTTCTGGTAGCTGGTATATATGGTGGTAAAAGCTATATTCTGAGCTTCTGGGGCCCTGCCTGCCTACATAGGATATGAGCTATATACTGTTCAGCGTAGTAGCCCTAATAAGGGCTCTTAAGGACTCTCTTGTCTTCTGGTAGCTGGTATATATGGTGGTAAAAGCTATATTCTGAGCTTCTGGGGCCCTGCCTGACTACATAGAATATGAGCTATATACTGTTCAGCGTAGTAGCCCTAATAAGGGCTCTTAAGGACTCTCTTGTCTTCTGGTAGCTGGTATATATGGTGGTAAAAGCTATATTCTGAGCTTCTGGGGCCCTGCCTGACTACATAGAATATGAGCTATATACTGTTCAGCGTAGTAGCCCTAATAAGGGCTCTTAAGGACTCTCTTGTCTTCTGGTAGCTGGTATATATGGTGGTAAAAGCTATATTCTGAGCTTCTGGGGCCCTGCCTGACTACATAGAATATGAGCTATATACTGTTCAGCGTAGTAGCCCTAATAAGGGCTCTTAAGGACTCTCTTGTCTTCTGGTAGCTGGTATATATGGTGGTAAAAGCTATACTCTGAGCTTCTGGGGCCCTGCCTGACTACATAGAATATGAGCTATATACTGTTCAGCGTAGTAGCCCTAATAAGGGCTCTTAAGGACTCTCTTGTCTTCTGGTAGCTGGTATATATGGTGGTAAAAGCTATATTCTGAGCTTCTGGGGCCCTGCCTGCCTACATAGGATATGAGCTATATACTGTTCAGCGTAGTAGCC
Source organism: Gastrophryne carolinensis (assembly GCA_027917425.1). NCBI lineage: Eukaryota > Metazoa > Chordata > Amphibia > Anura > Microhylidae > Gastrophryne > Gastrophryne carolinensis. Next base: position 99,486,620 of record CM051235.1, on the reverse strand, counting down.
CTAATAAGGGCTCTTAAGGACTCTCTTGTCTTCTGGTAGCTGGTATATATGGTGGTAAAAGCTATATTCTGAGCTTCTGGGGCCCTGCCTGACTACATAGAATATGAGCTATATACTGTTCAGCGTAGTAACCCTAATAAGGGCTCTTAAGGACTCTCTTGTCTTCTGGTAGCTGGTATATATGGTGGTAAAAGCTATATTCTGAGCTTCTGGGGCCCTGCCTGACTACATAGAATATGAGCTATATACTGTTCAGCGTAGTAGCCCTAATAAGGGCTCTTAAGAACTCTCTTGTCTTCTGGTAGCTGGTATATATGGTGGTAAAAGCTATATTCTGAGCTTCTGGGGCCCTGCCTGACTACATAGAATATGAGCTATATACTGTTCAGCGTAGTAGCCCTAATAAGGGCTCTTAAGGACTCTCTTGTCTTCTGGTAGCTGGTATATATGGTGGTAAAAGCTATCTTCTGAGCTTCTGGGGCCCTGCCGGACTACATAGAATATGAGCTATATACTGTTCAGCGTAGTAGCCCTTTTTGTTAAATAAAATATATGATTATCAAATAATTATTACAGTAGTGGTGCCTTTCCTGAGGATAAATCTTGGGGGAATAGTGGGGTTCCCTATCTCTGTTGCTTATATGGTGGTAAAAGCGATATTCTGAGCTTCTGGGGCCCTGCCTGCCTACATATGAGCCATATACCGTTCAGCGTAGTAGCCCTAATAAGGGCTCTTAATGACTCTCTTGTCTTCTGGTAGCTGGTATAGATGGTGGTAAAAGCGATATTCCGAGCTTCTGGGACCCTGCCAGCGACAGCCTGTCTTTCCCTGCTGTGAGCGTCTGTCCCTCACTAAGTTCAAGCTGCTAATGCTGACGAAGAGGAAGTGCTGAGTTTTGTATATTCGAGGTCACATGGTTTTTCCAGCCAATGCGTGTAGACGCCGTTTTCGCGATGCCAGCGTCCTCCCAGGACCTGTCCCACCCCCCCTGCATGGTGATTGGTGTAAAAAACGCGCCAGGGAAGGTGGGAGGGGAAACGAATTGTGAATGCGCCATCGCCGCTGTACTCGATCGAAATCGAGTATGATGAACAGCGTAGTATTCGATCGAATACCGGCTCGGTCGAATACTACTCGCTCATCACTAATAGGCAAATATCCAAAACATTAATAGTGTTTTCCTATTTGGCACAGCGTACACAAGGCAGTGTTCTGCACAATAGCGACACACGCCTATACCACATTTAACAACAGTAGAGCGCTGCATGGAGCGAACGGCAGCGACTGCTCAGTGCGAATGACTCTCAGCGACTCTGCACGGGAGCACATAGCGCCAGACACTGTGTGATTAAAGTCTGTTTTCTAACGTTTACACACTAGTAACCAAACGAAAACATATAAAATGACATTTTTAGAACATGGTGACATTAATACTTTAATGCCAGACTGGTAATGACAATTCTGCATAAAAATATTAAAAAACAAAAAACTTTTCTAAAATGACTTTTAATAGGCCAGAAGAGCTCACACAATGATTTTATTAAAATAAAATCAATAAAAACCCTGTTTAAAGAGAAGAAAAGGAACGTCAATTGAAATGTATGGGAGATTGACAGGTAGCGACAGGTAATACCAGGCACTCTGAAAGCCAGAGCGCTGCCGGGATTTGCTTAGCCGTCTGTGATGATGAATCGGTCGCTATGTGACGCTGTAAGAGGTGCTCACCAGAATCGCTTTTATAAATGTGGTATTGCGTGCAGCGCCCGGCGTTCACCAGACGCTACCTGCCGCTTACAAGGCACTACCTGTCGCTATACCTTGATGAATAAACCCCTAGGTTTCTAACACCAGCTGCACATGCTGGACTGGAGCACAGTACCACCTCCAATTTGACCCCAGGTGAGGTGCTAAATGGCTGTTATGACTTTCTGGAGGAAAAGAGAGTAGTTTCAGCAACTGTTCTGTCTTTGATATGTTCTGATGTGCATCTCTCACCAAATAATGGGAGCCCACCTAGCCCACTCAGCATCTGCTGCAGAGGTTATTGCCAGGTAAGGTGGGAAAAAATGTTTGAGGGCTGGCCTGGGCAAAATAGTGCAGCATATGCATCTTTCCTGGACAAAATAATTCTGTGGCTGTCGTGGGCAAAAATAATTCTGTGGCTGTCGTGGACAAAAATAATTCTGTGGCTGCCTTGGGCAAAAATAATTCTGCATCTGTCTGGACAATATAATTCAGCATCTACATCTGTCCTAAGCAAAATTATTGTGTCTGTTACCATACATTTGAATGGTCAGGTTTACATTTTGTTTTGTGTTTGTTATTAACTGGCCTTTGAAGGCAATCCGGAATGCTGATGTGGCCCTCGGTGGAAATGAGTTTCACACCCCTGTGATAGAAGATCTAGTTGGCATCCTGGGGATTATTTCAAGATGGTACAGGTTCGAAAAGAACCTTGCAGTGACCACCACACCCATATCCATCAGTGGTGTAGAAATTACAAGGATAAAATACACTAAGGACCTTATTTAAGAAATGCTAGTGCCAGCTAGTGGCAGGTGTTTTTCCTTTTATAAAGGATGGCAACACAGTGACAAGGCAAAACCACATGGAATGATGATCTGGGACACATAAATGACATGATACATGATTGGCAGACATGAAAGAAGTTTACCAGGGATAATCTAAGTACAATAAATGAAGAAAATCAAATCAATAAAAAAAAACATTTTGAACAGACCAGGTATCCCATGTTAGCTCAATGGGCACAAATGAATAAAAAAAAAATCTCTAACCAAAAGTCACCAAAAATAACATAACTGGAATGGCTAACTGAGGGGTAGGTAATTGTAGGGAACACAGCCCCGACGCTAACCAAACCCCTGGTGCCCTTGATACATGCAATGCTATGTGTGTGGTGTTGAACATGCCATTTTTACCATTGCACCTGGCTCTGTAAGTTAGGATTTTAGAGCACCAGCACTGGCGCCATGGTTTTCATGTTAAATATGGCCTGTCACTATCTCAATTGAAAAATGATCAAATAAAGGTACAGCTCCTCATAGCCTTCAGCACCATCACTGGTGGCTGAAGGGTTAATAGCATCTTTCAGCAGACGCTCAAGTGTCGCTAGTAATAAACTGGGCTCTAGGTATATAAGTCTGTATTATTGATTGTTTTTCCATTGTGCCAAGCGTAATTCATTGGTCATCTAGCTGTAAGTAACCTATCTTTTATATATAACTATGGTCACAATGGAAAAAAACAATTACTCATCACAACAGTTTAGAAATTATTTATCCAACCAAATATTTTAATCAGCATGAACCCCCCCCCCCATAAAATCAATTAAAACCCATATCCTAAAACATATAAATATCAATACTTTTTTTATATAATAATATTATAATGACACATACACAGGAGGTTAAATTAATATAATAAACCGCATCACAGTGATTTAAGAACTAAAAAATGAACTGAAGTGTCTGTAGTGTCAGATAATTCAAGTGTTAATAACTAATATAGTAATATCCATGAATGTTGACAACATCAAAACCCCAAGAAAAGTGTCAAACCTCAAATACAATTACTAAGTCACTAAGAGCCTAAAAAACATACTAATGATACACCTTATAATTGTTATAAACAAAAGCTGAGATGCAGTATATGACAAAAATAAAAAACACTGTGGAGGCTGATTCATTAATAAAGCCAGGTATCGGCAGATGAGCGTCTGTATAGCGGCGCTTAGAGCAACCGCTACTAGACGCTGAAAACCGGTACCGGGCGCTGTAAAAGAGTGTCTCTGTCGCTGTAGTAACCTGGGCGGCATTGATGAATGTGATGTGTGTTGGACGCACTAACAACAGTACAGCGCTGCATGGAGCAAGAGGTGGCGCCAGCTCACGGCGACCGACTCTCAGAGCTCCACACCATATTTAACAAAACACTGGACACACACAGCATCGGCTCTCTAAATCTGGTAACTATAGCCTAGAGCGCCAGACTCTGTGTTATTAAAGTCTGTTTTCGAACACATATACATCTGTAACAAAGCGAAAACACATGGAATTACATTGTTTTAACACTGGGACAATAACAGATGGTGCCAGACCTGTAATGACAATTCTGCATAAAAAAATAAAGTTTCTAATAGTGTTTTTTTGCAGCCAGGAGAGGTCACACAATGATTTGAAAAAAAAAAAAAAGTCAAACACGCTGTTTAAACACAAGCAAGCCAAGCCCCACAGGGAAAGCGGTGCACCTGCTGTCCAGCATCGAGCACAGTGATGATAGATACCCACCGTTATACTGGTGCTTGCTCAAAACCTAGTTGCTAAGCTGGCATTGTATTATAGGGGGAGACAATAACCAAATGAAATATAAGGATTGATATAGATATTAAATGGCTGTGGTCTCAGGCGTAAAGAATGCAAAGACTGCCTAATAAACACATATTTGTTATTTAGGATACACTTAGCACCAACGAATGACAGATACAGGATTACTAGCTTCTTCAAAAAGTTGAGTGTAGCTTATGTTTTCTTGCCTGGAGAGTGCATTTTATTATTTGATAAAGAAAATGAATATAGATGCTCAGATTAGCTGTTTACTATGTGCCATGTTTTCTTTACTAATTTGCCGGACTGCCATTTTTCAAGCAACACACTTTCTGTGATTTTAGCTTATGATTTCTGTGAAAGGTAATTAGCAAAGAAATGAGGATTCTGGAAAATCCATTTTGCAAGCCACATTTCTTTCCCTAGATTTATATCAAACATAAGTTTTAATAGCATTACATTTCAAAACAAAATTGAAAATTATAAATGTAATCCTTCCACCCCAGTGTGCACTAATATTCATATTTGCAGCATCTGTCGTATTTCATTTTTAATTACTATTATAGAGCATTTATGTTTACACGACCTTTTCCAGGATACACACCTGCCATTTTCAGAACTCATTTCCTTTTACATATGAGCTTGCATGCAGATGACCTGATGGCATATCTACCTACTAGCATATTCTAATATACATCTAGTCACAAGTGATCTTTAAAAGGTTTTGGACTGATCTTTGGGGATCAGAAAAGTCACATGGCTTTATCACATAGCAATAAATGATGTGACAAGGAAATTAGATGCATTTCCTGGAATATATTGTTAGAGAGAGCAAGTAGAGATTACATACTCTTTACATCTCAAAGCTGCTGAAGAGTGGGGGGGGGGCATAGAGTGTACATGGCAATCAAAGTGATGCCACAGATGCCCAATTGGGTTCAGGTATGGAAAATTAGGAGGCCAAGGAAGTCTTGGTTATGCCAACCAATGTCAAATATTTCTAGCCATGTCACATCGTCTTGCTGGAAGACTCTATCTGGGTGTTGATGATCTGAAAGGGTGAATTTTCACCCTAATCAGTTGAGAGCGCCTTCCACCTGGATGAGTGGACCACAAAAGCATTCCCCAGACCATAACACTGCCACCACCAGCCTGTGTACTCACGGCCCCTCGCTGCAACAGGATTTGAGCAGCTATTGGAAGCGCACAGCAACTAGAGAGGCCTGCACTGTGCGGAAAGCCCTCTGCAGAGGGAGGCAGCGGAACACTCACTCAATTGGTGCTTTGTAGTTTAAACCTCGCTTATTCACAATGGTTCCATTTCTCCACTCACAATACACTTTCACCACTGCAACAAATCCACAGTTCACAAACTGCGCGGTTTCAGAAATACTCTATCCTCTTGCCCAAAACAAATTAATTAATAACACCCTTTATCACCCTTTATCCAATGACTGCAATGAGGAATATGTATGCAGACAGGATATCACATACCTTATATACCCACCAAGCCAGCTTGCGACACGTCTCTACACACTGCCGATAAACACATTGAAAGTAGGGAGAGGCCAATATGTGATTCAACTGTACATATCTTATTAGTAAAGTATTAATTTATAGTACTTATAAGTCAAGCAAATGCAAGTCCAATATTTTAAGAGGCTATTAGAGACAATTTAAATGTTGGTGTAAATATACCAGAAGATTTAAGGCAGTATAATCTTAGATTTTCCCCACCTAATTATTCATTGTTGCAGTGTTAACATTTCTGTGCGGATGTCCTAGCTGTTGAGGTCACATTAGCTGCAGGACAATATACACTTGGTTAGATTTTTATTTGTAAAATGTCATTCTTAAATTAAGATGTCCCCCTTGGAGATGTAAGACGTGCTTTGTTATTGAAATCAGAAGTCAAGAGGTATGGAGGAGCATAGAGCTGCAAAATACATAGAGAAAATAGATAGGAAAGACCGCCAACACACTCGAGAAAATAAAAGAGGAGTGGGACTTCTACTATAAAATCTATAACCTCCAGACAACAAAAGATGCGAAAGCACAGACTATCTAAGATCACTTTTTCTACCTAAGATCTTTGAGGAAACACAGTGGGATTTGGGAAACAATTTCAGGCAAACGAACTTAAAATCATCTAAAAATCATGGTCAATGGCAAAATCTCTAGTATTGTTAACGACAATCAGATACAGTTCGAACAGATTATATATTACTCCTCAAGATTCACAATGCTCTTCATTAATAGGTTATATGTTACTCTGGTTCACATATAATCAACCAAATCTTGCTCTTAATCTCTTATATGCCTCCTCCTGAACCATAGCTTCAGAACCAGAAACTACATATATCATCAGATACCCAAAGAGTCCTCTATACTTGATGAAATTAGATACTTTTTAGAAGCTATTTGAATAATTTTCTGCATTATTGTGCTTTTTGATCACACAAAGGTTTATAAACTGCTTACGGAATTATAGCCCTCCTGAAATGCCGGAGAGTAACAGTACCTTCTTTATTCTTTCTTAAAATAAAAATATATTGAAACAAACATTGTCTAAAAGCACTGGAAAGTGATGGTTTTAATTCAGTAGCAAGAATCAGCAACTTTCAATAAGGCTAACATAATTTTAATACCTAAAGAGGGAAAATACCCTGCTGCCTGTACTAGCTATAAGCCAAGCGCATTGATCAACTGCTATCTAAATCTGTTCTCCAAGCTCATGGTTATGTGGCTAGGAAAGATCCTGCCCACTATCGTCTCCCCATTACAGACAGGCTTTATGTCAGGCAAGAGTAACTCTCAGAATTCCTTAAAGGAATAAAACTGCAAGATACAAAATAAAGTTCTGGCTTATGCTGATGATTTATTGATAAGTGTAACAGATCCAACTACATTGATAAGTATCTGGGAATATCCCAGTCAACCTGAGCCAAATCTATACATTAAATTATGCCCCAATGTTGAAACATAAGGAAGCGGCACCCCTGAAAACGCACAGAGCTTGATTATTGCTTTTTGTTGTCAGTAACATGTCTTTTATTATTGTGTGTGCTAATGTAGTTAATGTTCGTATACATATAGGATGATTGTGACAATTCTAGTGTCCACGTTTCCTGTTTATTTAGTGATTCACAATTGTTGGTACTGTGATTATGCACTTCATAATGTTTAGGGGTACATAGGATTTAATAGCAATGCCTATAGCATTGTTATTGCACTTTGTTGTTGAATTGCACTTTTTATATTATTGTTATAATTATATATAATATAAGCACTATTATCATAGATTTTTGATAGCTCCGTCCATGAATATATTCTTGCTATATTTATACTGTCCCTTGTGGTAATTTTGTGTGTATTTTAAATGGTTGGTCTTTTAAAAAGTTGTCTTGTTTGTTCTAATCATATGATGACAGTACAGTTTTATATTTTTATAATTCAAAATGTCCCGATTATCATTCCAATATCCTTTTTCCTAAGCTGGGGGGCATACTAAAGCGACTGTGCTGGAGAGGAAGACGCCCAAAGGTCAAACTAAGAACACTGTGTAAACGGAGGCTGAAACGCTGCCGATTTCCACACATATTATCGAGCAAACCTGATCCAATGGACTTTTAAATGGGTGAACTAAAGGTAGGTGAAGCAGAGGAAGTGAAATCTCCCCCCTATATTATCCACGCATGGCATCAGGTGCTGCTTAGCAAACACAGCATGGAAATCGACCATCCAATTGTTGGTGCAATCCTAAAAGCATTCAAGATTATAATCAGAAATAGAAAATACTCAAGGAAACCCATGATAATGACAGCTCTGGCTACCATCCCAGATCTTAGTCTAAGCAGAAAGAATAATAACATCGACATGGAGGAAGGAACAGTACTCAGAATTAGCTCTTACTTAAAAAGCTCTGGGAGTCTAGACTGGGATAAAATCCAAGGAAAGAAAGTGGCTTGACCGAATAATTTTATCCAAAAGGTGCTAATAGAGGCCTATTATAGATCCTGGTTGCATGTTTGAACAGAAAGTTATCAAATCTTTGAGAACGTACTTCGTACCACCAATCCCCCAAAAGCCTCTGCTCTCCCAAATCTATAAATCTACGTTAGAATTAGAACATACTATATCGGATAAACTCACAAGGAAATGGAAAAGAGGCTTAAAAATGGCACCAGATCTTGTTCAATGGGAGCAGGTTATTATGTCTACAGCATATATAAGTTCAGATATGCTAATAATATATAACTTCAATTTCATCAATAGGACATACCTAAAAAGTGATTACAACACTAGAATGTGTGCCTTTCAATGCTAGTGGTGTCTCTCGGAGCCTGCTAGTTTAGTCCATATATGGTGGGAATGTAAACATGTAGCGAAATTAAGGCGTGAGAAGAACCAATTCCCCAAAATTTTCAAGGTGGAAAGCGATACTGATTAAGTCTCTGAAACACTAAATAGCCATCAACCAATAAGGCGAAACGAAAGTCAGATAAACATGTGCATTCTACTGGGTGACATCACTTCCAGTGGGCCATTTCCAATCCAGCTCCAAGTGCCATTCTTCAGTGCACACTTTGCGTCCTCCTATAGGGGGAGATGGACATCGCCCAATGTTAGATAGCAAGCTAGAAGTTGGGTCTGTTTTTCATTTTTATTTTAAGGATTCGTAGAAATCAGATTTAGACGATCCTGTATTTCTTGGATAAAACTAGGGCTGCCATCAGGGCAATATAGGTGGGATAAGCCTCTGTTCTCTTTCTGGGGACAGGCATTTTTCCCTAGGGCTGTGTAAAACTTTCTAATGTCCATAAAAAGTGAGGTCTGCAAAAGTGATTTTGGCAGACATTTTTCTTCTGTGGCAGACACAAACTGTCATAGTTGTACCAGCAGCAGCTCCTCCTTATCTATGGAACTCCATCAAAATCAATAAAGGGGCCCTGTAACTGAGGTTGTATGGGGCCCAAAATGTTCTAATGGTGACCTGGCTCTCAAATTGTAAATGCATTATAATTAATGTTTTTATATCGGATTTGAAAACCATGTTTAATATGAATATCTGATTAATAAAAACATAGTTATAATTACATGATATTGCTGGTCAAATACTGATCTCTATGTATTCTTGTTGTTTTACTAGCAAGGTTTGGCATTTACAAGCAAATCCATTTATGCCATATATATTGCAGTGCCATTATTATTTAATTTTACACAACCATATGCCATGGCTACATATGGTATACACATTTAATATATAATGCATATAATGCATATATATATTTAGTGTACGGTATATATATTTTTAGATTTTGTTCCTTGAAACATTTATTGGCTATAAAGTTTTTAAAAAGTGCCTCAAAAGCAAACCATTGTTCGGCACATACCTAACATCACCGGTACAAGAAAGAGGAACATGAGAGCAGTGTCCCAGAACAATCAATCCTGCATTGTTAAGGGGACCAGGAATCCAATTGGCTGGGCTTACTAACTGTTCCAACTTTGCTTCAAATTTATTTCTACCAGGAAGACACTTGAAAAAAAATGTTATCCCCTCTATCATAATCTCTAAAACATTTTTTTGCATACTTTTTCAATGAGATAAGGATTTTGTTTTTCAAAGGATGTTTTAAAGTTTGGAACAATAGCACCTGTGGGCTATGCTACCTCAGGGAAAATGATGCACTTTACCTGTAAAATTCCCCATCGCAGTGGTATGTGAATTATTAAGTAAATCATAAAAAGTAAAATAGCTAAAAACTCACCTGTCCCCTCAATCGATCTGACTGTGTCTTCTCCTGGGGGGCATCTGATCCCCCCGGGGCTCCTTTCTCTTCAGGAGAGGGCCCTAAGGTGCCCCCATTTCCACCGCCACTGACATCTGCAAAAAACCCGGGACCGCAATCCTTCCTGCCGGTTCTCCTCTTCACCCAGGAAGCCTCCTGACCCCCCATGGGCTCTTCTGTGTTGAGGAGAGGGCCCGCAATGGGCCTTCTCCCCCACTTCCACCTTTTGTGGGCAGGGTGGATGACATCATCTGTGAAGTCATCCTGCACCAAGATGCTCAGTACTGCCTGGTGGTCGGGTGCAGTGGGGGTTAAAAACCCTTAAAAATCCCCCAAAAAATGAAATGGGGTCTCCCTTACCCAGCATTACCAGCCCGGGACCAGCTATGGGGGCTTGTAGGAACAGAGTGGAGGGGCCAGCTTTTGTGACCCCCCACCCTGCAGCCTAAAAGCCCACATAGCCTTTGTGGGCCCGGGCTCTTCTGCCCCCCCCCCCCTGGGCTTTGGGGAGGCAGGTAATAGGGGTGCTGGGGGTTAACGGCAAGTCACCCACTAGCCGCAGGGGCCTTGCCAGCCCCCAGTCTTGTGAACTGGTATAGGGGTCTCATGGATCCCTTACCAGTTCACAAGGGGTTAACAGAATAATTAAAAACACACACACAATAACATTTTTTTTTTTTTTTTTACTTTACTCACCTCCGATCCCCTGTCCCCTGGCGATCTGCGATGATAGCTGACAGTCTTCTCAGGTGTTTGGAGGAGAGAACCTGGGGAGAGGGGGGCGATCACAGCCCTCTCCCCCTCCCCACCTCTCTCCTCCAAGCACCCGAGCAGACTGATTCAGAGTCTCGGGTGGCGGTATTAGGAAGCTGGCTGCTGGTGACATCACAATGATGTCACCTGGCCCTGCCCCCAGGGCTAGCAGATCCGATGCAGGAGGTGGGGGGAGGGTGATTTCTGCCCCCTCCTCGCCACCAAAGAGGCTGGGGGGGGGGCGATCGGAGGCCCCCCAGTGAAGAGGAGACTCATCGGGAGGCAGCGCGACCACAGGTAAGTAAATGTCATTTAAATTTTTTTTTTTTACAGTTAGCAGCTGCTGCAGCCGAAGCGGGGGGGGGGCTATCCCGGGGGCTCTCCTGGAGCCATCCGAGCCCCCAGCCGGATCCAACGAGAGGTCAGGTGAGTATTTTTTTTTTTTTAACTAGCAGGGGGGAAAGTCAGGAATGTAGATTCTACATGCTTGGCACTTAAGTGGAGTAGAATCACTGAAAGGGTTATACTATATGTTTGAGGGTTAAAGTAATAAAACAACTCACCTGCTCACCAGAATCCTCCCCTGATGTCCGATGACTCACCTCTCCATCGTTCCTGCTCACGCTGTCCCGGCAGAGAGTAAGCAACGGAGGCAGCAATATCTGCCACTTCCTCTCTGCGGGGCCAGCATATACCCGGCTTGGTATATCAGCGGGCGTAGCTGACGCTCAAGCATCAGCCACCACTGTGTAAGACCTGGTGTCTCTGTGTGCTGGTGCCGTGCAGAAGTGGCAGGGACAGTACGAGCGGCAGAGGCAACTGTATCTACCGCTCGCACTGTCCCTGCCACATCTCCACTGCGCCAGCACACACACACACGGCCTTATACAGCCGTGGACGATGCTCGAACATCAGCCACGCCCACCACTTTACCAAGCCAGGTGTGTGTGTGAAGACGGCGGGGACAGCGGGAAGGATAGAAAGGTAAGTTTACTTCTTCTTCTTTTTTTTTCTTTTACGTTTGCCTATGGGGAATTGGAGGGGGGAATGCCACACTGCCTATATGGGAATGGGAGGGGGGAATGCCACACTGCCTATATGGGAATGGTAGGGGGAATGCCACACTGCCTATATGGGAATGGGAGGAGGGATACCACACTGCTTATATGGTAATGGGAGGAGGGATACCACACTGCCTATATGGTAATGGGAGTGGGGAATGCCACATTGCCTATGGGGAATGGGAGGGGGGAATTCCACACTGCCTATATGGGAATGGGAGGGGGGAATGCCACACTCCCTATATGGGAATGGGATGGGGGGATACCACACTGCCTACATGGTAATAGGAGGGGGGTGCCACACTTCCTATATGGGAATAGGAGGGGCGAATGCCACACTGCCTATATGGGAATGGGATGGGGGGATACCACACTGCCTATATGGTAATAGGAGGGGGGGTGCCACACTTCCTATATGGGAATAGGAGGGGCGAATGCCACACTGCCTATATGGGGAATGGGAGGGGGGATTCTGCACATTGCCTATTATCTGGTTCTTGGGGGCATTGAGTTTTAGCCCAACATTTGGTTCAGAATATTTATTTTCTTATTTTCACCACCAAATCCTAGGTGCGTCTTATAGGGCAAAACACGGTAAATAAATATTTGAATAAATGGCTCAGTGTATGTTATAAAACAATTGTTTTTTCAATCTAATTAAAGTGGAAGTCACCCCTAACCTGCCTCCCAATGCAGAAATGTTTCATTTCAGTGTTTAAAAACAAAGAGCATTCTTCTTTTTTTGACAAATGTTTGGATGGCTGTCAAAGAACCATGAACAGTGCATCCCTAGATAATCTAATATGCTGTCTGATTATGTACTTGAACCAGTAAATCCCTGTCACTCAGGTCTATGGGTGCCATTCAAAGTACCGCCCCCTGCCGGAATCAGGGGAGGATTCCAGTGACCAGGTGAGTTGTTTTATTATTTTAACCCATACTTTAACGTATAGTATAATCTCTGATAATCTATGTTGTCTGATCATACACATCTGAACTATTTCTACCTCTGATTATTTCCCACTTCAACAATATTACTTGCAATAAAATATGAAACAAGCAAAGGCAAAACAAGAGGCGTCAGAAGATGGGCCCCTTAAGAGCACGACTGGCAGGTGCCTAACTGTAAGGAAATTAACACAGGAAAATCAAGAAAAAGGAGAAGAATAACTGAGAACTGGCAACCTTAAGACAACTAAAACCATTTGCCATTTTATTTTTCAAGCACCACATGGCAGCTGACTGAAATTACAAGCCTGGTCATTACTTGAAATGTCTTCACTATAATATAAAAAGGGGATTTGGGACTAAGATATGTATTACTCAAAACACAGAGGGATATTTTAAAATAATATGCCCAGCTAAAAATAGAAAAAAAATCAAAAGAATTCTCACAAAAAAGTGAGTTTTTTTTTCCTCACGGTGTCAATAGATACCATCTCTGCAACCCAAGAATCTTTTACATTTTATTGTATCTTGGACCAAATTACAAACCTAAGTATTAAAATACCTGCTGATCTGCACGGAGATTAGAGCTAATTATCACCATTTCTAAGTATTCTGTTCAAGAAATGTCAGTCATACTTTGTAATCCTATCTTATAATGGTTTGGTAGAATTTCAGTGGTTAAAATTACCTGGCTTCCCAGGATTCTTTACTACTTCAAAGACCTCCCAATTCCGGTTGTATATAATGATCTGTAAAACATGGGAGTGGAAGAGAGTATACAAAAAAATTGTAGACCCAAGAGTTATGAAAATCTCGTAGTTCCCAAACACTGTGGTTTCTCAGGCTGGAGTTCTGCTTTTATAAAGACACTTTTTGATTATATTGCTTACTGGGTCAAGCCTCAACACTTGAAGCACCAGCATACCTAGAGTTTTTGTCACCTTTTGTTGCCAGACTTTTGCAGGATTTTGCAGGTGACTTGCCAGACCCCCAAGGCTTGTGAACTGGTATAGGGGTCTTGTGAATTCTTTACCAGTACACAAAGGGTTAAATGTAAAAAAACACTCTACACAGGGGAAAAAAAAAAATAATTTATTATTTTTTATTTACAATCCTGTGGCCCACGATCATGTCCTATGGTGATCCGATGACATCCCCCCCCCCCCCACACACACTTTTGGGGAAAAATAAGTGTGTCTTATAGGGCGAAAAATACAGTAAATATTAATCTGCGGTTAATCTTCCTCCATTTTTTTTACGCGCAAACTGCAATTTCTAATTTTCATTTATTTGTAGGTGTGTGATTAATCACAACTTGATTATTACATTGAGATCTATACTTGGACATTTATAGCATACATTTATCAGATCATTGAAACTTCATCCATCTAACTTCAGTGCTGCCAAGGGTGTTCAAGGCATTTTGGACATTCCAGGTTTCCTCTAGTCACTTTCTTTCAGGCCTTTTGCCCCCAATTGCCTGAACGCATGTGTAATTAGTCTCTGCCCTATGGTATGCGTAATGCAGCATGGATCCAGAGTTGCCTGAAACTGGACTTTCAGCATCATTTAATAAAATTAATTAAAAAACTGTTCCCCAACTTTTTCTTTCCGCCACTGGGCTTCAATTATGTTCAGGACTTCAGGATGCGGGCACCGCCATCTTACCTCAGAAGCATCACATACTGGTACAGATAGGATGATTTTTAATGTGGGTAATCTGTATGTACAGGGTGGGGGAAACATACAAGATAGGCTCTTATTCCGAGTTAAGGTCCGGTTGAACTGACCTGCACTTTTGCCGCACTTATCTTCAATCTAATGGACCTGGTCTAGAAGTTTGTACAATCTGTATTGTGCTTCAAGCTACAGTAGGGCACTCCTGACAACCAGACACACCATGCCGCTGAAACCATTCCCACCTTCAAGGGCTTAACCCTTTAACTGCCAGCCTACCTAGAAAATTTGTGACCCTCTGTTGCCAGACCATCTTTTACTATTCTGCGCTATGCATGATTAACTGTGATTTTTGAAGCAATTTCTAGGTATTTTTTAGGAAAATTATATATTGTTTTTCTCAGCAGAGTCTGGACCTTAACATGAAAAGTCTTGTTTGGCATTTTTTTGTGTATTCTCAGTATATTTGGTTAAATAATGGACACCAAAAAATTATATTTTTAAAAATTGTAGTTTTTCAACAAAATTATATTACCCGTGAAAGCTCCATTTCTCATGGTTACAATGATACCACATGTGTATTGATAGACATCCTTTCCTGCCAGGAGACTCCCCAAACTGAAACAGTGCTTTAGGAGATTTTGAGATAAAATACAACTGCTCAGCGCACCTTTCAGTTTTTCAAGATAAAATAACCCTTTACATTTTAAATACCTCCCCAAAATTATATATTCTCTGAAAGTACACACCTCAAGCTTTCTAGGTGCACCAGGCTTGTTGACGTGAGCGCAGTTTTCTGGTAGTTATTTAATGAATTCTTTGGTTGCACAGGGTTTCCCTAAAATAAGAAGTGACAGGACATAAAGGGTTAATTATTAAAAAGAATGACTCATGGCAAAACTTAAAGCCTTCCAAACAGTTTCCAATTATAAGATAAACCACCAAAAATCCTCCGCCCTGACTATCAGCCTACCCCTTGAGAGACTAAAGAAGATCTCCAAAAACTTCCCGTTCAAATGGGAGCGGGAAGCGATAACGTATCTAGGGACTCAGATCTCGTCTACTCTCCAGAAACTATATAACTTGAACTTCCCCCCATTGCTGAAGAGTGTAGAGGAGGACCTGCAGAAATTGAATAAAAATGCCTTCTCGTGGTTCGGCAGGTCCAACATCGTTAAGATGAACATCTTGCCGAGGGTACTGTACCTCTTCCAGGCCTTCCCGATTGAGGTCCCACACACTTTCTTTAAACGTTTGACGGGGCTTTGTTCCAGGTTTGTGTGGGCTGGGAAGGCACATCGGCTGGCGGCCCCCCTCCTCACTCTCTCCAAAGTGAGGGGAGGATTGGGCCTCCCAGATTGGAGGGCATACCACGCGGCTGCTCACTTGTCACGTGTGCTTGACTGGTGTAGACACTCCTCTCTGAAGCAGTGGACGCTCGTCGAGCAGGAGTCCTCGGAGATCCCTTTACAGGGACTCCCCTGGATTCCGCTGGATCGGACCCCCACCCTGAACAAACACCCCACGATAGACCCCACCCGTAAAATAGTTAGCAGATTCTTCCCGAAGTTGGGCATTCTCCCCTCTGCCTCGCCAATGACCCCCGTACTGGGACATCCGGATTTCCCGGCAAGCCTAACTGATGGCTCCTTCCGCAAATGGATAAAACAGGGCTGCTTCAGGGTCATGCACCTCAGAGAGGGACCGGAATGGATCGGTGCGGAGGTCCTGGTGATGAGATATTCACTTACCCCACTGAATACTTGGCAGACTTTGCAACTCACACACTTTCGAGGCTCCCCGTCTAGGGCTATGGACGCTGCAAGACCTCTAACCCCTTTCGAACAGTTTTGCTCAGGCAGTGGCCACTTCAGGGGAGCACTGTCCCACGTTTACTCACTGCTCATCTCTCCGCCTGAATCCTATAAACCCTCGTACATTGAGGGCTGGGAAAGGGAACTAAATAGGAGCTTCACTAAGGAGCAGAAGCAGGCCATGCTACAGGTAGCTCATAGGTCATCGATGTCCTGCAGATACCAGGAGGCCTCCTATAAGGTTCTTTCACGCTGGTACCTCGTGCCGTCAAGACTAGCGAGAATATTTCCCTCCGCCTCTCCCTTGTGCTGGAGATGTTCTGGGGCCAGGGGCACAATGATACATATTTTCTGGGAGTGCGGGGCACTGTCCGGGTTCTGGAGCAACGTCAGGAGAATATTCCTGAAGCTGACGGATATAGACATGGGTGAGGACCCGGCGGACTACCTCCTTGGCCTGGCTCCTACAACCATCGAGAGGAGGACCAAGTCCTTGCTTGCTCCCCTCCTGGACGCGGCCAGGACCTGCATCCCATCCTGTTGGAAATCGACGTCACCCCCCACGACAGCTATGTGGCTGACCAGGGTTGGCGATATTGGCAGAATGGAGGAGATGACGGCCTCGTTGAAAGGGAGGGTGGATCAGCACAGAGAGAGGTGGCAGGCCTGGAATCGATTTACCGCCTCGGCGGACTACTTAAACTTCTTGCAGGAGTAGGCCTCCCTGTCGGGGTCCTCAGCTTCCCCCCCTCCCCCCCGCCTCTTTATCCCCCCCTTACCCCCCCTTTTTCTCCTCCACACCCCGCTCACCCTTTGGTATTTGTCTGTCTTGTCCCGTCTTTCCCCCCCTCCTGTCCCTGTGGTATTTCCAATTGTTAGTTTTATGTGAGTTCAATTTATGCTTAGAATAAGAAAATGTTAGAGGCGTGGTGTGCGGATTTCACATTTTATTACATCTTGATGTGCAATAAGAATTAGAGTCATGCTACAGGGGGGCCCCACTCCACCCTTGGTCACCGGGTTGGTGGGGATAGCCATTTCCCAGAGACCACGGTCCATTTTCTTCCACTGGTTCTTCGGCCCCCTCAGGTCCAGGATGGTAGGGGGTACGTCTTATGCCCCGGGCGTTATTGTTGGTCGTTTCCATTATCTCGCTGTACTTCTGTATATGTGCACCCATTCTCACTGTAAGCTGATGTTTAACTGTACTGAACGTGATCTGTCATATTCCATGCTTCTTCAATAAAAACTACAATAAAAAAAAAAAAAAAGAATGACATAGGTTCCCCCCATAAAGGGTGTGGGGTCCCCCCTTCCCAGCATTTCCAGCTGAGGCAACAGCTATCTCGGGATTGTAAACCAGGGCATGGAGGCCAGCCTCTAAGGCTACAAGCTTGCATAACCTATATGGGCCTCGGATTCTTCTACCCCTCAAAGGTTTACTGAAAAACAAAAGCACACACATGTCATTTATTGAAAAATACAAAAGCAATTTTTTTTCTTTAATCATCTCCCATCCCATGCCACTGTGTGCCATGCCAAGTTGATCATTGACATCTGGCCGGTGGCCAGGTACGAGAGGAAGGGGATCGGAGACCCCTTGCCCCCCCACTTAACCACTACCAATCACGACCTCTTCTGACAGCTCATCAGCGTCCTGGAAGCCGAGGCCACCCGGGGGGAAAAGGAGACCATCCCCCAGATGAGTGGCTTCTAAGGGTTAAGGTGGCCCAAAAACTGATTGGAGCAAAAAGTAGTGAAGGCTACTTATGTGCATCTTTGTGCATTTAGTACACTTTACATGGCTTTTTGTGAGCTTTTTTGTGAGTTTTCAACACAGTTTCAGGTGAATAACAACCCCTACAGGCCACCTAACTGGTACTTGAGATGATCTGAAAATATAAACTGGTACTTAAACTAGACCAACAGCCTTACACAGTTGGAAAAAAGAACTTTCCAAAACTCCCTTGCCCTATCTGCATGCATGATACTGAATCATTGTCAGCACTTACATTTACTCCTCACCTTAAGATGAAATGTCACCTCAATGATTTTCTCCTGGACACAGCCATTTTGGAGCTCTCTTTCCCAGCAGCCCAGACATGCTGTTGAATTTAACTGACATAACTCCACAATGCGCAGTGACAGGAAACCCGGCAGCACTTTGCCCTTGCCGCGTGGATCATCAAGAAATCAGTGATGGCTTTTCTCTGTTCGTGTAGTCGATCCAACATATGGAGGGTAGAATTCCAACGGGTGGAAACATCGCAAATCAGACTATGGTGGGGGTTACCTTCTGACGCTGTAGCTCAAGAAGGGTGTGCTTGGCGGTGTAGGAGTGGCTGAAGTGCATGCAAAGTTTTCTTCCCGTTGCTACGATGTCTTGCAGACTTGACAACTAGGTTGAACACGTGTGCCATACAGGGTGCGTGGCTGAGGCTTCCTTGTCGCAGTGCAGGCAAGATGTTCTTCCCATTGTCAGTCACCATGGTTCCCATTTGCATTTGTGGAGTAAGCCATGTTTTGATTTCATGATGAATGAATTTTAGGAGTTCCTCCCCTGTGTGACTCCGTTCGCCAAGGCAAACCATTTGAAGCACAGCGTGACACCGCTGTGCCCTGCATACATGGTAGGCTGGAGGGGCACTGAGACTTAACCGTACAGTGGAGGCTGAGGAGACAGCGGAGGATGAGACGGCGGAGTCGCACACTGTCACAGGCACAACGGCCTGCACAGCAGCGTGGAGGCCAAAGCGGCGTGACCTGTCCAAGCTGCTGTTGTGGCTCTGCAGGAACCACATTCACCCAGTGGGCCGCAAAGGACATGTATTGTCCCTGACCATAGTTACAGCTCCAGGCGTTTGCGCTGCCGTGCACTTAGGTGCACACCAATAGGCTCAAGGACTGGCCCACCTTCTGTTCAACAAATTTGTGCAGGGCTGGTACTGCCTTCTTCAAAAAGAAATGACGGCTTGAGACTCTCCACCTTGGCTCAGCACAAGCCATCAGTTCTCTAAAAGGTGCAGAGTACACCACCTGAAAAGGGAGGGAC
This sequence comes from Gastrophryne carolinensis, assembly GCA_027917425.1. Taxonomy (NCBI): domain Eukaryota; kingdom Metazoa; phylum Chordata; class Amphibia; order Anura; family Microhylidae; genus Gastrophryne; species Gastrophryne carolinensis. The sequence goes on along the minus strand of CM051235.1, from coordinate 99,467,179 downwards.
TGCAGCAGCAGCAACTTGGACAGGAGCACATTTAGCTTCTGTGCCATAGGATGAGTGGACGCATACTGTTGTCTTTTGGACATGATTTCACTGATAGATTGCTGGCGGGATGACTGACTTGTAGTAGGAGGAGCAGGAGCATCTGGCGCGACAGAGGATGGGTACGATGCACAGCTACCTTCGGCTGAGGTGCTGGAGCCTTGGCTGGTTGAAACTGGGAGCAGCATGCCACTGGGTGACGCAGCAGGCTGGACCACCACTTTGAAGCCTCGGTTCTCCCAGGCCGCTTTATGGTGACGCTGCATATGTTGCCGCAGGGCCATGGTGCCAACATTGGGGCCCTAGCCACACTTCACCTTCTGCCTACACATCTTGCATGTGGCCAGGTTACCCTCCTGTGGATGCTTGATGAAAAACTGCCACACTGCAGAGTAGCTAATTTTCCCACCAACCGTCCGCACTAATTCACCGCTACTGCCAGCGACTCCAGGAACCCCTGCTCCACTATCTCCCGGGAAGGTAGCCTGCCAAGCAGCAAGTGGTCTACCCCAGTGGTCTGCCACCATGCTGACTGCCAACCATGCTACCACCTTGCTGCCTCAGCTGCTGACTCTGGGGCAACCCGGCTCCCAAGTGTGATCGGCTTAGTCATCATCATCGAGTTGTGTCTGCACGTCACTGATGTCCTCCTCAGTTTCCTCAACAGTGTCTGCTGCAGGAGCTGGAACGCTCACCACACCACCTCCCACGCCACTCTTCTCATCAGTGTTTGTCCACCTAGCGAAAGAAGCGGTGGATGTCTCCTCCATTTCTTGGCTGGGCAGTAGCTGCTTACTGTCCTCTATCAGATCGTCCTCACTGAATAGTGGAGCTGAACCCAAAGCATAAGATATGTCTCTGGGGGGGTAGGACAGAGTCAATGGAAGGACAGGGACTGCTCCCGGGCCATGCCAACTCAGGGTTGTGTCCTTGGAACCTATCGACTGTTGACTGGGGGTATCAGATGTCACTTGTGATGAAGTGGATGACCGCGTTAACCAATCGATGACAGCAGATGCGTTGCTGGTCAAGACACGACCGGTAGCAGATACTGGGAGATCAGACCTCTCACCTGCTCTACTCTCCCCTATTCTGCTGATGAATCTAGGCCTCTGCCACTCCTCTGTGCACATCCTGGCACAGGATTCTCTGTCTGACATTTTTACTGCATTTTGGAGGGGAGAACAATACGCTACACTACACTTAAAACAGTATTTTTTGAACAACAGCAGGTGTGTAAAAAAGCTAGAGCAAAATAGACAGACACTGTAACTAAAAGCTAATGCAAAAAGACACTGTCAGATGCCCTTAAATAGGATGCCCCTGGTCAGAGTTAAATGCACTATAGGCAGTTTTAAAACGTGGTTTTGTTTGAAAAACAAGAGTGATATAGGCAGGCGCTTTAGCAAAAGACAAATTCTAGCACGCTGTCACATCATGGGCTGGCATGGGATGCCCCCTGTGAAAGTGAAGCTCTACGGAACTTTTAATATGTGGCTTTTGTTACAGAAGGAAAATCTAAATACGCAGGTACTATTTAAAGAAAAATGCTAGCACGCTGTCACATCATGGGCTGGCATGGGATGCCCCCGGTGAAAGTGAAGCACTACAGAACTTTTAAAACATGGTTTTTGTTACAAAAGGAAAAGCTAAATAGGTAGGTTCTCTTTAAAGACAAATGCTAGCACGCTGTTACATCATGGGCTGGCATGGGATGCCCCCGGTGAAAGTGAAGCACTACAGAACTTTTAATATGTGTTTTTCGTTACAAAAGGAAAAGCTAAATACGCATGTACTATTTAAAGACAAATGCTAGCACGCTGTCACATCATGGGCTGGCATGGGATGCCCCTGTGACAGACTCTCTGCCCCTTTGGACTTTACACAGGTTCATTACTTTCCTTTTCTTAAGCATGTTACAGACTGCCAGTGTATTGATTGATTACGTTATTCATTGTTCTGACTGCCATTGTATTGATTGATTACGTTATTCATTGTTCTGACTGCCATTGTATTGATTGATTACGTCACAGACAATGGCATTGTTCGGATTGAGTGTATTACAGACGTCTAGTGTATTCCTGATTGCGTCACCGGCAGAGTTGAGGAATTCTGTGCCCTGCTGCTATTGGTCGGTGTGTGTGTCATGCAATGGAGACTTGTGTATATAAGGCCCAGTGTGGCACTAATAAAGTTCAGTTCATCTTCACCCTCAATACTGAGTTCTGTCTCTTATTGGGGGAAACGCTATATTACAATTCACTAGCCCTTGTAAGGGCTGTTCCTGTTTCCTCACGGACGACTCTGGGATTCCTGCAGCACCTCTTACGATTGGGAAAAGGACGTCTCGGGCGGTGAAGCCCTCCGGCGATAAGGGTTATCGCTACAGCCCCCAGTAAAAGTGAAGCACTACAGAACTTTTAAAACATGTTTTTTTCTACAAAAGTAAAAGCTAAATACGCAGGTACTCTTTAAAGACAAATACTAGCACGCTGTCACATCATGGGCTGGCACGGGATGCCCCCGGTGAAAGTGAAGCACTACAGAACTTTTAAAATGTAGTTTTTGTTACAAAAGGAAAAGCTAAATATGCAGGTACTGTTTAAAGACAAATGCTGGCACACTGTCACATAATGGGCTGGCATGGGATGCCCCCGGTGAAAGTGAAGCACTACAGAACTTTTAACACGTGGTTTTTGTTACAAAAGGAAAAGCTAAATAAGCAGGTTCTCTTTGAAGACAAATACTAGCACGCTGTCACATCATGGGTTGGCATGGGATGCCCCTGGTGAAAGTGAAGCACTACAGAACTTTTAAAACGTGGTTTTTGTTACAAAAGGAAAAGCTAAATAGGTAGGTTCTCTTTAAAGACAAATGCTAGCACGCTGTCACATCATGGGCTGGCATGGGATGCCCCCGGTGAAAGTGAAGCACTACAGAACTTTTAAAATGTGGTTTTTGTTACAAAGGGAAAAGCTAAATAGGCAGGTGTGTGTGACCTGTATTAACACTAAATAGGCTTGAAAGATCTGGGCATGAAAGCTAATGCAAACACACTGTAAACTGTCTCTCTCTGTCACTGTCTCTCTCTTTCTTGCCCTGTCTTTTTCTTGCCCTGTCTTTTTCTCTCCCTGGCTCTATCTCTCCCTGGCCTGTTCTCGCCGCAAAACACCGCCGAAATGAGCCCCCGCAAGATGGCCGCCGCATATATAGGGCTGTGACATTATCGGGGGGCCTGGCTGCTGATAGGCAGCATGTGATATATACTCAGGATTCTTTGCCCCATGGGACACGTCCTGACATGTGGATTGCCTGGATTGCCTGGACTGCAGTAAATGGAGTTTAAGGAAGCGATTTGAGCAATCGAATAGCAGTGATATTCGGATTTAGAATCGCATTTTTCCTGACATTCGTAATGAATTTGGATTCATCAGATTCGATTCACTCATCACTGGTGTTTAATTTTTTATCAGAGAGTGGTGCCAAATGTCCCATGTGCAACGCGTGCCTGACTTCGAGCGAGGGACTCTTGTGCACTGGGTGCACTAATGTCCTGCTGCACTTTATGCAGCTGGCAGGTTCCGTGCCTCAGTCAGATCATCCAGTTTCACCTGAGGCTTCAGACGTGGACTTGTCGGAGCAGGATACCCCCTCAGAGGGCTGCCAGGTCCATTTGTGCCCCAGGGTTCACTCTGTCACTGTCTCTCTCTTTCTCGCCCTGTCTTTTTCTTTTACTGTCTTTTTCTCTCCCTGGCTCTATCTCTCCCTGGCCTGTTCTCGCCACAAAACACCGCTGAAATGAGCCCCCGCAAGATGGCTGCCGCATATATAGGGCTGTGACATCATCGGGAACCAATTTAGGGGTTCAGGATCTAGTTCCAGCCGGTCAGAGAGGGAGGTGTCGTCCGGCAACGGAGAGGAACCGGAAGCCACGCATATGCTGGGGAACCCTCTGGATCACCCCCAAATTGAGGAGTTATTGAGGCAATATTGGAGGTTCTGCACCTCTCTACTCCTCGGCCAAAGCTGCAGATGAAGACGGTTGAGCCCTACCAGTGTCAGAAGGTCAGGCAAGTTTTTCCAGGCTTGCCCATTTCGACGGGCTGGTGGCAAAGGAGTGGGAGAAACCAGATAAGCTTCGTCTTTTCGTAAGGTTCTGGAAGCAAAGTACCCATTTCCAGATAACAGTTTGGTCTTCGCTACCTGAGGTAGACTAACCGGTGTCAGGTCTGGCTCAGCACACCATTATCCCCACTTCAGATAGTGCGGCCTTGAGAGACTCGGCGGTTAGGAGGTTGGACTAGCTGGCCAGGCATGCATTCTCCATGGTGGGGTCGGTTATGCACCACATGGAAGGTCGGTTGTGATGCCGCTGCAACAGGGGGATTTTCTGGCCACAGTGGTCATAAAGAATGCTTGCAGTTCCGCCAGTGAGACCTGCACGTTGGCCTACAGCCCAGCACTCTTGAGGGCCAGGTCTAGATCCAGTCCATTTTTTCCAATGGGCGATCACGGAGCATAGATTAATCCACACTTTAATGCAGGGTGCTTTGCATGTTCGGCCTCCGTGGCGGTCGATAGTCCCGCCCTGGAATCTCAAACCAGTCCTATCAGGACTTTAGGGGCCCCCCTTTGAACCCATGGTGAAGGCTTCCCTGATGACGATTACGTTGAAGGTGGCTTTTCTTGCGGCGATCACCTCCATCTGGCGGGTTTTGGAGCTGGCCGTGCTTTCGATCAGATCACCCTTTTTGGTGCTGCATGACAAAGCCGTGTTTCATGTGAAGCAGAATTTTTTGCCCTAGGTGGTCTCTCTCTTCCATCTTAATCAGGAGATAGTGCTACCCTACTTGTGCCTAGGTACCACTCACCATAAGGAACGACTCCTGCAGTCCCTTGATGTGGTCAGGGCATTAAAGTATTACTCAGCCGCTACTCAAGTGATACGTAAGATGGATGTCTTGTTCATGATCCCCAAAGGGCAAAGAAGGAGCCTAGCGGTTGCCAGGTTCACTCTTGGCAGATGGATCAGGCAGGCGGTCATACAAGCCTATGCCTTCAAGGGGAAGGAGGCGCTCTTCCGGGTCAACGCTCACTCCACCAGGGCGATTGCCAGAACAGGACTGCAGGGCGGCGACTTGGTCATCTCTCCACATCTTCACCAAGTTTTACAGACTTGATGTCAGGGCATCTGTCAATGCTGCTCTGGGACATAAGGTGTTGTGTCTAAGCTTAAGGTGTCAGTGCCGTTGGTTAGGTTGATGCAGTCAGCTGTTGGCTGTCTTGCATGGTCCCACACTTATTAAGGGTACTGCTTTGGGACATCCCATGAGTTGCTGCTGGTGGTGCCCCGGGATGGAAGAGATGGGAAAAGTGAAATTAATTTGTAGTCACCAGTAAATTTCCTTTCTCATCTTATTCCATTCAGGGGCACCAAACCCACCCTTCTGCTGTGTTATGACTGCGTCAGTTGTGGTTGATGCCTTCTACACGGTTTTAATTTTGTTGCAATTAATTTTGTTTTCTAATTGCACGGTTTATGCGCAGGTTAGCATTCTCTCCTCCTGAGGCTGGGGTTGCACTGCTTTTTAGGAGATCCTACCACAGCCTGTCCTATATAGGCCAGGAGAAGCTAGTTTCTTTCTTTCTTGCAGTCCCCTCAGTCCTACCCATGCATTGCTGCTGGTGGTACTCCTGAAAGGAAGAGGATGAGAAAGGGTATTTAGTGGTGGGTACACAAATTTCCCTTTTTGTGAATGTCCCCAGGTAGGGAATCAGATTCAGTTTCCTTAAGTAACTGAATCTCCTTTTTCCCATAACAGATAACAGAGGAAAACCATATGGACTCCGTGGACACTTTCCTTTCCTGCTCCCAGTATATTCCTTTTTAACAGAAAAAAATGTGGGGTAGTGTTTTTTTTTTATTCTACCTCACTGACACTCTGTGTCTGGTAGGATTCAGGTCTACATGGATCCTTACCCAGCTACCACTGCCCTGCTGCCCGTGAATCTATATTTAGAAAATTCATGTCTGTAGTTTCTTCCTTTTAGTCCTGTCACTACATTCATTTAATGCAAACCTCACTGATGGCATAAGGGTAGGCTATCTTACTGTGGTTTAGTGTGCCCATGGCTCAGGCCCTCCCTGCAACAAGATTTAAATGTAAAGTTTAGATTTGCTTTAAATATGGTTGGTGGATTCTCTTTCTACTTAATCTGTGCTGTTAGCAACGTTAAAGTGGACCAATTACCAGGTTTTTGACTATCCTGGTGACATCCTAATGTATCATGCCCCGCTTTGTGAAACCCTCCAGATCACCGACTCCACTCACCTTTCCACCATTCCCACAGTGCATATGCGGGGCTTGTCCTATCAGCGCTTTATGCCGTGCATGCTAATGCAAGGCATAAAGCAATTGTTTTGAAATGAGCATCAGCATAGACAACTTCGGCGGCCGCATTCCTGGTTCCTCTGTGGAATCTGTATAGCCAGGCATGGAAGCACACACAGCTGCAGGGATGCTGGGGATACGGTATAAAAGACTCTAGGATCAGCTGATGGCCTTCCCCTGGGGCATCCCAAATCGGGTTGCCCCACTGTGTGACCCCCCCCCGGGACACCAAAAACTCACCTTTGCCCTGGCCCAAACACGGGATGCCCCTGGTGCAAAGGTCAAAACCCAGGATAGTTAATATCACAGGTTTTGTTCCACATTAAATTTACTGTTATGACTGATTTATTGGCACATTTAATATGTTTTTATATTTGTACACGTTTACTGCATAATCATGGATTGATAGTTTGTTTCTGTAAGACCACTTCAGATATTTATAAGTTTACCTATTGGACATTTTCCAGTTGCCGCTTATTGAATCCAGCATCGTGATCCACTGCCCGGTGCTCACTTTGGTAGGATTTTGGCGGCTGGAACATCACTGCCCACGTAAGCATTGGGCAGCCAATCGCAGTGCTGGATTCCCAGCGGGGAAGCAAGGTTAAGGTAAGGTTTACGGAGTTCTGGGGAGTTATGCAGAGGGGGAGGCTCCTGCATTCTGGGTTCCCCCTGCCAGACTGTCATATAGCAGTGGCACCAGCGGCCACCAACACCCTCGCTGCCAATAGGAACTACAAGAGGCAGCCGTGCACAGCCCAACAAAGTGGAAGGGTGGATGGCAACAAAGGCCCAGTACAGTAAACCAGGGGGCCCTCAAAGTTCAAGTCCACTAGAACTGGACTGTGTATAGTAACCCATTTCTTTCTAATAGAGGGATAATCATAAAATCCACAGACATCAATGAGGATCCACAGAAACTGTTTTACCAACAAAACCTGTTTATAGAAACTGTTTTACCATCAAAAAAACTCCCAAAGGAGTATACCAGCAGGAGTGTGATACAACTTCCCTGCAATATATTTTGGTGGAGATCTAGGGTGAATCACGTTGGAAGCATATATCACCATATATACCAGCTTAAATGGACTTTGCCCAGTGATGGACAAGTGATGTTTTTTTAAGAAAGGGATGGTATCCACTGTGGTCTTCTGTATTCTTTGTTATTGACATGTAAATGGGACTTATACTAAGTAAAAGCATAGGATCGGTACAATATTGACATGTTTTTTTATTTGAGTTAAAATCAAGGTAAGGTAGTAGGAACATTCTGGTTAATTGGGGTAATAATTTGAGGGGTACATACTTAATATGGTTAAAACAAGGTTGGGGATAGTTATATAACCCAAAATATGCTGCACGGCCTAAAATATGAGTCAAGAATATGAGTCCTCATTTCCAGGCCAAATCAATCTTGTATGCTTCAGGGACACATAAGATACAAGGGGTCAATTTAGAGCTAGGTGAGAATTCTCACTCTTTTTTTAGGAGAGAAAACTGCCATTCACTTTCATTGTCCACTTTGAGGCTGATTCAGATCCAGGTGAATGGTGAATTTACACTCGCTAAACAATAAAAGTGAAAGGCAGTTTTCTGTCCTTCAAAAAAAAGTGAGAATTCTCACCTTGCTCTGAATCGACCCCAATGAGATTGTTTTAGCACCAAGTGAGAAACATCATGACTTTTTTGGAGAGAAAAATGCCATTCATTTTCTACATTGGGACTAATTCAGCACCAGGTGAAAATTTACATCCAATTGCTGAATCACTCCCAGGGTATACAATGAAAAGGAACGGCAAGTAAATTTGACTACTCAGGTTTGTGTCTTCTTTCCCCCACTGGCAGTTTGGTGCCTGGTCTCTGGGATTACCAGTCCCTATTCTTTTCTTGATTTTTTATGGGGATTATTTTTTTTAAATAACCCGTTCCATTCCTCCACCAAAAATCATGCCCCCTCTCCACTCTAAAGCTTACCAACCCAGCAAACCAAGCATAGCAGCTGGCAATCCAGAGATTAGTGGCCGAACTGCTGGCACCCAGTCCTAGTAGTTACCTGCCCTTACGCCCTACAGCACAGGTCCAATAATGAGCACTGTAATGATGCTGGTGGGTGCCAGGTTCATCCATACCCCCCACCCATTGGGGGTGTGGGTAATTTGGTGGGGGGGGGCAGCAAGTTACACACTGCCAGGTCCGACAGGTGACTTGCATTTCCATTGCTCTTTGCGCAGATACATGGGTCTTATGAACCCATTTCCATTTCCAAAGTAGAAAAAATATAAATGCAGTAGAAAAAAGTTAATAATCTTAATTAACCCATACTTACCTTTTTCTGTCCTCTGTTCATCACTGCATCAATTAAAATTAAAGACATCGGGGCATCTAATAGACACCCCACTGGCAAATACATTGAGGGAGACGCGCCCCCCCCCCCTCCTCTTTCGTTGGCTTTCAGCCAAGGGTAGTGACAGTCATAGGAATACATACCATAGAGGCAGGGGAGGCAGTTGCTACCGGGCCCATGGCAGAAGGGTGCCCGTACAATCACCTGTGGGCCTGTCCGATGTGGTCATTTTTATGTCTGGGATGCCATTGCAGTATGCCAGCAGCTGGGGAAACAAGGTGATGGCATCTTTGCTCCATCCTGTGAAACCTATGATTCTTACCACTGGGACTCCATGCAGTCAGAGCGATCAGCTTTCTGTGATGTGTGAGAGAATCACATCAAATGCTGCTGGAGATGAAAAATCAAAGACAGGGTCGGGGGAACTAATTTTGCCGCTGTGCAGATTTTAATCAAGGTCGCCATGTTGGCTTTTTTTTATAAATATATTTTTTTTATATTTTTCAACATACATTTGTGTCTGACTCCACACACACACACGATTGAGGTATTTTGGTTTGCACCTGGGTTTCAAAAAAAAAAAAAAAACAAGAAAAAAGAACAAAGATAAAAAACAAGGGAAAAAAACAAAGAAAAAAATAGAAAAAAAGGACAAAGAAAAAAAAACAATTAAAAAATAACACCAAAAAACAAGAAAAAAGAACAAAGAAAAATATAAAAAAAAATTAAGCAAAAAACAAACAAACATTAGTATATAGTCACAATTAAAAAAATATGTATATATTCATTAAAACTCCCGGGGCATCAAAGCTATTTCTGAAATGTAGGTGGAAAATAACACTGCTGCTGATAGTTTTAAAAACAATGGTGGTAATAGAGCAGCAACAGAAACGCTCAGGCGCTGCAATGAATGAGGGAGAGCGCCTTTACAGTGCCACACACACACACACATTTATCAATGCGAAACTGAAAACTACAGTGTTACGTAAGAGATTGACTTTTAAAAATTATTTCAAGGCACTATAATACCTAACATTTCAAGTAAAAATGTTTTGTATAGTTCTCAGTTTTTAAATTACATTGCCTACTATAGAAGTAATACACATGTACATGGATTTATGAGTGTTTTCTGACAGGTTACCCCTATCTTTGGGCCTTATTTATGATGTGCACCTTTTAGCATAATTTTTGTGGTTATAGCATCAGCTTCGGAGGCCCCGCATTCCCATCTTATTTGGCACTGTGCTAAATTTGCGCTTAACCTACAAATTAGCTTTGATTTTTGCACATAGGTATTGGCTGGCCTATGTCAGCATTTGTTGGACCCGCCGGCTGATTATCCCAGCGCCAGTGAGCACCGCTTTGTACTGCATTATTCCGGCACTCAGCATATTTATGAATTCTTTCCTCCTTGAAATCCAAGGCGCTGTATTTTTTCAGCGCTGGTCAGCAATTCTTCATTACAGTTACAAGAGATCACTGCTGGGGGCAAAGGGGACAAACTTTACAGTGTGTTTCAGCTGCGTTTTAGTTGTTGGTGTCCAAATTATACATTGTTAAGCAAAAGAAGCCATTAAAATAAAATGTAATAACCCAAAAATAAACATTTTGGACCATCTAGGTACTGCGTTTTAGAGATTGACAAGTCCCAATGTAAGTTCTGTTCAAATACATTTTGTTTAATATTAATTATAAGCATAATTATAATAATTATAATTTTAAGCATAATTATAAGCACTTCAATACAGCTCTGCTCGATGGGATCTTGAGCAACAGCGCCAGGTTTCATCTGGCGCTGCTTCAACCATAGCGCCCAGAGCTGCATCCTTTTCGTCACTAGTGTTAGGCTAGGCATCTGCCCCGTCAGCATTTTTTTCATTGTTAAATCTTACACTGAGTGCCACTGAGGCCAAAAAGGTGCTTTGTGGCACTGACTCCCTATTTTTCCCAACTTTGCAACATACTTACATTTAGCAATTGGTTGCATATAGCAAATTTCAAATATTTATGGGCATTACCATCTGTTGTATGTAAATTCATATAAGTCATACACTGAGGATATGCCTTCTGACATGCCTATGTATATTTATGTGCTGATTACGAATTATAAAAAAATCCTTCCAGTAGACAAAAACATTTCACCTGAAATACTCCAGGGTCAGCCAAATCCCCTGGAGTACCCTCTGGAAAATCCTTTAGAACAGTAGTGGTTTATTATTATTTTGATAGGGGGCAAACATTTCTGTCCCCACCGTCATGTCAGTCAACCTATGAGTGGCTGTGGCATCTTACATTTCAACATCCAAGTCTAGAGAAATTTGCTTACCTCCTCTTCTTTGCTCAACACACCATAGGTCTCTCTGTGGCTGAAATGCAGTGGGCTACGGATCATGCCACATAACATTCTGAACGACGGGAGCTCCTTGAAAATCGTGGCATAACTCCAAAACCTAGATTCAGAGTCCCTAGATTTGGTTAAACCAGACCAACACCCATTATATACATAATGGCTGCTGGTCCATCCTGTACTCAGGGGCTTCCAATTTTTTATTCCCCCATGAATTAACCCTTGCAAGCTCAGATCTTCTTACACTTTTCCTCGCTCCCCCCCCCCCCCCCGATGAAACCAAGCCCCATGATTTGCCAGTGGTCATGGTTTACACAGTCCTCTTCTTGAAAGTGGGGATCTTTGGAATGTCCTTCCCCAAAAATGGTTAACATTTTAATTCTATGACAAGTAAATTTGCTTGCTGAGAATAATTTAGATCCCACAATGTCTATATCCTGTGCTTTTGCAAATGATCCACCAGTAAGTTGGCAACTTATTTCTTTTATGGTTCTCATTTAGCTTTAAATACTGACTAATCTACTAATCCACTTAAAACACCCTTGTATTAATTTACTTGGTTATTGTATATGTTAATGCACTATTGTTTATACTTTGTGGAGAAGTTATCAAGACTACATCCTCATTAAGTCTTCGTATTGACAAAAAAAAGCAATGCTGTTGTAGCATAATAGAAGCCCTCAGGAAATAGTGTCGCCAGGAAGCAGAATTTGATGTGCAGCTGCAATGAATTGAAAACTTTTATTGAACCTCCCTTTTAATTTGTTTTGTAAGTGGCAGCAGGTTACCAAATTATATATGCCCACAAATGGTCCAGACCTACTTTATCTTTGTAACATTGTGTTGTTTATTCAGAAGAAAATAGCCTGCAGTGACAAGTTTATAAAAAGTAAGGCTTCCCTTTCTTCTGTTCCTTTTCTCAGCAAGATTTTCAAAAGACTTATTGAACAGTAATTCTGCTTCTACCATTTATTGTTCTGCTTACTGCCAAGGTAAACAGCAACTGTATATGAACTTGGGAAAAAAAGGACATGTGGAGGTCGTTACAGCTTACCTAAGCTTATTTCAGTTTAGTGGATCACATTGTTATAAAATTCCCCCATAAACTATGATGAATAAACAGACCATTGTCGCAACCTTCAGGCGGGCCTAAAGTAACAAATTACTTCAGATCAGTTTAATACCGTCCTCCAGAACATCTAGATTTGGCATTCCCATCTGCTTACAGGTTAGTAGGAAGCCCAAACTAGGCATTTCTTTACATTTCTGTTTTTCTATGCTGCACATACATGCACACATATGAGTAATCTAACCCATACCTATACATATTACTTTATTAAAGCAGACTTCCAGCCTGGCTGGCACCCCCCCCCCCCCCCCCTTTATTGATTTGGCCAATTTAAATAAAAGCAAGCAATCTTGCTTGCCACAGCCATCCATTCCATTTAGGATCTCAACAGACGCTGCAATGAAAGCATTGTATAAATTCATTTTCCTTTTGGCACCAATCAGTTTGAGTCCCAGAGTGGTTTTTAATAACAGCCGCAGAAAATATTCTAGTGATCTGCAATTTTGCATTTAATGGCCCACAGGAAAGGAAAGAAGATGATTAATCAATATACAGTATCTAGTGTGCTGTTATACTCTGTAGGGAAATGTACAAAAAGTAAGGAAAGCTGGAAAGGCAAACAATGGAAACTTTAATAGCATAGGGGATTAACACTTACTGATGTATGTCGATACATATTTGTTGCAATATTTTTCTGTTTTTCAGAGAAAAGGAGAGGCCAGCACTTTTCCAGTTTTTCTGTTAAGCTAGAACGAGAGGCTGATTCACTAATAGCGCCACGTATTGCCAGATGATCGTCTGTATAGCGGCGCTTAGGGAGGCATAATTCATTACTAACGCCAGGTATTGGCAGAGGAGTGTCTGTATAGCGGGGCTTAGAGCAACTGCTAGTAGATGCTGTAAGCAGGTATCGGGCTCTGTAACGTGGAGGCTGATTCATTACTAACGCCAGGTATTGGCAGAGGAGTGTCTGTATAGCGGGGCTTAAAGCAACTGCTAGTAGATGTTGTAAGCAGGTATCGGGCGCTGTAACGTGGAGGCTGATTCATTACTAACGCCAGGTATTGGCAGAGGAGTGTCTGTATAGCGGGGCTTAGAGCAACTGCTAGTAGATGCTGTAAGCAGGTATCGGGCGCTGTAACGTGGAGGCTGATTCATTACTAACGCCAGGTATCAGCAGAAGAGTGTCTGTATAGCGGGGCTTAGAGCAACTGCTAGTAGATGCTGTAAGCAGGTATTGGGCGCTGTAACGTGGAGGCTGATTCATTACTAACGCCAGGTATCGGCAGATGAGCGTCTGTATAGAGGCGCTTAGAGCAATCGCTAGTAGACAATATAAGCAGGTATCAGGCGCTGTTGGGATGCCCCCCTGTGTGAAAGCTTGCGCGACCAATGGCCGCATCGCCTGCATCCTCCATCAGCTGTGTGCCACAGCCACTGCAACTAGCGGCAGGTAGAGCCTCGTAGCGGCAGGCAGCGTCTGGTGAACTTTGGGCGCTGTACGCTATACCACATTTATGAAGGCGAATCTGGTGAGCGACTCTAACAGCGCCATGTCGCGTACGATTCATCATTACAGGTGGCTCAGCTTATAGTTCAGACGCTCTAGCTTCCAGAGCGCCAGGAATTACCTGTCGCTACCTGTCGCTCTCATATACATTTCAATGGACGCTCCTTTTCCTCTGTTTAAGCAGGGTTTTTTGTTTTTAATTAATTTTTTTCTCTCAAATAATTGTGTCACCTCTCCTGGCCTAGACATTTTTGAAAACTTTTTTGATTTTTTATATTTTTATGCAGAATTGTCATTACAGGTCTGGCATTAAAGTATTAATGTCACAATGTTACAACAATGTAATTCCATGTGTTTTCGCTTTGTTACTGGTGGATATGTGTTCAAAAACAGACTTTAATCACACAACATCTGCCACTCTATGCTATAGCGACCAGATCCAGAGCGCCTACGCTGTGTGTGTCTGTTTTTTGTTGAATATGGTGTGAGTCGCTGAGAGTCAGTCGTAATAAGCTGGCGCTACCTTTCGCTCCCTGCAACGCTGTACTGGTGTAAGAACGCCCAACATACATCTCATTCATCAATGCCGACCAGGTTACTACAGCGACTGAGGCGCTCTGTTACAGCGCTCAATAGCCGATCACAGCATCTACTCTGTACAGACAGCCTCTGTACAGACGCTCATCTGCCGATACCTGGCGCTAGTAATTAATCAGCCTGCCAGTGGCTGTGCATGGCCGTGCACAGCCAATGTGCGCAATTGGGATTCCATTCAGCTTCTGCAGCCGCACATTAATATGCACGGCCGAGGAAGCTGACTGGATGAGAGCCAGGCTCGCTCTTTTGGACCAAGGATAGGTGAGTTTTACAGGGTACTGAAGCCTTCCCTAGTAATCTACCTGAGAACCTTCTCTATTATTTAACAAGGATGTCAAGTCTAAATTTATTTGAAATATAAACTAACCTTAAAAATGTAAATTATTGCTGAAAAGAAAAGGTTTGATGAATTTGTAAAGCTGTTTGCCTTCATAATTCTGGGCACTAATATTAACTTCTAGAAGATAAATATGAATGCATGGCATTGCTTTTCTATTTAATGTAACATTCCCTGTAGTATTAACCAATTGTCCTGCTCTTTGCTGATATACAGTATAATGCTTTTCCATGGCTTCACATCCGTTTCCTCAATTCTATTAAACACGGGGACAGGAATTATAAGATAACATAAATTAGTTTTAATGCCATGTCTCCCCTTGAGTAGATATTTCTTTCCATTTAAAGTGGATGGATATGTTCATGTTAATGAGTCTGTACTAGAAAATAAGGGTGTTATTATAGAAACGACATTGCCAGGTAGTGCCACATAGCGGCACGTAGCGTCAGGTGAACACTGGGCGCAGTTTGTGAAAACCATATATATGAAAGTCAATCTGGTCAGCGCCTCTAATAGCATCATGTAGCGTTACATATATTACTAGCGGTGACTCCTGAGCAGTGGCTACTGAGCGGTGTAAAGCGCCAGCGCTCTATGTCCAGCAGCACCATGTAGTATCTGACGCTCAGTGTGTTGCTAAAGTACATTTTTAAACTTTTGGCACAAATCATTGTGTGGCCTCTCCTGCCCAGCAAACAAACACTTTTATTGTGTTTTTTTTTTCTTAATGCAGAATTGTATGTGCAGGTCTGCCATTGCAGTGTCATTGTTGTCACAGTGTTTAAACAATGTAATTCCATGTGTTTTTGCTCTGGTGCTGGTGTGTATATGTGTTGAGAAACAGACTTTGGTCACACAGTGCCTGGCGCTCCATGCTAGAGCGCCCAGTTTTAGAGCACCGACGCTGGTTGTGTGTATTTTCTTCTGAAATATGGGCTTCAGTGCCGAGTGCTGGATGCACTTAACTGGCGCTACCTATCGTTCACTGCAGTGTTGTCCTGATGTTAGATGTAGGGTAGTCTTGAGCGCTTTGACCTTGGGACACCGCCTAGCATTCTTGATTGGCTCTGCAGTGAATCAGGGAGAGAGCTTCTACAGCGCCCTGCAGACATCACATTCCTCAATGCTGGACAGGATAGTACAGCGCCACTTGTCCGCGCGCTAAGCTAGGTCACAGCACCTGACACCTGCTTGCAGCGTCTGCTAGCCCGCTACACAGACGCTCACCTGGCATTACGTAGCGCTAGTCTTAATAGCCTCCAAATAGAACTGCAATACACAGATTGAATACAGGGAAAGTTCTTGCTCTTTAGTAAAATATGGACATGTGGACTTCTACTATGGTTTTCATCTTGAATGAAAAGATATTCACAAGCATACACAATTTACACATAAATCCAATCAATGCTTTATTATAAATGTGAAATAAAAATATTTCCAGTGATTAGAAGCGGCAGTAATGAAAAACAGTCAAAATGAACTTATTTGGATGATTTAAATAGAATAGAAAATATATCCAAAACTAAATAACAAACAAATCTCATCTTAAAATGCGTAAGTATGTGCATTAACATGTAAATACAGTCCACTTGCTGAATTCTCCCATATGTAAAACCCATATAAGTGCTAAAGCAGTTACAAACAAATAAAATGATCCTGTCTCGCCAGGGGCAGCATTTGTGGCAGGCAACCCAGACCACTGCCTGGGACCCCCAGGACTCTGGAGGGCCCGTGGCTGGTGCTAGGGTTACCCCTTGGCCATTACCAGCAGAGCTATTTTCATTGGCGGGCTTCCCATGCCGGTATTTTTCTGCTCAAATATTGGGCTATGGCAGAGGCTCCAGTAAGATGGCAGCCCCATGAGTCAGGCAGCTGAAAACACCTGTGCGGAAGGTGAGAGCAGGGTCACCACCAGGGTATTATCTACTCATTCTCTTTGGTTAGTCATCACACGAGGGGGGGTTATTTAGCTAGAATATTTATCTTGAACATATTGGGTGTCAATTACATTTTTAAAGATTTCCACTATCCTGAGTTGTGTTCCTCATTCTGATTTGGGATCTGAAATTCCTGGGAATCACTGCAATTCTTACAAAGCCTTAGCCAAGCATATGAATGACTGGCTACACCCATGGAGAATGTCTTTTAGATGACAGGGCTGGCTTTTTTCCTCTTTAAAAGGACTGGGTATATGGGGGAGAAAAGCAGGGTCTTTGGTTAGTCATCACACGAGGGGGGGTTATTTAGCTAGAATATTTATCTTGAACATATTGGGTGTCAATTACATTTTTAAAGATTTCCACTATCCTGAGTTGTGTTCCTCATTCTGATTTGGGATCTGAAATTCCTGGGAATCACTGCAATTCTTACAAAGCCTTAGCCAAGCATATGAATGACTGGCTACACCCATGGAGAATGTCTTTTAGATGACAGGGCTGGCTTTTTTCCTCTTTAAAAGGACTGGGTATATGGGGGAGAAAAGCAGGGACTGTGCACATAGGAAAGAACTTTAATAAATGATTTATTTACCTATTCAGTGTTTATTCTATTTAAACTGTCACACGGGGAGGCTGATTCATTAATAGCGACAGATAGCGACTGTTGAGCGACTGTAGCGGTATTTTGACAGCGACCGCTAGTAGTCGCTGTGCTTGGCCATTGTTCGGTGGATGATAGCGACTCAGTCGGTGTGCCGTAATATTGAATACAAGATGCTGAGTCGCTATTTGACAGGTTCGCTGTTGTATGGGAGCGCATGATAGCGACTGGACATAGCGACCGGCACCCACCTTATTCATTAAAAAATCAGCCTTGAAAATTCCTAGCGCTGTGAAATGCATGTTTAAATCCCAGAGCGCAGTAGGCGATGTGTTAAAAGTAGTTTTTTAACCCCCTAACCACCCAAAAAAAAAATGGAATGATTTTGAAATAATATTCAAACCTGAATAGTTTAAAATCAGACCTGTAATATCAATTCTGCAAAAAAAAAAAAATTTTTTTAAAAATCCCCAAAAAATACATTTTCAAAGGAAGAAGTGTTCACAGATTTTTTTTTTGAAATTAAAAAAAAAATATATATATATTAAAAAATAATTATTAATTAAAATACATTCTGCCATTGAAATGCATTGGAGAGCGCCAGGTAGCGAGAGGTCATACCTGCCGCTTTTCAAGGATGTTCGCTGGCGCTGTGGGATGAGGCTGGGATAATGATGAATGAGTTGCTAGGTGGCGCTATCTCAGTTGCTAAGCAGTATCGGCTTGATAAATGTGTGATTGTGGAGGGGAGCCGGCGTTCTAGTTGCGGTACCTGGCTTTACTGGCCGGCTCCCCAGTCGCTATCTGTCGCTATCAGTCGCTATCTGTCGCTATTCCTTGATAAATAAGGCCCTTTATCTCCTATCTATCCCTCAATGAGGGGGCGTGGCCTAATTTAATGTCCTTTTTTCCCACTGTGAAAAGTTGGTAGGTATGATACTAGCAGACACATTATTAAAGGGATTGATCACCCAAATAAAAAAAACAAGAGGGTACTCACCTTTTGTCTGACGCAACTCACCTGATCGCTGGATCACATTTTGTGCTGGCCGGGCCAGAAATTCCACATCGAGCTGTTTGCCCTCTGCTATCACAGAGGCTTTGCCGTGGCCCTCCGCGTTCATCACAATGGAGGCTTTGTCGTGAGGCCTGATGAGCCAACTCTATTGTAGTGAATGAAGAGGGAGTGGAAATGCCCTTGTGACTGATGGCAGAGTGGCGTGAGTCAGACAGGTGACTGGAGTGTGGGCCGGTGTGGGATGCAATCAGGGGAGTTGCTCAATGCCACAGTAGGACCAATCAGCTGCGGGGGACAAAATGTGATTACCCTTTTGCTTTTTATTAGTGTGGTCAAATTCTTTGATAACATGGGCATTATTAGAGGACATCTGCAAGGTGAAACACAAAAGATTCCCCCATGTCATAGTGGCTAGTGTCTAAAGATAATTAGCAAGTCGAAAGTTAAAAAATAAATATCAGTAGCTTACCTTACAGTCCCTCCGGTGCTCTCCTTCCTGCTATGTCTGTGTCATAGTGAGGAAATCACTTTCTTTCAGCTCTCAGTCTCCACCCCACTGACCTAGTCCTTCAATCAACCTTTAGTGGACGAGAACAGAAACATCCCCCCACTCCCTTCCCAGACATCCTGATTGGCTGCCTCTCTCTGCAGCTATGAAACCCTGCCCTCCTCCCTCCTCTCTGGTCACACTATATGCTGGCAGGCTGGAGACGCTCTTAGCCTGCAGCATCTCTCACCCCTTTATTCTGGTCACACTATGTGCTGGCAGTAATAATTAGAGGTACAACAATGCACTTATATTTTTACTATGATATATATAATGTACACAGCGTGCTTACATCACATCGCTGTTGCCACACCCACTGTTCCTCCTATTTTTTTCTCTGCATCTCCAATGCTGTAATACTTTTACAAACAACTTAGGAACGTTTGAAAACGGATTGAAGTTTTGGGACAGTGCAACGTATAGACAATTGGACAATTGGGCTTGCCTTTAGTCAAAACTTATTGTATTGTGTTGTACAGTCCATGTTCTCTCATTTCTCTCAGCGCAAAGATTAAACCAATGCTTGGGCACCCTCTAGTGGCAATTGGTGGAAGCATAGGAATGTGCCCAACATCTGCATGTTCAAGTGAGCTGACTTACAAGTATTGCCATATTGCCTGGCAGCCCTGACATTAGAATTATCTGTCTTCTGTTTAGCGCCCCCCCCCCCCCCCCACATGAAATGCCTCAGCACAATGTGGAGTTCCCACCCCAATCCGGGTCACAAATAGGTGATGAGTTATATTTTAGAACCTCCATTTTTACACCAATGTCTTTTGGATGAATATCATAAAGGGGGAATCATTTTTTGCCTTTGAAATAAGAATTGTCATTTAAAACTACCCAAAGTTACAACATTTAAACATCCTATTTTATGATTGTGGTTGGGGGAAAAGTTCAAACATATTAAAAGGGCAGGTCCTAGCAAAAAAAAAAAAAAAATGGTCACACTCCCATAAAGAGTGCCACGGTGGGATTCCACCATTTAGGCAACTCCCAGGATGAATAGCACTGCATCCAAAGTGGATGTGCTCGAGTCACTGTGACACATTCTATCCCAGAGGTCACCGGTAAGGATGAACGCCGCAGGACTCGTTTGCAAAATTTGGTATGTTTTATGCAGAATGGGACAGCAGGGGATAAAAGTTCAGTAAGGTTTAGACTTGACAGTGGATTTAACTATATTATAACTATATTTTTCAACAATATAACAAAAGTTTCTCATTTGACCTTTTCAGACTTCTGTCTTTGGCCTACAGTGTTTTTGAAGGCTGTGCATCAGAGACATAATGAATGTCTGAGAGCTAGAACGTGGTGTCCCTAGTTTGCATTATTTACTTCATAACTTTTAACTTGTTATGATCTATATTGTTATTTTAAAAATCAATGGAGCTTGGGGGTTTCTTGTAAGAGAGAAGATAAAGAATGTTTTGCTTCGAGAAATGTTAAAAAAAAGTGTCATAGCTATATAAACCCAAGAGAAATAAACACAAAAACATCTTAACACTTTCTAAATTAATTACTGCTATAAGCGGGATATCAAGCTTCATGGAAGGTTTTCTTTGATTAGTTATGAGCGAGATATGCTTTCGATTTGTAAAGATATTATATGTTGTGGCACAGTTACACATCTGGTCTAATTAGGTGACTATAAGAAAAATATCCACAGTTAAAAGTTGCAGATTATAAATGTATATTTTTGTTCTGTTCAAAGCTCCTTTTCCCACATTGGCACAGCTGTGAAAATGGTTGTTTTATTAACAGTTTTAGTTGTAAGAAGGATACAAAGCAAGATTTGTCTTCCTAATAAATATTGTATTTCCTTTGGCCTCACAAAATTTGATGTCTGACAATATAATCCTCTATGGGGTATACAAGTGAATGTCAGTTATCTCTCCCAACAAAGTAGCAAACTTGCTGAAACGACCCAATTGTGTCTATGCAGCTCATTCGTCTTGCTGTTCTGCTGCATAAAGCTATGATATTTTGCTGTAGTCAATCCCCCCTCTCCCAATTTGGAATGAACATTGTATCCTATGGCAGTAGCAAGCTGTGCTCCAGAAAAAGCAGGCTTACTGAAAGGGCTGTGCTTCTGTGCTTTTCACTTTATAGAGGTACTGTACTCGCAAAGGCAGCCCACTAATCACTGCTTCTTTTCACCATCGCCATTGAATCACTTGCAATACTGGTCAGGAGCTCCCCAGCAATAATTAGGTAATGTTAAGGAGAACATTTTGCTTAAAAGTATGGGGGCTAGGTAAGGCATACAGACCAATGGTGCAGGGGGTTAGGTGAATCATTCAGGCCAATGGCGGGGGGGATAGTTGAGGGTTCAGGCCTGTGGTGGGGGGGTAGTTGAGGGTGCAGGTCAGTGGCTGGAGAGGGGAGTTAGGTGAGAATGCAGGTCAGCACCATGCTGGCAATAAGTCAAGTAATATACTTAAATAGCTACAGTAAATGTATCAGCCATAAAGGCTAAATAATTAAAAAGTAAATGACACACCAGGACCAGTTATCTCTATACGCCTACTGGTAATTTTTTTAGAAATCCTCTAGTATATTGCCAAGGGGGACATACAGTGGCTACATCAGTGCTCCCGGTATTGACGCATATTGGGCACACCTGCCCTTATTCATGGCCATGGGCACATGCGCCTGAAATGCGTTGATGTGGGAGGACCCAAGCAACTGTTCTTATACATTGCCTAAGAATTACTAATAGGTGAGATCTACCGCTACTTTTAAAACTGGATACAATAAATGTGAGGTTTTACATAATTTGACCTCTGTCTTTCGGACTGTCTGTACATTTGTTGAGGGTGATTGGTATATCCTAAGCCTAGCATGTTCCTATTCTTTGCTGAGTGAGCATATTGAGGAACATTTTTTTTGTGCAGCTGAGGTGTGGTGCCTTATTCATATAGGGCTCATGGTCTTTCCTGGGTAATTAAACTAATTATATACCTCTAGGTGCAACATCTATTGAGGAAAAAAGGTTAAAGGGAAAATCGAGAAACTTTAGTGTCTAGGGATGGGATCATAACCAAGACTACCTAGATGACCATTAGCAGCCTTATTTATTATTAAAATGTGCGGACGGCTCTTGAGCTTCTCTTGCCAGATGCTAGGGATGCACTGCAGAGCTGGCTACAGAAAGCCGGCGCTGTTCCCTCGCTCCCTCCTGGCAGGCTTCCAGACACTAGTGAAGGGCTCGTATAAGCCTATGTGCTTATACGAGAGCGGGGTTGATATCCAAAGCCAAAAGTCAGAGCCAAAATCGAGCCTGAGCATACACACAGAACAGGAGGCAAGCGTCACTTCAGAAAGATCTGCAGACATCTTGCCAGTGCCGTAATCCTCCTTTTAAAGGCTGCATTGTACCAGGAAGTACCTGCTGCACATGCTCAATAGCACGTGCAGGATCCAAGACCCCAGCTGGCGCATGTGCAATCTAGCATGACGGTCTTGCAAGACTGCACACGCTGGCAGTGAACAGAGAACTAGTAGCTACAGGGCTGGGCTCTGGAGTGGAGAACGGGTGGTCTGAATGGAAGGTGACTGAACCCTGGGCCCAGTCAACCTTTGGATTATGAGCCTTCAACCAAGGCATGCCCAGGATGAGGTGCCCTTTTCTGAGGTAAATCTTTCAGTTTGGCATGGGCTGCTTATAGCAAAATCCCAAGCTCCAGCCTGCATTGTGTGGAGAAACACACTGCAGCCATGCTGCATCAATGCCTACATCAGTGCAGCCAGTTAGAGAATGATTTTGTCTCCTAATATTCTGTGTGGATACAATTTCTCTCTGGCTGGTTGGGCTAATCCTAAGAAAGTTCCCAGAACAACTGCAGCATTTCTGTGTGCTAGCAAAGGCTCTCCCCAACCGCTCATTCATGCTTATGTAAAAAGAAGGACTCTCAGATGTAATCCAAGATGGCTGCTCCCATGTAATTCTAACAGCACAGTTAATCCACAACATATGCATGGGGTTCAGCCCTCTCAAACAGCATGAATGAACATGACAGGATTGTCAGTGGGGGACAAAGCACTGACAAAAACAGTAGCAGGTAAACCCTTTTGGTTTAGCATCACTGGGCCAGCATCACTTATGAGGATTTAGCCCCATAAGTATTGACTGAAATTCTGCTTTAAGAAGTAGATTACATTTGTCACAACAGTACCTGAATGCCCCTTAAATTTTCATACAAAGACAAAAAGAAAATTGGTCCAGTAGACTTACAGAAAAATTAAAGGTGCAGCAGGAAACTTTGGCAAGTACTGGTTGGGTACTGAAGTCAATCTCCCATATTCTTCATAGGTCTGGGCTGTGTGGTAGGGTGGCAAGACAAAAACTATCCAAGTCCCTCTTTGTTTTGCAAGAAGACTACATTACATCTGCCAAAAGCGTGTGGGAAAATGTGCCCTGGTCTGATGAGACCAAGGTTGAACGTTTTGTCCATATTATGGTATATTTGGCACAAAGCCAGCACAAAGTGTGCATCAACAAAGGAACACCATACCCATGCATGGTAGAGGCAGAATTCTGCTTTGGAGCTGTATTGTGCAGCTGGAACTGAAGCTTTAGTCAAAGTGGGGGGAATTATTAACAGTTCAAAATATCAGTAATTTATAGCACAAAACTTTCAAGTTTCTCCTACAAATCTGAACATGCAGGGGAATTTCACATTTTAGCATCACAATGACCCAAGGCATACAGCCACATTAACAGAAGAAGATCATTGTTTTGGAATGGTCCAGCCAGAGACCATACCTGAATCCAATTGAAAATCTGTTTTTGAGATACAAAGATTTGATTGTGCCGTGTCCCAGGTATCAACTGTTACTTTAAACCTTGCACCTTGAGTTATGCACAGCACACATTATATTACATTGTATTTAAATGTGGAAAACAAAGGTCACCAACCTTAGTTTTATTTTAAAACATCCACTTTCATAAAAACATCATGACCAGGACTATTCTGGTCACAATTAGGGATGAGCGACAGATAGTTAGGGAGATTTAGAGTGGTATACAGAGCTAGGGAAAGATAGGTTTAAAACCGGAACAATCCAGCAGCATACAAGTCCCATTGACAGGGTGCCTAGTGCTGCCTATGATATCATATTTCATAATCACTGGGTTACTGTTAATATATTTGGTTTGGTTTAAATACAGCTGCACACTGTGCATGCAATGCACATGCTATTTAACCCTTTCTGCTATTTAGCCCTGAACGCTATTTTAACCCTATCTGTTAAACAAAAGCATTTCTCATTATTGGATTAGTGTTAAAAGTTTCTGCTCAGCTTAAAATACATTACGCCACACTGGCATCCCAAGGCACATGCTATTTAACCCTATCTGTTCAACAAAAGCATTTCTCATTATTGGATTAGTGTTAAAAGTTTCTGTTCAGCTTAAAATACATTACGCCACACTGGCATCCCAAGGCACATGCTATTTTAACCCTATTTGTTAAACAAAAGCATTTCTCATACTTGGATTAGTGTTAATAGTTTCTGTTCAGCTTAAAATACATTACGCCACACTGGCATCCCAAGGCACATGCTATTTAACCCTATCTGTTAAACAAAAGCATTTCTCATACTTGGATTAGTGTTAATAGTTTTTGTTCAGCTTAAAATACATTACGCCACACTGGCATCCCAAGGCACATGCTATTTAACCCTATCTGTTAAACAAAAGCATTTCTCATACTTGGATTAGTGTTAATAGTTTCTGCTCAGCTTAAAATACATTACGTCACACTGGCATCCCAAGGCACATGCTATTTAACCCTATCTGTTCAACAAAAGCATTTCTCATTACTGGATTAGTGTTAAAAGTTTCTGTTCAGCTTAAAATACATTACGCCTCACTGGCATCCCAAGGCACATGCTATTTTAACCCTATCTGTTAAACAAAAGCATTTCTCATACTTGGATTAGTGTTAATAGTTTCTGTTCAGCTTAAAATACATTACGCCACACTGGCATCCCAAGGCACATGCTATTTAACCCTATCTGTTAAACAAAAGCATTTCTCATACTTGGATTAGTGTTAATAGTTTTTGTTCAGCTTAAAATACATTACGCCACACTGGCATCCCAAGGCACATGCTATTTAACCCTATCTGTTAAACAAAAGCATTTCTCATACTTGGATTAGTGTTAATAGTTTCTGTTCAGCTTAAAATACATTACGTCACACTGGCATCCCAAGGCACATGCTATTTAACCCTATCTGTTCAACAAAAGCATTTCTCATCATTGGATTAGTGTTAAAAGTTTCTGTTCAGCTTAAAATACATTACGCCACACTGGCATCCCAAGGCACATGCTATTTAACCCTATCTGTTCAACAAAAGCATTTCTCATTATTGGATTAGTGTTAAAAGTTTCTGTTCAGCTTAAAATACATTACGCCACACTGGCATCTCAAGGCACATGCTATTTTAACCCTATTTGTTAAACAAAATCATTTCTCATACTTGGATTAGTGTTAATAGTTTCTGTTCAGCTTAAAATACATTACGCCACACTAGCATCCCAAGACACATGCTATTTAACCCTATCTGTTAAACAAAAGCATTTCTCATACTTGGATTAGTGTTAATAGTTTTTGTTCAGCTTAAAATACGTTACGCCACACTGGCATCCCAAGGCACATGCTATTTAACCCTATCTGTTCAACAAAAGCATTTCTCATACTTGGATTAGTGTTAATAGTTTCTGTTCAGCTTAAAATACATTACGCCACATTGGCATCCCAAGGCACATGCTATTTTAACCCTATTTGTTATACAAAAGCATTTCTCATACTTGGATTAGTGTTAATAGTTTCTGTTCAGCTTAAAATACATTATGCCACACTGGCATCCCAAGGCACATGCTATTTAACCCTATCTGTTAAACAAAAGCATTTCTCATACTTGGATTAGTGTTAATAGTTTCTGTTCAGCTTAAAATACATTACGCCACACTGGCATCCCAAGGCACATGCTATTTAACCCTATCTGTTAAACAAAAGCATTTCTCATAATTGGATTAGTGTTAATAGTTTCTGTTCAGCTTAAAATACATCAGGCCACACTGGCATCCCAAGGCACATGCTATTTAACCCTATCTGTTCAACAAAAGCATTTCTCATAATTGGATTAGTGTTAATAGTTTCTGTTCAGCTTAAAATACATTACGCCACACTGGCATCCCAAGGCACATGCTATTTAACCCTATCTGTTAAATAAAAGCATTTCTCATTATTGGATTAGTGTTAATAGTTTCTGTTCAGCTTAAAATACATCAGGCCACACTGGCATCCCAAGGCACATGCTATTTAACCCTATCTGTTAAACAAAAGCATTTCTCATAATTGGATTAGTGTTAATAGTTTCTGTTCAGCTTAAAATACATTACGCCACACTGGCATCCCAAGGCACATGCTATTTAACCCTATCTGTTCAACAAAAGCATTTCTCATTATTGGATTAGTGTTAAAAGTTTCTGTTCAGCTTAAAATACATTACGCCACACTGGCATCCCAAGGCACATGCTATTTAACCCTATCTGTTCAACAAAAGCATTTCTCATTATTGGATTAGTGTTAAAAGTTTCTGTTCAGCTTAAAATACATTACGCCACACTGGCATCCCAAGGCACATGCTATTTTAACCCTATTTGTTAAACAAAAGCATTTCTCATACTTGGATTAGTGTTAATAGTTTCTGTTCAGCTTAAAATACATTACGCCACACTGGCATCCCAAGGCACATGCTATTTAACCCTATCTGTTCAACAAATCATTTCTCATTATTGGATTAGTGTTAAAAGTTTCTGTTCAGCTTAAAATACATTACGCCACGCTGGCATCGAAAGGCACATGTTATTTTAACCCTATTTGTTATACAAAAGCATTTCTCATACTTGGATTAGTGTAAATAGTTTCTGTTCAGCTTAAAATACATTACGCCACACTGGCATCCCAAGGCACATGCTATTTAACCCTATCTGTTAAACAAAAGCATTTCTCATACTTGGATTAGTGTTAATTGTTTTTGTTCAGCTTAAAATACATTACGCCACACTGGCATCCCAAGGCACATGCTATTTAACCCTATCTGTTAAACCAAAGCATTTCTCATAATTGGATTAGTGTTAATAGTTTCTGTTCAGCTTAAAATACATCAGGCCACACTGGCATCACAAAGGACATGCTATTTAACCCTATCTGTTAAACAAAAGCATTTCTCATAATTGGATTAGTGTTAATAGTTTCTGTTCAGCTTAAAATACATTACGCCACACTGGCATCCCAAGGCACATGCTATTTAACCCTATCTGTTAAACAAAAGCATTTCTCATTATTGAATTAGTGTTAAAAGTTTCTGTTCAGCTTAAAATACATTACGCCACACTGGCATCCCAAGGCACATGCTATTTTACCCTATCTGTTCAACAAAAGCATTTCTCATAATTGGATTAGTGTTAATAGTTTTTGTTCAGCTTAAAATACGTTACGCCACACTGACATCCCAAGGCACATGCTATTTAACCCTATCTGTTCAACAAAAGCATTTCTCATTATTGGATTAGTTTTAAAAGTTTCTGTTCAGCTTAAAATACATTACGCCACACTGGCATCCCAAGGCACATGCTATTTTAACCCTATTTGTTAAACAAAAGCATTTCTCATACTTGGATTAGTGTTAATAGTTTCTGTTCAGCTTAAAATACATTACGCCACACTGGCATCCCAAGGCACATGCTATTTAACCCTATCTGTTAAACAAAAGCATTTCTCATACTTGGATTAGTGTTAATAGTTTCTGTTCAGCTTAAAATACATTACGCCACACTGGCATCCCAAGGCACATGCTATTTAACCCTATCTGTTAAACAAAAGCATTTCTCATAATTGGATTAGTGTTAATAGTTTCTGTTCAGCTTAAAATACATCAGGCCACACTGGCATCCCAAGGCACATGCTATTTAACCCTATCTGTTAAACAAAAGCATTTCTCATAATTGGATTAGTGTTAATAGTTTCTGTTCAGCTTAAAATACATCAGGCCACACTGGCATCCCAAGGCACATGCTATTTAACCCTATCTGTTAAACAAAAGCATTTCTCATAATTGGATTAGTGTTAATAGTTTCTGTTCAGCTTAAAATACATTACGCCACACTGGCATCCCAAGGCACATGCTATTTAACCCTATCTGTTCAACAAAAGCATTTCTCATTATTGGATTAGTGTTAAAAGTTTCTGTTCAGCTTAAAATACATTACGCCACACTGGCATCCCAAGGCACATGCTATTTAACCCTATCTGTTCAACAAAAGCATTTCTCATAATTGGATTAGTGTTAATAGTTTCTATTCAGCTTAAAATACATCAGGCCACACTGGCATCCCAAGGCACATGCTATTTAACCCTATCTGTTCAACAAAAACATTTCTCATAATTGGATTAGTGTTAATAGTTTCTGTTCAGCTTAAAATACATTACGCCACACTGGCATCCCAAGGCACATGCTATTTAACCCTATCTGTTAAACAAAAGCATTTCTCATACTTGGATTAGTGTTAAAAGTTTCTGTTCAGCTTAAAATACATTGCGCCACACTGGCATCCCAAGGCACATGCTATTTAACCCTATCTGTTAAACAAAAGCATTTCTCATAATTGGCTTAGTGTTAATAGTTTCTGTTCAGCTTAAAATACATCAGGCCACACTGGCATCCCAAGGCACATGCTATTTAACCCTATCTGTTAAACAAAAGCATTTCTCATAATTGGATTAGTGTTAATAGTTTCTATTCAGCTTAAAATACATTACGCCACACTTGCATCCCAAGGCACATGCTATTTAACCCTATCTGTTAAACAACATAAGCGTTGATCAGCATCAGCTTCAAGAAGCTACTTTAGTTTGCACTTGTTTTTGACTGCTTTCAATAAACCAGGCCGCAGGGCACCCCAAAGCTGCACCTTGCACCCTATCTCTTATACAACATAAGCGTTGTTTAGCATCAGCTTCATTAAGCTACTTCAGTTTGCACTTCCTTTTTGACTGCTTTCAATAAACCAGGCCGCAGGGCACCCCAAAGCTGCACCTTGCACCCTATCTGTTTATATTAAATAAGCAAATACATACAAATGTCAGGCAGACAAGTACCAGGATGTTCAAAGAGGAGTGGCAGAGGCCAAGATTCAGCAGGCAGAGGTCGCAGCAGACTAGGGGCAAGTGGCAGCAGGAGTCACGGTGAGAGACCTGATCTGCCAGTATCTGCTAGCGGTCGTGTCTCCACCAGTATCTGCCGTGGTAGATTGGTTAACGCGCTCATCAACATCATCACAAGTTACATCTGTGACCCCCAGTCTAGGGTCGGTAGGTTCCTCTGACACAACCCTGAGTTGGCATGCCCCGAGAGCAGTCCCTGTCCTCCCATTGCCTCTGCCCTACGCCGTTCCCTCCCCCAGTGACGTATCCTATGCTTTGGGTTCAGCTCCACTCTTTAGTGAGGAGGACGATCAGATAGAGGACAGTCAGCAGCTACTGCCCAGCCATGAAATGGAGGTGGCTTCTTTAGCTCGGCAGACAAATAGTGATGTGGACAGTGTCGTGGGTGTTGCAAGATTTCCAGCTTCTGCGCCAGGAACTGTTGAGGAAACCGAGAACATCAGTGACGTACAGCCACAACTCGGTGATGATGGTGATGAAGCCGATCGCACTTGGGAGCCGGGTGATGAAGGGGCTTCATCGCCATCATCAGGAGAAGAGGGGCGCAGGTTGCCCCGGAGTCAGCAGCTCAGGCAGCAAGCTGTTAGCAGCATGGTTGGCAGTTAGCATGGGGGCACAATTGTAAAGCTTGGAGCCAAACGGGGCCGGGGTAGAGCACCTGCTGCGCAGCAGGCTACCTTATCGGGAGGTAGTGGAGCAGGGGTTCCTGGAGTTGGCGACAATAGCAGCGAATCAGTGAGGCCTGTTAGTGGGAAAAGTAGCTACTCGGCAGTGTGGCAGTTTTTCCTGAAGCATCCGCAGGAGGGTAACATGGCCACATGCAAGATATGTAGGCAGAAGGTGAAGCGTGGCCAGGGCCCAAATGTTGGCACCACGGCCCTGCGTCAACATATGATGCGTCACCATAAAGCGACCTGGGAGAACCGAGGCTCCCAAGGGGTGGTCCAGTTAGCTTCCTCACCAAGTGGCACGCCGCTCCCAATTTCTGCCAGCCAAGGCTCCAGCACCTCAGCCGAAGGCAGCTGTGCGTCATTCCCATCCTCTGTCACTCCAGATGCTCCTCCTCCTCCTCCAAGTCATGCATCCCGCCAGCAATCCATCAGCGAAGCCATGTCCAAGAGACAGCAATATGCGCCCACTCATCCTATGGCGCAGAAGCTGAATGTGCTCCTGTCCAAGTTGCTGGTGCTGCAGTCGCTCCCTTTTCAGGTGGTGGACTCTGCACCTTTCAGAGAACTGATGGCTTGTGCCGAGCCGAGGTGGAGAGTCCCAAGCCGTCATTTCTTTGCCAAGAAGGCAGTACCAGCGCTGCACACTTTTGTTGAACAGAAGGTGGGCCAGTCCTTGAGCCTGTCGGTGTGTAGCAAAGTGCATGGCAGCGCCGACGTCTGGAGCTGTAACTACGGTCAGGGACAGTACATGTCGTTTACGGCCCACTGGGTGAATGTGGTCCCTTTGCAGCAGCAGCAGCAACTTGGACAGGTCACGCTGCTTCGGCCTCCGCGCTCCCTGCCCGTTGGGCCTGTGACACTGTGCGACTCGGCCTCCTCATCCTCCGCCATCTCCTCACCCTCCACTGTAGGCTCAAGTCTCAGTGCCCCTCCAGTCTACCATGTGTGCAGGGCACGGAGGTGTCACGCAGTGCTTCACATGGTTTGTCTTGACGAACGGAGTCACACAGGGGAGGAACTGCTTAAATGTATTCATCAGGAAATCCAAACATGGCTTACTCCAAGAAAACTTAAAATGGGAATCATGGTTACCGACAATGGGAAGAACATTTTATCTGTGCTGCGCCAAGGAAGGGTGACCCATGCCCCCTGCATGGCTCACATCTTCAATCTGGTTGTCAAGCGGTTTCTGAAGTGTTCCCCCCATATGCAAGACATCCTAACAACTTCAAGGAAACTTTGCATGCACTTCAGCCACTCATACACCGCCAAACACACCCTTCTTGAGCGTCAGAATGGTATCCCCCAACATAGTCTGATTTGCGATGTTTCCACCCGTTGGAATTCTACCCTTCACATGTTGGACCGATTATATGAACAGAGAAAAGCCATCACGGATTTCCTGATGATCCAAGCGGATAGGGGGACTCCCCTGTGTAACTTCAATGTCAACCAGTGGCAGCTCATACGTGACACCTGCCATTTGCTCAGGCCCTTTGAGGAAGCCACTTTATTTGTCAGTCGGCAGGATTACGGGATGAACGACGTGATTCCACTGCTTCATGTACTACAGCACATGTTGGAAACCAAGGCTGGTCAGGGCACTGGAGACATGTCGTCTACATCTTATGGCCACATGAACCCCGTTGGAGCTGAACTGGAGGAGGAGGAGGAGGAGGGGCACAATGAAACACAGTTTAGGCTTGGCGAAATGGCTGGTTTATCTAGTCAGCGGACAGGAGAGGAGGAGCAGGAGCAGCCAGAGGAGCTAGAGGGTTGTGAGGAAGGCGAGACAGAGGACCCGGACACACCGTGGCAGTATGCAGTGGAGATGGAGACAGGTAGTCCATCTGAGTCACTTGCGCAAATGGCAGGAAGCATGCTCACGTGCTTGCGTAGTGACCCAGGAATTGTTTCCATTTGTCGACGGGATGACTTCTGGCTGTCCACCTTATTGGACCCTCGCTTCCGGCACAAAATGGGGGCATTTTTTAAACCCGCCGAGAGGGAGGACAAACTGAACTACTACAAAGACATTCTACGTAGTCAGTTGGCCGATGCCTATCTGCGGCATGGTCCATACTCTCGCAGGTCTGACTCGAGGGGACCTCTGCGCTCACCTTCCACTGCCATGGCTGCTGGGGGGGGGTTGGCAGGAGCAGCAGCAGCAGCTCCATCAGCAGCAGCCTCAGTCTTCAGTCGCTAATGAGTAGCTTTCTACACCCGCATAGTGAGGCTACTCATGAGCAGCAGGAAGACCTGGAGCAGGACCTCAACCAGCAGGTCATGTCATACCTTGACATGACCATGCCAACACACCTTGAGGATCCGCTGGACTTCTGGGCAGCCAAACTTGATTTGTGGCCGCAACTAGCAGAGTTTGCCCTGGAAAAGCTGTCCTGCCCGGCAAGTAGCGTGCCATCTGAGCGGGTGTTTAGTGTGGCGGGGGCCATAGTTACGGCGAGGAGAACTCGTCTGTCAACTAAAAATGTGGAGAGACTCACATTTGTCAAAATGAATCAGGGATGGATCAGCCAGGATTTCCAGCCACCAATGCCTGATGCATGCGACTAGATTCAGCATGGTGCCACGTTTTACACTTTCCAAATGGTGCAAAACATATTTATGTCTTTAGGTCAATTTTTGGGCTCCTGCTGATGCCAACTTCAGGGTGTGCCTTCCAACCAATTTTTGGCCTCCTGCTGATGCCAACTTCAGGGTGTGCCTTTCAGCCAATTTTTGGCCTCCTGCTGCTGCTGCTTGCAACTCCAGGGTGTGATTCATCCAATTTTTGGGCTCCTGAAGCCAACTCCAGTGTGTCTTTCAAGCTAGGTTTGGGCTGCTGCTGCTGCTTGCAACTCCAGGGTGTGATTCATCCAATTTCTGGGCTTCTGCTGCCGACTCCAGTGTCTCTTTCAGCCAATGTTGGGCTCCTGCTGCTGCTGCTTGCAACTCCAGGGTGTGATTCGTCCAATTTTTGGGCTCCTGAAGCCAACTCCATTGTGTCTTTCAAGCTATGTTTGGCTCCTGCTGCTTGCAACTCCAGGGTGTGATTCATCCAATTTTTGGGCTCCTGAAGCCAACTCCAGTGTCTCTTTCAGCCAATGTTGGGCTCCTGCTGCTGCTTGCAACTCCAGGGTGTGATTCGTCCAATTTTTGGGCTCCTGAAGCCAACTCCAGTGTGTCTTTCAAGCTATGTTTGGGCTGCTGCTGCTGCTTGCAACTCCAGGGTGTGATTCATCCAATTTTTGGCCTCCTGCTGCCAACTCCAGTGTGTCTTTCAAGCTATGTTGGGCTCCAGCTGCTTGCAACTCCAGGGTGTGATCCATCCAATTTTTGGGCTCCTGCTGCCAACTCCAGTGTCTCTATCAGCCAATGTTTGGGCTCCTGCTGCTGCTGCTTGCAACTCCAGGGTGTGATTCATCCAATTTTTGGGCTCCTGAAGCCAACTCCAGTGTGTCTTTCAAGCTAGGTTTGGGCTGCTGCTGCTGCTTGCAACTCCAGGGTGTGATTCATCCAATTTTTGGGCTTCTGCTGCCGACTCCAGTGTCTCTTTCAGCCAATGTTGGGCTCCTGCTGCTGCTGCTTGCAACTCCAGGGTGTGATTCGTCCAGTTTTTGGACTCCTGAAGCCAACTCCATTGTGTCTTTCAAGCTATGTTGGGCTCCAGCTGCTTGCAACTCCAGGGTGTGATCCATCCAATTTTTGGGCTCCTGCTGCCAACTCCAGTGTCTCTTTCAGCCAATGTTTGGGCTCCTGCTGCTGCTGCTTGCAACTCCAGGGTGTGATTCATCCAATTTTTGGCCTCCTGCAGCCAACTCCAGTGTGTCTTTCAAGCTATGTTGGGCTCCAGCTGCTTTCAACTCCAGGGTGTGATTCATCCAATTTTTGGGCTCCTGCTGCCAACTCCAGTGTCTCTTTCAGCCAATGTTTGGGCTCCTGCTGCTGCTGCTTGCAACTCCAGGGTGTGATTCATCCAATTTTTGGGCTCCTGAAGCCAACTCCAGTGTGTCTTTCAAGCTAGATTTTGGCTGCTGCTGCTGCTTGCAACTCCAGGGTGTGATTCATCCAATTTTTGGGCTCCTGCTGCCAACACCAGTGTCTCTTTCAGCCAATGTTTGGGCTCCTGCTGCTGCTTGCAACTCCAGGGTGTGATTCATCCAATTTTTGGGCTCCTGAAGCCAACTCCAGTGTGTCTTTCAAGCTATGTTTGGGCTGCTGCTGCTGCTTGCAACTCCAGGGTGTGATTCATCCAATTTTTGGCCTCCTGCAGCCAACTCCAGTGTGTCTTTCAAGCTATGTTGGGCTCCAGCTGCTTGCAACTCCAGGGTGTGATTCATCCAATTGTTGGGCTCCTGAAGCCAACTCCAGTGTCTCTTTCAGCCAATGTTTGGGCTCCTGCTGCTGCTTGCAACTCCAGGGTGTGATTCATCCAATTTTTGGGCTCCTGCTGCCAACTCCAATGCCTCTGTCAGCCAATTTTTTGGCCTCCTGCTGCTGCTGCCAACTCCAGGGTGTCTTTCAAGCAATGTTTGGGCTCCTGCTTATGCTGCTGCCAACTCCAGAGTGTGCCTTCCAGCTAATGTATGTGCTCCTGCTGCTGCCAACTTCATGGTGCCTTCCAGCCAATTTCTAGGTTCCTGCTGCTGCTGCTGCCAACTCCAGGGTGTGTCAGTCAATTTTTGGGCTCCTGCTGCTGCCAACTCCAGTGTCTCTTTAAAGCAATGTTTGGGCTGCTGCTGCTGCTGCTTGCCACTCCAGGGTGTGATTCATCCAATTTTTGGCCTCCTGCTGCCAACTCCAGTGTCTCTTTCAGCCAATGTTTGGGCTCCTGCTGCTGCTGCTTGCAACTCCAGGGTGTGATTCATCCAATTTTTGGGCTCCTGGAGCCAACTCCGGTGTGTCTTTCAAGCTAGGTTTGGGCTGCTGCTGCTGCTTGCAACTCCAGGGTGTGATTCATCCAATTTTTGGGCTCCTGAAGCCAACTCCAGTGTCTCTTTCAGCCAATGTTGGGCTCCTGCTGCTGCTGCTTGCAACTCCAGGGTGTGATTCATCCAATTTTTGGGCTCCTGCTGCCAACTCCAGTGTCTCTTTCAAGCTATATTTGGGCTGCTGCTGCTGCTGCTTGCAACTCCAGGGTGTGATTCATCCAATTTTTGGGCTCCTGCTGCCAACTCCAGTTTCTCTTTCAGCCAATGTTTGGGCTCCTGTTCCTGCTGCTGCTTGCAACTCCAGGGTGTGATTCATCCAATTTTTGGGCTCCTGCTGCCAACTCCAGTGTCTCTTTCAAGCTATGTTTGGGCTCCTGCTGCTCCTGCTGCCAACTCCAATGTCTCTTTGAGCCAAATCCAATGTTTGGGCTCCTGCCGCTGCCAGCTCCAGGGTGTGTTTTTCAGGCAATATAGGAGCCCCTCATAGTGATGCCACCTCAACTCTCCGTAATTGTGCCGCTCTGCGATTCTAATAGCGATGCCTCTGATCTGCATGTCCTAATTATTTACAGTATTATTTCACTAACCCAGCACGCATCCTATGCGTGTTACAGCAAGGCAGAATGGTTTACAACCCTATTGAGGCTCTAGGAAGCTCAGAAATTGCCATTTTTAATAGCGATTCATCGCGAATAAATTCGGGTCGAAAAGATTTTTGTCGGAAAATTCGGCGAATCAGCCGAATCGAATTTTTCAAAAGTTCTCTCATCTCTAGTCACAATGTGCATATATAAATAGGATTTACTACAGATGCTTCATCTATACACACGCATACAGTATCAAGGGTTTATAGTCACAAACGTATAATGGTAAGTTTAGGAGTTCACATATAATGGGTATATTATTTTCAGTGCATTCTTTGAAGGTTTGCGAGATGGCCTCTTGGGAAGATGTGACATATGTTAATAAATCTTCAGCAGCAGAGGTTAAAATTAACATGAACAAAAACACGTTGTGTACAGGCACACATATTCCATACTAATGACAATGCTTTTCAAATTACAGTGAAAAATAATATTAGCCTTACTTTTAAACAGATAAAAAAGTAGTTTTGTAATCAATAAGGTCAAGGAATCAATGGTAGCGTTACAGCAATAGTGCTCTGTTCATTTTGTATGCAGTTTAGACATATATGCAAAAAACTCCTCAATCCAAATCCCATTAGAGTCTTGGAGGGAAAACAAAACGTGTCTCTGAAAAGCAAAGAAAGGTACCAAATGTCCTCAAGTTACTTTCCACCAATCATCTGGAAAACATTGAGCTAAATAATATTATAGTATATATTAAAGTATAGCATTACATCAGTATTTAATTAAACAGTGAATTTCAGTAATTTAAATAACCATGAAAAGCTAATGTCTCAAAATTCCAAATATATAACTATGATGTATGTACCATGCTTTTCACCTATAGGACACACCTGCCCATATGACGCACCTAGGATTTGGAGGAGGAAAATAAGAAAATAAATATCCTGAACCAAATGTTGTGCTAAAACAATATCACCCCAATAACTAAATAATAGGCAAGGTGCAGAATTCCCCCATTACAGGAAGAGTGGCATCCCCCCCACCCATTCCCCATGGGCAGTGTGGTAATTCCCCCTCACATTCCTCTAGGCAGTGTGGCATTCTCTCCTTCCCATTCATATAGGCAGTGTGCCATTTCCCCTTCCCATTCCCATAGGCAGTTTGGCATCACCCTTCCCATTTCCATAGGCAGTGTGGCTTCCCCCCCCCCCTCCCATTCCTGTAGGCAGTGTTGCATTCTCCCTCCCATTACCATAGGCAGTGTGGCATTCCCCTCTCTCATTTCCTTAAGCAATGTGCCATTGCCCCTTCCCATTCCCATAGGCAGTGTGCCATTTCCCCTTTCCATTCCCATAGGAAGTGTGCCATTTCCCATTCCCATAGCAAGTTTGGCATCACCCTTCCCATTTCCATAGGCAGTGTGGCTTCTCCCCCTCCCATTCCTGTAGGCAGTGTGGCCTTCTCCTTCCCATTACCATAGGCAGTGTGGCATTTCCCTCTCCCATTTCCTTAAGCAGTGTGCCATTTCCCCTTCCCATTCCCATAGGCAGTGTGGCATTTCCCCTTCCTATTCCCATAGGCAGTGTGGCATTACCCTTCCCATTGCCATAGGCAGTGTGACATCCCCCCTCCCATTCCCATAGGCAGTGTGGCAATCCTCTCTCCCATTCCCATAGGCGGTGTGGCGTTCTTCCCTCCCATTCCCATAGGCAGTGTGGCATTTCCCCTTCCTATTCCCATAGGCAGTGTTGCATTGCCCTTCCCATTGCCATAGGCAGTGTGGCATTCCACCCTCCCATTCCCATAGGCAGTGTGGCAATCCCCCCTCCCATTCCCATAGGCGGTGTGGCGTTCTTCCCTCCCATTCCCATAGGCAGTGTGGTATTCCCCTCTCCCATTTCTATAGGCAGTGTGGTATCCCCCACCATTCCCAGTGGCAGTGTTGCATTACCCTTCCCATTGCCATAGGCAGTGTGGCATTCCACCCTCCCATTCCCATAGGCAGTGTGGCAATCCCCCCTCCCATTCCCATAGGCGGTGTGGCGTTCTTCCCTCCCATTCCCATAGGCAGTGTGGTATTCCCCTCTCCCATTTCTATAGGCAGTGTGGTATCCCCCACCATTCCCAGTGGCAGTGTTGCATTACCCTTCCCATTGCCATAGGCAGTGTGGCATTCCACCCTCCCATTCC
This sequence comes from Gastrophryne carolinensis, assembly GCA_027917425.1. NCBI lineage: Eukaryota > Metazoa > Chordata > Amphibia > Anura > Microhylidae > Gastrophryne > Gastrophryne carolinensis. Next base: position 99,429,819 of record CM051235.1, on the reverse strand, counting down.
TTTAAGCAGTATGACATTCCCTCTCCCATTCCCATAGGCAGTGTTGCAATCCCCCCTCCCATTCCCATAGGCAGTGTGACATTCCCCCTCCCATTCCCATAGGCAGTGTGGCATTCCCCCCTCCCATTCCCATAGGTGGTGTGGCATTCTTCCCTCCCATTCCCATAGGCAGTGTGGCATTCAATAAACACTAAAGGACAAGGTTGAGAGTGGGACTGGCACAAAAGCTCCTAAAGAGATTAATCTTAATTACAAAATGGCTTTAATGAATATCAAAATGGCACAAATAACATACTGTCAAAGACAATTATACAAGATAAAAAAACATGTAAGTGACACTAAAAAACGGGGGCCCCCCCATGCAGCCTCCACAGCCACACTCACGGGCCACACCTGCTCCCAGCCTCACAACACACGCATGCCTAATGTTGGAGATCCAAATTAGATCCACCCCTTCCGGGGAATGTTAAAAGTGTCTCTCCCAGCGCTATTCAGAAATCTGGCCAGATATGATTGGCAGAGTGAAATATGGATCAAAGTATGGAGACTTCACTAACGGGTCCAGGGGTGAACGCCCCGTGTCCAGAAGTATATGGGTACAAGATAATGTCCTGCTGTGAATAACCTCAATAGCCTGGTCTAACCGAGGCAACTACACAGTCCCCGCCCGTTGAGATGGATGGTACTTAGCTTGATCCTGCCACTGCGTCTCATCGACGTATCCACAGTAACCGCCGTATATGGGAACACAGCGCCTGCCGCGCATATCCTGCTAGCTGCACTGCGGCACACCGAAATCATCCACTGGCCAGTAGGTTGTAGGTTCACAAGCGCAGAGGCATTGAGCGCGTGGGGCTGGGAAGCGGGGACGCAGGTGGGCTGGTCGTCAGCCGACACGTGTTTCACCCCGCCCACCGGAGCTTCATCAGGGTGGGGGGCGGGCGGATCCAGCTCGTATTTGGCTGCTATATCGCTCCTCCTCTCAGGTCCCCCTGCCAATCAACTTCCCAAGCTCTGTTACGTCACATATCACTTGCGAGCGGTGCGGACTAAGAGTCCCAGCAGACCTTCTAGTACAAAGACCGCCACAGCTCCCCGTTGGAAATAGGGCGGACGGCTCAACAGAACAGCAGCCATACAGGAGGGCCACCCAGTTATAATCCATAATGTTGAACATTAGTCCATGATTGCTTTATTGTTCTATTACAGGTTCGGACATTAGAGATGCACAGCACAAAAAATTCCTCATTTATTACCAGCCACACTTGGATTGAACAGATTAGTATGTGGGGTCATAATCATAGCCACTTCACCGAGCTATCATATACACACTAACACACCAAGCATACCTACACACCCACACAGGTATTGCACTTAGACATCAATCCCATATGTATTTTATAAGACATTGGTGATTTCAATTTTGAATTTTAGTTATTATTTACACTGTACCTTGACCTATACTGATAAACCTCATAGTTGTCTTCCTGCTAAAGCAGAATCTACATAGTGTTAACCCATCTAAGCACAGGAGACGCCCAACCATGAGGAATCATCCTACAGCATTATCTTCATAATGACCCTTTTACTATTTTCTTTAAGTTTCAAAGTTGCCAGCACTCTAGGATCCCCTTATGGCATCAGGCTCTGTGTCCTCAGGTCTCATAAAAATGCATTAAGCCCAGTCTCTGTGTTAAGTCCATCAGGGGTCATCGTGCCCATCTCATAAATCAGTCGGGCCTCTTGCTGTAGCAGGCGTTGGTCCGTGAAGCCCCTCTTACCCCCTACTTTAAGAGCATAAATCCCACAGACTTTAAGGTCCGACGGGTTACCCCGGTGGAATTGGCGAATGTGCTCTGCCACTGGGCTCCGCTCACTACCCTTCCTGATATCCCGCACATGCTCACCTACCCGCACCCGAAGCTTGCGCCTCGTCTTGCCGATGTACTTCTTGCCGCACGGGCAGGTGAGCATGTACACCACCAGGGACGTAGCGCAATTTATAAACCACTTCGGCACACTTAGGTCCCCAGAACACTGTCGTCTTCTCCATAAACGGACATGTCCTGCAATGGCCACATTTGAAGGATCCATTTAATTTCTTATTGGAGCTTATCTTAACATCATCCACCAGGTCACTATGAACTAAAAGATCACGGATGTTGGTAGCCCGCCTAGGGCCTACTACTCTGGCGATTGTAGGGTCCATGCACAATATATGCCAGTTCGCTCCCAAAATCGAACGAAACTTCTCCCAATGCGAACCAATTGCCTTTTCTATAGGCAGTGTGGTATCCCCCACCATTCCCGGTGGCAGTGTTGCATTACCCCCTCCTATTTCCCATAGGAAGTGTGGCATTCCCTCCTTCCATTCCCCATAGGCAAAAGAAAAATAAAGAAAAAAAATAGTAAACTCACCTTTCCATCGTACCCGCGCTGCTGGCCAGACCGCCACAGCCATGGGATGCCATAAGATGGAGGAATGGCAGGTGGGCGGGCAGGGCAACCGATCCCTGCCCATTGCCTCCACCTCTTGCGCTGCCCCTGTCGTCCTAGCTGTATCTACCATTACCGCTGCTTCTTCTCTGTGGCATCTGCACACACAGAGTGAACAACCGACTCCATACAGCAGGTGTTCGGGATTTTTCTTCAGAAGCAAATGATGATGCATAATAATCAGCCTAATACCAGTGTTCTAAATGCATTGGTTAGAATCATTTTTTACACAACCAATGATCAGTGTTGTAGAGAGAGAACACAGGCTCTATTGTCTTGCGCCAAATCAAACAAAAGCACACAGCCAGCCACAGCCCATTCAAATACTGATGATGTGCAACTGTTATTGAAATGCTGTCACTATTTATATGCTAATTAGGGCCACAGTGGCTGCACATCAATGGTAAAAGGCCTTAGCATAGGGGTGAGGGTAGAGAGAGATTCTGATGACCGATGCTGCATTGTACAAACATGCTCGTCCATGCTGAGCTGACAAACGGTGAAGGAGCTATACACCAGGGAAGACAAATGAATGGTGGTCTATGGCAAAGTAATGCAGGGGTGTGCCACTACTCTTTTCCTTGTTTCTAGTTCCAGGAGCAGCTGCATTCTGGCAGGAAGGGCGATGTAAGCCATGAAGGAGGGATCTATTGAATGATTATTTATGCACTTTGCCTACAGTGTCCCTTTAAGGTACAAAGACCATCATACAAAACTACACATATATATTAAAAACATACCCTGAGTTGAACACAGGAAGCACCATAACCAAGCTGATACCTTCACACAGTTCATAAGGTGCTACTACAGAATTACTAAAGTGCTAATGAAAATGTGCAATCTAAAGTACAAGTACTAATCATACTTTTGTCCAGGCAAAATAAGAGATGAGCAGAAGTGTGACCCACCAGCTTATTCCTCATACAGTGTGACAAATAAGAACAAAAACACAAGGACAGCACAACAGGATATTCAGCTCGCTAGAGTGAAATCAGTTCTTCCAAATGGCGAGGATGTAAGGAGCCCACGCATTCGTGGTCGTTTAAACCACTACATCAGGGAAATATGCTCAGCTGAAACATCCGGACCTGCACTGGGAAGGTAAGTCCCTGAGTCTTTTTTTATTTTAAACTTTTGGTTCTCTTTAACCCTTCACCACTCTCATTCTGTTTGTCACTCGTGTGCAGCATTTTTTTTTAACATTAATTGTAAATTATTTACATGTATGTATTCTATTTTTTTCACAGTTCTAAACAGGAACAAAACCTGGGTTGGCTGACTCCAGACCAGCTGCTGGCCTTCCCCTAGGATGCCCCACTGAGTAAACCCCCCCAAGGTTGCCACAAAACTCACCATGGCGAGGTAAACAATATCGATAGCTTCCCCTTCACCCCTGGGCTGAGGCACGCTCCTGCGCCCATCCATTCATATTATCTCGCCTGTCTAGTGAAAATCTATATTACATTTTAAAGAGGAACATTGCAGGTATTGGGGAGTTAATAAAAACTCAAAAGAAACAAAGGAGGGGTGCAGTCGCTCAGACCGTTTTATAACTAACCTGGGAGGTGCACGTTAGCCGAGCAATTAGGATACAAAAGTCTTAAAGAAGCCACAGCACTCAACCCTGTTAGCTTGCAGACCACCCTATAATCTGTCTCGAAACCTGGTTAAAAACAGAGGCTCAGTCACACACATCTGCAGAAGTATGCTTAAGCTGCACCACCAAGCGCCAAGGTGCCCCTGTGAGGTGCAGTCCTAACTCTAATCTCTGAGAGACCCATTTGGGACATACAATGCAATAGATAAATTGGGAGCAGGCTTACCTGAGGTTGCCCTAAAGCTATTGTTCAACATTTTTTTTATTTTTGTCTGAATTGTATATGTTGGTCTGCCATTGCAGTGTCAGTATTAAAACAATGTCATTCCATTTGTTTTCGCTTTGGTGCTGGTGTATATGTTTTCAGAAACAGACATTTTTTATATTGCACCCGCTTCTCGCTAGAGTGCCCAGTTTTATAGCACCAACGCTGCCTTTGTGATTTCTTTCTTAAATATGGGCTTCAGCACTGAGCATCAGATGCACTGCAACTGGTGATCACTTGTCCAGCGCCAAAGCTATGTTATAGCACCAGACACTCATTTGTAGCGTACTCTTGCGGACCCTACAGTGACGTACAAATGGCAATACAGGGCGCTAGTCTTAATTTAGCCTCCACAAGTTGTTAATGCTCATCAGACTGGAAAAATATCCACAACCGCCTCCAAAGGGTCAATGCAATAAAAAAATGTATGTTCCAGTTTTTTCCAAGAATCACCTGTATCTGCATTTCTACAGATGACATCCATAATTTTTCCAATGAGGTGAAGTGAGGTAAGGTGGCAAAAAAGTTTATAACAAGAAATTAGTCTTTATGCTTGTCCTTGCCATTCCTCCTTGACCACCCTCATATGTGGTCCCTGGGCCGCCCCTGTTCCTCAGTGCTTCCAACATGAGCAAGTCTGGCAAGTGCAACCACTGTGGTTTGCTGAGCCTGCTCATGCTGGGAGTGCTGAGGGACAAGGATGGAAAGAAAGAGCCTTGCTATAGCATCTACAGTGCTTCAGGAAAAAGAGAAGAGGCACGAACAGGCCTCAGGTGAGCTTCTTGCTGCCTTATTATTACCATTGCTAGGACTGTCCCTTTTACAAACTTTAGAACCATGTACAACATGAATTACCAAACAGAGAAAGAATTGACTTTTGGACAACATGTGCACAGAACCTTGCACTAGTATAGTACTCTAACACAGTTTTTATTCATTTTATTAAATACCTATTTGATTTGATTAGATTGACAGTGCTGAGACCTATACTACAGTCGGGCCGTGCAAGTTTACCATACTGTGTACTTTCAGGCATGAACTGAAGTTTACATCCGAGTGAGCTTTTTCACTTGAACACCTAATCTATAAAACATTTCTGTTCTAATATTTCCCAAAAAATCACCAATCCCTTAATTTTACCAGTGAGGTAAGGATATTTTTTTCAAACTTTGGAAACAACAGCACCCTATGGGCTATGCAAAACAATGTGTGGAATTCTTTAGTAATTCACATAGGGTGCTGTTTATTTCAAACTTAAAAAGATATCCTCATACCATTGGGAAAATGATGGACCTCACTTGTAAAAATGATCATAGGGATAGATGATTTTTTGGGAAGAAAGTCAGCACAAAATCTTCTTACATTATTTTTTAGTGTGGTAAAAAGCTCACTCATATGTAAGCTTCAGTTCACACCCCAATGCAACCCGAAGTAAACTTGCTTCACCAAATCTTTAGCATGACCCTGAGTGTCTACTACATTTTAGTTTGAACGTACATGCTTCAAATATTTTAGATTTTAGCATAGGTTTATACACCCTAATACATGCTATATGAATGTGTAAAAATACTTACAAGTACGAGCATTCAGCATATATGCACCATGTTGATATTAAAACTTTATACACGACAATCTGTTTCTGGTGCTTTCATTGATCTTTCTGTATGTCAGAGCTGAATAATCATTTGTGGAAGGGTAATTAGCGCCTGACAATACTTTTCTAAAGCTGCAAACATTCCTAAAGCAAGTAACACTGAATATCTTACAGAATAAGGGATATGAACAGCTCAATCTAGACCATTAACTTGGTTAATGCTCTGCATAATCATCTAGTTACTTTGTCGCTATAAAATTGATGATACGCTTTTCTGCAACTGAGACTTTTCTGTATAATTAAATGATGTATTAACATATTATTTGCTCATATACAATCAGTAGTAACTAGTGGGTTTTGAATTTCTGGTGGTTTGTTGTAGTCTGATGAAAGCAAGTAAATCAACCAAATTCTCCTAAACTGCATGGAAAAACCTTAAATGGGCCTGTGGGCAAAGTGCATAAACTGTCATTCAACAGCTCACTTTGTCGTGGCTTCTCTCTCCCCTCCTGCCAGAACACAGCTTCTGAAAGTAGAAACAAAGCAAAGAGTAGTGGAACACCCCCTGAATTCCTTTGTCATAGACCACCAATAATAGGGATAATCTGGTGGTCTAAAGCTTTGCATAATCAAACTGTGGACACTGGAAGAGAGAGAGAACAGCCAGGATCATGAGAATGCCTGTCTTACAGACCCTGCTACCCTGCTCATTATGATGATTATTAAGCGGCATCACAGAGCCAAAGGCCACGCCCAAATATATCAAAAGATAAATCATACGGTGAACTGTAAACCTTGATATCTTGGCCATTTCTTCTTTAATTTAAAAATGGAAAACAGTTTAGGACAGTGTCAAATGTAAGTAATGTATTGTATTGTAATGTATTTTAGAAGTATAGAAATAAAACACAAAGATAGATAGATAGATAGATAGATAGATAGATAGATAGATAGATAGATGCATAAACCATAGGGTGTAGTTATTTTCAATCATTTAACCTTTTAAATGCCAGCCTACCTTGAGATTTTGTCACCCTCTGTTGCCAGACCATTTTTCAATATTTTGCACTATACATGCCCAACTGTGATTTTTGAAGGTATTTCCAGGTATTTGTTTTCAGTAGTCTGGACTTTAACAAGAAATGTCATGTTCATCATTTTTTTTTTGTTAATTCTCAATATTTTTACATTTGAACTACCCCTTCCAAACATTATTATCTCTGGAAGTGCACACCTCAAGCTTTCTAGACATACCAGGCTTATTTATGTGGGCAGAGATTTCTGAAAGTAATCCCTGGATAAATTCAGGGGTTTCCCTGAAAAAAAAACGAATCAAAGTCACATTTTCCTAAAAAACATTATGCAAACAAGAAAAAAACAAGTTAAATCTAAAAAAGCAAGGTGAATGCTGGGCGCTGTATGTGAAACCACATTTAAGAAAGCAAATCTGGTGAGCGCCTCTAACAGCATCACGTAGCGTCACATGCATTACTAGAGGTGGCTCAATGTATAGTGCCGGCGCTCTAGGTTCAGGAGCGCCATGTAATACCTTTCGCTCAGTGCCGCTCTGCCATACATTTCAATGGGGTTTCATTTGGTTGTGTTTAAATAGCATGTTGGGCAATTAAAATGTAACATTTTGTTACCTCTCCTGGCTGCAAACACTTTTATAAAATTTTTATTATTAAAAATATTTTTAATGCTAGAGCGCCCAGCTTTAGAGCGCCAATGCTGTGTGTGTGTAGTTTTTTCTTAAATATGGTGTGGAGCACCGAGTGCCGGACGCACTGAGCTGGCGCTACCTATTGCTCGTAAGGGTAATTTTAACTGAAAAATTCAGTTCTGCAAAGTGTCCACCTAGCTCTTTTTCACCCAAAACAACCCTTCACAAACCATATATTGCCTCGTACCATTCACTCATTCCCCAATTACTATACACACTATAAAGGGTTAATTAAAAACACACAGGATTCTCCCCTCCCAGGGGCTAAAAACCCTTATAAACTCCAAACAAAAATGATCTGGGGTCTCCCTTACCGATCATAATCAGCCTGGGGGCCAGCTAGGGAGGCTTGTAAAACAGGAAGCAGAGTCCAGCCTCGGTGCTCCCCCCCCGCCCTAGAGGCTACAAGCCCCCAGAACCTATATGGCCCCCGGGCCCTTCTGCACCCCGAGGCTTTGGGGGGCAGGTAATGGGGACCACCCCAAAGCAGCAGATGACTTGCTAGACCCCCAAGCCTTGTGAACTGGTATAGGAGTCTCATGGATCCCTTACCCATTCACAAAGTTAAATGTAAAAAAACACACAGACACATAAGGAAAATATTTTTTAATACTTAGTACTTTCTCAAGAATCACCTACACATACTATGGAGCATTTTTACCAGTTACATAGGTATATCATTTTTCCAATGAGGTAAGAAAATTGTTTTGAAGTTTGGAAACAACAGCATCCTATGGGCTATGCACAGGGGCTGACTGGCCATAAGGAGACCATGGACAATGCCTGGTGGGCCACACTGATTTGGTGTAATGGTAAGTTTAGGAGTTCACATATAATGGGTATATTATTGTCAGTGCATTCTTTGAAGGCTTGCGTGATGGCCTCTTGGGAAAATGTGACATATGTTAATAAATCTTCAGCAGCAGAGGTTAAAATTAACATGAACAAAAACACTTTGTGTACAGGCACACATATTCCATACTAATGACAATGCTTTTCTAATTACAGTGAAAAATAACATTAGCCTTACATTTAAACAGATAAAAAAGTAGTTTTGTAATCAGTAAGGTCAAGGACTCAATGGTAGTGTTACAGCAATAGTGCTCTGTTCATTTTGTATGCAGTTTGGACATATATGCAAAAAACTCCTCAATCCAAATCCCATTAGAGTCTTGGAGGGAAAACAAAATGTGTCTCTGAAAAGCAAAGAAAGGTACCAAATGTCCTCAAGTTACTTTCCACCAATCATCTGGAAAAAATTGAGCTAAATAATATTATAGTATATATTAAAGTATATCATTATATCAGTATTTAATTAAACAGTGAATTTCAGTAACTTAAATAACCATGAAAAGCTAATGTCTCAAAATTCCAAATATATAACTATGATGTATGTACCATGCTTTTCACCTATAGGACACACCTGCCCATATGACGCACCTAGGATTTGGAGGAGGAAAATAAGAAAATAAATACCCTGAACCAAATGTTGTGCTAAAACAATATCACCCCAAGAACTAAATAATAGGCAAGGTGCAGAATCCCCCCATTACAGGAAGAGTGGCATCCCCCCCCCACCCATTCCCCATGGGCAGTGTGGTAATCCCCCCTCACATTCCTCTAGGCAGTGTGCCATTCTCTCCTTCCCATTCATATAGGCAGTGTGCCATTTCCCCTTCCCATTCCCATAGGCAGTTTGGCATCACCCTTCCCATTTCCATAGGCAGTGTGGCTTCTCCCCCTCCCATTCCTGTAGGCAGTGTGGCATTCTCCCTCCCATTACCATAGGCAGTGTTGCATTCCCCTGTCCCATTTCCTTAAGCAGTGTGCCATTCCCCCTTCCCATTCCCATAGGCAGTGTGCCATTTCCCCTTCCCATTTCCATAGGCAGTGGGGCATTTCCCCTTCCCATCCCCATAGGCAGTTTGGCATCACCCTTCCCATTTCCATAGGCAGTGTGGCTTCTCCCCCTCCCATTCCTGTAGGCAGTGTGGCCTTCTCCTTCCCATTACCATAGGCAGTGTGGCATTCCCCTCTCCCATTTCCTTAAGCAGTGTGCCATTTCCCCTTCCCATTCCTATAGGCAGTGTGGCATTTCCCCTTCCCATTCCCATAGGCAGTGTGGCATTACCCTTCCCATTGCCCATAGGCAGTGTGACATCCCCCCTCCCATTCCCATAGGCAGTGTGGCAATCCCCCCTCCCATTCCCATAGGCGGTGTGGCGTTCTTCCCTCCCATTCCCATAGGCAGTGTGGTATTCCCCTCTCCCATTTCTATAGGCAGTGTGGTATCCCCCACCATTCCCAGTGGCAGTGTTGCATTACCCTTCCCATTGCCATAGGCAGTGTGGCATTCCACCCTCCCATTCCTTTAGGCAGTATGACATCCCCCCTCCCATTCCCATAGGCAGTGTGGCATTTCCCCTTCCCATTCCAATAGGCAGTGTTGCATTACCCTTCCCATTGCCATAGGCAGTGTGGCATTCCACCCTCCCATTCCTTTAGGCAGTATGACATTCCCCCCTCCCATTCCCATAGGCAGTGTTGCATTTCCCCTTCCCATTCCCATAGGCAGTGTGACATTCCCCCTCCCATTCCCATAGGCAGTGTGACATCCCCCCTCCCATTCCCATAGGCGGTGTGGTATCCCCCACCATTCCCAGTGGCAGTGTTGCATTTCCCCCTCCTATTTCCCATAGGAAGTGGGGCATTCCCTCCTCCCATTCCCCATAGGCAAAAGAAAAATAAAGAAAAAAAATAGTAAACTCACATTTCCATCGTACCCGCACTGCTGGCCAGACCGCCACAGCCATGGGATGCCATAAGATGGAGGAATGGCAGGTGGGCGGGCAGGGCAACTGATCCTGCCCATTGCCTCTACCTCTTGCGCTGTCCCTGCCGTCCTAGCTGTATCTACCATTACCGCTGCTTCTTCTCTGGGGCATCTGCACACACAGAGTGAACAACCAACTCCATACAGCAGGTGTTTGGGATTTTTCTTCAGGAGCAAATGGGCTTGGCCATTGGCTCCATGATACTGCATAATAATCAGCCTAATAGTTGTGGTCTGTAAGGGCCTGATATTGTGCTATTGTATTGTGTTACTATATATATATATATATATATATATATATATATATATAGTATTGAAATGAATATATACTGCAAACTATAAGCACATTTTTTACATAAGGCAAACAATAGACATATGACAATAATATTTTATTGAATGCATTTATAAACTATTACCAGTGTTCTAAATGTATTGGTTACAATCATTTTTTACACACCAATGATCAGTGTTGTAGAGAGAAAACACAGGCTCTATTGTCTTGCGCCAAATCAAACAAAAGCACACAGACAGCCACAGCTCATTCAAATACTGATGATGTGCAACTGTTATTGAAATGCTGTCACTATTTATATGCTAATTAGGGCCACAGTGGCTGCACATCAATGGTAAAAGGCCTTAGCATAGGGGTGAGGGTAGAGAGAGATTCTGATGACCGATGCTGCATTGTACAAACATTCTCGTCCATGCTGAGCTGACAAACGGGGAAGGAGCTATACACCAGGGAAGACAAATGATTGGTGGTCTATGGCAAAGTAATGCAGGGGTGTGCCACTACTCTTTTCCTTGTTTCTAGTTCCAGGAGCAGCTGCATTCTGGCAGGAAGGGCGATGTAAGCCATGAAGGAGGGATCTATTGAATGATTATTTATGCACTTTGCCTACAGTGCCCCTTTAAGGTACAAAGACCATCATACAAAACTACACATATATATTAAAAACATAACCTGAGTTGAACACAGGAAGCACCATAACCAAGCTGATACTTTCACACAGTTTATAAGGAGCTACTACAAAATTTCTAAAGTGCTAATGAAAATGTGCAATCTAAAGTGCAAGTACTAATCATACTTTTGTCCAGGCAAAATAAGAGATGAGCAGAGGTGTGACCCACCAGCTTATTCCTCATACAGTGTGACAAATAAGAACAAATAGCACAACAAGGACAGCACAACAGGATATTCAGCTCGCTAGAGTGAAATCAGTTCTTCCAAATGGCAAGGATGTAAGGAGCCCACGCATTCGTGGTCGTTTAAACCACTACATCAGGGAAATATGCTCAGCTGAAACATCCGGACCTGTACTGGGAAGGTAAGTCCCTGAGTCTTTTTTTAATTTTAAACTTTTGGTTCACTTTAACCCTTCACCACTCTCATTCTGTTTGTCACTCGTGTGCAGCATTTTTTTTAACATTAATTGTATATTATTTACATGTATGTATTCTATTTTTTTCACAGTTCTAAAGAGGAACAAAACCTGGGTTGGCTGACTCCAGACCAGCTGCTGGCCTTCCCCTAGGATGCCCCACTGAGTAAACCGCCCCAAGGTGGCAACAAAACTCACCATTGCGCTGGCTCCCATGGCGAGGTAAACAATGCCGACAGCTTCCCTTGCACCCCTGGGCTGAGGCATGCTCCTGCGCCCATCCATTCATATTATCTCGCCTGTCTAGTGAAAATCTATATTACATTTTAAAGAGGAACATTGCAGGTATTGGGGAGTAAATAAAAACTCAAAAGAAACAAAGGAGGGGTGCAGTCGCTCAGACCGTTTTATAACTAACCTGGGAGGACCCTTGTCCTTGAAGCAGCATGGGGGCTGCGCGCGCAGACATTTTTCATTGAGGTTGGCCTTACTGTTGCCCTGGGTGTTATCTTATGATGTGAGATTTAACCATTTATTTTCTCTCTGCTGGCATTTATATCATATACTGTTATTGTCTGCACTTTAAAGTCTTATTGGAATGGGTTTCCCTGTGCAATATTAGGTAGTGTTTTAGGTTTATGTGTTTTTCATGCATTTGCACTTTATATATTGATATTTTTGTTTATATTGGATTATTGTATATACACTTTTTTGCACATATTTTTGCCATATATAATATTAATATTTTTGTAGTATTGGTTTTATGAAATTGCACATATATTTACATGTGGTTAGGATTTTTTGTGCCGGCACAAAAAGGATGGGTTATTACTATTCTAGGATAATTAATATTATTCACCCATAGGGCAGTTATTTAAGAGGCCCTTAGGGGCCATACACATTGATATAGATACATTTGGCCATACTGGTTGTTTTTAAATTTGTCTTGTGGTGTATGAATTTTAATTTTTAGTTTTTTTTGTACTAATAAAATCATTAATATATACTGTTGATTGTAGTGGTGCTTCCTTTGGGAGATTGGTGTGTTCTTTGCACGCCCACTCCAAATTATTGTAACCTGGGAGGTGCACGTTAGCAGAGCAATTAGGATACAAAAGTCTTAAAGGAGCCACAGCACTCAACCCGGTGCTTGCAGACCACCCTATAATCTGTCTCTAAACTTGGTTAAAAACAGAGGCTCAGTCACACACATCTGCAAGTATGCTTAAGCTGCCCCACCAAGCGCCAAGGTGCCCCTGTGAGGTGCAGTCCTAACTCTAATCTCTGAGAGACCCATTTGGGACATACAATGCAATAGATAAATTGGGAGCAGGCTTACCTGAGGTTGCCCTAAAGCTATTGTTCAACATTTTTTTTATTTTTGTCTGAATTGTATATGTTGGTCTGCCATTGCAGTGTCAGTATTAAAACAATGTCATTCCATTTGTTTTCGCTTTGGTGCTGGTGTATATGTGTTCAGAAACTTTGAACAGAAATTTTTTTATAATGCACCCACTTCTCGCTAGAGTGCCCAGTTTTATAGCACCGACGCTGCCTTTATGATTTCTTTCTTAAATATGGGCTTCAGCACTGAGCATCAGATGCACTTAACTGGTGATACCTATTGTTACTTGTAGCGTTGCCTTGGGTGGCTTTCCCTCGGGGGCTACATATACATTGATTCAGAGAGAGCGCTTCTACAGCGCCCTCCAGACATCGCATTTATCAATGCCGGACAGAATACTACAGCGTCACTTGTCCAGCGCCAAAGCTATGTTATAGCACCAGACACTCATTTGTAGCGTACTCTTGCGGATCCTACAGTGACGTACAAATGGCAATACAGGGCGCTAGTCTTAATTCAGCCTCCACAAGTTGTTAATGCTCATCAGACTGGAAAAATATCCACAACCGCCTCCAAAGGGTCATGCTAATTTTTTGCTTAATCAATGTGCCCTTCAGGTGTAAATTGCAACCTGCAACACAGTGAGCTTTTTAATTTTAACAAAAAGTTCAATAAAAAAATGTATGTTCCAGTTTTTTCCAATAATCACCTGTATCTGCATTTCTGCAGATGACATCCATAATTTTTCCAATGAGGTGAAGTGAGGTAAGGTGGCAAAAAGTTTATAACAAGAAATGAGTCTTTATGCTTGTCCTTGCCATTCCTCCTTGACCACCCTCATATGTGGTCCTTGGGCCGCCCCTGTTCCTCAGTGCTTCCAACATGAGCAAGTCTGGCGAGTGCAACCACTGTGGTTTGCTGAGCCTGCTCATGCTGGGAGTGCTGAGGGACAAGGATGGAAAGAAAGAGCCTTGCTATAGCATCTACAGTGCTTAGGAAAAAGAGAAGAGGCACGAACAGGCCTCAGGTGAGCTTCTTGCTGCCTTATTATTACCATTGCTAAGACTGTCCCTTTAACAAACTTTAGCACCATGTACAACATAAATTACCAAATAGAGAAAGAATTGACTTTTGGACAACATGTGCACAGAACGTTGCACTAATATAGTACTCTAACACAGTTTTTATTCATTTTATTAAATACCTATTTGATTTGATTAGATTGACAGTGCTGAGACCTATACTACAGTCGGGCCGTGCAAGTTTACCATACTGTGTACTTTCAGGCATGAACTGAAATTTACATCCGAGTGAGCTTTTTCACTTGAACACAAAATCTATAAAACATTTCTGTTCTAATATTTCCCAAAAAATCACCAATCCCTTAATTTTACCAGTAAGGTAAGGATATTTTTTTCAAACTTTGGAAACAACAACACCCTATGGGCTATGCAAAACAATGTGGGGAATTCTTTAGTAATTCACATAGGGTGCTGTTTATTTCAAACTTAAAAAGATATCCTCATACCATTGGGAAAATGATGGACCTCACTTGTAAAAATGATCATAGGGATAGATGATTTTTTGGGAAAAAATTCAGCACAAAATCATCTTACATTATTTTTTAGTGTGGTAAAAAGCTCACTCATATGTAAGCTTTAGTTCACACCCCAATGCAACCCGAAGTAAACTTGCTTCACTAAATCTTTAGCATAACCCTGAGTGTCTACTACATTTTAGTTTGAACGTACATACTTCAAATACTTTAGATTTTAGCATAGGTTTATACACCCTAATACATGCTATATAAATGTGTAAAAATACTTACAAGTACGAGCATTCAGCATATATGCACCATGTTGATATTAAAACTTTATATACGACAATCTGTTTCTGGTGCTTTCATTGATCTTTCTGTATGTTAGAGCTGAATAATCATTTGTGGAAGGGTAATTAGCGCCTGACAATACTTTTCTAAAGCTGCAAAAATTCCTAAAGCAAGTAACACTGAATATCTTACAGAATTAGGGATACGAAAAGCTCAATCTAGACCATTAACTTGGTTAAAGCTCTGCATAAACATCTAGTTACTTTGTCGCTATAAAATTGATGATACACTTTTCTGCAACTGAGACTTTTCTGTATAATTAAATGATGTATTAACACATTATTTGCTCATATACAATCAGAAGTAACTAGTGGGTTTTGCATATGCCTCTGTTCTGTTTTATACCAACAGATTCATTTTGAATATTCTGGTTTAGCAGGCACCCAAATCCAAATCTGATTCCAATCTATATGAATTCTGTAGCTTTCTGGTGGTTTGTTGTAGTCTGACGAAAGCAAGTAAATCAACCAAATTCTCCTAAACTGCATGGAAAAACCTTAAATGGGCCTGTGGGACAGCTCACTTTGTCGTGGCTTCTCTCTCCCCTCCTGCCAGAACACAGCTTCTGAAAGTAGAAACAAAGCAAAGAGTAGTGGAACACCCCCTGAATTCCTTTGTCATAGACCACCAATAATAGGGATAATCTGGTGGTCTAAAGCTTTGCATAATCAAACTGTGGACACTGGAAGAGAGAGAGAACAGCCAGGATCATGAGAATGCCTGTCTTACAGACCCTGCTCATTATGATGATTATTAAGCGGCATCACAGAGCCAAGGGCCAAGCCCAAATATATCAAAAGATAAATCATAAGGTGAACTGTAAACCTTGATATCTTGGCCATTTCTTCTTTAATTTAAAAATGTAAAACAGTTTAGGACAGTGTCAAAGGTAAGTAATGTATTGTATTGTAATGTATTTTAGAAGTATAGAAATAAAACACAAATAAGATATATAGATAGATAGATAGATAGATAGATAGATAGATGCATAAACCATAGGGTGTAGTTATTTTCAATTGTTTAACCTTTTAAATGCCAGCCTACCTTGAGATTTTGTCACCCTCTGTTGCCAGACCATTTTTCAATATTTTGCGCTATTCATGCCCAACTGTGATTTTTTTTTTTTCAGTAGTCTGGACATTAACAAGAAATGTCATGTTCATCATTTTTTTTTTGTTAATTCTCAATATTTTTACATTTGAACTACCCCTTCGAAACATTATTATCTCTGGAAGTGCACACCTCAAGCTTTCTAGACATACCAGGCTTATTTATGTGGGCAGAGATTTCTGAAAGTAATCCCTGGATAAATTATTTGGTTACACGGGGTTTCTCTGAAAAAAAAAAAACGAATCAAAGTCACATTTTCCTAAAAAACAATATGCAAACAAGAAAAAACAAGTTAAATGTGAAAAAGCAAGGTGAATGCTGGGCGCTGTATGTGAAACCACATTTAAGAAAGCGAATCTGGTGAGCGCCTCTAACAGCATCACGTAGCGCCACATGCATTACTAGAGGTGGCTCGATGTATAGTGCCGGCGCTCTAGGTTCAGGAGCGCCATGTAATACCTTTTGCTCAGTGCCGCTCTGCCATACATTTCAATGGGGTTTCATTTGGTTGTGTTTAAATAGCATGTTGGGCAATTGACGCATTGTTTTTATCTTTGTCTTGTTAAGTGTTGTTGTTGTCGGATTTCCTAATAAAATTATGTAATTTTTGTATTTAACATTTAAATTATTGTTGTTGTGATTTTCTGGTGCTCCTGCCACTAGGGGGTAGAGGTAATTTTTATCTCTCAGAACCCTATAGTTTTGTTTGGTTTGATTGTTTAAGGAAGTGTAGCACAACCTGATTCTTATATGCGGTGCACCCCTGTCTTGTTATTAGCTTAGGTAAGGTGGGGCAGGTGTGGGGGCAGGGAAACGTACATCCCAGCCATCCCCCTCCCCCTTATAGGGGAGTGCACGCCTAGATGGCTTTTGATCTTGACAATAGGGAATCTGTTTGGACTAATCATTTGCATGCGTTTGTTCAGAATAATGGGGCACAAGTGGCTTCGAACATTTCTAATGATTTTTTAAATCTTACAGATCTAGACAGATCCGACAAGCCCATAAAGATTACACCCGCCTGTGGTGGAATATAAATAGACTTATGTAACTCAAAACATTTGTCCACGGGGCTTACGGGTCCAGTTGTTCCCAGCATGGGAAGTTGATGCCAAGTTCAGGGAGACCTGGGAGCAGGGATTACTCAAAGCCTCACAGATCATAATGCAAATGCTCATTGACCATGATACAGAGCTATTAAAGCAGACTAAAGGGACCTTACAAGTATTAAAGATCAAATTAGACAGTTATGATCATTCTACACAGGTCAAACCATTCTTGCCATCACTTTCCATAGATTTAGATAAACATGAACAACTGGTCATGGATACCAAGAGGCGAAAACTGCAACGGGACATATCAGACTATACACAAAAAAGAGCTTATAAATGGCAACGTAAGGGAAACACACGGAGAAGGAGCAGTAGAGTTAATCAGAGGGGTACCTCCAATAAGGAACAGTTCCCGGCCTCCCAGAACAGCACATGTAGCGATGCCCATTTTTTATCTTAGGGCAGCGAGGCCGAGGAAGAACCAAGAGGGGTGGCAGACGTGGACCAAAGGTCATTGAGAAACAGGGACCGGTGGGGCTACAAACAGTTCTCCACGAGGATGCTCCACATGTCACTGAGGACGCTCCACTTGCCACTGATCATTTACAGATTATTCATCTCTCTGACCATGCTTTGAGCCCTGCGGAAAAGTCAGTATTAGCTCGGGGATTATCATTTTCACCGACTAATAATATTGACAAATTCATGCTAATCAAAGATGTTTATCTTTTCTGCAGGAGGGTTCTCCTGAAAAAACAGTTTGGTTCAGCACACAGAAATATGGACTTTGTCACATTGGGTCCGGAGGATCGGGATGCATTAATGGAATTGCATTCGCTCCTACAAGAACAGGACCCTGAGCTTCCTCTGGATCCAGGTCTGGTAAGGACAACCAGTGGCCTTAGACGGCCCTCTACTTTTTGCCCTCCTTTAACCTCCTTAGCGGTGATCCCGAGCGTGACTCGAGGTTAATTTGCGCTGTAAGTAGCGGTAACCCCGAGTCACGCTCGGGATCTATTTGGCAGAGGAGCAGGGCGGCGCAGTCTCCTTACCTTCTCCCTGCGATCCAGCGATGTCCCCGCTGCGATCGCAGGTGAGAGCCGCGGCTGCGGCGTCCGTCGCACTTCCGGGTTCCGTCTCTGTGAGCCGCAGAGGCTCATGGGGGCGGAGCCGTGCGTCAGAGACAAATGTAATGGTAACGCTTTTGTTACCATTACATTTGCCTCTATCATAACGCCAGGGGGGTTAAGTATCTCTCCCCCAGTACAGGTCTTTTTCAACATGGTTGTGAGGGATATCTTGACATTACCAAAAACGTACAGTAAAGACAATCTCACACCAGATAAAAAGAGGGCAATTGTTGCTTTAAAGAATAATAGGGAACTGACCATTAAGGTGGCGGACAAAGGGGGGAACGTAGTAATCTGGGCTACTCAGGATTATCTACAGGAGGTGAACTGCCAACTCCGGGATACACGTAACTGTTCGCGGCTTAAGCGGAACCCGGGGGACAGATATAAAACTGAACTTGATTCCCTCCTATCATTGGGCCATGAACATGGTATTATTAGTGCCCAAGAATTTAAATTCTTGACGGTCCCACACCCAGTTACGCCCACCTTCTATGTGTTGCTTAAAACACATAAAAATTTAACAGCGCCGCCTGGGCGACCGATTGTTTCGGGGACAAAGAGCCTCTTGGAACCTGCCTGCTCCTTTTTGGACCTATTCTTACAACCACATGTGTTGAGTCTACATTCACATGTTCGTGATACCATAGATTTGCTCAAAAAACTTGACGGGATATATTTACCACCAGACACACTACTTGTAGCCTGTGACGTCGAATCCCTCTATACAATAATACCTCACCAATTAGCTCTTATAGCAGTTAAGTTCTTTTTGGATAAGCAGTCGACGGACAGGGCGGAACTTCACAGGTTTTTACTGACACTATTGGAGTTTGTACTATGGTGGCTAATCTCTTTCTGGGCTGGTGGGAGGAGTGCACTGTTTTTGGTCACAATTTAGAGCGGTACCACCCCGCAATTTTGGGGTGGTACCGTTATATTGATGATATTCTGTTCTTTTGGCAGGGCCCGGAATCCTCCTGCCAAGACTTCTTGGACTGTCTCAATGAGAACCAGCTGAATATCAAACTGACGACCACCATTTCTGAGTCTGAGGTAAACTTTTTGGATGTTAAACTGTCTTTGGGTGCGGATGGCACGATAGACACCTGTCTTTTCAGAAAGCCGACGGCAATAAATAGTTTTCTGAGTTATGACAGTGCTCATGTCCAACATCTGAAAAATGGTATACCATACGGTCAATTCCTGTGGGTTCGCAGGAATTGTACCAGTTCAGAAGACTTTGAGCGTGAAGCGACTACCCTAGCCAACAAGTTTAAAACTAGGGGCTATCCGGATAAAGTTATTAGACAGGCATACATAAGAGCCAAGAAGCTCAACAGATCAGATTTGTTGGTACCCTGAAAGAAATATCCAAAGAGACTGAGAGATACCAAGGAGGTGGTCCGTTTTGTTACGGATTTTAACAAACAATGGAGACAATGTGCTATCTAAGCACTGGCATGTTTTAGTTGCGGGCCGGCAGTCGTCGGGCCCCGAATCTTAGGGATCATCTTTGTAAGAGCCACTTTAATCCAGTGAGCACTTGGCTCTCGGACAAACAAACATTAGGGTGTTTCCCATGTGGCAACTGTTCAGTCTGTGGATATATTGAGAAAACTACACAGTTTAAGAACCTACAGAGTGGACTAACTTACAAGATTAAGTCTTTTATTAATTGTAGGACGCGCTCCGTTATTTATTTGCTGAGTTGCGGTTGTCCAGTGGCATATGTCGGTGAAACTCAGAACGCTCTCAAGACCAGGATTCAGGCACACTTGTCGAACATTCGGTTGGCAAGCAGGGACAGAACAACAGGTAAGAACATTTCGCCAGTGGCGGCCCACTTCTTGGAACAATATGGGGGTGACCCCAAGTCTTTAAGAGTGGTGGGTATAGAAAAAGTGACCCTGGGCACACGGGAGGGGGGGGGGGGGGGTGACCCGAAACGTCGTCTCCAACAAAGAGAACTCAGATGGATTTTTCAGTTGGACACTCGTAGCCCAAGAGGTTTAAATGAAGATTGGGCTTTTACCCCGTTTGTAGGTTAGGTCTTTGCTTACCCACTGCTGAAGACATTATAGTAGGGTCTGGGCCTGTCTTCCCCATATGGGGTATGAGAGTCTTGCGGACATCTTTACAGCATCAAGGGTTTTGGTTACTCCGTTTGGCACATAGACAAGATGTTTTTTGATTTATTATGATTCATATTCCTTTACTATGTTTCTTCAGGTATGTTTGGCTGTGCCATTGAAAAGATGTTCATGACAATAGGCCTCATAAGTTTGGTACTTTTTTTAATGGGGATTGGTGTGGACACATCCACGATATAAGTTAGGTATTAATTGTTTAATGTTTTTGTGTTTTTGTCTTTTGTTTTTGCTCTTAGACACGTCGTCACTATGGAGGTGGATTACACGTTTATTGTTTTCGTCACAGTTGCATTGGGATTTCAGCATGCACAAGGAGATGCCTTCCCTTGAATTCGTCCTCAAGCTCTGAAGATCATATGGCTCAGCATTTGTTATTTATATGTCTGACCCTGGGGAGGTGTTTGTTGTTGGGGGGGGACAAAGGGTCCTCAATCCCTCTTACAACTTTGCTTCTCCAGGGATTACTTTCCGTTTTAGTGTGCCCTGGCTGGTAATTATAAAAACTCTCTAATTCTTATATAAGTTCTTTATAGAAAATTGCTTACCCTCTAAAGAGTCGGATGTCGCTATTCATTATGCATTAGCATGATAGACTTGGCAGCCAGATGGTGTGCTTTCAAGTCCTGCTTTGTATAAGGCGATGAGGCTTACTGGATACATTGGGTGCAATGCATGTGAGCCAGCATCCTGGATCAAGGAGAGACGTGATATGGTCTCATAGATATGACAGTAGTTCCCTATCTGCCTCATCTTTGATAGTATCCATGCATTGGTTTATAGAGAGCTTGGCCCATCCTGGATGGGGGGGAGAGAAAAGGGTTTTTTATTTGCCCCCTCTTTTTAGTTTTTTAGTTTTATTTGTTCCTATTGATATTTGACATAAGTGGTTTAATAGAGACACTAGTTGTAGCAGGTTTGATAACATGATTGGTAATTCCCGAATAAAGTAGTCAGCCATTTAGTTATAGATGAATATGCATAAATATAGCAAACTAGTAATGAATCGCTTCATGTTGGTGTACATGTTTAGGAATTTCCCAGTTTTAATATATACAGCCATGTCCTAGACCAGCTATCTCGCCTGTCACGGTTGCTCCTTATGGGCCCCCAATATGGTGTATTCTTTTACTGCTGGACGTTTCTGCACGGTGGGTCCCCCGTTTTCCCCCCTCCCCCCCCCTAGCGAGCTGCAGCGTGAACTGACAGTGTCGTTTACAGCTGTCTTGTGTTCGGCCGCGGGCGCTCGATGGGTGGGGGGGGTGGGTAGGTATGTGGGGTGGGGCTAATTCATTCCATCTGTTTGTCCATCTGTGACCATCCAGCCCTTGACAGATGACGCTTGTTGTCAGGGCTACCAAATACACATCCGGCCAGGTTCATCTCACACTAAGAGTGTCATTTCCGGCCGACGGTTGGATTTCATTTCCGGCGCGCTCCCCATGGAACGCAGTTGCGTTCCAGCCTCTCTTCCTGGTTGTGGGCGGCGTGCAGTGCGATGGCGGCAGGTATAAAGACATGTGTCTGTTTGTCTATTTGTTCTTTTCACCCCACGAAGCGGCACGGGCGGCCGTGCATGTAGGTGTCCCATCTGCTGATCCCCTGCTCCGCATGATGTGTTGGTGACCTAGTTGCCGGACTCTTGGTTTTTATATATCCTTTTGATTTTTTCCTTGTGTATTACTTAGTTGATATGGGTTTTTAAGTTGATATTTTTTGCACTCTCAGGTATCCATGACCAATAGGTTGCCCAGCTTTTCTATTTTGAAAATTGTTACAGTATTTGCACGTGTTTTGTATATATATTTATTAATCATGTTAATTAATTGTTATCATTTTATTTATTGCATTATGGTCACCTTTATGTATATAAATTATTAGTAATGAATTTCTTATGGATTTTTATGATATAATTGGGATGTAATTTTCAGCATATTATGTCATTTAAGCACTGTCACTTTGGGATTGGTTGTTATTGTAGGTTGGTAGTTTTTCCAGTAGTTATCATAGATTATTGTGCCGGCACAAGTAATTAGTAGCTAGTCTAGCTCCACCATGCTGAACACTAGGGAGCTTCCCAACAATCACTGTCTGCTCATTTTCAGCACTGGAAGTATTAGGGGAGACGCATTGTTTTTATCTTTGTCTTGTTAAGTGTTGTTGTTGTCGGATTTCCTAATAAAATTATGTAATTTTTGTATTTAACATTTAAATTATTTTTGTTGTGATTTTCTGGTGCTCCTGCCACTAGGGGGTAGAGGTAATTTGTATCTCTCAGAACCCTATAGTTTTGTTTGGTTATGTTGGGCAATTAAAATGTAACATTTTGTGACCTCTCCTGGCTGCAAACACTTTTATAAAATTTTTATTTTTAAAAATATTTTTTATGCTAGAGCGCCAATGCTGTGTGTGTGTAGTTTTTTCTTAAATATGGTGTGGAGCACCGAGTGCCGGACGCACTGAGCTGGCGCTACCTATTGCTCGTAAGGGTAATTTTAACTGAAAAATTCAGTTCTGCAAAGTGTGCACCTTGCTCTTTTTCACCCAAAACAACCCTTCACAAACCATATATTCCCTCGTACCATTCACTCATTCCCCATTTACTATACACACTATAAAGGGTTAATTAAAAACACACAGGATCCTCCCCTCCCAGGGATTAAAAACCCTTATAAACTCCAAACAAAAATGATCTGGGGTCCCCCTTACCGATCATAATCAGCCTGGGGGCCAGCTAGGGAGGCTTGTAAAACAGGAAGCAGAGGCCAGCCTCGGTGCCCCCCCGCCCTAGAGGCTACAAGCCCACAGAACCTATATGGCCCCCTGGCCCTTCTGCACCCCGAGGCTTTGGGGGGCAGGTAATGGGGACCACCCCAAAGCAGCAGATGACTTGCCAGACCCCCAAGCCTTGTGAACTGGTATAGGAGTCTCATGGATCCCTTACCCATTCACAAAATTAAATGTAAAAAAACACACAGACACATGAGGAAAATATTTTTTAACACTTAGTACTTTCTCAAGAATCACCTACACATACTATGGAGCATTTTTACCAGTTACATGTTACAGGTATATCATTTTTCAGATGAGGGAAGAAAATTGTTTTGAAGTTTGGAAACAACAGCATCCTATGGGCTATGCACAGGGGCTGACTGGCCATAAGGAGACCATGGACAATGCCTGGTGGGCCACACTGATTTGGGTTCGGCTGCTGCTTTCAACACTGGAAAATAATGTACCTAAACCTAAAAAATGTGGCATCACATGTACAGGTGATTTCTGTTGGAAAGTGTAGAACAGAGACTTTTTTTGCACTGTTTTGTGTCTAAGCACTAAAAACATCACTGACATGCAGGTTGCATTCTACACCGCAATGCACACTGGAAGTCGCACTGGCTTCACCAAAAATTTGGCATAATCTGCCATGTCTATGTTTTAAATTCAGGGCTGTGTGTACAAATGATGAAAATTGGATATCTAATCCTAATCTAATGATCCTAAATTGTCGTAATTTGCTGATAATACTCGTTTAATTAACTGTTTGAATTTGTGTGAGCTTTTTTTTTTTTTGAGTGGAGCAGTTGCAAACATCAAGATACTCATGGTAACAGGCAAGCAGACCTCATTCCAATATACTTCAATTAATTTACATCTATCAAATTAAACATTAGTGGTCTAACACGCTTGAAGGGCTACCCTAAATGTACAGCTACCAATCACTTAATTAGGCAAACCAAACAAAGCCCCTTCTGAATTTGTATTTATGTTTGAGGCATTCCTTTGAGATTCCTGTCTATGTTGGCATGTATTGCTTAATTGCTACAGATAAGGTAGTTGTATATCCATGCTGGAAATCTCCAACTCTACCACATCTCAAAATGTTCTGTTGGAGTCAATGAAGTACACAGCTCATTTCCATGTTCATGAAACCACATGAGATTGCTTTTGCATTGTTATAGATGCATCGTCAGGTTGGTAATAGCCATTAGAAGATGGGTAAATTGCTTCCACAGGAATGCCCATAGTAAGCAACAACATTCAGGCTGTGGAATTAAAACCTGGGTCCATTGACTTATACTGGATTCATATTGTCTGGCCTTACCATTTTCCTGTCTCAGCAGATCTTAAAGACCTAAAAAAAAGGGGTCCAATTGCCCCCCCCATTGGCCCCTACTTACCTTTTGAATGTCGCCGCTGCCTGCTGAGGCAGAGTCACTGAGGCTGAGTCACTAACTGACAAGCATGGCCTTAGTCGTGCTCTTCAATCTCCCATGGCGATCTCGCAGCTCCACAGGATTTCTGTGGCTCCACTGCAATCCATTCATGGGATGCAAGATGGTCGCCACCCGCTGGGAGGTCGCCCGGAATCCGAGAGACCCAGAAGATGGATCTCCCGGTGAGGTGAGTAAATACTGCCCAATTGTGAAACCAGAGGGAGGGGGCAGTCCGGTGAGGTTTAAGGAAGGCTATAAGATTTTTGCCATGTCCAATGTTCCCTCTAAGCTTCGGCAGCTGCTGAGTGGAGATGTTGGGAAACTGGGCCAGGCTCTATTAGGTGGGCAATCTAAAAACCCATCCGTCAAATGGCCAAAATGTAGTAAGTAAAATACAACCATACTATAGTCCCAGACCTGGCCATCCCAACTCCCTGCATCATCATGCCACCCCTGGTCTCGTCCAGACAGAATAAATAGAAAGAATGGATAAAAGGAACTAGATAAATGGGTAAAATGAAAAGATATAGAGATAAATAGATAGAGCGATAGATAGATAGATAGATAGATAGATAGATAGATAGATAGATAGATAGATAGATAAGATAGATAGATAGATAGATAGATAGATAGATAGATAGATAGATAGATAGATAGATAGATTAGATAGAATAAAAAGACTGAAACAATAGATAGACCTAAACTGATTTCTAGAAAATAAATAACCCCGGGGGTTATCTAACACTAATCTCAATTACATCCTTCCCTCCTATATGTCTCTACCCGTCTTATATGACTCTACCAGTGTAACAGCTGAACACAGCCTACAGAGCTCAGACTGAGAGAAAACCGCAATATGTCAATCATCCAGCCCAAGTGTTACATTTGTATCTTGAACAAACCTTGGCAGCACGCCAATGTATTACAAAGTATCAGTCTGGAGCCTCCAGAGCTCAGACTGAGAGAAAACCGCAAGATGTCAATCACCCAGCCCAAGTGTTACATTTGTATCTTGAACAAAGCTTGGCAGCACGCCAATGTATTACAAAGTGTTATACTAAAGCCTCCACAGGGGAAAAAAAAACGCAAAATGTCAATCACCTAGCCCAAATGTTACCTTTGTATCTTTTCACAATCTTGGCAGTACGCCTAGTTAGCAGAAAGTAACCAACCAATTACAATGTATCTAGCGCATACGCACTCTGAAAAAACTACTGACTGAAACTACTTCTCCCAGTAACCCTTTCAGCAACAAACAACCAATAAAAACGGTGGGTGCCTAACCAGCACCCGATCACCTTGACGTCATAGACGAAACGGCCGTCGGTGAACCGATTTTCTATTGATTTTACAAAAGCTTTTCAAAGACTTAAATCAGGCAAGAACTTTGCTACTATCCAGCCGCCTTGCGGCTTCAATTTTAAACCCAGCCGTGAACCGGCTCTCCTCTCCGCCAGCCTGCCCGCCGCCTTAACTATGGTCGCCAGCTCAGATCTGACTACCCAAGGCAGCCAGACCAACGTCCCCTACACTTCTCCAGCCCAGAGGAAACCTCAGCACTGCTCCTGTCTGCCCCCTCTGCAAAACCCGGCTTTTCCGTTTTTTCACCTGCACCCTCTGCACTACAACTAATACCACAGCCCATCCAGGCTGTGGTGGTGGGTAATTATCGCCGAGCATCAACTGTACTATTTTTCCTAGCAATTTTGATCAACTTACTGAAACTGCAATCCATATAATTTCCTTTAATTTGTTTACCATTAATTAAAAGGATAAAGTAAAACCACAGCCAATCCAGGCTGTGGCGGGGAATAAAAAACACTGAGCATATACTGTACTAATTGTTGCATCAATTTTAATCGACTTAAGTCATACAATCTCCTTATATTCATTTACCTTTAATTACAATTTTTCACACTATCACGGTTACAAGCCTCACAACACATCTAAAATCAGAACATTAAAGCAGACCTCAACTAATTAATCTGCACTAACCACCAGAACCCTTTCTGATGACATAATCATCTCCATCCATCCAAAACAATCATCCACCTCAACTCACACCACCCACCTGGACCTCAAGAACACCGCTTATTTCATTTCAGCGCCGACCCACAACCTCTAAACCATCTAGGTTCCACCAACCACATTGCTCCAACCCGCTAGAAACTCAACTCATCCTGAACAAGGAATCATCCACCACAAACCAGCTCAAAGAACTCAGAATACAAAGCCAATAGTGTAATCAACACTGACCAATCTGTATAACGCTACCTGAGAGGAGAAATCCCTCAGACAGCAAGATTAAAAATTCCAACAATTTTTGGGGCCTATTAGTCAGAGGGAATGATACCTAGTTGTTTCTGATTTAATTTAATTTACTCTCCCTTTTAACCTGCCATTTTATCCACAGTGCGCCTACACTAATCTCTTCTCCACCTAGGTCCACACCTAAGTTAGAACAGATTTAACCCATGAAACAATAGATAGATAAATCGATAAAAAAGACATACCATAGATGGACAGATAAAATGAAAAGACATAGGGGGCCTAACTTAAGAAGTGTCAGCGTCACACAGTACCATTTTTTGGCCTCAGTGGTACTCAGCGATAGATTTAACAACTGAAAAACGCTAATGCCAATGTGGCTTGCTTTGCCTCCTGGACAGCACTGCACTAAAAGCAAAAATTTCCAGACATGTTCACAGTCCTTTGCAATTGCAAGAAAAGAACTGACAATGCACACGTTGAAGGTGGCTTTTTTTGTGGCAATCACCTCCATCCCAGCGACTTCTGCATTCCCTCGATGTGATCAGGGACTGAAAGTATCACTTGGACACTACTCAGGAGGTACACAAGATGGATGTCTTATTCATGATCCCAGAAGGACCAAGAAGGGATCTGGCTGCTTCAAGGTCCACTTTTAGTTGATGGATCAGACAGGCGGTCATACAAGCCTACACCTGCAAGAGAAAAGAGGCGCTTTTGCCGCGTTTTGGGCTTTCCAGCTCCAGGAGTCGGTGGAACAGGTCTGCGAGATGGTGACCTGGTCATCTCTCCATACTGTCACCAAGTTTTACAGACTTGATGTCAGGGCATCTGCCACTCTAGAGAGTAAGGTGTTGTAGACAGTGGGGAACCCCTCTCTGGGGGGGGTCTAAGCTTAAGGTGTCACTGTCAGTATACTTAGTTATGTTGAAGCAGTCGGTTGCTGGCTGTTCTTGCATGGCCTCACCCTTATTGAGGGTACTGCTAATGGTGGTGCCCCGGAATGGAAGAGATGAGAAAAGGGAAATTTGTGTACTCACCAATACATTTCTTACATTTCTTACTCTTCCTCATTCATTCATTCCCGGGGCACCACACCCACCCTACTGTTGTGTTGCGACTGCATTGGTGGTGGTTGATGCCTTCTACATGGTTTTAGTTTTTTTGCACTTTTTCTACTTGCGCACATTACTTGCAGGTTAGCATTTCTCCCCTCCCAAGGCTGAACTGAGGATATCCTGCCACAGCCAGCACTATATAGGCCGGGAGGAGTCACAAGCACGTGAGAGTTACAGGCCTACCCCCCCCCTGCTTGTGGCTAGAAAAAGTAAAAAAAACACTCACCTGACCCCTCAATCTATCTGGCCGGGTCTGCTCTTCACCTGGGGGGCATCCGATCCCCCATTGTGGCTTATCTGGCTGCATGAGAATGACAACAAAAAAAGCCCCCCCCACTTCTATGGCTGACATCTGCAAGAAGAATTTACTCACCTGCAGTTTCGATCCCTCCTGCCAGGTCTCCTCTTCACCCAGAGGGCCTCCGATCTCCAGCTTCTGTCATCAGATCGCCAGAGGACAGCAGAGGTGAGTAAAGAAAAAAACATTTACATTTAACCCATTGTGAATTGTTAAGGGATCCATGAGACCTCTATACCTGTTCACCAGGTTGGGGGCTGGCAAGTCACCTGCAGTAGTGGGTGACTTGCCATTAAAGCGGTCCTTCACCCTGAATAAGAGTCTATCTTATATGTCTCCCACACCCTGTACATACAGATTGCTCCCATTAAAAATCATCCTACCTGCATCTACTGCATGTTATGAGCCTTTAAACATCCAAGATGGCAGCTCATGGAACATCAGGCAGCCTGCAAACAGGAAGTGCCTTCTGACTGTGCTGCTCTGCATTCTGGGATTGCTGACCTTTTCCTGACCCCAGCTCTGCTCTGTCTGAGCAAGGCACAGCTATAACCCACCCCCTATGCTTTATCTCGCTCTCCTGTCCTCAGTAAGTGTGATGCCTCTGAGTCAAGATGGCGGCGCCCGTATCCTAAAGTTCTGAACAGAGTTGCAGCCCAGTGGGGGAAAGAATAATAAGTAAGTGACTAAAAACTTAAAATATATTAACTTTAGACGCTGGGGAATCGTTTTTTAAGGGTTTGGGCTTTTCAATAAATCATGGTGAAGGTCCAGTTTAATACTCAGCCCCCCATTACCTGCCTCTCCAAAGCCCAGGAGGGGGGCAGAAAAGTATTAAAAACAGAAAAGAATAATAAAATATTTTTCTCTTATGTGTTTGTGTTTTTTTTTTACTAACCCTTTGTGAATTAGTAAGGGATCCATGAGATCACAAGGTTTGGGGTTTGGCAAGTCATGTGTGGCTAGTGGATGACTTGCCATTAACCCCCAGACCCCTAATTACCTGTCTCCCCAAAGTCCGGGGGCGGGCAGAAAAGCCCGGGGCATAAAGCCTATGCGGCTTGTAGTCTGCAGGGCCGGGGGCCACTGAAGTTGGCCCCTGCGCCTTGTTCTTTTTGCTGGGTAGGTGGGACACCACACCATTTTTGGGGGTATTTTTAGGGGGTTTTAACCCTTGAAAATCTCCCATTGTTTTATTTAACCCTTAGTGTGGATAGTAGTTGTATTTTATTTGTAAATGTTATAAAGTGTTATTCAGTTTTGGGGATCTCCTGGGCAGGAACAGGGGGCTACTGATACATATGTGGTACCACTGTGATCGGGAGATATTGGACTTAATAAAATCAATGTTTTATATAAATAAACACAATAATGTGTGTGTAAAGACAATATTTGAAAAAAATATATTTTTATTTTTTTTTAATTTATTGTTTAATATAATTTTCCTGGAAAAACCTGCAAGAATCACAGCTAAACATAGTGCAAAATGGTGAAAAATTATTTGTCAACAGAGGGTGATAAAATCTCAAAATCTCAAGCTGGCAGTTAAACTGATTAAAATTAACCAGGCATGTTGAGTATTGTTTTGTTCGGGGACCTGGTGCTTTCAGATTTAGTTTGTTTTTCTTGTTTGCATATTGATATTTTAGGAAAATGTGTTTTTTATTCAACTTTTATATACATTGTTTTAGGGAAACCCCGTGCAACCAAATAATTCTTCGAGGGATTACTTCCAGAAAGATGAAGCCACTACAATAACCTGGGTACACATAGAAAGCTTAATGTTTGTACTTTCAGAGAAGATATCGGGGTATTCAGAATGTAAAGTTGTTTTGGTTGAAAAAGTGCAAGGTGCATCCTCAGCAACTGATGGTTGAGGGTCCTTCTGAG
The DNA here is from genome assembly GCA_027917425.1 of Gastrophryne carolinensis. Classification (NCBI taxonomy): domain Eukaryota; kingdom Metazoa; phylum Chordata; class Amphibia; order Anura; family Microhylidae; genus Gastrophryne; species Gastrophryne carolinensis. The sequence continues at coordinate 99,399,466 of CM051235.1, read as the reverse complement.
GACATGTCCAAGTGCCTGGGTAAAAACAAATTCACTCTGAGATTTTATGTGTCATTTGGGTTGATTCAAAGAAACATGTAACAGCTTGGATTTGGCTCACGATCATCCTATTTTTCACGTCCGCTCGTGCGTTCGTATGAACTTGCGAGTGATTCAATAAGCAAATACGTTTCTATCCTAAAATGTACGTCCGTTCGTATGGCAGTTCGGGAATCAGACCTATGTCAGTTTCCATCCTGAATTTTCCGTTTCATTTCTCAGGTTGCAACATTGGTTTTGCCCTTTTTCCTTTTTTGTCTGGACGTAAATCCTTCTGATCTTGCGGCTCCGCACTACAAACTTACCTCATTAAAGTGCATTCTAAATATTTGGTCTTTTATTTTTCTTTATTTCATTCATTTTGTAGTAACCAACCATTAATGAATGCATTTGCATAAGTAAATCTTACTTTGTTTAATTTTTAGTTAACTTGCATTTTTTACTTGTGGATTTAATTTTAATATTTATGCTTCAAATGGTACAACTTTAAATTTTTTGTGTGGTTACCCACACCCTCTACATACAGATTGCTCACAAATATTAAAAAACAACCAGCAACTTCTGCATGTTATGAGCCTAGAAACAGCCAAGATGGCGGCTCAGGTATTATCGGGCAGCCTGCAAACAGAAAGGGCCTTGTGACTGTGTTGCTCTGGATTCTTTGATTTCTGACCTTTCCATGCCCCCAGCTCTGCTGTGTCTGTGCAAAATACAGCAGTAACCCACATCCTGCACTTTATCCCGCTCTCCTCTCCTCAGTAAGTGTGATGCATCTGACCAAAGATGTGCTTAAATAATTAAACAAAGCAAAGGTAAACAACTACACCAATAAATGCAATCTAAAAATATTATTCTAGTACCTCAATTTTAAAATAAATAACAAAGGACATAAGTTTCTTTAATTAACGCAAATATATTGCAAAATAAAGGTTTACATGCAAAGGACTAATTAAGGTCCACATTAAAATGCTTTTATAAGGCATACATGAATCAGGTATGCATTGCCATACAATTTATGGCCTCGGCCATGCTGATACATGCAGTTCATTGGAGCACAAGACGCGCAGACTCCTCCACATAGCCAAAAAACCTGTTCACGAACAGCAATCCGGCTGCTAAAAGGTGTCGGCTGTGGCTTTCTTTTAAAACGCGTTTAGAGGTTTCTCTGAATCACACCTAAACACATCCAATTAACCTAAGTTTTACGTTTTGATCGTAAGTTTTAGGATTTGATCCTAAGTTTTACGTTTTGATCCTAAAATTTAGGAACGAACTTCCGCTGATCGTAAGAGCATATACGCATTCGTACGTAGGCTCGTGCGAGTCGGAAATGGCCAAAAAAACAGGAAAAAATGACTAACACCCACCCAAACTTACGATTCTCGATCCGAAATCAATTAACTTTTGCTCTTTGAATCGAGGGGATTGTCTTGTGAAGTAGGGATGTTGTTGCAGTCTGGGTTTGGGATATAAGACTTGATTCAGAGAAACAAAAAAAGACTTTAGTTTTTGTTCCGATCCGTTTTTTTTTTTCCCGCTCTCGTATGAGTGTACGAGCGATTCTATGCATGCATTGCTATCCTTCTGTAAATTTTTAGTACGAGTACGAGGGTGTCATTTTCCAGCGTGACTTTTCCATTTCATTTTCTCATGTTACGTCGGCTTTCGTTTTTGCCCTTTTTCCATCGTCTCCTTCCACGAATTCTTTACGTTTCCCGTTAGTTTCTGTTTCCCTTTATCAATAAATAATCATCCAGACGTAAATCCTTACGATCTTGCGCCTGCGCACTACAAACTTAACTCATTAAAGTGCTCGCCTACATATTTGGCTCACTCACTTCTACTTACAATGCTTAGCTAAACCACTTTGCGCTTTCCTACATCTTCCATGTTTCACCCCTAAAACTGTCCCAACCCACTTTGCGCTTTCCTACATCTTTCATGTTTCACCCCTAAAACTTACCCAAACCACTTCCCGGTTATGTTCTTCTTGCATTTTAGCTCCCTAAAACTTACCCAAACCAATTCCCGGTTGTGTTCTTCTTGCATTTTCGCCCTCTAAAACTGTCCCAAACCACTTCCCAGTTATGTTCTTCTTGCATTTTAGAAACCTAAAACTGTCCCAAACCACTTCCTGGTTATGTTCTTCTTGCATTTTAGCCCCCTAAAACTTACCCAAAACAATTCCCGGTTATATTCTTCTTGCATTTTAGACCCCTAAAACTTACCCAAACCACTTCTCGGTTATGTTCTTCTTGCATTTTAGACCCCTAAAACTTACCCAAACCGCTTTGTGGTCATCTGAATCTTCATCTCTAAATATTTTATTCACCCATCGTTTGGTGTTAATGTATTTTTGCTAAAAAAATGACTCTGAAACATTTTTTTTTGTTTTGTTTTTTTATACAACAAGGCCATTTATGTTTGGCTTTTTTTAATGAAATTTAACAAACTTTTTTTTTATGTTAAAAAACTTTATAAATTTGTACAAATATAAAAGTTGAAAACTATGTACATCAAAAAAGATATACAACACAGTGGCAGGACCCAGAACACTAGTCTTCTTCTGTTGTCCCCAACGAGTCACGCAGCTGCTGCATTTCGGCCACCAACTCAAGGACCCTTCTATTCATGGCTTCCACTCTTGCCCGTGTGGTCTCTGTATAAAATGTAAAAAAAAAACATTATTTTGGGACAAATGCATGTTTCTCACCTGTGGATGGAATGTTTGTTAGTTGGCAACCTAACTCATGACGACATATGTCATTCTGCTAAATCATTAATCTCAGGAAGTGGGCATATGTAATTCTGCTAAGTCATTAATCTGAGAAAGTGGGCATATGTCATTCTGCTAAGTCATTAATCTAAGGAAGTGGGCATATGTCATTCTGCTAAGTCATTAATCTAAGGAAGTTGGCATATGTCATTCTGCTGAGTCATTAATCTAAGGAAGTGGGCATATGTCATTCTGCTAATGCCATTGACTATGGCTTGATGTATCTGGGTGATCAGGTTAATTGCCACATACTCAAAAGAATGACATTACAACTTACTTGGTTGGTGGCCGACGTCTGCCTCGTTGGGGACAACCCTCCGTCCTGGGCCCTGCCAATGGTGTGAAGTAGAGGCTGTAGAGACATGGCAAATAGGGTCACTTATAATGTCTTAATCAACAGTAAGAAAATGTCAATTTCAATGTGTGTGTCACATCACTCACCTTCTCCCTGTGACTCCTGGGCGTGATCTGCTGCAGACTCCACATCTTCACCCGCTCCAGAAACATCTAGAAAAAGAGATTAAGGGAATCAACTTTGTTGAAAATAGCATGTATGTGTGTGCGGTTACATGAAGAGTCACATACCAGAGGCTACTGGCTGCGCCGCTGGGTACGACTCCCTGCCCACGCCGTGCCGCCCCTCCTCTGTGGAAAGGTCCAGGGGCTGGTCGGAGGACCCAACAGAGGAGGGGTAGGACCGTTGCCCTGGAGAAAAACCACCTTCACTTCCAGCTGCAGATTCATGCAGCACTGGTCGGCCTGTGCACCTCCGGGTGCGTCAGATTCGGTACTCCATTTCCTTTGCCATTGCCCAAACTCTGGCATTGGCTAGTGGGCTCACCTTGCATTATGATGAACTATATGGGCGCAGATCAAAATCAACCAGCAAACAGCGCAAAGCCGACATTTTAGAGGAGCTCACCAGACAGGTCAATGCAGCGGGCAAAGAGCTAAAAGATGTTGAGCTGATTCAACGCAAAATATCGGACCTGAAGTATGCAGCACGGAAGAAAGAAAATAAACGTAATTACAGGTACATATCTACTTTGTGGATTTCTCTGCTTCTTGTATTGTCAACATTTTGCTAAATTTGCAAAACTATCTTTTTGAGCTTACAAACTGGCAGAGGCTTCCCCACTAAACTTAAATTTACCCCAGCTGAGGAGATGGTGCTGGGCCTGCTACATCCCGTGGCCTTAGAGGGACACTCGGGGAGATGGTACATGGACATCCCGACTATTCCTGCAGGTTAGTAATGTTAGTGTGTATGTGATATGTTTTCTACGTGTAAAATGAGGCTCCAAGGCATATATTAAGAAATGCCCCTAGGGATAGCCTTGTAGTGGAGGTAACAATTTTACCAGGCTCTGTCAAGTCTGTGAAATGTTAATTTTCTAATTTGCTTGGCCATACATGACCTTTGAGAGTATTTATGGACACTATTAAAGTATTTAGATTAGCAAAGGACTGCCTGTTATGTTCTTCTAGTCAATCTGATCCAACACTTCCATCTTTAACTTTAGGCCACTTGTGTTGGAGCTGTGCTTTGGTCAGAAATACTTTATCTGGGGTGATTGAAAGGTTTACCTAGGAAGAATGGCAACCACCATAATCTTAAGCCAAATGCTATTTGCACGAGTGTGGGCCCCTAATGGCCCTTTATGGATGTGTGAAGCCTCATAACAGCCAGTACATGCATGTTTTGTTTGTTTTAGGTGACCAATGTGTATGTACTTGTTGAGTAATACATATAACAGATAATGGTATTCATAGTGAAGGTCAACTTGGACCGTTGGGGGAGTTGCCATTCCTGCTTGCCCACGTGTTTTAGTGAAGCATATGTATTAATACACATCAACAATGCATAGTTGTGTGTTTACATGCCTTTTTTTAAACAATGCAGCCCAGCATCATCCCTCAGCTAGTGGGGAAGCCTGAGCCAATTTGTCCACGCCGTCAACTTCCGTGCTGCCTAGGACCCAGGATACAATATATACGGTAAGTGTCTTTTTCTGAATTTGCTGATGCATGTGAATTTCCATGTTTTTTTTGGGCGGAATTACATATGTAGTGCACAAACTGAACATTTATTTTTTACCTGTCCCAACAGACCCACACACTGATGGAGGAAATCCAGGAGCTGGAGGAGGATGGCACCTTCATGGGACCTTCACTACAGCCCCCCCGGAACATAATCTGCAACTGTCCCAACATGTTTCTCCACCAAATCCTCAGCAGCAGAGTGAAGCTGGCTGCATGCTGCCAGCCCATCGTGGGCAGAATGCAGAGACTGAGCCTACAGTCCCCAATGGTAGGTCTGCTGCAGAGGATTTGGCAAGCAGATCTGTGGCTGTTGGTCGAACTAGAGGAAAACCATCAGCACGCCCCACAGCCCGGGAAATTGGGAGGCGTAGTCAGCTACATTTCCCAGAAGAGGCGCGTGCCGATCATGGAGTCAGCATGGCACCATGAGAGGCGTTTATTTCGCCAACAAAATCAAAGAAACAACGAACAGCATCATGCCCAATTAGAGACATTAAATTATACCTTAAACAGCCTGCTGACAGAATTTAGGTCAACCAACAGCCACATGGCCACCTTATCTAATAATTTCAGTGCCATGCTTGAGGAAGTTCGAAATAGCAACAGCCACATGGCCACCTTATCTAACAATTTCAGTGCCATGCTGGCTGAATTTTGAACTACCAATAGAAACATGTTGGAACAGTTGCAGATTATGAATGCCACACATGCCCAGGTGATGGGCCACCTCCAAGGCCCACCACCAGGGTTTTATGGGCATCCCCCATTTTAAGGACTATTTGGACTGTATCTGCTCAACATCTTTGCTCTACATCCCCACTGTATTGACCTGTCTGGTGAGCCCTACCAATATCCCCTTAGGGTATGGCTTTGCTTGTATGCTTTGGATTTGCGCCCATATAGCTCATTAGATTGCTAAGGTAGCCCACTAGCCAATGCCTGAGCTCAAGCCTCACTGAACCTGCCACTCAAGCTGTTGCGCTGCAGGCTTTGGCCTAATTACATTGCTTCTTGCTCATCCTGTTTGTCGGCATGATTGGGGGACATTCTTGCCTGGCAAACTACTACCTTGAACCCTGGCAGAGATTGAACTGGACTTGGATTTGGACTGGGGCTTCTTGTTTGGGTGGGCCACTGACTAACAGGCGTAGATGTGGCATAGGTATGGCTGCTTTCCACCTGCTTTCCACCTGCCAAATGTGGCCAAGCAGGAGAGGGTGTGTCTGTGGCCCTATTTCTTTTATCAAAAATATTGTCTGGAGTGCATTACTTTAAATCTACTGCCTGTGGGCAATTGCTATGTGCCATGATTTGTCACTAATGACATTTGTTGTTTTAACATGTATTTACATGAACTATGGCAGTGACCATCAACTCCAATTTTAAGTTATAAAATGTAATAAAAACGATTGTGACTTGACCTGTGGTTGACTAAGTTGATGCCTTAAAGTATTGTTTTTTTTTACATTACTTAAAGTTTTCACTAACAAATTGGGCACAAAAAAAGCCATGAGTCTCAAATCAGGTGTCAATTTTTTAGTAATTACATCATTACTATTTTGGTCAGTACCAAACAAAAATACAAAAACAAAGCAAAATTATCTTAAAGAACAATCAATACAGGGACAAAACAAACACAGACACAACAAATTAAGAAAAATGTGTTGAAATCAAATTAGCACGCACTGCTTGCCAAGAGGCACTAGTTGTGCCACGATATACTTCATCGGGGTCCTGGCTGGGTGGAGAGGGGGGCAGATCCACATACCGGGGGACACGCTGCAAGATGGCATAATTATGTAATACAGCACACGCCAGAATGATATAGATGACCTTCTTGGGGTCATACTGTAGTGCCCCCCCCCCCCCCCCCGGTATGGTCCAAGCAACGAAAGCGGGTTTTTAATAGGCCAAGCTCCCTCTCTACCACAGCCCTGGTCTTCCGGTGTGCCCAATTGTAGGCATCCTGTGCGGCATTCTGGGGCCGAAGGACAGGCGTCAGCAGCCAGGGAATGAGTGGATAGCCAGAATCACCTGAAAAAATTCTTTAAAAATATCATAAATTACACATTACTCCCTAAATTGAATCCAAAAAATGGTCCATCACCAAGACTAAGAGGCTATGTAACATTTGAGCAACACCCTGAGCATACAGATTGCACAGCCCAAAAAAAACCTAACTCCATGTAATGGATGTTGGCCCAATTTAAACATCAAAGATGGAGGATGATGGCAAATCAGGCAGACTGCTAACAGGTATTGATTTAGGACTGTGCTGCTCAGCATTCTGGAATGTCTTAACTTTTCAGGACCCCGTATCTGCTTTGTCTGAGGCAAAAACAAGATAAATCTAATGGTTAAGGTTGTGTTTCACATGTAATCAAGGGGGAAAAATAGGCATAGTTTCATACATGGGTCAAAAACTATATTCATAGACATACATTGAAAAGTCAATGACGTTATTGGTGTCAACTTATCAAGGAGCCATCCACCGGAGAATTCTCCAGACTCAAACCGACGGTACAATCCAGATCTTCTCAGAATGTAGGCATCATGGGATGAGCCTGGAAACCCGGCGAGCACACTAAGGAACCGCATGTCCGGGGCCACCACTGCTTGGACATTCAGTGAGTGGCCCATTTTGCGGTTCCTGGGATAAAAGAAAAAAAAAAAAACATTAGCAAGGCAAGGTAAACTAGTGAAACACTAACTAATAACACCCTACCAAAAACCTGTGGGCCAATACAAATAACACTAACCAAGTACATAAGTATTTTTTGATAAAAAAAAGGATACGTATGTTGGATCAAGTAAAGATTAACTTTAAAGTACCTATTTAAGGTCCACCTTAAAATGTTTCCCTTTGGCCAACATGAAAAACATTTTAGAAGCTAAATACGTCCATTGTTACACAGGGACTATTTACAAGGAGGGATTTTACAAGGAGGGATTAACAGATATACAATGTCAACTATTTCACACGGACTATTTACAAGGAGGGATTAACAGATATACAATGTCAACTATTTCACACGGACTATTTACAAGGAGGGATTTTACAAGGAGGGATTTGGAAAATTGTAAAAGAACATTTAGGTAAACTATATTAAAAAATGACAGATTGGACTTGCCTGTAGATGTACCCATCCGCTGCCAGAGGCACCAGGGCAACCTGGGTGCAGTCAATGGCACCCATGACGTTGAGCATGTCGGCGATGTTATAAAATGCCAGCTTAATCACGTTCCTGGCTACCATGTCGTCAGGAAAATAAATATATTTCTGACTAATGGTAGCCATGCCTTCCAAAAACTTGGATAGCGCGCGGCTCAGCGTAGGCTGGGAGATCCCCACGGAGAGGGCACCCAGCCTCTGGAACAAGCTGTTCGCCAAAAATTGCAGGCAGCCACGCATCTTGGTCATACCTAAAATTACTTGCCCCTTCCTTGTGGTGCGGGCTAACCATGGCCACAGCTCACTATACAATCTATGGAGGGAAGCGCAATTAAGTCTGGCACTAGACTGGTTCATATCTGCTGTTTCTGAGGTAAAAATAGTACCGTAAGGGGATCACCAATGAAACGGGTTTATAGGGTGGTGGTCCCTCGGCAATCAGCTCTCTGAATGAGACGCAAGCCCATAGCAATAATGTAAGTTATCTGAACGAACGCAAAATATCAGATTTTGATTGGAAAATGATCCAAACGAACTCAAATGATCCGATTTGCTTTCGTTCATCGAAAGCGCATATACGCATTAGCCCGAATGTTTGTACGAATGAAAAATGAACGAAAAAAAACTAAGAAAATGACAAACACACACAAAAACTTTCACAGACAGCTACGAAAGTCCAGACGAATGTGCCTCTGAATCGAGTCTATAGTTGATCACAAGTCAATCTCAATCTGATTGACTCCGGTCAAAATAAAGGTAACCTCACTATCTGTTTGGCGCAGCCTACTCTCTGCCCAAGACTTCCTCCTCTCAAACTTGATCACCTCCTCTGACACATGCTGCACCAATCCTCTGGAATGCCCTCCCTCATACAATCCACCACTCCCCAACCCTCCAAACCTTTAAAAGTGCCCTCAAAACTCACCTTTTCAGACAAGCTTATCATCTAGCTTAAGATTTCCCATTTCACACTCTCATCAACCGACTGGGGGACTTCTCACCAGGGTTGTTAATATTAGTTGTCATAAAATCACACACACACTCCAGACCAGAAACCCTTACAAAAAGGGAGTTTTTTTGTCAAACTATTTACTTTAAACTCTAGCCAACATATACAATGTATCACAGTAAGATTTTGCTCCTGTTACAATGGTAACTTTAGCCACAGCCCGGTTGTTACAGTGTAATACACAGCAGGGAGCAGCATAAGTTAAACAACACCCAGCCTGGGTTTCATTACATTCAGTGCTGGGAGGATAGTGCACACAAAGCACAAAATAAAATCACCCCATTCTGCCTTTTATGTAAGTTATTTTTTATGGATAACATAACACGTATGGGATTTTTCTGGGCTTTAAAATTGTGTTGTTTCACTTCACCACAATTTGTATAAAACCAGTCTCCATATTATTTACCCTGAAAGCATTCCTTAACCAGTTCATCAAAAGTACGAGATTGAATACATGCTTCCCTGCGGCCCCTTAGCAGCAGCATGAGCATCTATGGTGGCAACAATGCCCATGTTGGAGTGAAATAGAACCATGATATCATTAACATCGGCCCAGTATTAGTGATACTTATTTTAGTTACCAGGTCACCAATTTTGGTTCTACTATGAAGTTAAAGGTTACAATGTCTACTTTGGTTATAGCTGTACACAAGTCTTAAAGGAGCCACAGCACTCAACCCAGTTAGCTTGTAGACCAGCCTACAAAACTTAGTTAAAAACAGGGGCTCGGTCACACACATCTGCAGAAGTATGCTTAAGTTGCACCACCACGCCAAGGTGCCTCTGTGGGGTGCAGTCCTAACTCTAATCTCTGAGAGCCCCATTTGGAACATACAATGCAATAGATAAATTGGGAGCAGGCTTACCTGAGGTTGCCCTAAACCTCAAGTGCAGTGCACCAATGGGGTGGAAGGGTCAAAGACCTTGCAATACAGCCTAGACCCCACACCCCATGTGCTTGCACAAATTCAAAAGAAACAAAGGAGGGGTGGCAGCCGCTCAGACCATCCCAGGTTAGTTATAAAATGGTCTGAGCGGCTGCCACCCCTCCTTTGTTTCTTTTGGTTATAGCTGTACTTACACCTTTATAACAACATTTTTGAACCTTACTGGTAAACATTTTATCCTAGATGACCATCTGTTTCTTAGTATTTGAGCTCTAGTACTGGGCTTTTGATTTTGCATTAGTGTTTGGAGAGCAATAAATCATTCCTCGTAATTGACTTTCATTTTTTCTCTGAAGCGTTACAAATCTGTATATTTATTGTGCTTCATTTACATTATATCAGGTTAACACTTTTATTTGCATTTGAAAAATGTCAGTGTGGAAGAAGTAAACAACAATATATACACAATAAAACACAATTTAAATGAGTTTAGTTTTATGTGCATTTTAAATATACTTTTAAAGTGGCAGTCTAGCCTTCATTACAGCCACAATCCTCCAATTACTTCTCCAGCATTACACACAATTTGGGTGTTTAAAAGAAGACGGGGGACTAACCTGCCTCCTCCTCGAATCCCCAGCCAAGAGCAGCACTTCTGTGCTCTAAGCTGTTGCACTGACATGGTTCCAAGGGTTTCCAACCTTTTTTCATCAAGTATTATTTCCATTCCACCTTGGTAGTCTGTATATGTTGTCAGTAACTTAAAAGTACAAGGAAACATACAGGGTCTGACTGGAGTATCTGGGGCCCACCAGCCAGAGGAAATATTTGTGGAATTCAACTACCTGTCACCAGGGGCCTGTTTTTTCAATGTTCATTGGCTACTGCAAGAGAATGACTGCTTAGTCAGCCAATCACTGCAAAGCATCCGTGCTGCTACTGCACCGATTGATTATATAGTTAGTCATGATGGGGCAGGAAGCGCTGCTCCTGGTGGAGAAAGGGTGAGTGAGCCCTATTTTTTATATTTTGTACCCAAATTGAACCTAGAGCTGGACGGATGATGGGGGGGGCGCCTTTTAAGCATGACTTGCATTTTACCTGAGGGATCCGAAATCAACCGCCCCATAAATAGTGGCGGCCACCTTCCCCCCAACAAAAATTAGTGACAGCCATCTTTCCCCCCAGCAATAGATAGTAATAGCCACCTTCCCCCCAGCAGTAAATAGTGACAGCCACCTTTCTCCAGGAATAAGTAGTGACAGCCACCTCCAACCCCAACAATAAATATTGAGAGCCACTTTACCCCCCAACAATAAATAGTGACAGACATTTTAACCCCCAGCAGTAATTAGTGACAGCCACCCCCCCCCCCCCAGCAATAAATAGTGATAGTTCTCACATAACATTAACAACCCAAGACCTGGCACGATAATAACTGAAAGTGCCAGGTAGGCCTCTCTTTTATGTACAAAAAGACTTTGCTCAGCCAATCAGTGGCCTGTGCTCCAATCAGAATTTTTTGCCGCTGTGGGGTCAGAGTGGCAAGGAAATCTGAATGGAGCATCTGTCGCCGACCACATCCCTGCTCGACTCTAACTGTGGGCATGCAAGGGTCCAACATTCAGAAATGCCTGCAACAGGTATGTGTCCCGGACAGAGGTAAAGCAGGGTCGTGGTGTGGGCTCAGGGAAAAAGTAAGTGTGCTGGGTGATTTGGAGGGGTTTCAAATAGTGTGGAATAAAGAGGGAGACCACCAACACCTAAAGCCTTCCATACTCCTGGGGAGTGCTTAACTCTTCTTTAAAGTGGACTAATCACCAGGATTTTCACTATCCTGGTGACTTGTCCTTGTTCCATGGCATTCCGATTTAAGATGCCTTACTGTATGAAACCCCCCAGATTGCCCACTCAACTCACCTTTCCACCAACTTTATGCCAGGCATACTAATGCCCAACATACATTTATTGCTTTGGACAGCACGTTGGCATAGGGAGTGGGGGCAAGTGCATCCCCTGATTTCCTACAGAGTGTGCTCCCTCCAGCGCCCAGCCTATCTGAATGCCAGCGATCGCGTTTAGGAACTGGCTGAAAGGTAAGGGGGTTGGCGGGTCTGTCCAGGGGGGTCACACAGTGGGGCATATCAAATCAAGACTTTGCCCTTGTGCCCCCTTACTATGTCCCATGACAATGTAGTTAACAAAGTATTTCGGCAGGAAGTGCTGGATAGATGGAACAGGAATAGCCAATGATTGGCTATGTCAAGGTCAGGAACCAGACAGTAGCGCAGCTCATTTGCTGCAGCTGCTGTCAGAGGTATGTGCTGACCACCCTACTAATGTGCCACTGCAGCCTGCAGAACGGGCCCCACTGCTACCAACTATCCCCACCACCATCAGCTCTCAACCCACTCCTGCTGATTGATTTTCTGCCACCATGATCTCTTCCTCCGAACCTGCCAACCGGGCCAGCCACCACTAATGTTGTGCCTCAGGTTTTGACTCCCGCTGCTGTCAGCTTGATGCTGCTTGGGACCCACAGGAAGATCCTCTGATTCTCTGGTGAGCCAGTGTGACCCTGGAAACATACAAATAAAACATTTTTTTAGGTGCATGGAAAGCACAACCATGCAATAGTTATTATCACCTTGCGAAGCTGTTGTTCTTGTGGAGGAAATCAGGCTTGGGTAAAGTATGATGGGTAGCAGATCAGGTTTGGATACAGGTCAGTCTGCAGCCGCCTGATAGGATCTTGTGTACCGCCAGTGGTGTGCATACCACTGGTTGGAATCCCCTGATCTAATCCATCCCCCGGCTGCTAATAATTGTGGCTGGATCACCTCCCTTGGCTTTGGGCAGAGTGCGGGATTATCAGATGGTATTCGATGAGGATGATCTGGACTGCAACTTGACAACCCATACTAAGCATCCATGTGGAATTATTAGAACTTGTAAAGTAGTATTTGGCATAAAAAAGGGAACCACTGGACTAGACGAGTTGTCTTTGCAGCAGTCACATGGCTACACAAAGTTGTTGGGGATCTTCGGATTGGAAGAGGTTTGTCCCAGAGGATGAGGGGCAATCCACTGCATCAAAGGTAAGGTGAGTACTTTTTCTAAAAATTCAAGCAGATGCCCTTTAATGCTTTCACTTAATAAAATGTGAATTACTTTCATAATTATAAGAGGGGGAGCTTTCACTTGACCGTTTTCCTTTGCAGATGTGTCACATTTTATTTCAAGATTAAATTGTTTACTAGACTTTTAATACATTTTTTTTTCTGAACAGCCTATTGACATGTTCTCACATGGATTTTGGAACATTATAATTTCATAATAAAATGAATGCTCTGTTTGATTTTTTTGTCTTCTATATGCTGAGTGGTCAGCCAACTATTTATGGAAAATAAATGGGCTTTGCCCTTGTGTCATTAAATATTCCAGCTGAGCACAGTAACTGTGCTGTTTAAAAGTGTGAGAAAAGAGATGTGTGTGAGTCATGAGGAACTCATTAGATTCAAACCCATGTGTCCCGCTCAAAAGCACAGTCACAACGCCACACTACTGCATGAAATGTTTACTTCTGCCGCCTCTGGGGGTTATTCAAGATAACCTTAACACTTATGATTCTTATCATTGCTGCAAAAATAAATAGTTTATTCATTAAACCAAACCCACGTCCCATCAACCAAAACCCACGTCCCATCAGCCCTGAAATCTACAAGATTCCAGGACTGCTGGATTCCCTTCACACCAGGGCATTCAGAATTGGGTCGCCCCACTGTGTAAAACCCCCCAGGTCACCCGGAAACGCACCTTCTTTCGCGGTCCAACGGCGCATATGCGAGCTGTGCCCACATCCCCACCAGGCATTTGTGAATGGCTGGTCGCAGGCATGCTCCCTGTTAGAGGGTAGCGGAGGATGCAGCCGCCAGTGCATTCGGATCCATTCGCATTAGACGAGCACCTGGAGAAAAGGGCTTGAGCAGATCTGGGCACGCTGATGAGTGGCCGTTGCACCATGCACCGTGGGAGGGGAAGAGGTGAGTTTGTTCGGGCGACCTGGGGGCTTTTACACAGTGGGGCACCCCCGATCGGGGTGCCTTGGGGGCAAGGAACAAAATTCAGGATACTCACAATCCAGGCAGCATGAGAAAGTTCAATAGTGGGCCCAACATGAGACCATTTAACTTGAAACCCACTGTTTTTATAAAAAATCATTGTTCATCTACAGAAAAATGATGACCTGCTTTTTTTTATCATTCTCCAGGTCAGAGATAACTTCTCAACTGTGCTGGCTGGTAGAAATTGAGGCATTAAATTTCATATAATGTTTGAATGTGAATTTAGGAAGGAACAGCCACCCCCATGTTGTGTTGATTTTGTTGGGTAACAGGAAAGGCCAAAACCTATGTGTTTAGGAATATTTTTTGGTAACATAATATTCCGTTGCTATAGATACTTAAGAATTATTTCTAAGGTTTTCTCAGTAAGAATGGTAGGGACTAAAAGTATATTAGGGTTATATATATCGGGTTTGATTGGGCTTTGGTGGTAACTGCCCAGAATTAAACATGTGAATATTATTTGTCTGCCGTTGCCATTGCTGCCAGGCTATTTTGATCTGATGCAGTGGATGAGGGGGATCATTGGGCCAAACAGTGGATAATAAACCAGCCCCTGAAGGAAAGAATGTAATTGCTTTAAGCCAGGGGTTTCCACTGGTGGTACATGATATCCTATCAGGTGGTACACAGCGAGACTGCAGACTGACCTATACCCCAACCTAATCTGCTGCCATCTATACTTTATCCAAGTCTGATATGCACAAAATAGGTTGCTGCATGTTTTTAGGTGATTAACAACCCATATGTACTTTAGATAATAATAAGAAATTAAAAAGGTTGAAAACTCCTGCTTTAAGCATACTATTGTTATTGCCGGATGGCCTCCAAGATGCACGTCTGCCCCATGTAATTCAATAAAGAGGGTGTGCCAGCATCACTGTGACTGATGGGGGTGGAGGGGGGTGGCTGTGTGTCTGACAAAGAGACAAATGGCTTTGGGAGTTAGAATATCAGGTGCCTGGACTATTACTTTAGTTAGGTTACCACATGGATTTAACTACGCAAATAGGTAATAGCCCCCCATTGGATAATTACTGCACCGGTGATTAAGGGGGTTATTCAAGATGGGATAGCGACCAAGTAGTGCCTCGTAGCGGCAGGCAGCGTCTGATGGGTGCTGCAGGCAATACCACATTTATGAAAGCGAATCTGGTGAGCGACTCTAACAGCGCCATGTAGTGTTCGATGTATTATTACAGGTGGCTCAGCGTATAGCGTCAGTGCTCTAGCTTCCAGAGCGCCAGGTATTTCCTTTCGCTCAGTGTCGCTCTCCCATATATTTCAATGCCTGTTCATTTGATGGAGTTTAAACAGCGTGTTTGACAATTTTTGTTGCTGTTTTTTTTTTCTTCAAATCACTCAAAGTCCTGAATTGTGTGTATTTTTCCCCTGCTATGCTCTATCGCTATGCTCTATCAGGCACGATCCATGCCGGGTTTTCAGGACCCAGCTCACATTTCCCAGTCCTCTACTGGTTTGTTCCCTGATCTCAGGTCTTGCACAGGTGATGAGGCTGATTGCAGGGGAAGCCTGAATAAAAGGAGCCGCTGAGCCTGTCAGTTTGCTGTGGACCAGCCTGGAGGAAGGAGCCCAGGCTGTACTGCTCAGTGGTAAATGAGAGACTGAATTTAAGCCGAAGGACTTGGCTTCTGCAACCCCAAAAACTTGGACTTGTGGATGAGCAGCGTGGGCGTGTATGCCCTGTAAAGTGGAACCTGATACCCCTGGACTTGCAGCTTGCTGGAGTATCAAACCCTGGACTTGCATTAAGTTGGTGAAGTAACCACTTGAATTATTGCATTGTAGCTGCAACCTCTGAAGTAAGAGATATTTTACTTTTGAACATTTTATTTTCTCAATAAAACTGCCTTTGCTGTTTAAGAACTGTTGTCCGTGTCACTACCGTTCGCCCCAAATCGCCCACAACTTTTAGAAACTTTTTATATTTTTATGCAGAATTGTCATTACAGGTCTGAGGCGCTCTGTTACAGCGCCCGATACCCGCTTACAGCATCTGCTAGCGGTTGCTCTAAGCGCCACTATACAGGTGTTCATCTGCCGATACCTGACGTTAGTAATGAATCGGCCTCCATGTTTTAGCTGGCATTAAGTCAGTTATCTCTAACTGATGCAGTGAGTAGCTCATTTGTTAAACAATCATGGTAAAAGACATATCCTGTGGTTGTGAAAAATATGTTTCAGAAGGGTCAAATTATTGGCATGTATCAAGCACAGAAAACAGTGTGGAATCATCATCTTCCAGGAATGAGGTCAGCTGACTGTTACCTGAATATAATGAGCAATCAGGTTATTCTATCAATGTTTTTTTCCCCTAATGGCGCATTGAGCATATTCCAAGATGAAATGATTCAATTGTGCTTAGGCATCATTTTCACACATGAATTGGCCATCACAGATAGCTTTGCGCAAAGGTCCAAATCTCCCATCATTAATACAAGATCTTAGGAAAACTTAAATGCAACTCTGGACAGAAATGAATGCTGATATTGCAGAAGTTTGTGGAAAAGATGCCACATAAAATGCTTGCTGTAATCCAATACTAATCCAGAGCATTACTGGAGAGTGTGAGTGCTGGGCCCAGTCATGTGGTGTAACAGGAACTGGCTTTACTGGATCATAAGTGCAGTAAGATAAGTCATCTTACATAATCGATAACATAGACAGGAAAAAGAAATGCTGTTTCCAAATTTCTTATATTCCTGTGGCTCTGTGTTGCTAAAGTGGGAGCAGCTTTCCTGGCTAAAAAATTACTAACTACAAGTCCCAGAGTCCTTCCACTGTAACAGGTGAGCTTCGGTAAAATCAAGCATCCCCAGGTTAGAATGTTGCCTTTAGCTACTAGAAAAGAATAGGCAGGATAGGCTGAATTACAGCAGGGGTTAAACGTGTGAGCTCAGGAGTATGGCGTCAGGAAGTCTCTGATCTGTACACCACACACACACCAGTTGTTGTACATTGCTATGGTAAACAAATTGTTGCTAAGCTGCAAACAAATAGACTTCACCCACTTTTCTTACCTTTCCTCAAGCTAATGGCATAGAAGCAGCTCTCCTCCAATCAGTGCCTCTGTCCGCACATATGAATGTATGGCTGGAGAAGCTGAATGAAATCCTAGGAAGGGAAGGATACAAGTGATGGTGCACACTGATGATGGGTGCGGCATCACTTGCATCCTTTCGCTGTTTGTGGCCATGTCATTCAGTTATGGTGAGCGTGGCTGCGCAGCCAGAAAAGGATGCAAGTGATGCAGTTGCCAGCCGAACTTCCCTATTTGGGGTGCTCCACGGATAAGAAATCAGGCAGCCCTGGAGTCTCATAGGCTCTTGGTCCACTTTAAGTCATTTAATGTACCCATTTTAAAAATGTAAAGCTAGGAATCTTAAGCAGAACTTTCATAATCCACTGAATATTGTAAAAGGCTTGATTCTAAATGTAACTCTGCCTTAGAGTAAAATGCATGCCTTAAAATATATATCCCTGCGAAGTAAGACTTTGAGCAGAGATCATGTCTGCTGCATTATATGCTCATTAATAAGTGCAGTAGAATGACAGCCTTTCTATTGAAGGACTTTAAGGGGGTAGAGCTCTGGCATCCATATGATACATGACTGTCATTTCTGTATTTTAGTGTCTGATTATTATCCCTCTATTCATCCACGTTCCGCTGTAAAGGTGACATTGAACTCACCAAGCTTTCTCATAAATAAGTTCAGAACTAATTAATGTAGTCACAGGTATTCATGTTTTATACTCCAGCTTTGATGCATATCAAGCTACTGGCATCCATATTTTATATTATTTACATATCACTACTTTATAAAGCAATATATAATGCCAATCAAAAGGTTTTGTTCTAAATTCATTATAAAGATCAGCTGTTGGCAAACCCTGAAAAATTGATTACATTATAAAAAGCACCACATAGGGGTAAATGAAAGTCAAATAAGACTTTGGGTCCACTCACCAGCATCTCCTAGAGATATCCGGTTTGGATGCTACTGTGCACTGTTGAGGAGGCCGATTCATTAATAGCGGCAGGTAGCGAAGTTGAGCGACTGTAGCAGTATTTTCACAGCGCCCGCTAGTAGTCGCTGTGCTTGGCCATTGTTCGGTAGTTGATAGCGACTGAGCCGGTGTGCAGTAATGTTGAATACGGGGTGACGAGTCGCTATTTGACAAGTTCCGCGCTGTATGGGAGCGCATGATAGCGACTGGTCAGAGCGACCGGCTCCCACCACATTCATCAAAAAATCACGCTCAAAAAATTCTCACGCTGTGAAACGCATGTTTAAACCCCAGAGCGCTGGCGGCGATGTGTTAAAAGTAGTTTTTTAACCCCCAAACCACCATATTTTTTGAAACCAAAAAAAAAAAAAAAAAATTTGGAAAGAATTTAGTAATAGGAATACAATAATATCAGACCTGTAATATCAATTCTGCACAATTTTTTTTTTTTACCATAAAAAAATTAACATGGCAGAAGTGGTCACAGAATTTTTCACATTTAAAAAAAAAACATTAATAACAATTAATTATAAATATTTAAAGATTGTTCCATTGAAATTCATTGGAGAGCGCCAGGTAGCGAGAGGTCATACCTGTCGCTGTTCAAGGTCGGACGCTGGCGCTGTGGGCTGAGGCTGGAATAATGACGAATGAGTGGCTATCTGGCGCTATCTCAGTCGCTAAGCAGGATCGGCTTGATAAATGTGTGATTGTGGTGGGGAGCCGGCGTTCTCGTGGCGGTGCCCGTCATTACCGGTCGCTCACCAGTCGCTACCTGTTGCTATTCCTTCATAAATAAGGGCCTAATTTAAATTTAGGTCCACTTTAAGTGGCACATGTTGCAGAGTGTTCTGGGTGCATAGGAGTCAAATCCAGAGATACATTTTTCATGTAACAGGAACCGGCTTTACTGGAACATGCATGCAGTATGAGAATTTCACCTTTACATGGTGGCTAACACAGACAGGAAAAAGAAGTGATAGAGCGCAGCTGAATATACAGGAAACACAATACAGCTGAAAAATGCATAGAGAGACTATAGATAACAACTGTCATAACTTGTTATAACCATAAACTGTATTTGTCAATCTGGCAAAAGTCCCAAAATCACATTCCGAGACAAGCAGAAGCTGTTGCAGAGTATTGTATCTCCAACACCCCTTCTCAATAGCTGAGGCGGGGAGGCTGATTTATTAATAGCGCCAGGTAGCGACAGATGAGCGGCAGTAGCGTTATTTTCACAGCGCCGGCTAGTATTCGCTGTGCTTGGCCGTTGTTCGGTTGTTGACAGCGACTCAGTTGGTGTGCGGTAATGTTGAATACAGGGTTAGGAGTCGCTGTTTGACAGGTTCCGCGCTGTATGGGAGCGCATGACAGCGAATGGCCATAGCGAACGGCTCCCAGCTTATTCATTAACAAATCACGCTCAAAAAATTCTCGCGCTGTGAAATGCTTGTTTAAACCCCAGAGCGCTGACGGCGATGGGTTAAAAGTAGTTTTTTAACCCCCAAACAACCTTATTTTTGGATAAAAAAAATAAACAAGTTTTTATAAACATTTTGTAATATGAATACATTAATATCAGACCTGTAATATCAAATCTGCACAAATTTTTTTTTTTTTTTTTTTACCTTAAAAAAATATATAACATTGCAGAAGTGGTCACCGAATTTTTGACATTTAAAAAAAAAAAAAAAAAAAAAAAAAAACATTAATATCAATTAATTATGAATATTTAAAGATTGCTCCATTGAAATGCATTGGAGAGCGCCAGGTAGCGAGAGGTCATACCTGGCGCTGTGATGGGATTAGTAGCGGCGCTGTTCGTTGAAGTCTGCTACATGATGAATCCTGCGCTAGCTGACGCTCTCGCCGGCGCTAGCCTCATTTAGCGTGATAAATGCGTGATTGTGTTCGCAGCCTGGCGTTCTGGAGTCGGTAGCCGCCGATAGCTGGCGATACCTGGCGCTAGTGAGACACTACCTGGCGCTATCCCTTGATAAATAAGGCCCTTAGTATTTTAAGTGGTCTTTCAGTGGTCAGGGCTTAGTATGGATATCTGCTGTCATATCCTCAGTAGGGCATTAAAGTAACTCAAGAAGTCCCTGTCCTGGAAGATCACTGGTAGAGATGAGCGAACTTTTGAAAAATTCGATTCGACTGATTTGCCGAATTTTCCGACAAAAATCGTTTCGACCCGAATTTATTCGCGACGAATCGCTATTAAAAAACGGCTATTTCTGAGCCTCCTAGAGCCTCAATAGGGTTGTAAACCATTCTGCCTTGCTGTAACACGCATAGGATGCGTGCTGGGTTAGTTAAATAATACTTTGAATAAATATCACATGCAGATCAGAGGCATCGCTAATAGAATCGCAGAGCGGCACAATTGCAGAGAGTTGAAGTGGCATCACTATGAGGGTCAGGAGCCCAAACATTGCTTTAAAGAGACACTGGAGTTGGCAGCAGCAGGAGCCCAAAAATTGGATGAATCACACCCTGGAGTTGGCAGCAGCAGCAGCAGCCCAAACATTACTTTAAAGAGACACTGGGGTTGGCTTCAGGAGCCCAAAAATTGGATGATTCACACCCTGGAGTTGGCAGCAGCAGCAGCCCAAATATTACTTTAAAGAGACACTGGGGTTGGCTTCAGGAGCCCAAAAATTGGATGAATCACACCCTGGAGTTGGCAGCAGCAGCAGGAGCCCAAACATTACTTTAAAGAGACACTGGGGTTGGCAGCAGGAGCCCAAAAATTGGATGAATCACACCCTGGAGTTGGCAGCAGCAGCAGGAGCCCAAACATTACTTTAAAAAGACACTGGGGTTGGCAGCAGGAGCCCAAAGATTGGATGAATCACACCCTGGAGTTGGCAGCAGCAGCAGCAGGAGCCCAAACATTACTTTAAAGAGACACTGGGGTTGGCTTCAGGAGCCCAAAAATTGGATGATGGATGGAGTTGGCAGCAGCAGCAGCAGGAGCCCAAATATTACTTTAAAGAGACCCTGGGGTTGGCTTCAGGAGCCCAAAAATTGGATGAATCACACCCTGGAGTTGGCAGGAGTTGGCAGCAGCAGCAGCAGCAACAGGAACCCAAAAATTACTTTAAAGAGACACTGGGGTTGGCTTCAGGAGCCCAAAAATTGGATGAATCACACCCTGGAGTTGGCAGCAGCAGCAGGAGCCCAAATATTACTTTAAAGAGACCCTTGGGTTGGCTTCAGGAGCCCAAAAATTGGATGAATCCCACCCTGGAGTTGGCAGCAGCAGGAGCAGCAGGAGCCCAAACATTACTTTAAAGAGACACTGGGGTTGGCTTCAGGAGCCCAAAAATTGGATGAATCACACCCTGGAGTTGGCAGCAGCAGCAGCAGGAGCCCAAACATTACTTTAAAGAGACACTGGGGTTGGCAGCAGGAGCCCAAAGATTGGATGAATCACACCCTGGAGTTGGCAGCAGCAGCAGCAGCAGCAGCAGGAGCCCAAACATTACTTTAAAGAGACACTGGGGTTGGCTTCAGGAGCCCAAAAATTGGATGATTCACACCCTGGAGTTGGCAGGAGTTGGCAGCAGCAGCAACAGGAGCCCAAACATTACTTTAAAGAGACACTGGGGTTGGCTTCAGGAGCCCAAAAATTGGATGAATCACACCCTGGAGTTGGCAGCAGCAGCAGCCCAAACATTACTTTAAAGAGACACTGGGGTTGGCTTCAGGAGCCCAAAAATTGGATGATTCACACCCTGGAGTTGGCAGCAGCAGCAGCAGGAGCCCAAATATTACTTTAAAGAGACCCTGGAGTTGGCTTCAGGAGCCCAAAAATTGGATGAATCACACCCTGGAGTTGGCAGCAGCAGCAGGAGCCCAAACATTACTTTAAAGAGACACTGGGGTTGGCTTCAGTAGCCCAAAAATTGGATGAATCACACCCTGGAGTTGGCAGCAGCAGCAGCAGCAGGAGCCCAAACATTACTTTAAAGAGACACTGGGGTTGGCTTCAGGAGCCCAAAAATTCGATGAATCACACCCTGGAGTTGGCAGCAGCAGCAGCAGGAGCCGAAACATTACTTTAAAGAGACACTGGAGTTGGCTTCAGGAGCCCAAAAATTGGATGAATCACACCCTGGAGTTGGCAGCAGCAGCAGCAGGAGCCCAAATATTACTTTAAAGAGACACTGGAGTTGGCTTCAGGAGCCCAAAAATTGGATGATTCACACCCTGGAGTTGGCATCAGCAGGAGCCCAAAAATTGGCCTAAAGACATAAATATGTTTTGCACCATTTGGAAAGTGTAAAACGTGGCACCATGCTGAATCTAGTCGCATGCATCAGGCATTGGTGGGTGGAAATCCTGGCTGATCCATCCCTGATTCATTTTGACAAAGGTGAGTCCAAATTTTTAGTTGACAGACGAGTTCTCCTCGCCGTAACTATGGCCCCCGCCGCACTAAACACCCGCTCAGATGGCACGCTACTTGCCGGGCAGGACAGCTTTTCCAGGGCAAACTCTGCTAGTTGCGGCCACAAATCAAGTTTGGCTGCCCAGAAGTCCAGCGGATCCTCAAGGTGTGTTGGCATGGTCATGTCAAAGTATGACATGACCTGCTGGTTGAGGTCCTGCTCCAGGTCTTCCTGCTGCTCATGAGTAGCCTCACTATGCGGGTGTAGAAAGCTACTCATTAGCGACTGAAGACTGAGGCTGCTGCTGATGGAGCTGCTGCTGCTGCTCCTGCCAACCCCCCCAGCGGCCATGGCAGTGGAAGGTGAGCGCAGAGGTCCCCTCGAGTCAGACCTGCGAGAGTATGGACCATGGCGCAGATAGGCATCGGCCAACTGCCTACGTAGAATGTCTTTGTAGTAGTTCAGTTTGTCCTCCCTCTTGGTGGGTTTAAAAAATGCCCCCATTTTGTGCCGGAAGCGAGGGTCCAATAAGGTGGACAGCCAGAAGTCATCCCGCCGACAGATGGAAACAATTCTGGGGTCACTACGCAAGCACGTGAGCATGCTTCCTGCCATTTGCGCAAGTGACTCGGATGGACTACCTGTCTCCATCTCCACTGCATACTGCCACGGTGTGCCCGGGTCCTCTGTCTCGCCTTCCTCAAAAACCTCTAGCTCCTCTGGCTGCTCCTGCTCCTCCTCTCCTGTCCGCTGACTAGATAAACCAGCCATTTCTCCAAGCCTAAACTGTGTTTCGCTGCTGATAGGCTGCATGTGACTGCCCCAGCTTGCACTGGCGCGGGGTTTATGTCTGGACATGTCCCGTCTGCCATCTTAGAATGCCTGTAATGTAAATGAATGGATGTTAAAGGAAAACTTTGAGCGATCGAATCGCGGGGAAATTCGGATTCGATCCGAATCGAATTTTTCATGAAATTCGGATCGAATCCGGGTTCGTCCGGATCGATTCGCTCATCCCTAATCACTGGTCTCAAAGTGTTTACTTAGGGTTTGTAGCATTTCTGTCTCATGCCCTTCTTGCTCAAAACAAACTAGGAGTTTACCCATATAAACAAGCACATAGATGCAGCTGTTGGCCAATTTCTTTGTGTATATGCAGAGATCTGCTTTGCTCCTCTGATAGTCCTTATGTGTAAGCAGTTTATTTTTATATTATTCCATGCTATGGCAGCTTACTTTAGACCGGGGTCTCAAACTCATTTTCACTGAGGACCACGCCATTATTCTGGTTGCCTTCAAATGGTTAATAAAAAATTCAAAACAAAATGCAAAATCAAATTTACCATTACAGACACAGAATTATTTTGCCCAGGACAGCCGCCGAATATTGTTTTGCCTGTACAGCCACAGAATGTTTTTACCCTGGACAGCCAGAGAATTATTTTGCCCAGGACAGCTGCAGAATTATTTTTCCCAGCAAAGCTGCAGAATTATTTTGCCCAGGACAGGTGCATAAGCTGAATTAATTTGCAGAGGCTAGCCCTACAATAATTTTCCCACCCTACCTTGCAAGAGCTGCCAATAACCCCTTCAGTAGATGTCGGGTGGATTAGGTGGCTCCCCATTTGTGGTGAGAGCTGGTTGCACAGATACACAGAACAGTTGCAGTCACTACTTTCTTTCCTCCCAGAACATTAAAAAGGCGCATAGCAGCCAATTTTTAGGTGCTGCATCTGGGGGCAGGACTGGAGGCAATACTGCTGTCTAAAGTAGAATGCCATGTACCAGCGCAGCACCACACAGAGATGCAAAGATGTGCTACAAGGGGTGCCACCCAGCTGCAGCCCTCTGGCACCTGTCAGATACACATAAAAGGGCTCAGAGGGCCACATCCGCCCCCCAGGCCTTGAGTTTGACGCATGTGCTTTAGACCATCTGAAGTTTGCATACTAGGCCTGGCCTTTGTTCATCTTTGAACCATGGTGGTTGTTGCATGTAGATGTCTCGCCATGTAGATACGCTGTTATCACATCAAAGTGTTTCACTTGCATTTTCCATGTGGTTGTTACTGTCAGGAAAGTCCTTAATGTACCATGCTTGACTACTGGAGCAAAAGTCTCATCATATTCCTCTCCATATTTTTGAGAATATACCTTGGCTACGAGTCTTGCTTTGTATCGCTCCACTGTGCCATCTGCATTGTACTTCACTTTAAAAGGACATTTGCAACCTATGGCTTTCCTTCCGGGTGGTAGTTTTGTAAATGGCCATGTTTTAGTGTCATTCCACAGGGAATTGCCACTGACTTCAAACCAGGGTACGGGGGAAGTTTATTTTTTTATGATGACCTATTTGAAAAGGTAGGAAGGGCTATTCATGCTGGTCAGCATGCTCGACAACCCCCCTCCCGTGCAATTACCTCCTACGTGTTCCATCACTACTACATTTTGAATCCTAGAAATTCTTTATTTAGTTTATAAACATGGCTTGTGGTCCATAAATAAAATATTAACTGCTGTCTTTTTTTCCTTTTCTTTTTGTTATGATAAAATAAATGGATTTAACAGGCCAAATTAAATTATAGAGTTATTAAGGAATAAAGAAAAATATTTGATCACATAAAGTATTACATACAGTTTATTTTTTAAATATATTTTATTTAGTGCAATTTTTCTTATGTTTCATTAAAAAATTCATTAAAGAATCTTTAATTAGGTACTGTATATTTCACTTATGGGCAGGACGCACCTGCCTATAAGATTCACCCAGGATTTGGAGGAGAAAAATAAGAAAAAAAATATTCTAAACCAAATGGTGTACTACAATACCTACCTCCCAATCACCTCATTACAGACAGTGGGCAGAATCCTCCCCATCACCCCATAACAGACTCCACATTACAGGCTGTGAGGGCATCCCGAATACAGGCAGTGTGAGGTATCCCAATTACAGGCAGTTTGCAGGCATTCCAATTACAGTCAGTGTGTGGGCATCCCAATTACAGGTAGTGTGCCGGCATCCCAAATACAGGCAGTGTTCGGGCATCCCAAATACAGGTTGTGTGCATGGCATTGCATTTAAAGGCAGTGTGAGGCATTCCAAATATCGACAGTGTGGGGTATCCCAATTACAGGCAGTGTGCAGGCATCCCAATTACAGTGAGTGTGTGGGCATCCCAATTACAGGCAGTGTGCAGGCATCCCGATTACAGGCAGCGCGTGGGCATCCCAAAAACAGGCAGTGTGTGGTGCATCCCAAATATCGGCAGTGTGCAGCATGCCCCAAAAACAAACTTACATTTCCCAGCATTCCTGCTGCTGCCCACTGCCTCCATAGCCGCCACTCCTGTCGCTGCCCACCACGGCTTCGGAGCGAGACGGTTCCTGCCCTTGGATGGGGCATGGTCTGTGACTAATGCCAGCATCCAACGCGGCTACGGAGGCAGCGGCCACCGGTGGCTACGAAGGCAGCGGGCATCATAGGAGCCAGGGAATGTAAGGGTTTTTTTTACATTCGCCAGATAAGATGCGCTGACCTTTTCCCCCCACATTTAGGGGCGTCTTATGGGGCGAAAAAATGTGATAGATACTGTTTAGACTGCTTAAGTAATATTTTGTTACTCTTCTTTAGTAATTTTTACCCAATGGTCTTAAAGTAGAGCTACACCCTAAAAGATACCACCTCCTAAAGTATCAGGGTCCTTATTTAAGAAGCGTCAGGGCCACTTTTTTAGCTTCAGTGGCACTCAGCATCAGATTTAACAACTAAAAAAATGCTAACTGATGCAGCCACTAGCTGTCTTATTTAACCCTAGCCCTAGCGCCGAAAAGGATGTGTTGCTGCATGCTGTAAATAGAGGAGCGCCAGATGGAACCTGGCACTGTTACTCAAGAGCTCATAGAGCACAATGGGCAGAACTGGATGGCTGGGGAGACCCGGAAAAACAGTGGTGCAAAGTGGTGCTCGCTGGCACTGGGATAATTTGCTGGCACGTCCAACAACCGCTAACATAGATGGCCAATACCTAAATGCAACAAACAAAGCTAATTAGTAGTGTTCGTCACTGCGACTGCTAGCATTAATGTAGTCCACAGCACAGAGCCAAATAAGACAGTATTGTTGGCGCTCCAAAGCTGGCGCTATGTTGCTAAAAGGCACACAACATAAATTAGGCTCTAAATCTAAAGGGTAGAAAATTGGCTTTTTGAAATTTTTAAGGGTTAAAACCATTAAAAATCAAAATCAAAATGGTGCGTGGTCCCTCTTATAACCAGCCTGGGCACCAGCGTATAGATGACACATATCTTGTCCTCTGCTGCACTGCTTGAAAAAATGCCACACTGGTGAGATCCTCTGTGGCAGCTTTGGCATGCTCAGTCCCTGGGCTTAGTGGCCAATAGTGGGCTGACGGGCTGACCGTTGATGATTTCCACCCTTCTCCTTCTATTGCTGGCTGCCTGGGGCTTTGTGACAACCACCTCTTCTTCCAGACTCTGATGGTTCCGGGCCGATGATTCCCTCCCCCAGGCCATTCAGAATCGGGATGCCCCGCTGCCCCAGGTCGCCCGGAAACTCACCTTCTTCCCTGGTCCAACGGCGCATGCATGAGCAGTGGCCGCATCCCTGCTATCCTTTTAGCAGGGTGCGTGCCCGCACCAGGCATTTGTGAGGGGGCGGCATGGACATGCTTCCTGTTAGAGGGTAGCAGGGGATGTGGGTGCACTAAGATCTGCTCGCTTAGAGGAGCTCTTAAATGAAGAGGCAGCAGCAGATCTGAGTGCGCTGATTGGGCAAGAGTCCATGCAGGCGCCGTAGGACCGGGGAAGGGTAAGTCAGATCAGGCGACCTGGGGAGTTTCACACAATAGGGGCCAAAAACCAAAACCCAGGAAAAATTCAGATATGGGTCAAGGCCACGCTAAAACCCCAGTGCTTAAATGAAAAGGTGGATTAAGGGGGCACCAAAACCCCAGTGCTTAAATGCAAAGGTGGGTTACGTCGGCACCAAAGCTCCAGTGCTTAAATGAAATGGTGCATTAAAGCAGCACACAAATCCCATTGCTTAAATGAAAAGATGGGTTAAGGGGACATCCAAATCCCAGTGCTTAAAGGAAAGGGGGGCAAAGGTTAAGGGGGCACACAAAACGCAGCGCATATAGCTTCTTGTAGGATAAGGGGATATACCCCAATGCTTAAAGGAAGATGTGGGTTAAGGGGGCACACAAAACCCAGTGCTTATGCCAGACAATGCAATTTCAGTGCAAATTAGAGTAGTGAAAAATATGATTTTTATAATTTTTCAGCATGTTGCTGCACTCCTAATGTTTCAGTAAATGTGCTTCTTGTAACAGCAATGTGTGCAAGAGGGAAAAAAAAATATTTTATTATATGTTTTACTACTCTATTTTGCACCAATGTGACACTGTCTGGTGAGGCAGGGGGGTTGTTAGAATCTGAGGAGGAACTGGGGAGATGACGAGCTGGGCGTCTGGGCCTCATGGTGGGTCCTCGTAGGTGTAAAACCGGAAGTACACAAAACGAAAGTGAAAGCAAAACCTTTGACACTCCTTGCAATATAAAAACGCTAAGAAACACCAATGATACAGCTAGGAAACGCAATGCGTACGCATACCAATGTTCGACGCTATAGCTACACACGCAAAATCCATATTTAACAACTGTGGAGCCCTGCTTACTGCGAACAACAGCGACTGCTCAGTGTGACCGGATCTCTGCGAATCCTACCGTATTCAACAAAATTTGACAGTGAGTCAAAGTTGTTCTAGATTGTGTGGCTGGAGGACATAGCATCAGTTGTTGTGTGATTAAAGTGATTTTTAGAACACATGAACAACATTAAGCAAGCGAAATACACTGGAATGACATTGTTGGAGGGATGTGACTAACACTTTACTGCCAGACAAGTAAATACATTTTTGGTTTAAAAAAAAAAACCTCCAAAAACATATATACAGGTCAGGATAAATGTCTAAAGCATTTGCATTATTTAAAAAAAAAATAGGGATGAGCAATGGGATTTCAGGATCGTCCATTGAAATGTATGGGAGAGCGTCAGGTAGCGAGAGGTAATACGTGGCGCTCTGAAAGTTTGAACACAGGCGCTGTACACTGAGACTGGGATAATGATGAGTCTAATGCTACATGGCGTTATCCCAGTCGCTCAACAGGATCGGCTTCATAAATGTGTAATTGCGTGCTGTGGCTGGCGTGCTCTTGCCGATACCTGCCACTACCTGTCGCTAAATAGCCACTACCTGGCGCTATCTCTTCATGAATAAGGCCCTAGGTTTACGGTTGCCAGTAGCAACAGATTGCAGGTAGTTGAAACTTGCTTCCATAAAATACACATTTGCCAACATCAAAAAATAATAGACCGGCTTAGCACGTTGAGAAAGCCATCTTGGCACTGTAAAAAAATACACTTTCTAAAATTCCATTGATAGGGAACTTTCTCTTTAAAGTGGACCATCACCCTCCGGTGATCGGCCCGGGAATCTATAAGATTCCCGGGCCGATCACCTCCCTCCCCGCGGGACATCCGAGATCGGGATGTCCCGCGGGGTGAAACCCCCCCAAACACCCCAAATCCCCTTACCTTGTCTTCACCCAGGATTTTGACTATCCTGGGTCTTGGTCCACTTCGGTGGACCACTTCGGCGGCCGCCGCCGCCTCCCTCGCGCCCCTCTAGACATATGCGCGCCCGCGCAGGCCGTTTGTGAATGGCCGGCGCGGGCGCGCGCGCGTCAAGAGTGACACGCGGGAGGCGGAGGCGGGGGAGCCGCTTGTCTGCGCCTGTCAAATCTCTTGTCCGTCGGCGCTGGGAGCGGGGAGAGGTGAGTTTTTCGGGTGATCGGGGGGGTTTCACACAGCAGGGCACCCCGATCGGGGGTGCCCCACCGAAGTGGACCAAGACCCAGGATAGTCAAAATCCTGGGTGTTGGTCCACTTTAACCAAGTTAAAAAAGACAACTGTATCTCGGCATCATCAATTGGTAATAGACTTTCCAAGTGATGTATAGAAATCTGTTTAGTGAAACTTGATAACTCAACTGACAACTAGCTTTCATTTTGACCCTTTCTCCCTGGACTTCAATTAAATTTTCCTTTAACTGATTGACAGTTTGAGGTCACTTTTTGGCACAATAGAATCCTCACACATTTGCCTATTAAAAAAATTGTTATATCCAAGTTATATCCAAGCAAGATAATCATTCATGACACATTCCAAGAATCAATGAAACAGAAGAGACTTGTATAAAATAATCCTAGAGACTATCTGAATGGGAACTTCATTGGGTTCTTCAATCCGTTGGGTGCAAAAGAGATGTAATCATTAGGCAAGCTGACAAGAATGGCAGTGTTGTGGTGTCAAACCAGTCATCCTATTATTGAAAGTCCATGAGACAGCTGCCTGAACCTGCCACATATTTCATCCTCCCTGTTGACTGTACAATTAAATTCCAGTAAGAGATGTTTGACGTGACTGAGTTATTACTAATATAGAAGCGCAGTATATGAAGGTCTAGCATCCAGTGGTGGTTGATACAGTAAAACTGTATCTGGGAAAAATGGCCTTTCCAAGAAATTGTAGTAATATTTAATATTTACCTGTAAAAGTTATTGCACAAATTGGATTTAAGGGCCTTATTTATGAACTGCACCATTTAATATCTTTCTGGTG
Source organism: Gastrophryne carolinensis (assembly GCA_027917425.1). Lineage (NCBI taxonomy): Eukaryota > Metazoa > Chordata > Amphibia > Anura > Microhylidae > Gastrophryne > Gastrophryne carolinensis. The sequence continues at coordinate 99,369,285 of CM051235.1, read as the reverse complement.
GCTATAGCACCAGTTTTGGACCATCTGCATTTTTGTCTTGCTGCTGTTTTGACTACAATGGCGCTGCTGCTGTTTTGACTACAATGGCGCTGCAACTGACCGATGCTAACTAATTTTCCTTGATTGTTACCGATTATACCAGCGCCAGTGAGTGCCACTTTGTTTCTTTTCAGCGCTGCACATTGTATTTATGAATTGTCTTTCACCCCCCCAAAACGATTGCCACTGTATTTTTCCAACGCTGGTCGTCATTTCATCATTATGGTTACAAGCTATTACTGCTGAGGACAAAGGGGACAAAGTTTACAGTGCATTTAAGCTGCATTTTAGTTGTTGTTGTCCAAATTACAAATCCGTAAGCAAAAGAAGCCATAAAAAATGATTTTACTTGAAGAAAAAAATGACACTTAGCGACATGTAGGTCCTGCGTTTCCATTACTGACAAGTCACAATGCAAGTTCTGTACAAAAATGTGTGTAAAATTAATTATAAGCATAAAATACCTAAATCCGGTTATGGCCATTGTACTCTATGCAGGGGTGTGCTTAATCACCACACATATCTATCTATCTGCTAGGGGGCCCCAGAGGTGGGATCAGATCAGTGGCAACTTTTTGTTTAAAAAAATAAGAAAACAAAGTGGGATCAGATCAGTGGCAACTTTTTGTTTAAAAAAAATAAGAAAACAAAGGCACCTGGTAAGCAGGCTGCGGGTGAGTGAAGGGTGCAATTTAACACAATGCAGAGTGTGTAGCAGATAGGAAGCCACTGTACTCCTAAGTGAGCCAGCTGCTGCAGAATCAGCTCCCAGTTCGGGATGCCACAGGGAGTGGAAATTGGACAGCCATATGGGCAATTTCTGGACAATTCCTTATGCCATGGATGGACAATTCCCTATGTCAGAATGTGTGAAACCCCCTAGGTTTGCTGGCGATCCCACAGCACGTGCACAGGCCGTGACTACCTCCCTGATAAAGTGCGTTAATATTGTTTTTTCTCTATACAAAATGTGTCCTTAATTAGAGCCTCCAGACACAAGTTTGCATTGGGCCCAAGAAATTATAACTAAGCAAAGGGGGTGGGAGTAGCTCCATCACTATTTATACAAAAATATTATCATTATTATTCAGGGCCTGGGAACCAATTTACCGCCCAGTTTGACCCTCTCATCATCCAAGTATTAAGCACCAAACATGTCTAGCAATGTGGAAAGACAGAGATTTGGTTGCACATATCTGCAGATACATGTGGAAGCCACACTGCCCCGGCAAGGCACTCTGTGTCTAGTGTGGTCCCTACTCTTATTTTTGAGTCTCCAAAGTTGGGACATGCAATGCAGGCAGAGCTACTCACCTGGGAAGCTGTCAGCCTCCCTTTAGAACACTCCATATGGAGAGATCCATGGTGGCTGAATCCCTCCCTATGTGTGTTCATGGCAATTCAAACTGAGCAAAGGGGGTGGGAGTAGCTCCATCACTATTTATACAAAATTATTATCATTATTATTCAGGACAATTATTCAGCACAAAATTATTATCATTATTATTCAGGACCTGGGAACCAATTTACCGCCCAGTTTAATCCTCTCATCATCCAAGTATTACGCACCAAACATGTCTAGCTATGTAGAAAGACAGAGATTTGGTTGCACATATCTGCAGATACATGTGGAAGCCACACTGCCCCGGCAAGGCACTCTGCGTTTAGTGTGGTCCCTACTCTTATTTTTGAGTCCCCAAAGTTGGGACATGCAATGCAGCCAGAGCTACTCACCTGGGAAGTTGCCAGCCTCCCTTTAAAACACTCCATAGGGAGAGATCCATTGTGGCTGAATCCCTCCCTATGTGTGTTCATGGCAATTCAAACTGAGCAAAGGAGGTGGGAGTAGCTCCATCACCATTTATACAAAATTATTATCATTATTATTCAGGGCCTGGGAACTAATTTACCGCCCAGTTTAACCCTCTCATCATCCAAGTATTAAGCACCAAACATGTCTAGCTATGTGGAAAGACAGAGATTTGGTTGCACATATCTGCAGATACATGTGGAAGCCACACTGCCCCGGCAAGGCACTCTGTGTTTAAACTGGGCGGTAAATTAGTTCCCAGGCCCTGAATAATAATAATTTTGTATAAATAATAGTGATTGAGCTGCTCCCACCCCCCTTTATTCATTTGAATTGCCATGAGCACAAGCAGGGAGGCATTCAGTCAATATGGATTTCTCTCTGTGAAGCGCTCTAAAGGGAGGCTGGCAGCTTCCCAGGTGAGTTGCTCTCAAATATTTGTCTGCATTGCATGTCCCAATGTTGGGGACTCAAAATTAAGAGTAGGGACCACACTAAACACAGAGTGCCTTGACGGGGCGGTGTGGCTTCCACATATATCTGCAGATATAAGCAACCAAATCTCTGTCTTTCCACACAGCTAGACATGTTATATATATATTGATATATATATTTTTTTTAATTCTTTATTTAAAGGTTTTTGCATATAAACATACATAAGAAAAGATACAGATTACCATACATTACAATACACATTAGGGAGGGGGAACCGAGGGTGTAGGGGCTGGGGTTTGGGTTTGGGGAAGGGCGAGGTAGCAGCTTGATGATCTATATGGCACATATACTTACACACAACTAGCACAGCGGTATGTTGAGGCTGTCAGGTGGGGCCCCCTACAGTGGTCACGGGAAGCTCCCACCAGCCCATAATTTGCCAATGCCTCTCCCTGCTAGGCACCCTAGAGGCTGTTTGGAGTTAAAGTTAAACCCGCCGCAAAGGGGGCCGAAGGGGGGGCGGGGGCGAGCCTCTACAGCAGCATAGCGGTATAGTGGAATAGGTCATAATCGTCAACTGTTTAAACTCTTCAGACTCCTGATAAATTAACCAGGGCATCCACGTGCACCAATACTGCTCATTCCTGTCATGTATCGCAAGTGTGAGGTCCTCCATCTCCGAGATGCTTAACACCTCCTCGACCCAATCCTTCACAGTGGGGGCTCTTTTTTGTTTCCAAAATCTTGGAATCGCTAACTTAGCTGCATTCAACAAATGAACCTGCAGTGATTTCTTATACTTGCTTACAGAGCAATTCGTTGAATGCAGCAGGATTTGAGCGGGATCTGTGAGAGTCTGACCCCCGTGAGTTTGGAGACAATGGCCAGCACTCCCTCCCAGTATACGCGGATCTTGGAGCAGGACCAGAGGATGTGAATTAGAGTGCCCCGCTCGGTCCCACACCTCCAACAATGTGGGTCCACCGAGGTGGACATCCTATTGAGCCTGTCAGGTGTATAGTACCATCGGGTCAGAACCTTATAGTTAGATTCCTGCACTCTGGTGGCAATCGATGATCTCTGGGAAAGAGAGGCAATCTTCTTTTTTTGGTCCTCATCAAACTCCATCCCTAAGTTGTCCTCCCATTCCCTCCAGAACGTTGGGGGGCTGTCACACTCCCTCACCAATAGCGAGTATAATTTGGAGGTCAGGTGGTCGTTTGGTGCTTCACCCAGACAAATCCTCTCCAACTCAGTATGAGTCCTGAACCTATCTCTCCTCAGCCCCTGCCTAGCTACAAAGGACTGCAATCTAACTAGGGTACATGGGTCAAGGTCTGCATTTCCCCATCTGGATCTCAAGTCTGACAGTGATGTCCACCCTCTCTCCGAAATCAAGTCCCCAGCTCTCAGCTGACCCAGCCCACTCCATTCCCTGAGGTCTGCTCTGGATGATCAAGGAGCCAGCAACGGGTTCGTTATTATGGGTACCATGGGGAGGTCAGGGGGAGATCAATAGTCAGATGTCTCCTCAGGTCTAGGGGTAAGTCCCCCCCACCCCACATCAAGACGTCCGGCGGGGTGAGGGTCATGGCACGCTCCAGCTGAACCCATCTTTTTGTGTCCTGGCATGTCGCCCACTCGCAGGCTCTCTGTAGGTGTGAGGCAGCCCAGTAGAGCCTGACGTCTGGCAGAGACATGCCCCCCTGATTTTTGGGCCTGTAGAGTATGCGTTTCCTGAGCCTCGCTAGCTTTTTATTCCAGACGAAGCTCAGGAGGGACCTGCTAAGGTCAGTAAAGAAACTCGCGGGGATCCGGACCGGCAGGGCCTGGAACAGGTACAACAGTCTGGGCAGTATCGTCATCTTTATTATGTTTACCCTCCCCATCCAGGAGAATGTGGGAAGATCCCACCTCTCCAAGTCGGCTCCAATTCTCCTAGCCAGAGGGAGGAAGTTCAGGGTCACTATGTTGTGCAAGGAGCATGGTAACTGGGTTCCCAGATATGTTAAAGAGGCCTTGGCCCATGTAAATGGAAAGGACTGCCGTATGGCCCTGACTAGGTCTTCTCGGAGGGAAACATTCATGGATTCAGACTTGTCAAAGTTGATTTTTAGGTATGAGAGCCTTCCGTATGTCTCAAATTCCTTCATCAGGACTGGAATAGTCACGGAGGGATTAGTAATAGAAAAAGTAGATCATCTGCGTAAGCAGCGACCTTGTGGGTGCTCTCGCAGGAGACCAGTCCCCGGATGATATTGTTATCTCTGATTCTACACAGGAAGGGCTCAAGCGATAGGCAAAGAGGAGGGGTGAGAGGGGGCAGCCCTGGCGGGTTCCATTTCTGCTCCACACCGGATCTGAGAGGTGGCCATTGATCCTCACCCGCGCCGAAGGAGTGGTGTACAAGGCCTCTATGAGCAATCTCATATTGTCTCCCAATCCGATTTACCGAAGAGACTCTTTCAGGAATGGCCAGCTTACCCTATCAAAGGCCTTTTCGGCATCGGTAGAGAGAAGCATCAGGGGAGTCCCAGAGATTTTAGCTGCATGAATGACATTAATGGCACGAATGACGTTGTCCCTGGCCTCTCTACGTAGTACAAACCCGGTCTGATCCAGGTGCACAAGATGAGGGACTAAAGGTGACAGCCTATTAGCTAAAACTTTGGCATATAGTTTCATGTCCGTGTTAACCAGAGAGATGGGTCTATAACTTTTACGGGATAGCGGGTCTTTTCCCGACTTATGTATAACAGTGATGTGGGCTTCTAATTCCCTGCTTGAGAATGCTCCCGGGTTCTCCTCATCTAATATTGTGCTCCAGGCCCTTACCAGTCACGGCCCCAACAGAGCCTCAAAGGTTTTGTAGTACCTAGACGTAAAACCGTCCGGTCCCGGTGCCTTACCCGTTGGTGTAAATTTAGTAGCCTCTGCTAGTTCCCCCGTGTTAATTGGAGCTTCAACTAGGGCTGCGGCCTCTTCCGAGACCTTCGGCATATTAGAGCTTGCCAGGTATTGCCTAATTCTCTCCATCAGCTTCAACCCCGATGTATGACCGGGTAGGCCATAGAGTCCCGAGTAATAATTCCTAAATGTGCCCGCTATAGACTCTGAAGTGTGCTGTTTCTGTTGGGATTCATCCATAATTTCAGATACGAAGTTTTGAGCCTGCTGCTGTTTGAGGGCTCTTGCAAGGAGGGTGCTATTTTTGTTGCCAAACTCATAATACCGTCTTTTACATTTTCTAATCACATGCTTGGCTTTTTGCCTTAATAGGGCGTTGACAGCCACTCTAGCTTGCGTAAGCTCGCCGAGTACACTCGCTGCCTCTGACTGTTTGTGGGAGAGTTCCAGGGCATTGACCCTCTCTGTCAGTCTCGCTAGCATAGCTGTGTTTTCCCTCTTTAATCGTGAGGCATGGTTAATCAGGATGCCCCGAATAACGCTTTTGTGGGCTTCCCACAGGGTCAGGGGTGAGACCTCCCCATTGTCATTCTCGTTAAAGTATGAGGTGATACCATCCCTGACAGCCTGTAGCACCACCGAGTTCAGTAGCAGAGATTCGTTTAACCTCCATGCAAAGGGGGAAAGGGGCCTGTTCACCAGATCCAAATCCAGGTAAACAGGGGCGTGGTCCGAGAATGAGGTGGGGTAAATACCGTCACCTGAAACTCGCTCCAGCAAGCTATGCGAGACCCAGAGATAATCAATTCGGGAATAAGTCCCGTGTACCTTCGAGTAAAATAAATAATCCCTAGCCATGGGATTTCTAATTCGCCACACGTCCACCAGCTGTAGGCTCTGCAATCTTTTCTTTAGAGATCTCAGAGCGGGCTGGGCTGATCTGCCCGCTGAGGTGTTGATGAGAGGGTCAATTGGCAGATTAAAATCACCACCCAGGATCAGTTCCCCCTCAGCAAATTTTTCAGCTTTGCCCAATGTCTGCTTGAGAAACTGAACCTGACCCTGGTTGGGGGCGTATATCGAGATCAAGGTATAGCGCTTCTGATTAATTATGCCTTTAACCATGACCACTCTCCACGAGCCATCAGCCCAAGAGTCTAACAAGGAAAAAGGAGTGTCTTTCGCTATTAAGTTTGCTGCCCCCTTTTTCTTGCCTTCCGCGGTACAGCTGGTGAAGACGTGTGGGAAAAATCTACTATTCAGCTTGGGAGAGGCTCCTCTTTTGAAGTGCGTCTCCTGGATGATGACTATCTTCGCCTTATATCTCCTTAACTCTTGCCTTAGTATCGTTCTTTTTTCCGGCATGTTAAGGCCTTTGGCATTTAGGGACACAACCTTCAGCGGATCCATGTTGTGTGTATGCCCGAAGGCAGTGCCTGGATAGGTTGGTTAAAATGAGGCAGCTGCTAGAGCCTCTGGGGTTGTAGAGTATCGGGATGGGGGGGTTGGTGTGTAGGGTAACAGTGTGGACTAAAGGGGTATACAGGAACAGAAGAGTAAACAAGTGTGAAACAAAGAACTAGACTAAATGGTAGTCAGCCGGTAAATCGCGATTCACGTGTTCCGGAGGTGGTGCTTTTTAGCGGAGGACAATAGAATTCCACTCTATCCCCCCAAATATGGGGCGTATTTGCAGTCCGCTTCTTTCTTCCCCTCCGTGAGGACCAAGGCCATCACTATAGGGGTGCACCTGGTATATAGGGGGAGAAGAGGACTAGGGTCGCGATCTGTGGGGTATGAGCTGCACTATATTATATATTTTCATTTTGTTGCACTCTAAGGCATTAGAGTTGTAGAAGGGGGAACAGATGATTTGATGGTTGAAGACAGCGGGATGGCGCAGCAGGGCCAATAGGGCATGGCCGTGTAAACAGCAGCACAGCCCAGCCAGGCGGCCGCCGAGCACCCGTGCCAGTGGCCAATGTCTAAGAGAATGAAGCCAGGGAGCCAAGTGCTACAGACAGCCTCCTGTCAGGGGGAAGGCGGCGCACCATGCAGCCAATCATAAGGCCCCGCGTGGCCAAAGCCGGCCAAGACCCATAAATATGTGGTCAAACAAAAACAAGTCTAAACAAACTCATCTTAACACAGGGGGAAGGCGGCGCACCATGCAGCCAATCATAAGGCCCCGCGTGGCCAAAGCCGGCCAAGACCCATAAATATGTGGTCAAACAAAAACAAGTCTAAACAAACTCATCTTAACAACGTGGCATTATATCAGTAAGTGGGCTGGAGGCATGCGTCCCACGCGAGCGGTGCCGCCGCCACTCTCGCCAATTACGATGAAGCTTATGCTTACCTAGTTGGGTGAGGCAGAATAAAACATATATCATAATAACTCAACTCAACTCAGGGGAGCCAGCTGGTAACCCGCGGGATGCGAGTCTCCAGCCGGGGCCCGGGCGAACGGAATCTATTTCGAACCAGCTATCAATTATCAAGGGGCTTTCACCACAGCGCCACCTACCTCGCCCGCCCCGGTTGGCCACCCCCAGGCATTAGATCACAGGGTGGTGGGACTTACCGGTGCATGGAGGAATCGGGTGTCAGCGCAATAGGATCAGCGACCTTGTCCGTTTCTTCCGCCAGCTCCACGGGGGGGACCATCCGCTCCCCGTGGCGGTCGACCACCAAAAACTGGTAGATCTGGAGCAGTCCAGTCTGGCACATCCACCGGGGTCGTCTCCAAAAAATGGAACAAATCAGGGAGTTGGCTCGGAGATTTCAGCACAAAGAGGTCGCCATTTTTCCGGACTCGTAGTTGAAAAGGGTGACCCCAGCGGTAGGTAGCTCTCTGATTCTGGATAGTTTCCAGCAGAGGTTTTAGAAGCTTCCTGGGGACAGATCCTGCAGCACAACCACCTGGACGCCCTGGAACATAATGGGCCCCTTCTCCCAAGCTCGGTGGCTGATCTCCTCCTTGATTTTGAAGAAGTGGACCCTGCATATGATATCTCTGGGTCTGTTTCTCCCTGTTGGGCGAGGGCCCAGTGCGCGGTGCACTGGGTAAAGTTCAATGCGGTTGGTGCTGGGAAGCTCTAGAAGCTCATTGAAGATAGTTGTTATCGTAGCTGCAAGGTCTCGGGGCTCCACAGACTCGGGTACTCCCCTCAAAAGAAGGTTGTTCCTCCGGTTACGGTTCTCAACGTCGTGTGCGAGGAGTAGGTCGGACACATGTCAACTGTTCTCTATTTGCTGTTGTTCCAGAGTTGCCACACGTGCTTCCAGTGTCCTGTGCGAGTTCTCCACGCCGTCTACTCTAAGCGTGATGTCTGTCACTGCTCCCTGGAGGGACGCCAGCTCCCTCTTAAAAGCACCCTCCATCCTGGAGACGTATCCATCGAAGTCACCTTTGGTAGGGAGACCACATAGGGCCTCATTGATGTTGACTCTAACCGCCTCTGTAACTACATGCGACAGAAGATCGAGTGGAATGGACGGGTAGGAGCTATGGCTAGGCACTGGAAGTGTGGGGCTGCGTGGGATCACTCCTCCGGTATGGGGATTTGGATTGGTGTTAATTACACCTTGCTCTGCTTGGCGGGCTGCAGGGTGGGGGGGTTGCTCAGGCTCCCCCTGGCTGGGGGGCCTTTCTCAAGCCAACCCAGCTGTGGTAGCTTAATTGTGTCCCAAGGGGCTTGGTCGCTTGGCCCGTTATTTGGGGCAGTCCCATGGCGGACCCGTCAGGACGGGATGGGACTCTCCGGGGGTGTCGGGGTACCCGGTGTACTTCTCGGCTCGGGGGAGAAGGCGATGGACCTTGGTGAAAGCCGTGGCACATCCTCACTAGCCGGGGGCATGCGCGTCAGTCCCATGCTCCGAGGTGGCGAATCCGGGGTGCCACCGACCACTTCCGGGGACCCGGCACTGTCTGCATACATTTGCGGGGAGGGGCCGCTATTTTGCTGCTGTTGCTGCTCCCCCTCTTCTGCAGAGTAGGCCCCATGCTGCTGTGGGCCTTTATGTATCAGGCTCTGGTTGGGGTCTGAGGTTATGGGACCCGGGGAGCGGGTACTGACCTTAGTGCCACCAGGTGATCCTCCGGTGGTTCCTCCGTGACCGCCAGCCCCGCAGTGCACTTGAACTGCCACCGTATGGCAGCGTCTCCTGCTCGCAGCTGGTCTGCGTCCGCCACCTCCTTCCTCCGGCAGCGGTGTGAAGGAATCCCCCCCCGCCAGCAGTCGGCACACATCTGCCGCCTCCGTCCTCCAGCGGCGGGGGGGTCTCCCCCGCTCCCCGCCGGTCCGCGCCCGTTGCCCTCACGCACAGGTCTCCCCTCCACGGGGCTGCGGGTCCTCACCCTCATCAGACGATCGGGGCTGCGCCGGTCAAAGTAAGTAGGGCGGGCTGCGACTCCATGTAGTTTCGCGCCTACCGCCGCCATCTTGGAATTCGCCTCCCGAGCTGCGTCGTCGTCCCGGGCATGGAAAAAAGAGGGGATGGAGCGATCCTGAAGTTTCTTGGGGGCTCCCCTGTCTCTCCCCTTCTTGGGCATCTATTCTGGTGGCTCTGCTGAGGTGCCTGAGTGCCTCAATTTACAATGCCAGTGCGGAGCTCCCCTCACACACGTCTCTACGGTGCCATGTCAAGCCACGCCCGTTGCTTGATATTTAGATGATGAGAGGGTTAAATTGGGTGTTAAATTAGTTCCCAGGCCCTGAATAATAATAATAATTTTGTATAAATAATAGTGATTGAGCTGCTCCCACCCCCCTTTATTCATTTGAATTGCCATGAGCACAAGCAGGGAGGAATTCAGTCAATATCGATTTCTCTCTGTGAAGTGCTCTAAAGGGAGGCTGGCAGCTTCCCAGGTGAGTAGCTCTCAAACATTTGTCTGCATTGCATGTCCCAATGTTGGGGACTAAAAATTAAGAGTAGGGACCACAATAAACACAGAGTGCCTTGTCGGGGCGGTGTGGCTTCCACATGTATCTGCAGATATATGCAACCAAATCTCTGTCTTTCCACACAGCTAGACATGTTTGTTGCTTGATATTTAGATGATGAGAGGGTTAAACTGGGCGGTAAATTAGTTCCCAGGCCCTGAATAATAATAATAATTTTTTATAAATAACAGTGATTGAGCTGCTCCCACCCCCTTTATTCCCAAGAAATTATAAGCCTGCTTTGGCTCTATGGGATCTTGACATACATCACCACTATAAACTGGTGGTGCTTCAACCAGAGCACCCAGTGCTGCGACCTATATGGTGCTAGTGTTAAATTAGATGCAGACTAGCGGTCGCATCGTCAATGCCTTGTTTTCTTAAATGACACACTGAGTGGAACTGAGTGGTATTAACCGACACTGACGCTTCATAAATCAGGCTGTAAGTGTCCAATAGATGTGATTTTTTGTTTTTTAAATAAACACGTTGATAGTGTTATCTCTCTTTGCATCACTAAAATCAATCTTAAATACCTGTGTTGATTAAACAAACAAGAAAGCCAAGTCCAAGCTGACATTGGCAGGCTGACTCATTAATAGCGCCAGGTACCGGCAGATGAGCGTCTGTAGCGAGGCAGTGGCTGGTGAACGCCGGCCACGGCATGCAATTCCACATTTAAGAAGCCGATTCTGGTGAGCGACTGGAACAACGACATGTAGTGTACGATTCATCATTACCCAAGGCTCAGCGTAGAGCGCCGGCGTCTTACCTGCCGCTACCTGCCGCTCTCCCATACATTTCAATGATGCCTATCCTGATCCCATTTTTTTTTTTTTTTTTTAATCTCAAATCTTTCTGACATTTATCCTGGCCCAGAAAATGATATATTTGAACATTTTTTTTTACATTTATGCATAAATGTTTTTACATGTCTGCAACTAAAGGGGTGACTCCAACAATGTTGGCCCATGCTTTTGCGCTTGCTTACTGCTGTTAATGTGTTAAAAAATTCATTTTTATCTCACAGCGTCTGGAGCTATGGTCACACAATTTAGAACGCCGGCGTTCTGTCAGTGTAAAAATGTAATCGCTCAGATTCGTTCGCACTGAGCAGTCGCTGTCATTCGTATCATGCAGCGCTCTACCATTGTTAAATGTGGTATAGACGTTTGTCGCTATAGCGCTGTACATTGCTATGCATCAGCTGTTTTAATGTAGCATTTTATAGCTTAATATTTGGCGTTTCATTGTGTTGTCAGCTTGCAAGGGGGGGTCAAAGATTTTGCTTTCGCTTTCGTTTTATGCACTTCCAGTTTTACACCTACGAGGATCCACCATGCAACCCAGAGGCCTGCTAGACGCCTCCCCAGCTCTTCCTCTGACTCCGATGTCCCCCCAACCCCCCTGCCCCACCCCAAAAGGCGTGTGGATCCTCGTGTCAATGGCCAAGTAGTCAAAGTAAGTGTACATGTGAATTGTGTGTTAATGTATTCTGTACTGTGTAGTGCCATTATTGAGTTTATTTTTTTATGTATTTTTAAATATGTAATGCTTTATGGTATGTACAGCCATAAAGTTATTTAAGGATGTTTTTTTTAATCTTTTTTTCTTTTTTTATAAATTTATTTTTAAATTAATATATATATTTTTTTAATTGTTTAAGACATTTTTCTTTGCTTTTATTTGAAGCAATATCCATAGACATTCCAATAGTTCAATATTGTAACATATAATCAATTTTTATTAAATATATATTGTGACTTTCACTAAACTTCTTTTCCAGTTTAATTATTTTAAAATAATAATAGAAACTGTACAATATGTTTTCCACTATTTGATTATTGTTTTTTTTTTAGGATTTTTGCATTCAGAAGTACGACTATGCCCTGAGTGCCAAGAGCAGCATAGTGGCCCGGTGCTTTAATAACCTTACAGCACGATCAATTATCCAGAAGTGGTCTGACTTTATGCGCCGGGACAATGAGGGCGTCTACCGGCTCTATGATGCCTACGCATCTGGTAAGTCCAACACACATACATGTACAAAAAAATGTTCATGTGTGTACATTAATCTGCTTATGTCTAACCAATTTTTTTATGTCTGTGTTTCCTCTCCACAGATAAGCGTGCTCCTCTGGGGAACACGGAAAGGGTCTCCTCCCCCGCAGACGTGTAGTGGGGTCGGATGAGTCTGCGGGGGAGGGTCCCTCTCGCATATCCCATATATTGGACCTGGGGGAGGAAGGGGATGACGCCCCAGTGGAGAGTGCTGCTAGGGTGAGGGCAGTATGGAGCCTCAGCTCCTCACAACTGGACTCAGCTGGGTCCCAAACCCCCTGTGGCCACTCTCAAGTGGGGAGTCCCAGTGGGGAGGAGGCAAGGGACTCCACCACACTCCTGAAGGGTCAGGGAGTGAGAGGGAGGAGGGTGGCCCATCGTGTTTGGGATCTGCTGGGCCCATTGTGAGGAGTGGAGGCTCCATACTGCCCTCACCCTAGCAGCACTCTCCACTGGGGCGTCATCCCCTTCCTCCCCTGGGTCCCCTGGCTAGCACCTCTGTACAGACGCTCATCTGCTGATAACTGGCGCTAGTAATAAATCAGCCTGCCTTTCAATGAAAGGGAATGGCAGTGTTCTCTCTTAAATTCTCACTTGGCTCTGAATAGACCCCCATTGTTTTTATTAGTGATTAGTGAGGGACACAGCTTGTTTGAAAGAGAAGGGACTCATTGTGAAACAATCTAAATGAACAATCTTAATAAAATCACAAGTTTAATGAATTTCAATCAAGTTTAATTGTAAAGGCGATATCAAAGAAGGGGTCCTATGTTAACATGTAATTGGCCTGTTAAAATGTTTTTGATTTCAGTAAGTGTTGCTAATTTAATTTAACATTAGCAAATTTAAATGTAACAGATGACTGTTTTCAGTTCATTACAACCTATAAAATGTGTTGAAATGGGGGGCCTGATGCATGAAGCATAAGCGCCACTCAGCACCACTTTTTTGGCCTCAGTGCCACACAGTGTGCGATATAGAAACCAAAAACATGGCGGTCGCCAGCTGGCATCTTATTTAACACTAGCAGCATACAGGCCGCAGGGTTGGATGGTGAGGTAGCACCAGCTTACAGAGGCACTGTAGACCAAGATCCCATAGAGCACAATGGGCAGAACTGGATTGTGTTTTATGCTTACAGTTAACATTACACATATTTATTTGTACAGAACTTGCATTGTACTAGTCAATAATGTAAGCAGGACCTACCTAAAAATAAAAAAAATATTTTTAAGGAAATATAATATTTTATGTCTTCTTTTGTGAACTATCGGGTTTATTCATCAAGCCATAGCGACAGGTAACGACTGGCAGCGACAGGTACGCAATACCACATGTATCAAAGCGTTTCCGGTGAGCGACTCTAACAGCGACACGTAGCGACCGATTCATCATCACAGACGGCTCAGCATATACCGCCGGTGCTCTGGCTTCCAGAGTGCCTGGTATTACATTTCAATGGACGTTCCTTTTCTTCTCTTTAAACTCGGTTTTATTTTATTTATTTGTTTATTTGTTATTATTATCAAATATTTGTGTGACCTCTCCTGGCCTATAAAAAGTCATTTTTGAAAACTTTTTTGATTTTTAATATTTTTATGTAGAATTGTCATTACAGGTCATGTCACAATGTAATAACAATGTAATTCCATGTGTTTGGTTACTAGTGGATATTTTGAGATCTTTTGAGCGCCGGCGCTATGTGAGACTGTTATTTTGATGAATAAAATGGTTTGAGTCGCTCACACTGACCAGTCGCTACCGGTCACTCCAATATAGTGCTGTACTGGTATTATAGCGACTCAGACATCAAATTCATCAATGCCGGCCATGTTACTACAGCATCTGAACTCTGTAATAGCGACTCACGGCCGATCAGAGAGACCACTAGCAGTCGCTCTTAGCGCGCTGTACAGATGCTCATCTGCCGTTAACTGCCACTAGTAATGAATCAGCCTGAATGTGATTTGGACAACAACTAAAACACAACCTAAATGCACTGTAAAGTTTGCCTTTGTTCCCAGCAAAGATATCTTGTAACTGTAATGATGAAGTGCAGGCCAGCGCAGGAAAAATGCAGCTCCAAACATTTCAGGGGGGAGTGATAAATATGTTGTGCAGAGCCGAAAAAACGGCGGAACAAGCACAAGACAATGGCTCGAATGGTTGTTTTGCTGGTGGCCAAAAACACACCCAAATATCTAATACTTTACTAATTAATGCCCAGGGCAGGGCTACTAATATAAATGCAATGTCCCTGACACAGGTAGCGCACCCTAATATCCACACACTAATACAGCATCACCATTCAGTAACATCACCTTTCCAATGAGAACTTGAATGGGAAATCAGCACCACTTCACCACGAAACAGAGGGGGCTTCTGTCGTCATCTGTCTTGAGCATCAGCCATTGGAATCTTCAGAGGAGCGGCGAAAAGACAGGATATTATTCGTGGGAATCACACTGTGCTAAGACATCTCAAAGCACAGGTTAATAATTCCTGTCTTACACCATACTCCTGACCCCTTTTTATGGAGGCAAGTCAGCAGTTATTTGCTGACTAGACATAAATTGCCCAAAATCAAGCAGGGAATGACCATTTCCCTTACTTGACCTTAGGGTCAATTTAGCTTGTAAACTCAGACTTCCGAAGACCAAATACCCCCCAGCTTCGTAAGTCTTAAATTAAGATGTCAGCCTTCTAACAATGGATTGTGTGAAGTCAACAAACAATACTCAGGATATAGACAGTGGAGGGAAAAAGATGTATAAACATTCATTTCTCCAACACAAGTTAACGGGAAGGCGTACACATTGTCTAAGGGATAAACAATGACAGGTTTTATGATAGAGACAGCTATATTTTCCAATGTCTGAGTCAGCACAGTGACATCTAAGTCAGCAATTAAAAGCATATACCATGTCATGTTTTCAATAGAATATATACATTACATCAAAAAATTCTGTTGCATAACAATGGTTCAGCAGACAAATCTTTCCTTTGATATATGCCCCAAATCAGCATTTCGCTTGCGAAATTGTTGGATGTTACTTTGTTTAAAAATGTGTATATCTCTAACCCCCCCAAGCACTACCAGCCAGGGTACTGTTTGTCCTTGGTCCTAGTAATTACCAGGCCTTATTTTCTTCTGGTGCCCATGCTGAGCTGCACTTGGCTCTTCCGCATCCCTCTTGCCATTGGCGGTGCAGGTAAGGAGATGGGGTGTTCAGCAAACCGTCTGCTGTAATGTCATTTGGACCCCTAATCGGTTCAGAATTATTTTAGGATAAATAAAACACAAACCACACAAAATCAGGCTTTGGAGACTCAAAAATAGGAGTAGGGACCCCACCGAAAGGGGAGCCTTAATGTGGCATGGAGCTTATATGTGAAATTTGAATTAGATGCCAACAAAGGCCTTGTTTTTTTTTTATATACGTGATATATAAACCTGTTATTAATATTATATAGTAATGAGAAGGTTAAACTGGGCTGTTACTTGATCCCCAGGCTTTAGGTAAATTGTATAACTAATAGTAATGGAGCAACTGGCATAAACGGAGACATGGGTCCCTCCTCCCCCTGCCTTAGGATCATTTTTTTTGGTGGTTCAATGGAACCAGTGCTGTGAACTGGCTGGCTTTTTTTCTTTGTAATAGTCATTGGTGGTCATCAGCATGCCCCTCCCCCCTGAGAGAGACCCCCCAGCTTGTGCGTGTGACCGCCAGTAATGGACTATCTTCCTGCACCGACAAATAATTTAAAACAAAAGCACAGAGCTGTGAAAAAAAGTCCTCATAAAGTCTTTTTAGATGTAAGGAGAAATTGTGAGTCTTCAAAACTTCAATATCACCCTGTGATCATATCATCCAGTGCCAATCCACCACCTATAAAATGGGAGGCTTACCAGAACATAAAGAACATTGCGCTTTCAATCCTCAAAGACTCTCAGATGGCGTCGTTACATTGACGATGTTATAGTTGTTTGGGAGGGATCACATGCGTCATTAGAAGCCTTTTTTGAGTCTGTGAACTCTAATGAGTTCAACTTGGAGTTCACCGCGGATATAAATGACTCACAAATACACTTCTTAGATCTGGTAATCAAGCGTGAAAATACTACCCTCAATACTTGTACATATTTTAAAACAACAGACAGGAATGGGTATGTCCCAAAGATAAGCTGCCATCATCCCAACTGGCTACGGGCCATACCCAAGGGACAATTTGTTAGACTAAGGAGAAATTGTAGTAATGTAGCAGAATATGATGCACAATCTCTACAACTCCAAAAACGATTTGGAGAAAAGGGCTATCCCTTGAAGGATATAGAGGCACAGAAGAACCAGGTTAGGGATCTGGATCGGTCCGTACTTCTCAAACGGCAGGAAGGGCCCCCAAAACATGATGGTAATAAGATAGATTTCGCTTTTCTAACTGATTACAATCTACAGCACTGGAAAGTAAAAAAGATTCTTAACAGACATTGGCACATCCTTAAGGATGATCCTGTGATTGGGTCGGTATTGCCGGCAAAGCCAATGTGCATTTATAGAAGAGCACCCAACTTACAGGACCGATTGGTTCGAAGTTATGTTGACCCACCAAAACCAGTCCAATTAGTGAACAACCCTCCTCTTGGCTTTTTTAGGTGCGGTTTATGTTGTGGCTGTAAAGGGGGAAAGAAATTAAACAAATCTATGTCCACCTTTTTTGTGACAGGTATGGCCGCCCCAATAAAAATAAAGCACCTTATAACGTGTAGTACCAAATTTGTGGTATACGTTATATGGTGCCCTTGTGATCTACTCTATGTTAGCAGGACCACTAGACCATTGAAGATACGCATTAGAGAACACCTTTATAACATCAGGAGGGGTTATGAGGGTCATAATTTATCAGCCCACTATAAGAAGTTCCATGCCTCGGATCCCAGCTCTTTGTCCTTCATTGGCGTGGATAGAATTAAGACCCATTGGCGGGGCAACAATATGGTGAGGGATCTGTCCCGGTTAGAGAGTCGTTGGATCTACGACCTAAATACTCTATCACCTCATGGTCTTAATATAGAGTATGATCTGAATTGTTTTATTGACAACTCTTGATATACAAACCCTGACATTTATTAGATGAGATATGGTATAGGGTTATGTATTTAGTTTCGTTTTATCTGTATATGCTTATTGATGTATATTGTCTTTGATCATCTCCACCTAGAGGACTCTCCATCCGTCTCCTTTTATTGGCCTGAATAAGGGCAGGGCTGGTCTATAATTTTGATCCCTACCTATAGTGGTTGGGCTTAAGATAATTAGTTGACATCTATTGAATTGCGGTTCAACTTCTAATTTTAGTTTAATTTATTACCTTATTGCCCACCTATCCTGGCCCCCATCGCTGAGTACATCCAGTGATGTAAAAATACTGCTAAACTAAAATCGTTTTTAAACATAAGTGGCGCATGTGCAGTTAACCCTACACCATGCGCCCCCTTTAAGAGATTAGATGTGCGCTGTTTAATAGCGGACTAAAAGTGTATTGGCGCATGCGTAGTTAACTCTACACCATGAGTTCCCTTTAAGCGATCAAATGCACGCTCTTTAATAGTGGATACACAGGGGATGTTGATACTGTACTGCCGGTTTCAGATTGGGCATAAGCACAGCTGAAGTCTGCCTGTCTGCCATGACCGCATATGAGAGTGATCATGATGGGATGGATTGACTTCTCCGGTTTTGACAGATACCGTCCGGCTGATAGTTGGCCGGCGCATGCGCATTGATACTTTATAGATACACTGTGGCCATCTTGCTCTGTCCCTGAACTGGCGCGTGCGCATTAGAGAATGGTACACTACCGTGGCCATTTTTTCTTATCCTCTTCCCGTCACTGCTCTTCATTTGGCGCGTGCGCACTAGAGAACGGTGTACAGCCGCGGCCATTTATCTTTATCTCTGTATAGCCCGGACAGCGCGCGCAGGCGCAGTCTTCCATAGACGGAAAGCTGACGATCATCCTGGCCAATTGGCTGATTGAGGTTCAAGACTGACCTTGCCCGCAACCCGGAAGTGATTTGGATACACTTCCTGCTGTTTGCAATCCCGGAACTATTTAAGGATTCACTTGACTCCTTGCTGCAAACCTGGTTAAAGCCCCATCTGGGGTGAAACGCGTTGGTGAGCAGCACTTCTTCCATTTCTATTACAAAACAGCATTATCTCTGCGGTACCTACTGTCGGATTGGGAGTCCTTGCGGTGAGAGTCGCTAAAGCTCTGCAATACTTTTATGTGCCTTTTATTCATGAATGGAAATGTGAGTGCAAATGATTTTAGATTAAAGTGGTTTTTAAATTAGCGTTTTGCACTAGATTTTGTCCTTTCCATTTTCTCCTACATGTAATTTGGATTTACATCCTCCATTACCCTGAGTTTGGGAAGTTGAATCTTGGATACAGGGGACTAAACCCTATGCCACATAATTAATGAGTTATCTCACTAATCTGAGAGTCTTTGAGGATTGAAAGCGCAATGTTCTTTATGTTCTGGTAAGCCTCCCATTTTATAGGTGGTGGATTGGCACTGGATGATATGATCACAGGGTGATATTGAAGTTTTGAAGACTCACAATTTCTCCTTCCATCTAAAAAGACTTTATGAGGACTTTTTTTCACAGCTCTGTGCTTTTGTTTTAAATTATTTGTCGGTAATCTTGGCTGGGGAGGAGGACTCCAGTATTTGCACGTGGGAGCTTTCACATATGGTTTAATAGCGCAGTGTTTTTCTTCAGTTGCTATCTTCCTGCACCATCTGTTTGCTTCCTATAACATGGAGACACATAGCTGAGGTATTTGAGCACATGCTGGACCTACACTAGCACCTTCCTATGATGAGCCGACATCATTGTGACCTCTGACCTGATTCTCTCCCTCACTGGCTGTGTGAGCATGTGGATCTGACTGAGCGGCATGGAGTGTGCTTGGCTAAAGAGCGTGTCTGTGGTGGAATGTCTCTCCTTCTCTCTCCTCTCCTCCTCCGCAGCCAGGATTGTTTAAATCACCATGATATACAGGGCAAAGGGGAGTTTCATGGCAACCCGGGGGGTTACACAGTGTGGAATCCTGATTTGGGATGTCCCGGGGGAAGGCCAGTGGCCGGCCCTGGAATCTGTTAGATGTCAGGGCCGGTCACGCTGGCTTTTGTTCCGCTTTACCTAGTCTATTAGTCTATAAGAGTCTAGGGCCAGTGGTCTTCCTCATTACGGTGTATGCTGAATTAAGGAATTCCCTCTGTGTAAAATCCTGGGGATCGGAATACCGAGGGGAGGCACCTTTCTATATTTTGCCTCAGCAGCAGAGAAGCCAGATTTACACCTGGATATCAATCAGCTCTAGGTTTATGGGTTAAGTTAAATATAAAAAAATGAAAATCAGCAATGAAAACTGACCACAGAATATGGTTGAGCGCGAATGAATTTGAGCACTTTTTTGAGCAGCAAGTCAGACTCAGGCTTCTGTCTAATTCATGGTTGTCAAAACGGGATACGCATTTGTTTTTGTGCCAATTTGTACTCTAATGTTCGCCAATGTGCCCATTTGCGTCTGAATTTCCTTGTGCAAATAGGGGGAGAAACTGTCAATTCCAATGAGTAACAGGCTTATTTCATGCCAAAAATACATGCGGGCGATGTCCAGCATCTTTTTGACCAATAAAAGTATTAGCCGCAAGTTCTTTTTAGGAATTTTTTGGTTTTTGTTTGAAAAAAAAATGTAGATATTGGGCCCCAAAGTTTAGCAAAAACAATAACCATAAAAAAAATAGTAAGCATTAATATGCAAACCAAACAGTCTGTCTGAGCATTTTTGAGCACCGACCATGAATCGACCCTAATGTGTCAGAGGCCATAAGACTCCCTTCTTACCTGCCACCTGCCTTCGTGCCACTGTTCACTTCCCTGCAGTGCTGGTATGAGAAGCCAGGCCAATGGGTGGAAGTGGTCTAAGTATGGCTAAGTATGGAGTGCTATATACTGAGGCCATGCCCACCCGCTCTGCTGGCTTCTAATACTGGTGCTGTGAAAGAGTGAACAGTGGCCTGAGAGCAGGTAAGAATGGAGTATCCTGCCCTCTGGCACATGTTGATCCACGGTCTGAGAGAAAGTCCAGGAAAGTTAAAGAGTAAGCTCACTTTGGAATGAATATTTGAAAGTGTATATTTTTATGTCAAAATATTTTTATGTCAAAATACCCTGATCTGGCATTTTTACATTTACATTTTTTCTAATGTTAGCAAATAGTCATCAAGCGATAGCGGCAGGTAGTGCCTTGTAAGCGGCAGGCAGCGTCTGGTGAATGCCGGGCGCTGTACGCAATACCATATTTATGAAGCCGATTCTGGTGGGAAACTGCAACAATGCCATGTAGCATCCGATTCATCATTACCCAAGGCTCAGCGTAGAGCTCAGGCTTCCATAGCGACAGGTAAGACCTGTCGCTACCGTTCGCTCTCCCATACATTTCAATGGACGTTCCTTCTAATCCCTTTCCTGATCCCACTTTTTTCTGTTTTTTACTCAAATATTTCTGACAATTCTCCTGGCCTGAATAATATATTTGTTAAATGTTTTTTTTATTCTAAACATTTTATGCAGAATTGATCTTACATGTCTGGCACTAAAGTGTTAATGTCACACTACTCCAACAATGTCATTCCATGCTTTTTCGCTTTGCTACTGTTGGAAATGTTTTCAAAAAATCACTTTAATCACACAACGTGTGAGTGTGATTTTTTGTTGAATATGGTGGGTAGCGCCGAGGGACAGTCGCTCTGAGCAGTCGCTACCTGACGCTAACTCTAGCGCTGTACTTTTGATAGATGTGTTGTAGGCTTTACTGCTATTGTTTGTAACAACGCCTTGCGTAGGTATTAGAAAATATGCAGTCAATAATTTTACAAGTAGGAGCATATTATTGCAGTAACTGAAAAACATTGTTAAAGTTAAATTCTAAACATTATTTGCTACTCAATGTTACACATTGTACTTACTTAACATAAAGCAATGTGTAGATGTATTTGTTAACTATTGTTGATGTTAAAGTGGACCAACAACCGATGCTGATCGGCCCGGGAATCTATAAGCGCTCGCTTGTCTGTCGACGGACCTTGCTTGTCCGTCGGCGGGGATTGGCTGCAGCGGTCACGTGGGAGCGGGGACAAGTGAGTTTTTGGGGCTTTCTGGGGAGTTTCACACAGCGGGGCACCCCCGATCGGGGTGCCCCACCGAAGTGGACCAAAACCCAGGATAGTCAAAATCCTGGGTGTTGGTCCACTTTAAGTAAACTACACATACATACACATATCTATAGCTACACACATGTATGTTATTTTGATGTGTTAAAGTAAACAAAACACATGTAATGTTTTTTACTAATAAAAATAAAATTAAATAGTCATAATTTGACTTACAAAGTAACAATATTGGTATAACAAAAAATATATATATAAAATTAGTTCTCTTGTTGGGGCTCAGAGGGGTCAGCCGTAGGGAAAATATTATGCTGTTGTATAAGCTGATGTAACAACAACAAGGTCTGGTCCTGGTGGTCAATTGAGTGGTTGATTGCTTGTAAAAGCTCTAGATGTTGTTGTTGGCTTTGTTTGTGTTGTTGTCGCCTTTCTTCCTGTTGTTGTTGTTGCAACAACAGAAAAATGTGATTCCAACACCGCAATGTGCTCCTCAAGTCTTGCATGCAGGTGATGGTGACTGTAGGCCTCCAACATGAGGGTCCCTAAATCAAATAACTCCACACTTGTTGGTACTGTGCGTGTGTTTTTTTGGGTAGTGCTCCATAAAAGTAATAGAAGAAAATGTTAACAAATGTGTTATTAAATTAGACATATGCTAACAAATACATAATTTACTACTTCAACACGTACCATTTGTGCTGTTTCAGTTTGTTGAGCACATGGTACTTGCAAGGAGTCCACATCCAGTTCCCCAAAAAAGGATGACTGCTATGAATAAACAGGGGTGTATGTTAAAGGGTATTTTGTACGCTCCTAAAACACTAGTAAATTTTTACATTTTCTGAGACATTACAAAGAATTTCTAACATACCTTTGTGTGGTCCTCCCCAGAAAGGTCAGGAGTCTGGCTGCCAGGAGTGGGCAAATCATCATCCGATAATGAAGGCAAATTCACATATGCTAAAGTAAGAATATTATATGAAATTAAGCAAGGTAGTTATTGCACTTGGTCAAGTTAGCATGAGATTTTCACAAAAGTATAACCTTGATTGTTAATTGTGAATCACAAACATGCGCAATGTTGGAGGAGTCATATGCAAACATTAGAAATGTTAAAATTTGGGACACACATTCTCTGTTCAAATACGATGTAAACATTATTATATACCCATACTCGCCATATTGGAGATGTCCTGATTCAATGCATCATCGGAAATTTGCCCTACAAACACATGTCAGAAACGTTATGCTATTGATAACTTATAAATAGGCCTCAGGCATCAAGGATATGCAACATCATGTACATTTTAAGTTATGTAAAATATTTACCAACATCCATAGCAGCCTCTCTTTGAAGAGCCCTTTCAGGACCAGCACTTCCTGTATTCAGGCCTATTTTAAGCAGCAATAAATAAAATTAATGTAATGTGTCAGAGGGGATTTTGCATATAGTATGTTTAAAAATTACACAATAAATAATACCGGTTAAAGTAATACACATTCAATAAAAATTAGTACATGGAAGGCATTTTTACAATCCACAAATTAGACAACCCTGCTGTTAAGAATATATGGCATATGCGAGCTCCTACCCTTTTTTTGGTTAAAAAAAACAATTTCAGTAAAGGATACAGTAAGATTATTTCTACACACCAACTGACTCAAGAAGGCCTGTGACACATGAAGTGGGGTCCAAGGATGGAGGTGGGTGTTCTCCTACAAAAATAACAAATACAAGGTATAACTAAAAACACATTAAAATCCATAACAATAGATACACTAATGCATACACTTACAGGCTTCCAAAGAACAAATGGATTTTTGAGGAGATGCTGAGTCCATGCTGAGGGTTTCTGTAAAAAAAATCCAAAACAAAATTAACCTTTGCAATTTAAAACCCTAATAAAAAGCCTCAAAAAATGTAACACACAATGCATTATAAACTGCTTCTTTACCATCCACATCTGGCTGCCTTGAAGTGGTGGCTGGGGGAAGGGCAGTGCTGCCCGAGACCTCAGGCTCAGAAGCCTTAGATGCACCTGGTGCCTCTGAAAATAAAAAAAACATAAAGGTAACACAACATATCTTTTATATGAAGCTTTACCTAAGGGATAAGTACAGGTTTTATAATTTTTTTTTAGAAACAATAAAAATATTATTAATAAAAAATTACCTTCACCCCAGCCTGTGGTGTCATCCCCAGAATCCACACCCTGCAGTCGACAATGTGGGATTTTGCTCCTCAGCATTTCCTCATATAGGCAATATTTTCTCTTTGGAGCCTGCTTTCTCCCACTATCCACCATAAGGTCAGACTCCATCTTTTTCATAAGGGCCCTTCTCATTGTGTAGAAGCGTTTTTTGCAGGCTATGCCAGTGCATGGATATTGAGCTGAGCTGGTAAGCTCCTCTGCAAAGCACAATTTGCTCCTTTCTTGTTTGCCCAAGCCCCGACTTTGTGACCCAATTAACAAAGACCACTTAGCCAGGGTCAGCCTCACAAGAGTATTATTATCAGCCAAATTAAATTCTGGCTCCCTCTTAACATAAGGACGCTTAGCCTGTGGTGCTGCACCACCAACAGGCTGCATCCTCTTCCTTGAAGAAGGTCTGCAGGCACCATGCAGCCCACTGGTACTGGGGCCCCAGGGGACCCACCAGTCCCAGTCAGATTTCCAGAATTTGGCTCCATCATGTAGCTGCAAACATCACCAACAAAAACACACACAAGGACACATGCAAACTACACAATGGCAACAATTGCTGTATGTGTGGTGCAGTTTTAGGTGCTTGGTGAAACAATCACAGGCCATGTTAATTGAAGCTCACATTCTATACAGCGGTGTGTGCATAGATGTAACATTACTATAATAATTGATTTATATACAACACATGCCTCATGTAATTATTTTAAACAGCTAGCTTGTTAAACAATGTAAAACACATGATTACTTACATCTGCCAATATATGTGAACACACTCCCAAACGCTGAAAGCCTAACGGCTATTTGAAATTCTAAAACATTTCTGTGATTGGCCCATAGAGTTAGCTATGTGACGATAGACGCATAGACGCATAATTACGCAACAACTGATACGCAAGGCGTTTCCGCAACACCTGCGTGTCGCAAATTACAGGAAACAACACTGAAACGGGCATGCGGCTGTAAAGCGTACGATACATTGGGATAAGTTAAGTATAAATAGCACTTTCTGTGTAATGTATCATGTTTGGACGCTGCGGCAAAGGCTGTAGTGTATTTTTGATGTGCATATTACATAGGAGCCAGGCACTGCTGTGCCGAGTCGGTGCAGGCCACGCCCACCTGCTGCCCTGATCTGGGTGCTCGCATGTGCAGGCACTGTCTCTGGCCCCGCCGCTGCTATTGCTGTCAGAAAAGACAGCGATCGCAGCGGCGGGGCCGGGACACAGCCCACCGCTCCTCTGTCTTTATCTAGCCTCTTGCAGAGTGACAGACAACGCGGGAGCACCGGGAACAGGTGAGTTTTTTTTTTTTTTTTTTTTTTACATTCGCCCGATAAGGCGCACGGACATTTTTCCCTCACTTTTGGGGAAAAATAAGAGTGCCTTATAGGGCGAAAAATACGGTAACCTAGACACAGGCACATATGGGCATAAAAGAATCCTACGCACAGAATTAAAATAACTCTTTTGTCTTCCTTACAGGCACCATGAAGATTTTTTTTTTATTTTTGGAAAAGAAAAGTTTTTATAATAAAAAAATAAACTATGATTTACACAACTCTGGTGACATGTAAGTTCTTTTTTGGTATGTGGTTTAACATTTATACAGATTGTTTTTAACACAACTACAGCATTGTAACGCTCAGGCACTGGATTGAATGAGGTTTAACACCTCTACAGTGCCTCTACAGCGAATCACATATATCGTTGGCAAAGTGATTACTACACCCTGCCATTGGGGACTGAGGCACTCTGTAATAGCGACTCACAGCCGATCAAAACGACCACTAGCGGTAGCTCTTAGCGCCGCTGTACAGACACTCATCTGCCATTACCTGGCACTAATAATGAATCAGCCTGCCCGTGTTTTATAGAAGCACTATTCACCTATTGCTATTGGCAACGTACACCAATTGCAGATTTGTATGCAATTCTACATTTTAAATTAAAAGACAGCAGCCCATTTTAGTGCCACTTATGCTGCACTTTCTACTTCAGTATTCTTACCTTAGCCACGATCCTCGCTGGAAATACAGCGCCGCGATTGGACGCGGGGGCTCAAAAGGGGCGGGACTTTCCAACAGCTGGAACGTCACTGGCGACCAATTGCAGTGCTGTATTCCTGCCGAGGATGATGACTAAGGTATGAATATTGAACATTTTGGGGAGTTACATGCTGGGGGTGACAGCATTCTGAATGCCCCCCTCCCAGACTGTCTTATTGTGGAAGGCACTCACAAATGTGTTGGTCCCCTTTAAAGAAATTCAACACCAATGTTTTAGAAAATTGGTATTGATCATCATCAAGCTGGATGTGGGGGGCATACATCACTCCCAGACAAAAATATTCTTACCTGTTACCCAGACTACCATGAATCAGTCCACAGCAGTATTTGCTTTTTCATCTTAACTGTTGTGTTACAAACCTTCACCAACCAACGGTTGAGCCAGATCCTTTTTCTTTATGGCCATCTTATCTCAATGTTTCTAGTTGCACATTACATTTTGATGTATAGACATTTTTATTTTGCCTCATATTAATTTTTACATATAAAAGGTAAAATACATCCTGTAAGTGGCAGGTAAAGTATAGTAACCTAAAAGGTTATGAACTTATACTTTAGTTTTGGGTAAATTCAGTCACATGCCTCATTCCTTCCTTTCTTCCTTTCTTAGCTCATTCACAAGCTTTCTGGTCTTACTTTTCCAACATCCTCTTAAATGTAGTTTTTACTGGAGTGGCTCACTCTTCATGTTAGATTTTCATTTTTGTTATAATAAAGAAAATGCATCAAGAAGAGTAAGCTTCCTCCAGTTGCTGCAGGAGTAATGTTTGTCCACAGTGAAAGAAACAGATCCTAAGACTTGCTGATTGTAGAAATATATCGCTCCAGTGGGTAAGACCAATCCCAAAGTTTTGCGTTGGCATTTACATGGCCAGGTCCTCCAACTGGTTTTCCTAGGTTGAATAAAATTAATGGCATTCCACAACCTCCGGATACTGAGGACAGCAGAGCCTGGCAAGTCACACAACCAGTTGATCTTAAGTAGGGTTTTCCAACCAGTGGTACTCCGGTACCCTGGTTGGTATTTCAGGTCACTAGTGGTGAAATTTGGGGACATGAAACACTTAAAACAAGCTACTGCTTCAATGAAATGTGTCAGATGGACAAGCTGCAGAAGTGGGATGAATGCAGTGCTGGCAAAAGAACTTTAATTGTTGGGACCAGATAGGACTTTCAACTTCCATAGACAGTCTATGTTAGTGGTGGTATGGGTGGTACCTGAGCAGAATGAGAAGTGGTACTTCCGCTATTATTTATGCAGCGAGAACAATACTAAGAATTATGTTTTATATTTATGCTTGAGCTTTAATTGCTACTTGTTTTAAAAAAATAATTCAAAAATAATGCATAGATTTATTATAATATTTGATTTTATTATAAAACCTTTGCTACCATACTTTTGGTCTATGTTTTCTTTACATGAAGCATATTCTTACAGGAGGACCGCAAATTTTGTTTGGAAATGTTTTCCCACTTTTAGACTAAAAACAGATCCATTAAAAAAAAATAACTGAATAAACTCACAACAGTCAAGCACAGCAGCCAACTTTCTAAAGGAGAATGATAATTGAACAAGCACAGAGCATGACCCTCCCCCAATTGCATAAATGCATCTAGCTTAAATAAAGCTTTCAAATTCTTAATTGCTGTCGACAGTTAAAAACCTAATAAATAAATAAATGCAAGAAGTATTTATTCGATCCAAAGAAAAGAACCGAAGAAAAGAAAATGTAACAACACTAATATACTTTTAAAAAAAATA
This sequence comes from Gastrophryne carolinensis, assembly GCA_027917425.1. Classification (NCBI taxonomy): domain Eukaryota; kingdom Metazoa; phylum Chordata; class Amphibia; order Anura; family Microhylidae; genus Gastrophryne; species Gastrophryne carolinensis. The sequence continues at coordinate 99,341,804 of CM051235.1, read as the reverse complement.
AGAAATTCCTGCTTTGACAAATTCCTCCGTGCAGTAAAATATCAGTTATATCCAGTAGGGAGGATACCTTGGGTGTTTATGTAGAAATAAAAGAATACCATGTCCCAAGCAGGTTTTTGTAAAATAAATATTTCATTCTTGTTTTTAACTGGTTATCTTAAGGCCCTTATTTATGATGTGCACCTTTTAGCATAATTTTTGTGGCTATAGTACCAGCTTTGGAGCGCCGACATTCCGGTCTTATCTGGCGCTGTGCTGTGTACTACACTAGCACTCTGGCACTATCACTCCCTGTGCAGAACGCCACGGGCAGGCTGGTTCATTACTAGCGCCAGCTACCGACAGATGAGTTTCTGTAGCAAGGCTTTGAGAGCGACCGCTAGTAGTCGCTGTCCTCGGCCATGGTTCGCTATTTCAGAGCGTCTCAGTCGCTGGCCGGCATTGAGGAATATATTGTGTGAGTCGCTCTAACACCAGTACATCGCTGTATGGGAGCTCAGCGTGAGCGAGTCACACCATATTCCTAAAAAAATATAGCCTCACACAGTGCTCAAAATCGGTTGTAGCCCAGAGCGCCAGACGCTTTGTGATTAAAGTCTGTTTTTGAACATGTATCCACTGGTAACAAAGTGAAAACATATGGAATTACATTGTTATTACATTGTAACATGAACAATTTAATACCAGACATGTAAGGACAATTCTGCATAAAAATATTATAAATCAAAAAAGTTTTCAAAAATGACTTTAAATAGACCAGGATAGGTCACACAATTATTTGATAATCCAAAAAATAAACCCTGTTTAAAGAGGATAAGAGGATCGTCCATTGAAATGTATGGGAGAGCGACAGGTAGCAACAGGTAATACCATGCGCTCTGGAAGCCAGAGCACCAGCGCTATTCGGTGAGCCATCTGTGATGATGAATCGGTCGCTACGTGTCGCTGTTAGAGTCGCTCACCAGATTCGCTTTGATAAACGGTCACCGTTCACAACCTGTCATTACCTGAAGCTGCCAGTCGTTACCTGCCTCTATGGCTTGATGAATAAAGCCCTAATTTGCTTTGATTGTTGCACTGCGGTATTGGCTGGCCTATGTCAGCGCCTGTGGAACTGCTGCTTTTCCTGTGCTCCCAAGCATAATTATGTTATTTTTCCTCCTTGAAACGCTTCAGTCTAGTTCTGCCCATCATGCTCTATAGGACCTTGAGCTGCTACAACAAGAGCCCCCAGTGCTGCATCCTTTTTGGTGCTACTATGCTGCAGCCGCATCGCCATTTGCATTTTATTGGGGTGTTAAATCAGACACTTCTGATTTAAACAGAGTGCTTCTGAGGCCAAAAAAATTAGTGCTGTGTTGCACAGACATTTCTTAAATAAGGCTCTTATCATGGTCAGATGATAGCTGGTTAGTAGGTAACAGGACACAAGAAACCCCAAACCAAGCACAAACTATTCTACATATGCCTAGGCGCCTGATTCATGGCTTTGTGTGCACATCGGGTGCACGTGCGGATCACACAAAATGGCATGCTCTCCCGGGTGAGCACAAAATTCCTCTTAAGGCATCTTCCACCTGAAATTCTGCTGTTTTGAAGTGCAAATGGCCCTATCCCATGAATATTTGGCTGGCTAAGTCCTTAATTGTTCCTGATGGCCCCCCATGTTTCGCCCTCTTCTTTTCTCCTCTTTTCTCCATTACTGTTCTCAATTGCAATTTTGTCTCTTCAGCTTCTTTGTTTTAGGCGAAACTCTTTTCTCCATTTCGGAGTGTATTCCTTGTCAGGTGACTCAAGTGACAGGGAATACACTCTGAAATGAGATTAGAGATTTGCCTAAAACACAGAAGCTGAGCGCCTGTATAGCGGAGCTTAGAGCGACCACTAGTAGACGCTATAAGCGAGTATCGAGTGCTGTAACCTAGCAGTGTGGTCACTGTAGTAACCTGGACAGCATTAATAAATATGATGTGTGTTGGGCGCTCTAACAACAGTATAACGTTGCAGTGCAGCGAGTGAGAGGTAGCGCCAGCTCAGTGCGTCCGGCACTCCGCGCTCCACACCATATTTAACAAAACACTACACACAGCATTGACACTCTAAAGTAGCATAGAGCGCCAGATGCTGTGTGATCAAAGTCTTATTTTGAACACATATACACCAGTAACAAAGTGAAAACACATGGAATGACATTGTTTTGCCACTGGGACAATAACACTTTAGTGTGACAATTCTGCATACAAATATAAAAAGTCCAAAAGATTTATAAAAGTGTTTGTTTGCCGGCAGGAGAGGTCACACAATGATTTAAGCAAAAAAATTAAAATTGCCAAACACGCTGTTTAAACACAAACAAAATGAAAGTCCATTGAAATGTATGGGGGGGTGAAACTGAGCGAAAGGTAATATCTGGCGCTCTGGAAGCTAAAGCACCAGCACTATATGCTGAGCTGCCTGCATTAATACTTGTGATGCTACATAACGCTGTTAGAGGCGCTCACCAGATTCACTTTCTTAAATGTGGTTTCCCGTACTGCGACCGGCGTTCACCAGACGCTGTATGCCACTACAAGGCACTACCTGGTGCTATCCCTTCTTAAATAACCCCCAAAATTGAAATTGAGAAACAGTAAGGAAAGAGGAGAAATATTTAGTTGGCCTTTATTTAAAGGTGTTTATTTCTCCTTATTTTTAGGCGTTGTGTTTTATTGGGGATATCCTGATTCCAGGTCACCTCCAGTGTTGTTTTTCCAAATGTTTAGTCCTAGATGTTCTCTTTACCTCTCCCTGCCCTGTTTTGTGTATTAGTGCTTAATAATTGTGCTACTTTTTTGTTATTACTACTGAGTAATTGAGTAATTACTATTGAGATTTGGCAACTTTTAACCATTTGTTTTTACACCAAAACTCCCAAAAAGGAAAAAATTACTAAAGTTAAATTGTGGCTGACACGCTAAATGATAAAAAACATGCTAGATTCTGCCAACATGTGTTTTAGGGATGAAATAAGCCTGTTAGTCAGTAAACTTGGCAGTTTACTCAAGGTTTTTGCAGGAGAAACTGACTCTTGAAATTGACACATTTGCGCATACTTTTCTGCCCTTTAAATACCCAATAAATCAATCGCAAGTGCCAGTTTAGGGAGCCATTTTTGCGCTTGCTGAGAATTTCTGAGAATTTCCGTCCTAAACAATGTGCACCAAATTTTGGCAACCATAAATCAGGAGGAAGCCCAAGCGCGACTTGACCATGAATCCTATTGTTACTACAGAGGTGAACTTCTGCTTCCCAGTTGTTGCAAAGTGACTTTAAATAGGGCCTGAATCAAATTGATTCCAGTTGCAATGTCCAGCTTAAGAATGGTTAAAACTTAGCTTTTACTTCATAGCTTAAAATGAGGATAATTCCAACGCGTTTCAGGCTGTTACCAGCCCTTAAGGGCTGGTAACAGCCTGAAACGCGTTACCTGGTCCCAATGGTGAAGGGGAGCACTTTCTGACATACAAGACGTTTGATGGCTGTGTGTTTACAATTGGAATTATCCTCATTTTAAGTTATGAAGTAAAAGCTAAGTTTTAACCATTCTTAAGCTGGACATTGCAACTGGAAACGTTTTTTCAGGAGATCCTGAGGTCCGTGCTGTTTGGGTCTGAGGGTGAGCTGGTTATTGTTTGCTTATGTTTACTGAATTAAATTGAACATGGCTTTATTGTTTTTAAAGCTGTCTCTGATTCAGATTTTCTTTGTACTCTTTAAGTTATAATTTTATTGTTGTTAACTGTTGACAGTTATATTTAGGCTAAATTTGATTGTTTAATTAGGATGTACGCCATTCTGTTTCTAGGGCACTTCTCTCTTTTTTTAATTGTTGGGTTCTGAATAATACAGCAGTTATAATTAAAAAGCTCATTTTAAAAAAATGCTTCTTTGTAGATCTTGCCCTTGGAAGTTTAATGAACACAAGCAAACACAAGTCTTTATCTTATTTCATCTTAACCTCCTAAAGCATGTCTCTAATAGATTAAGGCCCTTATTTAAGAAGGGATAGCGTCAGATAGTGGCTGGTTAATGAGAGGTAGCGACAGTTAGCAACTGGTGAACGACGGACACGGCACACAATTTCACATTTATCAAGCAGAATCTGTTTTCCGACTGGGATAGCGGCATGTAGAGTCTGATTCATCATTTTCACAGCCTCAGCGAACTGCGCCGGTGTTCAGCCAGGTATGACCTCTCGCTACCTGACGCTCTCCCATACATTTCAATGGACGATTCTTTTCTTCTCTTTAAACAGGGTTTTTGTGTATTTTTTTTTTTTTTAACAAATAATTCTGTGACCTCTTCTGGCATTGAAAAAGCAGTATTTTCACATTTTTTTCATTTTTTATATATTTCTTCAGAAATGACCTTACAGGTCTGCCATTAAAGTGTTCATGTTACAATGTTGCTTCAATGTAATTCCATATGTTTTCGCTTTGTTACTAGTGGATAGATGCAGAGAAACAGACTTTAAACACACAGCCTCCTGCGCTCTGGGCTTCAAACAAGCATTTTTCTGCGCCTGCGTTTTGTGAGGCTGTTTTTTTGCTGAATATGGTGTGAGTCGGTCGCTATGAGCAGTTGCTAACATGCGCTTCCATACAGCGCTGTACTGGTTAAATAGCGACTCCTCACAATGTGTTCAACATTACTGAACAGCGACTGAGTCGCTATAAACTACCGACTCACGGCCGAGCACAGTGACTACTAGCGGGCTCTCTGAAAATGCCTGCTACAGACGCTCATTTGTCGCTACCTGGCGTTAGTGATGAATCAGCCTGCCCGTAGTGGCCAGAAAAATATTTTCACATTGCTACATTAGCAGGACTGGGTCACTGCAAAGTCACATGGGTGATATTAACATATCTAATAAGAATTACAGGTCACTATGGACCTATGCTTTTGCCCTATCAGCTACAAAGTTCAAAAAAAAGTAATGCAAATAATAAATATTTTTGTAATTTTTTATAGATTATGGCTAATGATTTGATTAAGAGGTTTTAGGAATAAAATCAGGAAACACATGTGACACCTGAAGAAAGCAGACATGAATTACATGGTAAAAAATAAAAGGGAAACATGTGCCAGTAAAACAAGCCATTTTCTCATGTACTGTAGATGCTTTATTTGTGGCCCTTTACAAAGATAACCTGGTACACTATTTACTTAATTTTTGTTATAACCGTTTAACCGGTTAATAAAACGTTTTTTGTATCCGGTAGAAAGTCATTTTTAGTTACTGTTTTTTTGCCCTACAATGCGGGGCAGGGGAAATCTTACTGCATCCTATGGGGTGAACTTTAAAAAAAAAAAAAAGAAAATATACATTCCCAGAGCTTCCATGCCACGGCAGTCATCTCCCTCATAAACAAACAGAGACTCAAGCACATACAAACAAACATATATTTCCGACATCCGCCACTGCCTGCTGCCTCTGCTGCCATTGCCTCCCCCGCTCTTGCAGCTGGTTCAAGTCCCTAACTGCCTGTAATGTGGGTTGCCGCTCATTGCCTGTAATGTGGGGTCTGTAATGGGGTGATTGGGGGGATTCTGCATGCTACCTGTAATAGGGTGACTGGGGGGATTCTGCATGCTACCTGTAACGGGGTGATTGGGGGATACTTCAGTACATAATTTTTTTCTTATTTTCTGAATATTTTGTCTTATTTTCTTCCTCCAAATCCTGGGTGCATCTTATGGGCAGGTGCGTCTTTTGGGGCAAAAATATGGTAGTTGCTCTAGGTGATTACCTCGTATGAATTAGATGTAAGATTGAAGTAAACAGTGAGACTCATTTATATTCATAAGCGTCAATGCCACTCAGAGCCAATTTTTAACCTCATCACTCAGTGCCCGATTTACCAAACAAACAGTCAGCTTCAATCTGTCCAAATGTTTGGTTCTAACTCACACTCGAAGGGCCCTAGCATGTAAAAAGATAAACCATAGCAGTTTCAGCCATCATTTAATAAACATGGGAGGCAGGAGAACAGTCACTAAATCAGGATTGTATATGTAGCCAGATAGGGCGGAGTAGCAACGCCCCCAACCCACGCTCAGAACTTCCTATTGGCTACAGGGTAGGGTTAGGGAATAACTTTCACGGCCAGCAATTGGAAGGAGGTATGATTACAAAGCCGTCAAAACCTCCAATGAGCTAGGACTTTGGCAACCAAACTGTGTCAATCAGGGCAGGGTGGGGAAATGACGCCCCTCCTCCTTTTGACATCAAAATAGTAAGGAGCATGACAGGACAAAGAGTCCCTGCCCTCCTATGTGTCAAAAATGCAGCTAGAAAAAATATAATGCATACAGGTAAAGCTGGCGATGGCAAACAATCAAATACATACCAGGGTTTCTGGCACTATAACCTAGCGTAGCGGGCGGATAAGTGACACTGTAGTATCCTGTCCAGCATTGATAAATCTGATGTCTCTAGGGTGCTGTAGAAGTGCTCTGCCTGATTCACTGCAGAGCCAATCCAAAACGCAAGGTGGTGTCCCAAGGTCAAAGCGGCCGAGACTACGCTACATCTAACAACAATAGGTAGCGCTAGTTAAGTGCGTCCGGCACTTGTCGCTAAATTCCATATCTGAGAAAAAAACTACACATGGTAATATGGTTCATATTGGTGGAATTGTCCATCTATCTAAGCTCTTTTGGGGAGGGTCTTATCGACTTACAATTCCATTACGGGGGAGTAGGTGCAGAAAGCGGCACTGAGAATGATTATTTCAAAGCATTGGAAGTCTCCTACCCCCTTCCCTGTACCCCCTAGAGCTTATCCATCTTATTTTTTTTTCAATTTATTCTTAAATGGAGGTCTACAGCGGATTCTGGCGGCTCCGCCTGCTCTCGTTCATCCCATCTCTGCCCAGACTGGAACAGTCGGACCTTCACTAATTCTACCTTTCTAACCTGCAGACTGCCCATGTATATTGCTTGTGGGCCTTCAAGTGAGGGCTAAGATAGGCGGAGGGTATTTTACATATGTTAACCGTACGCTTTGCTTAATAATGTTGTGAAGATGGGGGCCGGGCAGGAAATAGGAGCGGAGACTGTGGGAGGGGCGGGGGTGGATGGAGGTAGAATGCCAACTTGAACATGCTGTAAGAATTGTACTAGTTGAACCTGTAGACCAACATGTATATCTTGTTTTGTTTATCTTTCTTGTAATTGTTACCCCGCTATGTGTCGATGTACACTGTTAATTTTAAAAATCTAAATAAACTTATATTGCACAAAATAAAACTACACACAACCAGCGTTGGCGCTCTAAAACTGGACGCTCTAGCATCAAGCGACAGAAGCTATGTGATAAAAGTCTGCCTCCCAACACATATACACCAGCACCTGAGCGAAAACACATGACAAGACATTGTGACAATGATGCTGCAATGTCAGATGTGCACATGCAATTCTGCCTAAAAAAAAAAAATGAAACACAATAATAGTGAAAGTGTTTTTTGCAGGGCAGAAGAGGCCACACAATCATTTGAACCAAACATTTAGAACATTACTTTAGGAAAACGCTATTAACACAACAAAATAAAACACCATTGAAATGTATGGGATAACACTGCTGAGTGACAGGTGCTACATGGTGCTGCTGAACACACAGCGCCGGCACTTGAGCCACCGCTAGTGATACATGTGATGCAACATGGCGCTATTAGAGGCGCTGGGCAGATTGACTTTCATATATATGGTTTTCACATACTGTGCCCGGCATTCGCTTATAAATGGCACTATGTGGCATTAGCGTTTCTTAAATAACCCCCTAAAGCTGTGCCATTTTATATCGGCGCGGTGGATTTAGATCCCATAGACCACAATGGGCAGAAATGTCCTGAAAGTGTCTTTTGCTTATTGGCAATATATAACACATTAATTTGTGCAGACTTTACGTTAGTGACTAATTATTAATGTAAACAGAGGGCTTTTCAGCATGCCAAAAATTATTAAAGGAGGACTATAGCCTCGATTCTGAGACACATTCGTCCGGACTTTCGTAGCTGTCTGTGTATGCTTTTGTGTGTGGGACCACCACCCTATAAAACGGTTTCATTTGCGATCCACCTACGGGACCATTTTGCACTCTGCTACCTTGTTTGACCATGTTTTGCGGCTTTGTGGAGGAATATGGGCACCTTCAGCTCCAGGACATTGCATGTGTCAGCAGGGCCGAGGCCAGATTGCACCGGCGACGCATGCATATCGATCGCATGCATATGACGTTGAGCTGTTCGAGCTGAGCAGACTTAATCGCGCTTCTCTCCATAAGTTGTATAGTGAGCTGCGGCCATGGTTAGCCCGCACCACAAGGAAGGGGCAAGCAACTTCAGGTATGACCAAGAATTTTTGGCGAACGGCTCGTTCCAGAGGTTGGGTGCCCTCTCCGTGGGGATGTCCCAGCCTACACTGAGCCGCGCGCTATCCAAGTTTTTGGAAGGCATGGCTACCATTAGTCCGAAATATATTTCATTTCAGGACGACATGGTAGCCTGGAATGCGCTTAGGTTGGCTTTTTATAATATCGCCGACATGCCCAACGTCATGGGTGCGATTGATTGCACCCACGTTGCATTGGTCCCTCCTGCAGCCGACGAGTACATCTATAGGTAAGTTAAATCGGTCATTTTGTTATATAGTTTAGACAAACTGTATTGTAACTATCTATTAATCCCTCCTTGTAAAGTGTCCCTGTGAAACAGCTTACATTGTATAGCTTAATCCCTCCTTGTAATTTGTCCCTGTGAAACAGCTTACAGTGTATACCGTAATCCCTCTTTGTAAAGTGTTCCCTGTGCCCCATTTGACCGTGTATAGCTTAATCCCTCCTTATAAAGTGTCCCGGTGCCCCATTTGACCGTGTATACCTTCAGCAATGCTTTTAATGTAGGCCTTAGCCAAACATTTTAATGTGGACCTTAATTTGTCATTAGAATGTTATGTTCTTTATTTTATCAAACATACATTTACTTTTTGGGATTCAATCTACTTATGTACTTAGTTAGTGTTATTTGTATTGTCCAACATGTTTTTTGGAGGGTGTTAGGAGTTAGTGTTTGAGTAGTTTACCTTGCCTTGCTAATATTGTTTTTTTGACTTTTTTTCCCAGGAACCGCAAAATGGGCCACTCACTGAATGTGCAAGCAGTGGTGGCCCCGGACATGCGGTTCCTTAGTGTCCTTGCCGGGTATCCAGGCTCATCCCATGACGCTTACATCTTGCGGAGATCAGGATTATGCCGTCGGTTTGATTCTGGAGAATTCTCAGGAGGATGGCTCATTGGTAAGTTTGCGCAAATTACGTCATTCCATTTTCACTGTATGCCTATGAATATAGTTGATGACCCATGTCTTAACCTATGTCTGTTTTGACCCCTTGATGACTTGTTAAACTGGACCTTAACCATGATCTTTAGCAAAGCCCAAACCCTTAAAAACTGATTCCCCAGCATTTCTGAATAATATATTTCTCGTTTCTAGTAACTTACTTATTATTTTTTCCACCACTCGGCTGCAATTCTGTTCTTGACTTTATGATATGGTCGGCGCCATCTTTGCTCAGATGCATGAAACTTACTGAGGAGAGGAGAGCGGGATAAAGTGCAGGGGGTGGGTTAGAGCTGTACTTTGCTCAGACAAAGCAGAGCTGGGGGTCTTGAAAAGGTCAAACATCCCAGAATGCAGAGCAGCACAGTCATAACCCTTTCGCTGCCAGCCTACCTGGAGTTTTTGTCACCCTTGGTGCCAGACCATTTTGCACTATTTTGCGCTCCCCATGTTCCAATGTGATTTTTGAAGGGATTTCCAGGGATTTCCCAGGAAAATTATATATTGTTTTTTTCAGCAGAATCTGGGCTTTAACATGAAATGTCTTGTTTGTAATTTTTTATGTGTATTCTCAATATTTTTGGGTGAAATATGTGAAAAAAAAATACATTTTTACAATTTGTAGTTTTGTTTTTGTAAAATCTTATTGCGTGTGAAATCCCAATTTCTCCCAGTTACAGCGATACCACATATGTATCGGTAGACACCCTTTCCTGCCCAGGAGACTCCCCCAAACTGAAATAGCGCTTTAGGGAATTTTCAGATAAAATACAACTATGCAATGCAATATGCGCACCTTGCAGTTTTTCCAGAAAAACAACCCTTTACATTTGAAATACCCCCAACAAACTATATATTCTCTGGAAGTACACACCTCAAGCTTTCTAGGCGTACCAGGCTTGTTGACATCATCATAAGATGTCACCCGGCCCCGCCCCAGGGGGCGGGGCTAGCAGACCCGTTCCAGGAAGTGGGGGGGGCAATTTCTGCCCTCTCCTCTCCACTGAAGAGGCTGGGGGGGGGCCATTGGAGGCCCCTCCCAGTGAAGAGGACACCCATCGGGAGACAGCGCGGCCTCAGGTAAGGAAATGTCATTTTTTTTTTTTTTTACATTTAGCAGCTGCTGCTGCCGAAGCGGGGGGGCCTATTCCGGGGGCTCTCCTGGAGCCATCCGACCCCCCACGGGGGATCGGATGGCACCAAATTAAAGGGGAGACCCGGCCGGATCCAACGAGGGGTCAGGTGAGTATTTTTGATTTATATTTTTTTTACTATCAGGGGGGAAAGTCAAGCACGTAGAATCTACGTGCTTGGCACTGAAAGGGATAAACCACTTCCTGTTTGCAGCCTGCCTGATTTGGCCTGAGCTGCCATCTTGGATGTTTAAAGGCTCATAACATGCAGTAGATGGTGTTAGGATGTTTTTTTAGGTGAGCAATCTGTATGTACAGGGTGTGTCTAACATATAAGATAGGCTCTTAGTCAGGGTGAACGACCGCTTGGAATAAAATTTTTGTTTGGAATGTGTAATTGATGTAAGTTTTTTCTTATTCTTTCAGGGGATTCCGGCTATCCGCTTCTTCCCTGGCTGATGACGCCCGTCCTTCGGCCACAGAATGCAGCCCAGGAGGCCTACAATCGGGCGCACCGCAAGACCCGGGCCGTTGTGGAGAGGGCCTTTGGCCTGTTAAAAACTCGCTTCCGGTGTTTGGACCATACACGGGGGGCACTCCAGTATGACCCCAACAAGGTCATAGACATCCTACTGGCCTGCTGTGTCCTCCATAACTTTGCCATAATGCAGCGTGTCCCCCGGTATGTGGATCTGCCCCCCTCTCCACCCAGCCAGGACCCAGCTGAGAACTACCCTGGCACACATAGTGCCTCTGGCCAAGCTGTTCGTGCCAACTCGATAACCACCCATTTTGCATAATTTCTTTTTCATTTGTTTGTTTGCTGAATTTAATTGTTTATTCTGACTTTTATTTGCCTTTGTGAAGGCTTTTTTAATTTGTTTCAAATAGTTAGTAATTAATTAATTTCTAAAATATTGACACCTTATTATAGGCTCATGCAGTTTATTTTTGCATGTTTGTTTTGAAAAACCTTCAGTAATCTCAAAATAACCCAAACATTCGGGGGACCTTCTGGGCTGGCTCTGTGGTGTTGAAATGTGCGACACGTGGCTTGAGAACGAATGGACTGGACTTGCAATCGGACTGGGGGTCCTTGCCTGGGTGGCCGCCGAACTTCCTGTGCCGGTGGCAAACGTGGCCGAGGAGGAGAGGGTGTGCTTGGGGGTGTGGAGCTTCGGGCCCTGTGCCTCTTTGTGGCCTTGCCACTTGTGCTTCGATGCCCATGGGAGGTTTGGCCACGTGGATCAGGAGAGGCAGTGCTGGCTGGGGCTTCGGGCCCTGTGCCTCTTTGTGGCCTTGCCACGTGTGCTTTCAATGCTCATGGGAGGTTTGGCCATGTGGATCAGGAGAGGCAGTGCTGGCTGGGCTGGGGCTTCGGGCCCTGTGCCTCTATGTGGCCTTGCCACTTGTGCTTTGATGCCCATGGGAGGTTTGGTCACGTGGATCAGGAAAGGCAGTGCTGGCTGGGCTGGGGCTTCGGGCCCTGTGCCTCTTTGTGGCCTTGCCACTTGTGCTTCGATGCCCATGGGAGGTTTGGTCACGTGGATCAGGAAAGGCAGTGCTGGCTGGGCTGGGGCTTCTGGCACGCTGGCTCTTACTGGCCTTGCCAGTGGAGCGCGGTTTATGAAGGGATGTGGTAGGGTGGGGAGGAGGGGAGGGTGTTGTTTGCGGACTGGGGCTTCTCACCCTCTGCTTCTTAGTGGCCTTTGTCGCTGTCATACCTGCCTGCTTTGATGTTGTTGGCTTCTTTTTAGCTGCTCCTTCCTTGGCTTTGGTGGTTGGCTTGGGTTTTGCGGCCTTGGTGGCCAATGTCGCCTTGGGTTGGCCACTTTGGCTGCGCGTTTCCCTCACCTTGGGAGTAGGTAGTTGTGACTGAGTGGTCGGATGTGAGGAAGAAGGCTCCTCAGGCCGCTGGGGCCTTTTGCTGGTGGCCTCCTTGGCTGGTGTGGCCTTAGCGATGGCTTTTTTCGGTGGCATGTTGAAAATCTCAAAGAGAATGAGCTGTGTGTCCAGGACCCTTTAAATACTAATGCCTGGGTATGACGCTTACGCGTTCGCGTACGCGTCGGTACGGCCGTTCGTCCGGCCGTGCGGAACACGGAAACCACTGGGGCATTACTTATCTGCTGCGGACAAGAAACAAGATGGAGCCCATGATCTTCACCCGCCAATAACAAGAGCTGATTATGCTCATAAGTGTATGGTAAGGACTTTGATTTGCAATCTAAATGCATGCCTAGGCCTTAAGGAAGCGCAAGAAGAAACTGTTTTGTTTAAAAGTTTAAAAGCCAAACAGAAGTTAGTGTGCACATGTGCGAACCTAGTCACTTCCATCTAGAAGGATAGTTTGAGGCTAGAAATGTGTCTGGCAATGTCATTTATTCAACTGATCGAATTGTGACAGATATTTTTATGCAGTTTTAGCTAACAACTATTTCTATTTTGTGTTTTTTAGACGATGCTTCAGCGCAGGTACGACTACCTGCCCAATGCGTTTGAGAAGAGGAACGTCGCCCTGGAGATCGTTTCCCGGATCCAGCAGGAGACTGACACCACCTTCACACATACGCAGATCATGCAGCATTGGTCGGACCTGAAGCGACTCCACATGCCCCGGGTGCTGCGATTTTTCGTGCTCCATTTCCCAAGTAAGTACATAGCGATTGGATGCTATATGTAACCAATACCAAAGGTAGGCCTTTATTTATTATTTATATTATTATTTTCTAGTGCTGGAAATGGAGTACTGAATCCGACGCACCCGGAGGCTCAAAGGCCAACCAGTGTTGCATGAATCTGCAGCAGAAAGTGAAGGTGGTGGATCTCCAGGACCACGTTCCTACCCCTACCTCCGACCAGCCCCTGGACCTATCCACAGAGGAGGGGCGTCATGACGTGGGCAGGGAGTCGTACCAAGCCTCTGGTATGTGACTGTTAATGTAACCGCACACACATACATGCTATTAAAAGCAAAGCTGATTCCCTTAATCTTTTTTTGTAGATGATTCTGTAGCGGGTGAACGATCTGGAGCAGGGACTGCAGCAGATCAGGCCCAGGAGGCACATGGAGAAGGTCGGTGATGTCACACACACATTCAAATTGTCATTTGCTTACTGTTGACTCAGACATTAAAAGTGACCCAATTTGACATGTCTCTACAGCCTCAACTTCCCAGCAGTGGCAGGTCCCAGAACGGAGGGTGGTCCCCGAAGCAGAGCTCGGCCACCAACGAAGTAAGTTGTAATGTCATTATTTTGAGTATGTGGGAATTGACATGATCACTGAAAGGGTGCTGAGGTAACAAAATGGCTGCTGCAAGGCTTGGTAACAAAATGGCTGCTACAAGGCTGACATTTAGAAAACTGTCGCTTTAAGGTTCAAACTGTGAGAACAGTGCAGTGTCCGTTATCTGGGTGCTAGGAATGTGTTGGCCACAAGAACATGAGAACATAACAATTCTTTCCTGTGAAAACCTTGGTAGAGAACCCAAACAACTGTTTCCTGAGAAGTCCTTGGTTAGGTTGGTTCTTGGAATATTCCCTCACGTGTAATGACGTGCCATGAACCAATGTATGGCCACACCTTATACACACCCCATACACACCCCGGACATCAATATATTGACATAATTGAACCAATCAAGAACTGATTGGGATAGTCTATTGCCTTTTCCCCGCCTATGTCTTGATTTTGCTTTTTATGCTGTAACCCACGCTAAAATAAACAGTTCACACCGAGAATAGCTGTTATGTGTCTTTCTTGCGCTTGGTGTGGGCTCCGGAATTCCGAAGTGTGAAGGTAACTCTGGTCTACAGACAAATAAGGTAATCCCAGGTAGAGGACTCAGTGGGAGTCGCTCTTAGGTGTCTGCCAGTAATAGGGGCAGATATTTTTTCAGTGGTGGAGTTTATGCGGGGCAAGTCTCCTTGAAGGGGGTAAGTGATTTATATGCTTAACCCCGAGGGAAGGTTAAAGGACTTGTGCCCTTGTGCCTCTCGCAGTCTTGGCGAGGTGTTGCGGGGTTCGTAGGGAATCGCCGCTTGGTTATTTGAAGCGCGCTATATAAATTGTTGATTATTTGTGTTTGGGAACAGATTTGTCTGTTAACTGTGAGTTTACCTGACCACTGAAACCTTTCTCTCTCTTTCTCTATGAAACATAGTGTGTTAAGATTATTTGTTTGTGTGGATTGATAAGTGTGAAGGTGAGCACGCTTTAAACCACGGATATTGTCATTTGTTTATTTGTCATTTGTTAACTGATAATGGGTCAGTCTGAGTCTAAAGTGCCCCATGTGGGAGAGAATTGTATCCACTATGTAGAGAGGTTAACTGGAGGAGCATGTTACACGCTGCCTTTTGTTGATAATTTGGCGAGGTGGACTGGAAAGGTTCCCGTATTATCAAGGAGACCCAAACTGGGATAAAGATTAAATAAAGAAGGGAGGTGGAAATGGGTTAAAACATGCTTCCTATTGGTTTAAAACTAGTTATAAACTAGATGTAGAGGACATCCAATTCAGGAGACAAAGAGTCCCCTGGGTTTCATGCCCTGGAACACAAACTAGGAACACATTTAAAATAAAATGTAAACAAGAGTTTAGGGCTAAAAGTAACTGCCCCTCACCTTACGTGCCACCTAAGAAAAACAGCCTCTATCCCTCCTCTACTCAGGAAGAGATAGAAGAGTCAGGAAACAAATGAGCAGCGATACACAGAAGCTGTCTGCTGATGTTTTCTCCGCTAGATAAATAGGAACAAAGAGAAAAATGAACTAGTTAAAGATGACAGCTGGGTTTTCTATTGGGGTCCCGCTGCAAATACTAGGAGTAAAATTAGTTGGAGAAAGTTAATATAAAAGCCTAACTGCTGAAGTCAGGTCAGGATACAATGTGATAGAATCATAAGATGCTTTGTTAGGATCCACATAAGATTGGGCTAATATGAAATTATTTTAGAGACATCCCATGCTGTGTGACAGTGTATGGGTTAAATAGCACGCAGGCTGGCAGGAACGGAATGTGTGTTTGTGTGGGAAAGACAGCGATAATACGCACTAGAGAGTAGCAGATTTCAGCACAAGCAATGGAGATAAATACACCGCCCTTACTAATTTCTGACCAACTTCATGCTAAACAGGGAATCATACATATTTTCACAATGAAACTTAAAAGGTTGCATGTAGACTTAAACCAGATAAGCCCTGGATGTGTGATTTTATTACCAGAATATTTTTTTAATAAAACAGCGACATTGAAACCATGAGATTTGTCTCAGGAACTATCCTTTTAGTGTCTGTCTGCCATCTCCTCTCACCTCATGACACGGGCTGGAATAGCAACATTGATTTAAGAAATAGTTTTTTTCAGCGTCCCAGTGGACGAGGAGACACAGCCCATCTTTGCTTTTAGGTCACATTTGCCCTAGGCTTATGTGTATTGGTAAATAGTAGTTTTTTGTGTAATGATACAATATTCCTCCTCTTAAAGTCTGGACACCCAGCCATGGTTCTGTCCTACTGCAGACAGTTTTCTCCTCTGCAGTTTTGATTGGGAGGCCACCCTGTGGGACAAGAGGAATCATTTGAATTGTCTTTTTGTAAGTGATTATAAAGTGTCTAAAGAAAAGTTGTAATGGTGTCAGAAAAAAGCTTGAATACCTGGGTTTTGTGCTTTCCCAGGGACAAAGAGAAATGAGCTATAAGAGAATAGCTGCTGTCGTGGGTCTGCCCTGCCCACTTACCAGGAAGGACATGCTAACCTTCCTTGGTATGATTGGCTGCTGCCACCAATGGATTCTAGATTGTTCATGTTATGACAGCATATGGAGAGCTGAAAATGTATGTTGATAAACCTGACACCCTAAAATGGTTAAATGAAATGTGTAATGTGCAATGTTTTGTGTATTTGAGATATGGTAATAGCCCCAGGGTTAGGCTTTCCCGATTATGGCAAGATGTCATTTAGTTGCCAGGATTTGTAAAACCGTGTGCATGGGCCCAGTATAAGAACATGGAGGTGCCCTGTTGTTTTTTTTCCTCAAAGGTGGTCCCTGGGCAGGTACAGGGCAATGCCTGTGTGTCTCATAGCCCTGGCCTTGTGTGTAGTGTTAGTAGGAATGGCAGAAACCTTTACTTTTTGTGACATGATACAAACTTACTTTACTACCCTCAATTTGTTTTTCCTTCTTAAGAACATACACGCAAACAGCAAACATGCAAACGCCCATGCTAACACCAGACATACCCCTCCCTGACCAGACTTTGACTGACTTACAAACATATGCTAGTAAAAAGACAGGGAGGATTGAGGAAAGGCAGGAGTGCACAAATGTCCATGGATTTTTTTGTGATAAGGGAAAAACTAGGGAAACCGCGCAGCTGCTAGTGCTGCACCTTTCTTTTTTAAGAAATGAGAAAGCAAGAAATGAGCACCTGACATTCCAACAACCCTGTTCACACATCTGCGGATTGACTTTACTCACATGCTTAGTTTAGGGAAAAGACAGGAGTACCTTTTTGTGATAGTGGATATGTTCCCAAGGTGAGTTGAACTTTTTGTGACGACGAGGGAAGATGCCAGGACTGTGGTAAGAATTCTCACACAAGAGAATATTCCTAAATGGGGATGCCCCTTAGTGGGTAAATGAGTAAATCCAAATAGGCTGTCCCTCACTGTGAAGGTCTGTCAGGATTTAGTAGAGAACCCTTAGGATAGAGTGGAAGTTTCACATCCCTTACCTCCCTCAGAGCCCTGGAATAGTTGGAAATAAAAATATAAATAAATAAATAGGACCAGAGAGGATAAATTATAAATTAAGCCACAGGAGGGAACTTATGCTAAATGTAAAAGGGTCCTTCCAGGAGTAGGATTGGTAGGAATTAGAATGACCCCCCCTAAGGTCACTGGGTAGTCATCATTCAAGGTTTTAATGGGAAGACCATTCCCCACCCCCTGGGCTAGGGTGCCCCTTTATGTTAGAAAGAGGGGACCTAGACCTGATATAGGAAGAATATGTGAGGAAGCTGATTAAAACTTTGGAAAATGTTGAAAGAAATATGGCTTGCACCTCTCTGTCTCGTATCTCTCCTTTTCTTCACAGATGTCCCTCATCCATCCATCCATCCTTCTGAAGTAGGTGACGGTTGTGATCCAGTAGCTGAATCGCAGAAAGAAGCAAGGCTGCCACGGTGATCGCAGTGACCAGAACCAGTCCTAGTGGAGGATTGCCAGTCGTGGGTGCCGACTATGATGACTAATGCGGGGGATCTAGGGTCCCCGAAGATGGAAGAACAGACGAAGCCCTTAACCAGGCCTTATTTGCTGGACTCTGGGGCTGAAATGGCTAAACTTTTGATACTTGCTTTTATTCTTTTTGTGACAATATATGTGCTTACTTTATGCATTTATGACCCACAGGTGTTAGGCCCCACTCAAGGTGTATGTGGGAAAAGTAAAATTAGAGAAATTAAGTAAAAGAGGGACAAGTGAAGGCGACCTCCTAAGATGCTACTTCTAAAGTTCATAGATGCCTATGCCTGAAAGTCAAGTGTTGGATCTGTAGTAAATTACACCCTGAAATATTACAGGTCATTTGATATCTAAAAAAAGATTTTGAAAAAAAAAAAACGCAAAAATTTGTTATAGTGTTTGCAGACAAGTGTTGTGGAGAACTGCTCAACGTGCTATGACCCAAATATCCCAGTAGGTCCAAGGTTGACATATAGTGATGTGGCACAAAGCAAAATAGGAATAGGCCGCTTAGAGCCCCTGCATGTCCAAAAGTGTCCAAACAATGAATCCAACGTTGATAGCTATGCCTTTAAATCTCATTCAGACCTTTAATTTATAAAAACCAAATGAGAAATGATTGGGTTTCAGATATAAGACCCACAACCCAGACTGCTGGTTTTAAGTTTGGGAAATCTAATAGGGAAGTAAAAATCCCATTCTTAGTTTAATATTTCTAAGCCAGCTGAGAGCAATGCCCAGTACAATGCAACTGGCTGGAATTTCATTTTGATTAATCTGTAATCTGTAATCTGCCTAACTGAATTTCTTATAATTTCTGCATTTCTTATAATGTTCTTCATGAAGGAGAATATAAAGGAAATTTAGAAATAAGAGCATAACACAAGATATGAGCTTGTGTAATAACATCTACATTTGTTGTAGGGAAAGTGTGTTACCCCTGGTTCCCACTAGAGCTGAAAGGATGGTGCTATATGGCTGTCCTAATCCTAATCCCTGTAAATGGTCGTGGATCACGAGGGAAAGTGTTATTTTGAAATTAGTCAATATCAATACTAGTCAATACTTTTAATAATTCAACTTTTATATTTGCTGTTTAAAATGTTTATGTGTATGATAGGGATAAATAGGGATGGGATTCCCACCCCACATATCTGCCGCTTTCAGGCCAAAGGGAGAGATCCCTGCTCAACTTTTCCCCTCACTATAGGAAATCCTTCCCCCTCAGACAATGGGACCTATTGGTTTTTTGTTCCTGTAGTGGCTGCTCAGATTGGGGAAGAAGGTTTTACTCCCGGGATATGTCCAGTTTTAGGGGTAAGCCCCGAGCCCCAACACTTCCCCCAAATGACCCCTTGGATAAGAAAATTGTCACTGCAAGAGGTCCAGGTCATGACCAACCCTTCCCCTGAGGATACTTTTGCCTCTGAGACAGGGTTTGACAGTAACACCAATTTATGGGTTAAATTGGCTCATTATACAGCACAGAGCCAGAACACTATGTTTGTGCAGCCGCCCGTCCTCACCTAGGTCCTGTACCTTTGACCTTGCCCCCGGAGGAGTAGGGGTGTTTCCTTACACATATACAGCAATAGGACCTAAGAGGGGGAGTGTGATATCTGGAAGAGAAAATATCCTATACTAACCCAGACTGTTTCCCCGGGACCTGGAATAGAAGTTTACCCCGGGAACTACACCTGTTATTCCCTGCCTAGTGGCACTGTGAATGTAAGCATTTTCAGTCCAGATTTTTGTGCCAATAATGGTAGTTCCACCATCCCTGACTTATTTTATTTGTTTAATCAGTCACATGGTGTGGGAGATGTGTTCAGGCTATGTGGAGATGGGAAAATAAGACATAAACTTCGACAATCATGGAGAGGCCAATGTACCTTGGTGAAAATTATAATGCCTTTCCTTATCACCCCCTCCAATACCGTGACAGAGCAGGTACATTTCCCCTTGCTGACCGAGGGTAGACGAAAGAGGCCTAGGGGGAAATTTTGACCCCCACGTGTACCTGGATGCCATAGGAGTCCCAAGTCCCAAGATGAGTTTAAGGCCCAGGATCCTGTTAAGACAGGATTTGAGTCTATTATTCCCCTTATCACTGCCAATAAAAATGCTGATTGGATAAACTACCTCTACTACAACCAGCAGCGTTTTGTTAATGCAACGCGAGATGGCCTTAAGGGGATGGCAGAGCAATTGAGTCCCACGTCCACCATGGTATTCCAGAATAGAATGGCCTTAGACATGCTCTTAGCAGAAAAAGGGGGTGTATGCAAATTAATAGGTGAATGTGGGATGTGATATTTATCCAGATATATACTAATATCCAGCCATATATACCAAGACTAAGGCTTGCTTGAATCAGTTTGCTCAGGCTTAGAATAAAGGTGAAAGTTTCACTTTAAGACACTTACATATCCATGCAATCATTTAGCAGAAACTGGACATTTCATTATTATTATTATAACCTAGCTAACGAGATGTGCCCTATCTAATGTCAGTCTGTATGCTTCAGGAGACAGCATTAAGGCTGCCTCTAATTCCTTCTCTTGTTTAGGAACTTACTGTATTGTATTGTTTATGCCTACGTGCAAAATGTCCCGTTAATAGTTGCTCCCCGAAGGGAGGTGTAAGGAGAAATTCTGTATACTGCCCTATATATTCTCAGAGGTGAACATCCCGACCCCAGGGAGATACCGAAGAGGTATTAGGCCTACACTAGAGACCCAATTGACCTGTGAGGATGGGGTCCCTGTATTCTGGTACAACACGTCAGCAAAGGTTGTAACTTATACCTTTGATCTGTGTACGTTGTTCGAGTGTAAAGGGAGTCGACAGATGCTCGAATATGGAAGCCCCAGCACAACATATTATATATGTGTAACTGATGATTATTGGGGACAGAATTTTGACTATTGGGGGGCGGTGGGCTGGAACACAAATCCTGAATTCCCTAAAGGCAATGGAGACTGGGGATGCGGGTAAATACTGGCTGGGAATCTACCCCACAGGAGGGTGTAATAAAAAACTGTCATAAATGCTTACAGAGTTTCCTACTTAAAGACATTAAGGACAAGCCAGTTGTCCCCACACCCCTGCCTTCTGCAGAGGAAACAGAGAAAAGGATAGCTGTGGAGACTGATATTACCCCTGAAAACACTCTAGAAACAGAGACGGGGTTTAATCCTTCCCGAAACATTTGGGTACAATGGGCCCACTATACAGCACGCCAACACAATAGGTCTGACTGTTATGTGTGTGCGGGAACTAGCCCACATCTTGGTACAGTCCCCTTACATTTACCCCAGGAGGACCAGGAGTGCTTGTTGAAAATTTACAAGAATGAGTCTTTAAGCAATAATGAATGTCGAGTGTGGTCTCAGCATTTTCCCCGGCTGGATCACCCTGCCGCCGTGGGGTCGGGTATACATGCCTATAAGGGGAATTATACCTGTTATGAGAGAAAGGAGGGCACCATAAGTGTAGGTAGGATGCCCAAGGGATGGTGCTCAGGGATAGCAAGCGTGACAGAGGATAAGCTTGGCCCATATAAGGTTGCACTGGGAGATATTTGGTGGCTGTGTGGCGGTAGTGTGTTATATCCGAGACTGTAATTCAGTTGGCAAGGACAGTGCGCACCAGTAAAATTGATTATGTCTTTTGTAATTTCCCCCGCACTGCAATGGGAGCTACAGGGAACCCTGTCAGTGGAAATGAAAATGAATGCCGGTTCAGAACAGGACTGGGGAAACTGGTTTAAAGATTTCTTCTCCGGCTGGAAGGGATTTTTAACTCAGTTGGTGGTCATCATCATGCTTATCATAATCGCAGTAGTAGCTTTTAAGATTATAATGTGTGTAATCGCTATGCGTGCTAGTAAGGCTCAAAGTACTTATGCTGCTTACTTAGCCCATAACCAAGAGGAGTATGAGAAAGCGAGTCAGCGACTTAAGTAAGTCTTGACTCGAAAGAGGGGGCTGAAAGGGTGCTGAGGTAACAAAATGGCTGCTGCAAGGCTTGGTAACAAAATGGCTGCTACAAGGCTGACATTTAGAAAACTGTCGCTTTAAGGTTCAAACTGTGAGAACAGTGCAGTGTCCGTTATCTGGGTGCTAGGAATGTGTTGGCCACAAGAACATGAGAACATAACAATTCTTTCCTGTGAAAACCTTGGTAGAGAACCCAAACAACTGTTTCCTGAGAAGTCCTTGGTTAGGTTGGTTCTTGGAATATTCCCTCACGTGTAATGACGTGCCATGAACCAATGTATGGCCACACCTTATACACACCCCATACACACCCCGGACATCAATATATTGACATAATTGAACCAATCAAGAACTGATTGGGATAGTCTATTGCCTTTTCCCCGCCTATGTCTTGATTTTGCTTTTTATGCTGTAACCCACGCTAAAATAAACAGTTCACACCGAGAATAGCTGTTATGTGTCTTTCTTGCGCTTGGTGTGGGCTCCGGAATTCCGAAGTGTGAAGGTAACTCTGGTCTACAGACAAATAAGGTAATCCCAGGTAGAGGACTCAGTGGGAGTCGCTCTTAGGTGTCTGCCAGTAATAGGGGCAGATATTTTTTCAATCACCAAGATACCTAAAGCCATAGTCAATTGCATTAGGATAATGGCATATGGCCTCTTCCTTTGATTAATTCCTTAGCATACTGGCATATGGCCTCTTCCTTTGATTAATTCCTTAGCATAATGACATATGCCCTCTTCCTTTGATTAATTTCTTAGCATAATGACATATGGCCTCATTAGTTAGCTTGCAACCTAATAAACATTCCATCCACAGCTGTTAAACATGTATTTGCCAACAAATAATGTATTTTTCTTTTTTATACAGGGACCACACGTGCCAGAGTGGCACAAATGAGTGGGAAGTGAGAAGGGTCCTTGAGTTGGTGGCTGAGATGCAGGAGCTGCGCGACTCGTTGGGGACCACAGATGAAGACTAATGTTCTGGGTCCTGCCATTGCTATGTATATAGTTTAAAATTTTTTAATTTTTTTTACAATTTTATAAAAGGTTCATATGCTCATTTTAATGAAAAAAAATTTTTTTAAAAAGTTGTAAACTTTTTAGACAAAATATTTTTTAAAAAATAAGGCCAAATCAAAGTGGCATTTTAGATTAAAAAAAAAAACCTGTTTCTGTGCCATTTCCTTTTCTAAATACATTCATTAAGGGTTGGTTACCACAAAACGAATATCGCAATAAATATTTAGAGATGAAGATTCGCAGGACCGCAAAGTGATTTGGGTAAGTTCTAGGGGTGGGAAATGCAAGAAGAATGAGACCGCGAAGTGATTTAGGTACCGTATATACTCGAGTATAAGCCGAGTTTTTCAGCCCACTTTTTGGGCTGAAAAAAGCAGCCTCGGCTTATACTCGAGTCAGTGACTTACCTGAGCGAGGGCAGAAGAGCCTCCGAGGCGGCAGACGTGACGTGGCGGCGCGGAGGCTTCAGAACTCGGCGGGGAGATCAGTACACCCAGCGCGAGGTGGGTGTACCAAGATGGCGGCCCGGGGCTCAGTGACGCGACGTGACGTGACGTGGCGGCGCGGAGCGCGCCGGCCGCCATCTTGGTACACCCACCTCGCGCTGGGTGTACTGATCTCCCCGCCGAGTTCTGAAGCCTCTGAGGCAGCTCTTCTGCCCGGCGTCTAGATGGACCCATGCCGTCGTCCCGCGCCGTCCTCACTCTCTCCCGCACCGTCGCTGGAAGGAGCCTCGCTGAAGATCCTGCAGGAGCTGAACTGGTGAGTGTGTGTGTTGTGTGCATTGTATGTGTGCTGTGTTGTGTGCTGTGTGTGTATGTGTGCTGTATTGTGTGCTGTGTTGTGTGCTGTGTGTGCCTTGTGTGTGTATGTGTGCTGTATTGTGTGCTGTATTGTGTGCTGTGTTGTGTGCTGTGTGTGCCTTGTGTGTGTATGTGTGCTGTATTGTGTGCTGTGTTGTGTGCCTCGGCTTATACTCGGGTCAATAACTTTTTCCAGGTTTTTGGGGTAAAATTAGGTGCCTCGGCTTATATTCGGGTCGGCCTATACTCGAGTATATACGGTACGTTTTAGGGGTGGGAAATGCAAGAAGAATGAGACTGCGTAGTGATTTAGCTAAGCATTGTAGCAGAATTTAGTAAACCAAATATGTAGGCGAGCACATTAATGAGTTAAGTTTGTAGTGCGCAGGCATAAGGTCGTAAGGATTTTCGTCTGGACGATTATTTACTGTAAAAGGAAATCAGAATCTATCGGGAAACGTAAATGATTCGTGGGAGGAGACGATGGAAAAAGGGCAAAAACGAAAGCCTACTTTGTTACATGAGTAACATAAACGGAAATCAAAAGCTGGAAAATGACATTCTCATTGGCATACGAACGGACGAAGACTTTACTGAAGGCTTGCGATGCATGCTTAGAATCACTTGTACACTCATACGAGAGCGGGAACATTTCCAAAAAAAACAGATCGACACAAAAATGAAAGGCTTTTTATGTCTCTCTGAATCAACCCTTATCAGGAAAAATTAATGATAAAATCCATATAAATATGCTGGATGGCAGGAGGACACCAGGCTTAAAGAAATATCCAACCAGGCTTTTTTTTAAGGAAGTAAGAGAAAATCAGGGAGACAGGTTCTGTAACCCATGATACACTCAAACCTGGCACCACTGGATTTTATTCCCAACAGCAGAAAAAAACACAATCTTAGCGGGAGTATTTATCAGTTTGGGTGTATAAGTGATCCCTTCTTTCATTAGCCGACATGTTGATATGGATTTTTAATACACAATTTCGCAATACACCTCCTTTATATACAGAGTTCATCTGGGTATCCCTAACAGGCTGTAGTTACTCACTGCCCTTCAGCAATGACTACTGCCCTCCAACAATCTACTGGCCACATGGTTTCATGCTTCATCCATAAGGATCCATAAGGCTTTAAAAACAAGTGTGTTCAGAGGACAAATAAATGTCTGCTACTATTACCAACAGGTTCAATATTTCATCTTTATCTATACCTCCAGCGGCGCATGTGCGAGCCGCCGCTCGCGCATCCCTCTAGCAGGGCGCGCACCCGTGCAGGCCGTTTGTGAATGGCCGGCGCGGGCACGCTCCCTGTAAGAGTGACGACCGGGAGGCGGCGGCGGGAGCGCTCGCTTGTCCGTCGACCGATCTCGCTTGTCCGTCAGCGGGGATTGGCTGCAGCGGTCATGTGGGAGCGGGGACAGGTGAGTTTTTGGGGCTTTCTGGGGGGTTTCACACAGCGGGGCACCCCCCATCGGGGTGCCCCACCGAAGTTGACCAAAACCCAGGATAGTCAAAATCCTGGGTGTTGGTCCACTTTAACAAGAATGTGATGAGTTTGTAGGTAGTAGGGTAAAAGATTGGGAAAGGGGTCTTTTGCAAGGGATTTGGGATCCTTCCATACCCATATCCAAAACGTTTTTGCGGCCGCTGGCTTTATTTGTAAAAAAAAAAAATAAAAATAAAAATGACATTTACTCACCTCCATGTGTGCTCGATCTCGCCGGCCCTCCTCTTCACCCGGGGGGCCTCTGATAACCCCCCAGGGCTCTCTATCTTCAGGAGAGAGCCTGTCAGGCTCTCTCCCCTCTTCCTCCGATGGGCTCCGCCATCTTGCCGCGAAGCCCCGACCCTTTTGGGGGTGGGGCTTATGACGTCACTCGGCCGGCGTCATGACAGCTCCAGGCCTCTCAGCTGTCAGATGCCAGTGATCAGTGGCCTGAGAAGGAGGGGACAGGAGATCCTCTGATCTCCTGCCTCCCCTCCTCCTCTGGCTGCCGATCACCGGCATCTGTCATCAGATCAGCGAGGGACAGAGGAGCTGACGATCGGAGGTGAGTAAAGAAAAAAATTTTAAGGGTTAGGGTTAGGGTTAGCCTAACCCTAACCCTTAAAATTCCAAAGAAAATGCCCCCCCCCCCCCGGGAGTACGTCATTTTTTTTTTACTTTTAGGGTTAGGGTTAGCCTAACCCTAACCCTTAGAAATCCCAAAAAAAAATGCGGGCCCCGCCCCCTGGGAGGGAGAACCCTAAGTCATTTTTTTAAAAAAATTTTTCTCCATGTGTCTGTGTGTTTTTTTTACACTTAACCCCTTGTGCACTAGCGGGTGACTTGCCATTAACCCCCGGCACACCAATTACCTGCCTCCCAAAAGCCCAGGGGGGAGGGCAGAAGAGCCCGGGCCCACACAGGGTATGTGGGCTTGGAGGCTGCAGGGTGGGAGCGGGCCCCTGCACCCTGTTCTACAAGCCCCCTTAGCTGGTCGGGTTTCGGGTAGGGGGGACCCTACGTCATTTTTTTTAAGGGTTTTTAACCCTTAAAATTAAGAAAAATGGGGGGACCCTATGTCATTTTCTTTTTAAATTAACCCCTTATGTTTATAGTGTGGATAGTAGTATTTCATTTGTAAATGTTATAAAGTGCTCTTTACAGTTTGGCGGGTCTCCTGGGCACGAAAGGGGGGGGGCTATCGATACATATGTGGTATCGTTGTAATCGGGAGAAATGGGGCTTTCACATGCAATATGGTTTTCATTAATTAAACAAATGTTTTATTTAAAATAAAGGAGACAATTGTCTAAAAAATATTATTTTATTTATTTTTTTGTTTTTTTTACACAAAAATATTTAAAAACAGTAGAAAAATTACAAACAAGACATTTCATGTTAAAGCCTAAACTCTGCTGCAAATATATATATATATATATATATATATATATATATATATATATATATATTTTTTTTTTTTTTTTCCTGGAAAAACCGGCAAAAATCACGGTTAAACATGGCGCAAAATGGGGAAAAATGACCTGTCAACAGAGGGTGACAAAACTTCAAGTAGGCTGGCAATTTAAAGGGTTAATAGTACCTATGCATGTTGGGTATTGTTTTGCTCGGGGGACCTTGCGCTTTCAGATTAAGCTTGTTTTTTTCTTATTTGCATATTGATATTTTAGGAAAAGGTGTTTTTTATTCTGCTTTTTTATAAATTTTTTGTGAAACCCTGTGCATCCTAAAAATTCTTCAAGGGATTACTCCCAGAAAGATGAGCCCACTACAACAAGCTGGGTATGCATAGAAAGCTTAAAATGTGTACTTTCATGGAATATATGGTTTATGGGGGATATTCCAAATGTAAAGGTTTGATTTGGTAGAAAAAGCACAAGGTGTGCACTTTGTCTGCAGAGCTGAAATTTTGAAGTAAAATTAACGTTAGGCACATGCTTTACTTTGGTGTGTTTGGCAACTCTTCCCTTGACAGTAGCTATGCATGCTGGGTATTGTTCTGTTCGGGGCATGTTGCTTTTCAGATTTTCAGTTTTTTTCTTGTTTGCATATAGTTTTTTTTAGGAAAATGTGGTTTTGATTCTGCTTTTTTATTCTTTTTTTTTAGGGAAACCCTGTGCAAGAATACATTGAGGGATTATTTCCAGAAAACTGCACCCAAGCCTGATATGCCTAAAAAGCCTGAGGTGTGTACTTCCAGAGAATATATAGTTTGTCGGGGGTATTTCAAATGTAAAGGGTTGTTTTTCTTGAAAAACTGCAAGGTGCGCATATTGCATAGCATAGTTGTATTTTATCTGAAAATCTCGTAAAGCATTGTTTCAGTGTGGGGCAGTCTTCTGGGCAGGAAAGGGTGTCTACCAATACATATGTGGTACCGCTGTAACCAGGAGAAATTCGGGTTTCACACGAAATAAGATTTTATTGACATATTTTTCATTACAAAAAAACACTACAAATTGTAAAAAATAGTTTTTTGTTTTTTTTGCACATATTTCATCCAAACATATTGAGAATACACCTAAAAAATGACAAACAAAACATTTCAAGTTAAAGCCCAGGCTCTGCTGAAAAAAACAATATATCACTTTCCTGGGAAATACCTGGAAATCCTTTCAAAAATCACAGTTGAACATGGGGAGAGCATGTTCAAGGGTGACAAAATCTCAAGGTAGGCTGGTGGTTAAAGGGTTAATGCCAGACCTGTAATGACAATTCTGCATAAAAATGTAAAAAATCTAAAAAGTTCTGGAAAAAAAGTTCTAGCTCTGGAAGCTAGAGCGCCGGAACTATACACTCAGCTGCCTGTAATGATGAATCGTACACTACATGGCGCTGTTAGAGTCACTCACCAGAATCACCTTCATAAATGTGGTATTGCATACAGCGCCCAGCGCCCACCAGATGCTGCCTGCCGCTACGAGGCACTACTGGCCGCTATCCCTTAATGAATAAACCCCATAGTTGCTGTTGTAGGAGGACTTGCTGATATGTCCTTGCACAAATCTTTCAGGTTATTCAGAAAAGTTGTTTAATATAGCACTGCCACTTTATTAAGAATCATATTTAATTGAATCACTAATAATTAAACACATTTTCTTGATTCTGTATGTTTTTAAGATATATATATACTTTTTACCCAAAAAAAAACATTTTTTTTGCACTGGAATTTTTGTGATTGTGATTTTGCATTTGCATATTATGTTTTAGCTGCACGTCGCCATTGATGGGTTGACGGAGATTGTACACTTTAATAAGGATAGACTTGATAGAGGAGAGGGGTATACTTACTATCTATTTTGATTTGCTGTGGAAGTTGAATGACTTTGAACCGGAACTAAACTGGGCAGTGCTGTGTTTTTTGTTTTTATCTTGTGTAGTGTTTGTGCATATTTGTTGTTATCAGAGGAACTATTTACTCAATAAAACTTTCAGTGATTTTAGTAAAGGTGTGCAGCACCTTTACACAGGGCTATTTTGGGGGCTACTGGGGGGCTCCAATACAAATCTTTTTGCAACGTGTTTTATTCCCTGTGTGCGGGCACAATGGACACCAGATAGAGAATACATAGTAGAGAATGACAAATGACCACTATCCATGGGCTTGGGACATGCATACAAGTCCGAAACTTAACCCCCCCTCCCCATAATAGAGGTACAGAACATAGAATATTTTGCACAATCAGAGGCTTCCCTGCTCAAGCCATCAGCCACGTACAGGAGTGTCCTATGGGAACATAGCTTCTTGGTTCGTGGGCTGGGCTCTCCTTCCTGAGTTTAAAAGTTTTTAATAATTTTAAACAGTTTAAAAATGTACTGGTTTTCAGGATATGTTTTGAGTCCTTGCTATTATTGGAAGGCTTAATGTTTGAATAAGTACTATATGTTTGTTTTATCCATGATGCGTGAACTCAGCAATACTAGAGAATCAGGCCGAATTATGCAGGCTACTGCTAAGGTGACACTAAGAGGCACTTGCATGGTTATATACTTGGTCTGCTAAAAGAAACAGGGGTCATGAGGTTTTACCCCACATAATAAGGGGCTGACCCTTATTATCAGCTAGCCCTTATAAAATTTTAACGAGGCCAGCGTGGTCACAGTTCATATCCCAGATCTTTAAGACACTTCACCTTGGGCCTTCCGTTCTTCTTTCACCAATTACAAGGAGAACCAGGAGGTGACATGACATAGGTTGTTGTGCATGAGATTTGAATGGGAATCTTCCCCATACTGCTAGGCTAACATCAAAACATTAGGAAGCCTGGTCACATAGCCATGGCTGCATCAATCAAGAGTCTTTCTTTCAATGCTAATGGTCTGAATAATCCAGGCAAGAGGTCAAATCTAATACGGGAACTTTATAGGCAGAAAGCACAAGAGGGAATGAGACACATTTCTTTCATGACAAAATTCCGAGGATGAATATAACAAGATACCCAGAAAAATTCCATGCTATGGCCAGTAACGGCACGGTCAAGGGGGTGTGTATTCTCATCAGAAAGAAAAGTCCAATTGTAATACAGGACAAGGTAGTAGACCCAGAGGGGGGGATTCCTATTCCTTAAAGTGGACCAACACCCAGGATTTTCACTATCCTGGGTGTTGGTCAACTTCCGCGGGGCACCCCGATAGGGTGAAACCCCCCAGAAAGTCCCTTAAATCTTACCTTTTATGCGACTGACAACCGACGGATAAGCCGCCACCTCTCGCGCGATCCTCTTACAGCCCTGCTAGAGGGACGCACGGGAGGCGGCGGCGGCGGCTTATCCGTCACCTAAAAGGTAAGATTTTAGGGGCTTTCTGGGGGGTTTCACACAGCGGGGCATCTCGATTTTGGATGCCCCGCGAGGAGGGAGCTGATCGGCCCGGGAATCTTATAGATTCCCGGGCCGATCAGGTGTGGGTGTTGGTCCACTTTAAGGGTAAATTCCACAGCTCTCCAATCACCCTGACATCTATATATTTGCCAAATAAGGGCCAACTACATTCCATGAGCAACATTTTGGACAGCATAGATCAGTTTAGGGAGATGATAAAAATTGTAGGGGGAGAAATGAACTGGGCTTCTATTCTTGACACGTTGAATGCTCACTCGGCCATTCCATACCAGACGCTAAAGAAAATGAAAAACAGAGATCCAATACCTGGAGATACTCCCATCCTGTTGATAAGGACTTCACTTTTTACTTGGGACTACACAAAAAGTACTCCAGAATTGACAATTTATTCATTTCCCAATCTGACCTAGACATGATTCATAACTCGAACATAGGCAATATTGCCCCAATATCTTTGGCGATCAAGATCCCATCACCTAATCCAAGGGCACGGAGTTGGCACCTGAACCCTGAACAGCTTAAAAACAAAGGGGTGCTAGAGTAATTAGAGACAGAACTTAAACACTTTTTCATAGAGAATACCTCCCCATCTATTTCACTACTTACCATTTGGGAGGCACATAAATGTACCAGAAGAGGTACATTCAAATCCTAGGGCTCGGGAATCAAGGAAAAGAAGCTGGTGACAATAGACAAACTACACAGAAAAATACAAGCTCTAGAATTGCAGCATAAAAAGATACAAATACTGGAGGCACATTTGGCACAACTCACAGAGGCCAGGAAGGATATCTGAGACCTTATAGATGATAAAACTAGAAGAGCATTTGCCGCCCGAAATAGTGTATAT
Organism: Gastrophryne carolinensis; assembly: GCA_027917425.1. NCBI lineage: Eukaryota > Metazoa > Chordata > Amphibia > Anura > Microhylidae > Gastrophryne > Gastrophryne carolinensis. The sequence goes on along the minus strand of CM051235.1, from coordinate 99,311,005 downwards.
TACAAGTTTGTGAATAAGGGTGGTGCCCTGCTTGTTAAAGCCCTGCGAAAACAAGGATCATGATAAGACAAGAATCATGATACATTTTACTTAATCAACATCAATTAGGTCTATTATGAACAACTTCTTGGAGAGGGTCAATATGCCTCAGTTAAAGTCATACAATTGGGGCAGACAAGTTTTTTTCAGCCTTGACAACAAAACTGGGCAAGGCGCTGGGCCCACATGGCTTTACCACCCAATACTATAAATCGTTCGCACATCTACTGGCACCACACTTTGTTAGGGCTTTCCAGGAAGCAGGCTCGCTGGGCTCCCTGCCCGGGTCGATGTTTGAGGCTCAATTCTAATACTAAACTATACTACACTTGTTGCAAAGGATAAGGTGGTCTTCATACCAGGCAAGGAGGACAGGGACAATACCCTGAAAGAAAACAATATCCATCAATGGGCTTCTAAGTTTGAATATAAGTTTCTGTCAATGGACACAGAAAAGTCCTTTGACAGGATAGAACGGTGCTGGATGGAGCGGGTTCTTAGTTTCATAGGCCTCCAGGATAAGCAGTGGAACAAAATCATGTGTCCCATGATATCCACTGATATTTGCATTAACTTTAGAACTGTTGCAGAATATGCAGATGATCTGCTTTTTTTATTATACAACCCAGTGTCTTCCTGCCGCATCTGCTTGAGGAATTTAACAAATGTGCAAGACTTTCCAATCTCAAGATAAACTTTGCAAATTCTGTGGCAATCAACATAACATTATCCACTTCACAGGCTGGACAGCTGGCTAAAGCATTCCCTTTTGAATGGTATGCAGGTTACTTAAAGTATCTGGGAGGGATCCAACCCCTTTTTGCCCTGAACTTAGCCCCAGTACTTACCTTTTTTGAGAAAAAAATGAAATCATGGATACTTGATCTGGTTTGGAAGGGTTGCAGTGATAAAGATAAATTAGTTGCCAAAACTCCAATATTTAATGCAAACAATCTCAATTCACCTCCCACAGTCCTCAAATTGCTGCAGAAGATGTTTAGAGCCTTTATTTGGGGGAGCAAACCCCCGAGACTGAAGTTATGGATGTTATCAAGGCCAAAAGGAGGGGGAGGTTTAGGGTATAATAGAACTTGCCTATTAGCTAGGATCATAGATTGGAACACTGGGTGGAAATCGAAAAAGAGAGCTCTGTTCCTACCTTACAAGTAGTCCCATGGATTGAGGGTAAGCAAATAAGAGATAATTTTGCACATCACATACTGATACATTCCACATTGCAGACTATCAGAACACAATCACAGAAAAGCAGAGTGGCATCAATTCCAGGCCCTATGACACACTTAGTCCCAGGTGACTTGCCAGCCCCTAAGCCTTGTGAACTGGTATAGGGGTCGCATGAGTCCCTTACCAGTACACAAAGGGTTAAACATAAAGAAGATATCCATTTTTGTATTTCTTTACTCACCTCTGATCCTCCGATGTCCCCGGCAATCCTGTCCCACAAAGATCGGATGACAGATGCCGGATGATCGTGGAGGGGGAGCTGGGGAGGCAACCAACCCTCTCCCTGCCTATCAACCGGTACTGCTGATCATCTTGTGGCATTACGTCACAGAAGAATTACGTCATCCACCTTGCCCGCAAAAGACCTTTTTCGAGCCCTCTCCTCACCACAGAAGAGCTTGGAGGGGGATCAGAGGCCTCCTGGGTGAAGAGGAGACCCAGCAGGAGGGATCGCAGCCACAGGTCTGTAAATGTCATTTTTTTTTACTCTAGATGTCAGTTCGGGGGCCCTCTCCTGAAGCCAAAAGAGTCTTGGGGGGAATGGGATGTCCCTTGGTGAAGAGAAGACCCGCCCTGATTGATCAAGGGAACGGTTGAGTATTTTTTTATATTTTTGTGGCCTCTGCAGGATGGGAAGCCAGGCACTCTCACATGCTTGGCAGTTAATGTCAGGAGGGACAAACACGTGAGAGTTATGTGCTTGGCGTTTAAATTAAATTAAAGCCAAAATTGTTTGAGTATTATTATCCACTTCATTAATAGGACACTAGGGGGAGTTGAAACGTGTTTCCTTGTTTTTTCAATTTAACCTTTTTTTTACGATGTGGTTGGCCTGCCTTAAGCCCTCTCAAATAGCTTCTGTCAATGTTTACCGGAAGGGGGGCTTTAGTGTAGAAATTTACTAAGCTTAGATTTCATGACTGGAGGTCCACTTTTAGGGAGCCGCGTGTTGCAACACTGTCACATGGCCACAGGATTGAATGTTGGCCACGGCTTTACTTTTATTTGGACAGGGTTAGACAAACTTTGTGTTTTTGAAAATATAAATATATATGTTAAAAATAACTAATGTTAATTTTTTGTTATATATAACATATGTTATAAATACAAATAAGAAGACAGAGGCAGCATAATCTGCACTTGTGGCAGGCTGCCATGTTAATGTCAAAGTACAAAAACCACCACTTGTTCTCTAGACATCACTTGTTTGCTTTTACAAAAGTCTGCAGCGCTCAATGAACTGCTAGTGAGACTCCTTAGGAAATGCACACAATGCTAAGGTGGGGGTTATGCAAATCCAAGAGGCTTTTGAGTTTTGAGAGACAGTAACAGCTTTTCTCACTCAGCACGCAATACATTTGGAAAAAAAAAATATTTTCATTAGATCTGGCCAGTAACAGGTGCTTGGGATTCTGATTTTTAAATAGAAGATGAGACAAGCTTTAACTGCCTTTCCAAATGCAGCCTCTCCAAAACAATTCAACCAGAATTACAGTAGACACATCCTTAAAGCGAAAAGGGCAAAAAGAGCCAGCTTACCACTCTCACGGTGCAGGCACGGACAGGGAGATCCCTGGCAATCTTCCTCAAGGAATAGCAATCACAATGGTGTGTAGTCCAACCTTGCAATAAAACTTAACTTTTAATTAGTCCATTAAAAAATAGCCCATAAGTGGAATAATTTAGATTCAAGTTGAAACAAGAAGTGACCCAGACACAGCAACATGGGCCAAGCCTCCCGTAAAATACTTCTTGTTTCAACTTGAACACCTATCGTCACAATTTAACAAAGAATGAACAGATTGCCTTAAAAGATCTGGTTGATAACCCCAATTACGAAGCTGAACGACAGTTGAAGGATACTAATACTTACATTCCGCTTAGGGGAGATCCCACACAGGCATTCGAAAGGGACCTGCAAATGATTTTTGAAGAAGGTATAGCGGTGGAAATGTTCACTCCTGACTATATAGAAAAATTAATAACTGATCAACCTGGCTGACTTGCAGCGGTTGCTTCCCGTGTAGCCAATCCAGATGTGCATGCTGTAAGTTCATCTGGAAAAGCACATACTTTGAATCTATCAGTACAAGAAAGAGATATACAATTCCTGATATCTTAAATTGCAACTCTAGCACCATAGTGTACCTATGCACCTCCTGCAACCTACAATATGTCGGATGCACCATGCGCAGATTGAAACAGCGATTTATGGAACACATATATCAAATCAAATCTAACCAGCCCAGATCGAATGTGGCACGACACTGTCAAATGATTCACAACAGTGATCCATCCAGTCTAAAAGTGATGGCCATTGAGAAAGTGGCCCCCAACAAGAAACTTCTCAACCAAGAGGTCAAATGGATACTAAAACTAGCGACACGTATGCTAGATGGCCTAAATGACAGACTGGATCTTTCATTGTTCACTGATCCCTAACTCTATGACATCCAGCAGAATTTTTTCGTCAAGTTTATGTACTTTATTCTTCATGGACACCCTTGTTTTTACGGGTGCTTGGCCCATGTTGCTGTGTCTGGGCCACTTGAATCTACATTATTCCACTTATGAGCTATTTTTTAATGAACTAATTAAAAGTTAAGTTTTATTGCAAGGCTGGACTACACCCAGTGATCGCACATCCTTAAAGCGGACAAAAACCCAGGATTTTGACTAACTTTTGACTAACAAGGTTTTGTACTCAACCTGGGGGAACTCCCAATTTCAGATGCCCTGCTGTGTGAAACCCCCAAGTTGACCATAAAAATGCACAGACCTACGGAGCATGCTCGTCAGCTAATCAGCGTGTCCAGCTCCATTTGCCATTTAGGGCCACCAGTTGGCTAAGAGCTGAGTATCCTGGGTTTTGGTCCTTGCCCCTGAGATAACTCAATCAGGGATGTCCCGCTTTGTGAAACCCCCCAGGTCACCCGAACAAACTCACCTCTCCCTGGTCCTATGACGTATGTGCAGCTTCTTGTCCAATCAGCACACTCAGATCCGCTACCTCCCGGTTGTCTAAGGCGAGCAGACCCAAGCAGGCTGGGGGCCGCATCCCCTGCTACCCTCTCACAAATGCCCTGTGCAAGCACGTGTCCTGCTGATTGGATAGTGCGCATGCGGCTGATGCGCACGCATGTGCCATTGAACCGGAAAAGAAAGTGAGTTTCTGGGCAACCTGGGAGTTTCACACAGCGGGGCATCCCGATTTTGGAGGGGGGATCTGATAGATTCCATGGCCATTGGGGTGTGGGCTTTGGTCACAGTGGACCAAAACCTTTAAAGTGGTCCAAAACCATACATTTTACAACTATACATTTTACAGTGCCCCCTACAGATGGGTGTCCTAGGTTAAATCTATCATTGCCTTATTGGGAAATGCTATCATTTATACATATTTTGTACACATTTATACAAAATTGCTCCAACTACAAAAAAAAAAGGGCAAAACAGCTCCAAAAGGGGATGAAAACTATGCTGTTTTGTGTGTTTTTAGACAATTTTAGACAAGTGACAATCCATACCTACTAGCCAGGTGGTAGGTGGTATTTGCTGAAAAAAATGTCTGCTCTATACAATGTCCTCCCATGAATCAAGATGATCCTAGGAAAAATGTATGATGATATCATTCTCAAATGGTTTTGGTCTTACACAGGAGGGCAGGACTTTAGGGTACCTGCTGCCAAACTTTTAATCAAGGTGATTTTAAGGAAACAGGAAAGCATTTAAGTACAATCACAGCTTTCCCGTCCTTTTACGCCTCTCTCCTACACAGTAAAGAAAACTTTCATTTTATTATGTTTTTTAAAGAAAAGTAAGACACAGAAGTGCAAGGACTCCTCTTCTGCTAAAGTAGAAGTGTAGCCTTGTGAAATGCGAGCACCATCTAAATATGTCCTAAGTTGTTTACGAAGCTAGTAGATGATCCAACCCATTCGTATTAACTGTAACTTAAAACAAAAGCAAAATATAGACTTTTTTTAAATTAAGAACACTGTCATTAATATGAGAGAGTATATTTCTAGATTTAGCATAGAGACAAAGTGCATGAAACAGGCACATGGTGAAAACTGTTGATCAAAAATGTTTCTTAATGAAATACTTTAAATGTGTACAAAATTGCATTACACACAAATGTCAGCCTGGTTGTTATTGGTTACGCCTGGAGATGGCTTGCTTTTAACTCCTTCTGTTCCTCCTTTTGATGTGTCTATAAAGAGCAGTCGGGGAGTCAACAAAGACATCAGTATTCTTTTGTACTCCTTGCGAAAGTTTTGATTGAGAAGACCATAGATGACAGCATTGAGACAACTGTTAAAGTAGGCCATAAAGTAGCTTAATATAAAGAGCCATTTTGGTATTTTTGGTGCCACCTGAAAAGGGTTAATGGCCACCGCCAAGCCAATAAAGTTTAAAGGTCCCCAGCAGACAGCAAAAAGCACAAATACAACAAACATTGTCAAAAAGTTCCTTAGATCTGTAGGTGTCAACTTCTGCTTGGAGTCTTGTCTCACTCTGTGCTTTACTTGAATAACTAAGACCCATATCCTCATGTAGCAGAATGTCACCACTGCCAGAGGGACAATAAAGTGTACCACAACCACTGTTATTGTATAGGTTGAGCTGACTGTTTGGGCAAAGGTACAAGAGAAAATCCGTGGATCATACTGTAGAGAGCCAACAAAAAAGTTTGGCACAATTGCAATAACTGTCAGAATCCAAGTCAAACAGAGGTAACAAAATGTGCTTTTCTGGTTATAAAACTTGTCATATCGCAAACTATGGCAGATGTAGCAGTACCTGTTAATGGCTATGGCTGTGATATTAAAAACAGAACCAATTACACTCAGTCCCATAAGAAATCCACTAATTTGGCAATGAATATAGCCCAGCGTCCATCCATTATGGAAAATAGCTATGAGGATAACTGGATAAGGGTACACAGCCACCACGAGATCCGCCACCGATAAACTGACTACGAAGATGTTACCTGGAAATGCAAACAAAAACATGGTTACTATTTAATAAGTTATCAATCAATACTAAATAGTGCATCAACTTCAAGACACACAAAACAGATTTTCTAAGGAGTCCGCCTTTTTTCACTTTGCTAATGAGTAAAAAGGGTTTCAAAAGTGGAGCATCCTGATTTGGGATGCCCGGGGCAGGGAGACCAGTGGCCGGCCTTGGATAAAAGGCTGTGTGAAGCCCTTCCCATCTTGCAGCATGGTCCCCCCGTCTTCCCAAAGGCACTGGTCTGGCCAGAAATGGACTACGAGAGCCAGTGCACCATCAGGCGCTGCGTACAGCATGTAACACATTTGGTGTGGACTACAAGTGCCAGCAGCCTGCGACGTGAGGCACAGACAAGTGGCTGGAGAGCCCCCATCTCCGCGTCAGCTCTGCAGCGACTGACACATGCCACACAGTACAGGCCAAGGGCGGAAAGAGGAACTCCGCCCACAGCCAGACCTGCAGGAGGGAGCTGTCCAATAGGAGAGCAGGCTCTAATCCACAAATGCCTCAGCTACATTAGACTCACTACAGATGGCTAAAGTGCTGTTCAAACCTGTCACTATCTTTTCTGGCCGCCCACCTTACAGGGAATACTGGTCGCGGGCCGGTCAGAGCCAATCAAAGGGCCGTATGTGGCCCTGGGGCCTTACAATGCCCAGGTCTGGTCTAAACTGTTTAACATAATTAGCCTTAACAGATTTACTAACTCATGTAAGTTAAAAAATCCTGTAAGTAAAAATTGCCTCGCGTTAAAACATGATCTTTAATAGCTACATATTCAGATGTTTCAGAATACCGCAAAGCATTAAAAAGATTTTTCCTCCAACATCAATTTTAAATAAAGCGTCCTTATGACATTTTGAATTGTTCAGATCTTCATCATATGACATATTGTACCCAATTACTGGTGCTGGATCAGGTTTTTGCAACCTGACAACAGAACTATAAAGGTAACCAATAAAAGGCTTAGCTTAGAGGGAACAGATATATATATATATAGAGAGAGATAGCACTGGTTGTGGGTGCCATTTATAAACAATTACAGTGAGATCTTACTTTGACACAGACATTTTTTCCTTCCATAAGTATCCATAAGTAAGTAGTATCTATTTTAGTATCTTGCAGTTATTTATATTATAAATACAGATGAAGATTCAATTTGTGACAATTTTCACGTGTCACTTGTCACTTCTAGGAAACATTACAACATTGACCTTGACATATTTTTATAATTTAAATTACAAGAGACTTAGGCCCAGGCACAACCCTTAGACATGGGCATTTGAGAGTGTTATAGATTTCCCAGATTTGAGCACTGGGTTTTCAGTTATTGCTGCAAAAAACAAATGGCAATTTAATAATATAAATAAATGAGGACTAGGAGCCTCATTTATCAGGAGCACCAGTCAATGCCACTCAGCACCAATATGTTAGCATCAGCATCACTTGGTTCCTGATTTAACAAACAATAAACAGTCAGTGCCCATGTGTCTGCCAGCCTGCGTCTAATTTATCACCAGTACCATATCGTTTGTGGTGGCCGGCGCTCTTCTTTTTATTTTTATTTTTTTTTAATTATACGTTTTTATTGAAGAAGCAATGGTACAGACAATTTTCAGCATAATACAACATACTCGGTCTTAAAAGCAGTCAAGTAAATCAAATACAACATAGGCAGCTGTTGATAGGGAGATTTCCCCAGTACAAGACTAGGCCGGAAAGCTGGGGGAAACTCAACTTTGACCCCGGACTGGGTCAAATCCTCCATCGCACCTCCATCCCTTTCCAGTGGGGAGTTACAACAATAAAGCCGCCTCCAAATAATCAACCATCAATGCTGTAGCAACTATTGCAAATAATTTGCGTCCGCACTTCATGCCTCCTCCCGTTATATTTTTTTTTAACGAAACACAGAAAAAAAAAAAAAACAACAAATAAGAACAGACAAAACACATTTTAGAGGGGTAGAACAGACGGGGGGACAGGGGAGGGGAAAGAGAAAAAGGGGGGGAAGACAAAAAGGGTGAAGAGGTGGGGGGAAGAGCATGGGAAAGGAGGAAAGAGGGGCCCACCCACTTGCCCATGACCAACTACTGTTTCAGGAAGGTTAGGTATTCTGCCGAAAAAGTAAACCGGTCCCAAGTGCTCCAAGTTACTCTGTGTTTCTCAAAGCTCCCCCTCAACGAGGCCGTTAACTCCTCCATTCTGCAAATGTCTCTGACCCTTGATAACCACATTGTTGTCGGGGGGGCTGTCGACTTCCAGCACGCAGGTATACAAGTCTTGGCGGCATTTAGAAGCGGGGCCAATAAGGATTTACCCCTTCTCCGAATTGAGGTAGGGGCCAGGTTGAGAAGATATGCCGCCGGGTCATCCCCCAGGTCTACCTCCGTTATGCTCAACACTATCCTCCGAACGCTTTCCCAGAACTCCCTAAGAACCCCGCATTCCCAAAAGATATGGACCATAGTGCCCCTGGCCTGTGCACACCTCCAGCACAGAGGGGAGGAAGAGGGAAACATCCTAGACAATTTTGTAGGCACATAGTACCACCGTGTCAGGATTTTGTATGTGGTTTCTTGATATCTACTCGATATTGAGGAGGTATGAGCCAGCTGAAACATGGCTTTTTTCTGTTCCTCCGAGAAATTCCTATTTAGTTCCCTCTCCCAACCCTCCATGCAGGGATGCACAAAAGAATCTGGAGGTGTAACCAGAAGTGAGTACGTGTATGACATGGCTCCTCTAAAGTGACCCGACTCAGTGCAAGCTCGCTCAAAGGGGGTCAAGGACCTAGCCGCCTCCGCCGTGAGGGCAACACCCTTCTGGTAGTGCGACAGCTGATAAGCCTGCCATGCGCTAAGGGGCCTCAGGGCAAGCCTAGCCGCCAGATCCTCGGCCCTGAGCCACTCCCTCCCATTCTGCATATGCATGACCCTGACACAGTTGTGTTTTATCCAAGATCGAAATGTTCCATCAGACTGGCTCGCCGGGAAATCCGGGTGGCCCAGCACCGGGGCCATCGGGGAGAGGGAGGGAGAAATGCCTAGTTTCGGGAACACCCTGCTCACCACCCTCCTTGTAGGGCCTATTGTGGGGTGTTTGTTTAGTGAGGAGACTCGGTCCAGCGGGACCCAGGGGAGGCCCGGAAGGTAAGCCATGGATGATTCTCGTTCAATGTGCGTCCACAACTTCTGTGAGGAATGTCTACACCAGTCTATCACCCGAACTAGATGCGTTGCTGCGTGGTATAGCCTCCACTCTGGGAGGCCTAGGCCCCCCCACCTCTTCGGCAGCGCCAAGAGAGAGGCCGCCATACGATGCGACCTTCCTGCCCAGACAAACCTTGCACACATCCCAGCCAGGCGTTTAAAGAATGTGTGGGGGACCTCTACAGGTAGGGCCTGAAAAAGGTACAGCACTCTGGGCAAAATATTCATTTTGATGATGTTCGCCCTGCCAAACCACGAAAAAGCCCCCTTGTTCCATTTTAGTATGTCCTCCTCCACCCTCCTCAACAACGGGGGGAAATTTAGGCTGTAAATTCTTTGAGGGTGTGCTGGAATCCTTGTTCCCAGATAGGTCACCGCCTCCTGTTCCCACTTAAATGGAAAATTCTCAGAGATCAGTTTCGCCCTTTTTGGAGGGATGTTGATGTTGAGGGCGGAGGATTTTTGATAATTCACCTTGTAATTTGACACCGTTTGGAAGGACCGGAGCTCAGCGATCAATATGGGCAGAGTAGTCTCGGGCTTGGAGATGAAAAATATCAGGTCGTCGGCGTATGCCGCCACCTTATGCTCCGTTCGGCCAACCCGCATTCCTGCGATATCCGTATTCTTCCTTACAGTACGCAAAAATGGCTCCAACGTGAGAATAAAATCAGGGGTGAAAGCGGGCAACCCTGCCGTGTGCCGTTTGCTAAGTTAAATGATTCAGAGGGAAGCCCATTCACCACGACGGACGCCGAGGGGCATGAATAAGAGGCCGTAATCCAATGGATCAGGTTATCACCTAGGCCAATGTGTTTGAGGGTTGCGAGCAAAAAAACCCAGCTAACCCTATCAAAGGCCTTCTCGGCGTCCGTCGAGAGAAGCATCGAAGCCACCCCACCCGCATGTGCCTGGTGTATCAGGTTAATGACCCTAGTGGTGTTATCCCTCCCCTCTCTGGAGGGGACGAAGCCAACTTGGTCCCAATGAATAAGGGAGGGTATAAAAGGGGCGAGTCTATCTGCGATAATTTTATTGAATAGTTTTAGATCACAATTCAATAGGGAAATGGGCCTATAACTTCCACACTGCGCTGGGTCCTTGCCCGGCTTTGGGATGACCGTGATAGCTGCACGCAGTGTGTCTTTGGGTGGGGGCTGACCGTCTTTTAGGGAGCTAAAAGCTGCTATGAATTGGGGGCCTAGGGACTCGACAAACTCCTTATAGTACTCCAGGTTGAAGCCGTCAGGTCCCGGCGCCTTCCCTGGCTTCGAGTACTCTCAATGGCCCTTAAGTACTCATCTGTCCCAATGTCTGCATCAAGAGCGCTTACCGCCTCTTGATTGAGTTGAGGGAGGCCCGATTCCCGAATGTACGCTGCTATGCTGTTTACATGAGCGGAGGATCTATCTTGAGGCAGGTTATACAGGTTTTCATAATACTCCCTGAACGCATTTGCTATATTGGCTGTTAGATGGTGCTTGTTGCCACTATGGTCCTGAATACTGGGAATGAAGTTCCTATTACGTTGTGTTTTCAGGGCCCTGGCAAGAGCCCTGCCACATTTGTTGCTGTACTCATAAAAGAATCTGCGGCATCTGACTGCTGCGCTTTTTGCTTCGGTAAAACAGATATCCCTAAGGGATTCCCTTAGACTTACAAGCTTAGCCCCCAATGCCCTATCCTGTGATTGCTTGTGCATGGTTTCTACTTTAAAGATTTCCCGAATTAGGAGGTCGATTTGGCTGCTCCTTTCCTTTTTAAGGCGAGCCCCGTGTTTGATTAACAGGCCTCTTATCACGCATTTGTGGGCTTCCCACAGAGACAACCGAGATATACCCTCGTCGTAATTTAAGACAAAAAATTCATCAATGGCTTTTTTGATGTCCGCCCGGACCCCTGGATCCTGGAGGAGAGAATTGTTAAGCCTCCACTTTCCCCTCAGAAGTGGGGTGTCGGGGATGGAGATAGTCAGGGACACTGGGGCATGGTCCAATAAGGTTATCTGACCAATTTCCATGCTGACAACTAAGTGCAGAAATCTGTGTGGAACCAGGAACCAGTCAATGCGTGAGTATGAGTTGTGAGGGGCAGAGAAGAATGTATAATCTCTCCCCCTTGGGTTAAGTGTGCGCCAGACATCCATCAACTGGTTTTGGTGAAGCAGGGCCTTAAGTCTCTTCAAGCCAGAAAAGGGGATCTGTGAGGACCCTCTGGAGGTGTCCAAACCCGGGTCCAGAACCAAGTTGAAATCGCCTCCCAGCAGGAGTACCCCTTCCGAGAACGCGTTCAATTCGGCCAGAGTAGAGTGTAGAAATTTAAGCTGGTTGGTGTTGGGGCAATAACAGGTCGCCAACGTAATCTTGTGTGAGAAAAGGGTGCCCTTAACAAAGAGAAACCTACCCTCAGGGTCTTGGGGGGTCTCGCTGTGACTCCAGGATAAGGAACCCGCCAGGAGGATCGCAACCCCCCTGGATTTTGAGTCTGGGGAGGAGCAAAGGTATTAGGTTTTGAAGGATCGATTGGTGAGGTTGTGGGATCTCCCAACTTTAAGGTGGGTCTTCTGCAAGAAGGCAATCTGTGTATTCAGGCGTCTCAGTTCTCTCAGAATGGAGGATCTCTTGATGGGAGAGTTGAGGCCCTTGACATTTAAGGAAGTGCACTTTACCTTAGACATGGGGCGTTGATATAGGGCCTAAGCTCTGTTCAGGCTGTTTTAGCTTACAACGAACAGGTGGGGACGTCCTCCAGAGGGTGCGATGCTACAGAGGGCGGGGTGGGAAGGAGCGGTCGGGGGAGGTAAGAGAAGAGGGGGGGGAGAAACGAGGGGAAGGAAGGGGAGGGCGGTTAATACGACAAAAAGGGTTAAACACAAGACACTAACACAAGAAAAGCCAAAAAACAAAAAAAAAAAAACACCCGAAGAGATGCAAACAGATAAAACAGAAAACTAAGCGGGAAATAGACTTTTTGTTTCCCAAACTTGGGCCCCACTCTACCCGAAAGGACGGAGGGGAACCAGGCCTATGGCGGAAGCGAGACGGACCAGAGGGGCGCGAGAGATCCCTCTCGCCGACCACCGAGACATACATCTAGCCCCACGCCGGCCACGTCCACCTACGTGGGGCACCGCGACTAAAGGGCGTCACCCACCCACTCTATGAATGTATGGAGAACAAGCCAATAGATAAAACATGAAGCAGCCCGACCAGGCGCCGTCGTCACAGCCCGGCCCGCCCGCGGCCACCGGAGGGGGCATCACGGGCCGACCGGACCGCCGCCCGAAGGAGCCCACGGCCAGAACACTCACTCCTCCATATACTAAAGAACTAAAATGATGGCATTTCAATTGAAGAGAACAGCAAAGCAAAGGATATCAAAATGGGAGCCAGACCCGTATTAGGTCTCGTTGTCCCTGGGCCGGGGGGGGCCCAGCCTTCTTCTTGGGTTCCTCCTTTGTGGGCGGCTAACGTCTCTTGCCTGCCGATCGCTCCAGGGTTGACCCTCCCAGGTCCCAACTGGGGGGAGGGACACAGAGGGATCAAGCCAGTCTGGAACATCAAATGGTGTCAAGTCCAAAAAGGTGAACAGTTCCTGGAGGCCGGCTGGGGACCTTAAGGTGTAGACCCTCTGATTTTTGCGCACCAGCAGGTGGAAGGGGTATCCCCATCGATAGGTCGCTCCACAGTCTAGAATTTTTCCCAGCAAAGGTTTCAAAAGCCGTCTCATTTGCAGCGAGCGTCTCGATACATCTGGAAAGACCTGCAGCGTCGCCCCGTCGAAGCTGATCTGTTCTCTGTCCCACGCTTTTCGAAGGATCTCTTCCTTCACTGAGTAATAATGTAAACGGCATATGACGTCTCGTGGGCGATTAGGGTCCGCAGGCCGAGCACCTAGTGACCTGTGCAGACGGTCCATAATTATTTCAGTGTTGGGAGGGCGATTTAAGATCTCGTTAAAGATGCCTGTCACTGTATTCAGTAATTGATCTTGCCCCGTCGCCTCGGGCAGGCCCCTCAATCTGATGTTGTTCCGACGGCTCCTATTTTCAAGGTCATCTAGGTGCGAAACTGTTGCTTGAGAAATGGAGCGCTGCAGGGCCAGGCCTTTTTCCAGAGCCTCAATTCTTTGTACCGTCGTGAGATGGGATTGCTCCAGCCCTGAAACTTTGGAATCTAAGCCCACAACCGAGTTCTGCAAATCCGAAATGTCCTTCTTAAATGTGTTCTCAACTCGTGAGATAAAGGTTTCCAGGTCATCCTTAGTGGGGAGAACTCTCAGCTCCGCCTTTATAGCTGCTAGGACTGGGTCAAGTGACGACGGCGGAGGAGGTATGGGTGTCTGCTGTATATTAGAGAGGGAGGCACTGCAGATATCCATGGGCTGCTGAATTGGAGGCCCCACGGTGCTTCTAGCCCTGCCTTCTGTTTGCGGGACGTGGGGCCCGGGCGGCCAGCTGCCCGGTCCCGCCAGTGTGACCTCCCTGCGCTCCTGCCACGTGGAGCCCGGCGAGCTGCCTCTGGGCTGCCAGAGGGGGGACTGCCGGGCAAATTGAGGCCCCCCGGGGGAAAACCAGTCCCGATCCGGACTTAATGATGGTGCCAGTAGCGCTCTGGAGTCCAGGCTAGGAGGAGACATCCCCGGGGCATCCTGGACGAACCGACCAGCCGGAGAGGGCGAGAGGGAATCTTCCCCATTTCTGGGGCATTCTATATATAAAGGGGACTTGTCTGTAGGAGGTTGAGTTGCCAACAGGGCGGATTCTCTGTCCTCTGGGCTTCTTGTGGCAAGTCCTGCTTCCTGCTCCTCATTATGCCCCCTCTATCCCTCACTGAAGGGCATTTCTCCCCCAACATGTAACTGGGGGGGTACAAACCCCTGTACTTCGCGGGGGGGTACGCTATGCCCCGCTCCTGTGCTGGCTGCCCCCGACCTCAGCAGACCCGAGGGCCCGGAGCGCAACCGCGCTGACCCAGATGAGGCCTGCTGCGATACCTGGCTGATCCTGCCGTCACTCACCGCCGCGGGTCCTTCCTCCGCCTCATCCTCTCTGCGCGCAGAGCGCCCAGCATCGGGCCGCACGCCTCCGTTCCTCCTCCCTGCCGGGGAATGTATCTTCTCTGCGGCGGGTCTGACAGCCGCCGCCGCCTCCACCGCGCCGTCCCTCTCCCCGCCAGGCGCGCCGCCAGGGCGCCCCGCACTGGAAGCCTCGCAGCCGCTCAGCTCCGCCGGGACAGGACTCGCCCCTCCCGCACCGCGGGTCTTCATCTGCGGGGCCTCTTCCTCCTCGGGGACATCCGCCTCCCGGCTCCTCCGCACAGCCTTCTCGGCGAGGGGGACACCACGGCCCGTGCTCCCAACGCCCGACGCCGCCATCTTGCCTGTCGTCTCACCCCTGCTGCCACCGCGACCCTGTGCCAGGTAGGTGCTGATTTTCTTCATCTGTGGGGGGATCTTCCCCCCCTTCCGCCTCTTTGCCATCGTTTGTGGATGTTTTATGGTGGGTAGGGACCCCAAAAAGCAATAGAATCTCGGATGGTCGGAGGGAGCTCCCACAAATGCTTCCTCACCCTCTCATGTCCGGCCACGCCCCCCGGCCGGCGCTCTTCTTAAAGCTGCGCCAGTTTATATTGGCGCTGTGGATTTAGAATCCATAGATCACAATTCCCAGAAATGTACTGTGTTTGTTGTAAGAGTTTCTTGCTTATAATTAAAATAAGCAAAGTTATTTGTACCGAACCTGATGTCGCCAAAATGCCTTTTTTTCTTGTAAAATCTTTTTTTCATGGCTTATTTTTCATACCAATGTGTTCTTTGGAGCACAACAACTAGAACAGAGCCTAAACGCACTGTAAAGTTTGTCCCCTTTGTTCACAGCAATGATATCCTCTAACAGTAATGATGGAACACCAACCAGCACCAGTTACATACAATCTTTTCAACATGCCAAAAATTAATAAATATGGTATGCAGTACAGAGTGGCACGCACTGTTATAATCGGCAAACGGCCCAACAGGTGCTGACACAGACCAGCGAATACCCAGTGTATTGTGACTTGAAGCGCCATCTTGTAAAAATAGCAAAATATAGATAGATGCGAGCACATATGCCTGCAAAATTTTGATAAATGCGCACTTCATAAGTAAGGGTCTTAATATTGACCAGCAACATAAATATTCATTTATATTAGATCAACCTTTTACGTCCTTATTCTGCTTCTCAAGAATTGTGCACATATATGTAAGGAATTGTAGGAATCATAGGAAACATAAAAACTGGAAATAACTGGAAAAAAAGAAGAAATAGAAAAAAATGGAGAAAGAGGCAATATAGGGAAGTGGTAAGAGGGAGAGATGAGACAGAAGGGTGGAGTAGAGTGTTCGCAATGGGATAACAGACCTCACACTTCCCAAAATATTATATAGTGTAGTATAGTATAACCTAAACCTGCAATACATTTTGCCCACAACTTTATCCCTGAGGTGTCTGGTGTGTTCCTTGACTTTCATGATGCTGTTTGTTCACTTATGTTTTTTAACAAACTGCTGAGGCCTTCAATGAACAGCTGTAGTTTTACTGAGAATATATGACATACAGGTGGAGTTCTGAAGGCAGTTGATAGCACCTGATTTCATTTAAGGTTTACCAGAGTACAGGAAGCTGAATACATATGAATACCACACTTTTCAGTTTTGTATTTCTTTTCAAAATTTGGAAAAGCAGATTTTCACAAATGCTGTATGTGCTACTTTGTGTTGTTCTGTCACTAAAAATCGCAATATTTGAAATGAAAACTTTTTTCAAGCCACTGTAAATTAGAAATGCACTGGGTGAAATGAACAAAGCTATATTTTTAGTAACTATTAGAATGTAAAGGTTCAAGTTGCATGTTTCTCATTTTCAATAACTAGAAAGGATGTGCTTCATCTAAAAGCAAGAGGCAAATGAACATGATAAAGATTTCATTATGGAGCAGAGAGCTATCATAATATACTGTATGAGAGGTTCCTGTCTCAAGACACGTTTGCTTTATTACCTGTGTTAGTGCAGTATCCAGTTATCCAATCAGTTTCCTGTAAATCATGTCAGTCCCAAGGTTTTTACCAATTAGGCCACACGTAAGCAATCATATCTCCCAATATGATTCACCTAATGTTCCCCTACATCATTAGGTATAGTCTTGCCATTACACTTACACACCTACTGACTGCTGGACACATTGGGGTCGATTTTGAGCCTGGTGAGAAAACGAATTTCTTATTTAAGAGAGAAAAATGCCATTCACTTTCATTGTCTACCTTGGGGCTGATTCAGAGCCAGGTGAAAATTTACACCTGGTAGACAATGAAAGTTAATAGCAGTGAGTTTCCCCACCAGGCTCTAAATTGA